>JAPMAC010000212.1:12420000-13630000 GCA_028671895.1 Oenanthe sinensis
TGGAATGTAGGATCCCTATCCCACTATCATTATGAATGCTTAATTTCAATAAGGGATATAGAAATTATATAGAATAGTGGGAGGCACTTATGAATAAAGACCCGATTCATATGGTGTTTTAGATAATGAAATAGAGTATTTGCTAAATGTTGTTATGTGTTTATTATTTGGAGATTTACTATATACATAATGTCTTCTGCACTATCACTCCGTTACATGATCGATGCACACAAATTAACTGGTCCCAACTATGCTGATTGGCTTCGAAACCTGAGAATTGTTCTCAGGATTGAGAAGAAGGAATATGTACTAGACTCACCTAAACCTGTTGAACCTGCTCAGGATGCACATAATGATGAACATATTGTGTATCGTAATTGGATAGATGATGCAAGAGTTGCATAGTGTGTTATGATGGGATCCATGAATGATGAGCTCCAAAAGCAACACGAGCATATGGATGCTCACTTTATCCTTATGCATCTACAAGATTTGTATGATGTGGCAGGAAGGACAGCTCGATATGAGATATCGAAGGAGCTGTTCCGTTGTAGGATGACTGAGGGATCATCTGTGAATGTTCATATGCTCAAGATGATCAATTTGATTGAGCATCTTGGATAACTTGGATTTGTCATGGATAGGGAGCTGAATCAAGATCTGGTCTTGCAATCACTTCCAGATTCATTCTCGCAGTTCGTTGTGAACTTTCACATGAACAAGTTGGATGTCAGCTTGCCTGAACTCCATAACATGCTGAAAATGGCTTAGTCGAATTTTCCCACAAAGAAGAGTTCTGTTCTTCTAATTGGTGAAGGCTCTTACCCTAAGAAGAGGAAGATGAGCCCTCCTAAGAAGAAGAAGAAGGTAGGTGAGAAAAGACCAGTTCCTCCAAAAGCTGAAGATCCCAAAAGAAAAGCTGTTTGCTTTCACTGCAACAAAGTTGGGCACTGGAAGAGAAATTGTAAGGCTTACCTTGCAGAATTGAAGAAGAAGAAGGGTGGTGAGACTACCGCTTCTGCTTCAGGTATGTTCATGATCGAACTAAATATGTCACTTAATCAAACTTCTACTTGGATATTAGATACCGCCTGTGGTTCTCACATTTGCAATTCGTTGCAGGGACTAAGGGGAAGTAAGATTCTTGAAGAAGAGGAGGTGATCCTACGTATGGGCAATGGAGCAAGAGTTGCTGCTGTAGCTGTAGGATCGTTTGATTTACTTATGCCTACGGGCAAGACTATTATTTTGGATAATTGTTATTTTGTTCCCTCAATTGTGAGGAATATTATTTCTATTCTCATGTTAGACTTGGATGGTTTTTCGTTTGTTATTGAGAATAATAAATGTTCAATTTTTAGAAATAATGTTCTTTATGGTGTTGGTATTTTAAATAATGGTTTGTATGTATGTGACGTAGAACATAGTTTACTTCAAATTGAACATAGTAATAAAAGAAAAAGAGACGATGAAAATCCCACCTACTTGTGGCACTGCAGACTTGGTCATATTAGTGAAAATAGACTTAAGACATTGCATAAGGAAGGGTTACTAGAACCTTTTGATTTTGAATCATATCTTACATGCGAGTCTTCTCTGTTAGGTAAAATGACCAAATCTCCATTTAGTGGACATGGAGAAAGAGCTGCGGAGTTGCTTGGATTGGTACATATAAATGTGTGTGGGCCGATGTCCACGCAAGCCATGGGTGGATTTTCATACTTCATTACTTTTACAGATGATCGATCTAGATTTGGATATGTGTATTTGATGAAATACAAATCCAAAGCCTTTGAAAAGTTCAAAGAATATAAGTATGAAATAGAGAAACAAACCAAGTATAGTATTAAAACCCTTCGATCAGATCGATGAGGTGAATACTTAAGTGGCGAGTTTCTAAATTATCTCAAAGAAAATGGTATAGTCTCTCAATGGACTCCTCCGGCCACTCCCCAGTTGAATGGAGTATCCGAAAGGAAAAATCGAACTTTGTTGGACATGGTTCGATCCATGATGAGCTATACAGATCTTCCAGTATCACTTTGGGGTTATGCATTGGAAACATCAGCATATATATTGAACAAGGTGCCTTCCAAATCTGTTCCTCAAACTCCGTATGAGATATGGAAAGAGAGGAAACCGAGTCTTAAGCACGTTAAGATTTGGGGATGTCCGGCTTATGTCAAGAAAGTTGACCCCGATAAGCTAGAATCTCGATCCGTGAAATGTAGGTTTGTAGGATATCCTAAAGAGACTTTAGGGTATTACTTTTACACCGAACAAAGGGTGTTTGTCTCCCGACATGCTACCTTCCTGGAAAAACAGTTTATCCTTGAAGGGAATAGTGGGAGCAAGATTGAACTTGATGAAGTTCATGAAGAACAAACTACTATGGTTCAAGAGGAAACACCTGTTCATATTGAACAACCTTCCGTAGAACAGCCCATCCGTAGATCACAAAGGGTGTCTCGCCAACTTGAGAGGTATTATGGCCTTGTCATTGAGAATGACAATGAATTGGCGGTCATTGATGGAGACGACCCTATGACCTTCAACGAGGCTGTGAGTAGTGTTGACTCAGAGAAATGGCAGAGTGCCATGAAATCCGAAATGGACTCCATGTATGCCAACCATGTATGGACTTTGGTATAGGCACCCAAGGATATAAAGCCTATAGGGTGCAAGTGGGTATACAAGAGAAAGATTGGAGCTAATGGCCAGGTAGAGACCTACAAGGCCAGGCTCGTGGCAAAAGGATTCAAACAAAGACAAGGGATTGACTTTGATGAAACTTTTTCACCTGTAGCATTGCTCAAATCAATTCGGATTTTGCTTGCTATTGCAGCTTACTATGACTATGAGATCTGGCAAATGGATATAAAGATGGCCTTCCTCAATGGGGAACTTGAAGAAGAAGTGTATATGACACAGCCAGAGGGTTTTATTTCCAAAGGAAATGAACATCTAGTATGTAAGCTACTACGAACCATATATGGGTTAAGGCAAGCTTCTCAAAGATGGAACATCCGTTTTGATGAGACAATCAAAGAGTTTGATTTTATCAAAAACATAGATGAACCATGTGTCTACAAGAAGGTTAGTGGGAGCGCAGTAACATTTCTTATTTTGTATGTAGATGACATACTCTTAATAGGAAATGACATACCAATGCTGCAATCAGTAAAAATGTGGCTATCAAAGAACTTCACCATGAAGGACTTGGGAGAAGCGTCCTACATTCTTGGTGTGAAGATCTATAGAGATAGATCAAGAAGAATGATAGGTCTAACCCAAGGTACGTACATCGATAAGGTGCTTAAAAGGTTTAGCATGGAAAACTCTAAGAGAGGTCTCATACCGATGAGCCATTGAGTCTCCCTTTCTGACAAGATGTCTCCTAAGACACCTGAAGAAAGAGAGCGTATGAGTAGGATTCCTTATGCGTCGGTAATAGGATCTATCATGTACGCGATGTTATGTACTAGACCTGATGTTGCTCACTCAATTAGTGTGACTAGCAGATATCAGTCAAATCCAGGTGAAGACCACTGGAAAGCAGTGAAGAACATCCTTAAGTACTTGAGAAGGACTAAGGATATTTTTCTTGTTTTTGGTGGGTCTGAGTTGAAAATAGAGGGTTACACTGACTCTAGTTTTCAGTCAGAGTGTGATGATAGTACATCCATGTCAGGGTATGTGTTTACTCTAAATGGTGGAGCGATTAGTTGGAGAAGTCATAAGCAATCTACGACGGCTAACTCCACAACAGAAGCAGAGTATATAGCTGCAAGTGAGGCTGCAAAGGAAGCTGTTTGGATGAAGAAATTTGTTTATGAGTTTGGAGTAGTTCCTGGCATATAGGGGCCAATTGTGTTATATTATGACAATAACGCTGCAATAGCTCAAGCCAAGGAACCGAGGTCTCACAAGAATACCAAACATATATTGCGGCGGTTTCATTTGATTAGGGAGATCATTGAAAGAGGAGATGTCAAGATCGAAAGAGTTGACACACATAACAACATAGCAGACCCGTTCACAAAACCGCTTTCTCAGATAAATTTTGATCGTCATAAGGAGCGGATGGGTATTAGATACCAGAGTGATTGGCTTCAGGCCAAGTGGGAGATTGAAAGTGTTTGACCTAAAACCAATCATGTATGATGAGTTAGGAAAAACTTTCTGCTACTCTTATTTGATTTCATTTGATAATAATAAAGTATTTATGTTACGGGCTTAATCTATTTGAAGTGTATTAAATAAGATGTTCCATAATTTAGAGCAAAGCTTCTAGAATTATAATGGGATTGTAATAATGAGATCTAGAAGATAATAGCTTTAGACTTAAACAGTTCCTGATCATAGGATAACTAATTGGAAATTGGTAAATCCGTAAAGATCAGTACATACTAAGCTAGCTCTCTTAGGAGGATTTCTGTTCTCATAGATATTTGTGTGGTGACACTATAACTAGTATGTAGGTGCTTATTAAGGAATAAGTTCACTGAACATGACTCGATAAGTAGAACAACTAATGGAGTTTACTCACGTGTCGATAGTTGTTTATTAAGTAAATAGTTGTACAAGTATCCTTAGACTTGAGATCGTTATAGTAATCTCGTACACAATGATTTAATCTTTGGTTTTGTCCTTAGTCTCTAGGACATTCATTAGGTCCATTCTGGGCGTAGTGATTTGTGTATGGAGATAGTTAACAGATCAATAAAGGATCTGCCCCTTCCAATAAAGGAAGTGAATATCCTATGTTATTCTTAGATATGCAAGTTCAGGAATCTCTGGCCAGAGTGAATGAAATTAGAAAGAGTTTCTAATTTGCATTAAAAGGAACTTTGCATTATGAATAAGAAATCATATGATTAAATTAGATAGGTTTGACACGAGTTCCATGCCTTGTATTTAATCGGGATATTGAAGGGTAGAAGGAATTAATCGTACGGTAACTAATTACTGACAGGTTCTAAGTATTCTAAGCAATGATTTCGTATTATCTGGATAGTCGCGATATGTTGAGAAGCATCACTCACGATGTAGAATAAATATAATTAATCAGATTAATTATATTTAATGAATTAATAGAATTCATATAAATAATAAATAAAATGATTATTATTATTTATTTCTACTACCGGCTTAATATTGAACCTAAAGAGTCACACCATAAAAGAGATTAAATTATAGATGAATGAATAATTAATAATAGCTAGTCATTATTTATTTATGAAATAAATAATTACTTAGCAAAGTTTATAAATTAATTAAATGAGATTTAATTGATTATAAATTATTTAAGATAATTTCTTAATATTATTAATTAAATATTTAATTAAAGTAATTAAATATGAAGATAGAATAATTTTCTAAAAGAGTTTAGAAAAAGGAATTAATGATTAAAATAGTTTTAATCATTAACTAATTAATTAATAAGATTAATTAATTAAAAAGGGAATTAATAATAAGATATTTATAGAAAATATCTCAGCTGAGATATTTGTCTATAAATATAGGATTATAAACCCTAATACTTCAACCCTAATATTTGTGAGAAATATTTTAAAAGGGAGGCAACCCTAATTTCCTCTCTAGCCTCCTCCTTCATCTTTTAGTTTGATTTTTGGTGGATATCTTTAAAGCACTCCACACTTGAGGGGTGATTGCAAGGATTGAAGAACAAGATCTTCTCTAGCTGTTGCCGGAAAGCAATCGAGGTATTCTTCAATTTATAAAATAGTTTTTGTATCTATATGTATGTATACATAGGAATATATGCAAATAAATGTTATTCAATGCTTCCGCTGGTGCATAAATTCCTTCAATAACATGTATACACTATAACTATCATCCACTAAACCGTAACATGGATAAAATCAAGAAATAAAAAATTTCATTTTTGAAAACACTATTCATTCTCATCTTCTTTGAATCATAGCTAAAGATTTCATGGATGAGTGCTTGTAAGATTCAAGAGGAAGCAAGATGAGTGTTATACCTTCAATTTAAGCTACCAAACTCATCGATTAAGCAAAAAATTTGCAAGTTGTGATGATTTTCTTTCCCCCACAATGGAGCTTCGGCTGATGTTCTTCAAAATGAAGAAATGGAAAAGTAAAAAGTGATTTTTTTGTTTGGTGTGTGGTGGAAGACTTGTTATTTAAAAAGGTTTTTGTATTAAACGCGTAGTTTCCCGGCAATGGTTTAATCTCTCATTCTCGTTCTCTTTTCTTTCATCCCACCTATGTTTTAGAAACTTAAAATCTCATTATATGATTCTAATATATTTTAGAATGATTAAATTAATACTCTTTAATTATTTCCATAATTTACAAAACTATTTTTTCGTAGAAACACTATTCACTTCTCCGTTTCTCAAACTCTGTTCTGGCTTCCGAAAGGACTTTAAATATATTTTATTGAAATAATTTAATAATAAGTCTCATATTTATTATATATGTTGACTTAATAGAACATACTACAAATATCCTCAACTTATACGCCTCTGAAATCTCACAGAAGTCGCGTACGTTCTAATATCTCATTCAGCACAAAACTAGTAGCAGAATTGAAATTTTCCAAAAACAAATATGACTTACATTCACTGGAAACTTAAAGAAAACACTATTCACTATTCACCGGAAACTCTTTTTTTCTTTCAAAACTCTTAAAATTTTAGGTTATTACAGTCTCTCATTCTTAAAAGGATTCTATCTCGGAATCTCATTTAAGACTAGTGATGATATTTCTCTATCATAACATTATCTAATTCCCAGGTCGACTCTTCGACCTTCTGGTTTCACTCCTACTAGTTTGATAACTTTGTTTCTCAGAACCTGTTCCTTCCGATCAAGAATATCTATCGGTTGCTCCACATAGGATAGGTCAGGTTGGATATCTATATACTCATACTATATCACACATCTGACGTCCACATTATATTGCCGTAACATAGACACATGGAATACATTATGTACCTGCTGAAGGTTTGGAGGCAAAGCTAACTCATAAGCTACTTTCCCAACACGCTTCAAGATCTCAAATGGTCCAATAAATCTGGGACTTAACTTTTTTTTTTTTTACTGAACCTCATCAATTCCTTCCATGGGGACACTTTAAGTAACACTGTCTCCAACTTCATATTCTTTGTCTATTCTAGACTGGTCAGCATACTTGCACTACCTGTCTTGGCTGCCACTAATCGCTTCCTTATTAGGTGAATTGTCTCATTGGTTCGCTGAACCAACTTGGGTCCCAATATTTTTCACTCGCCAACCTCTTCCCAACATAGGGGAGATCGACATTTTCTTCCATATAAGGCTTCATAAGAAGGCATTCCTATACTCACATGGTAACTGTTATTGTGGGAAAACTCAATTAGTGGTAAATGATCATCCCAATTTTCCTTAAAATCTGTTACACAAACCCTCAACATATCTTCGATGGTTTGAATAGTCCTTTCACTTTGACCTTCTGTTTGGGGATGTAAGTGGTACTCATGTTCAACTTAATCCCTAGACAGTCTTGAAAGCTTCTTCAGAATCTAGAATTAAATCCTGGATCTGTATCTGACACAATGGTCACTGAAACTCCATGTCTCACCACTATCTCTTTCAAATATATTTCAGCTAATCGGTCAATTGTGTATCTCTCGTTGATTGGTAGAAAATGTGCCGACTTTGTTAACTAGTCTATTATAACCTCTATAGCATCATGATTTGTTTTAGTTCTTGGTAGCCCTACTACAAAATCCATCGCAATATGCTCCCATTTCTACTCAGGAATCTCTAAGGGTTGTAAAAGCTCGCTCGGTCTCTGGTGTTCTACTTTCACTCTTTGGCAAGTTAAACATTTACTTACCTACTCTACCACATTTCTTTTCATGTTCGGCCACCAATAATACACTTTAAGGTCTCTATACATTTTTGTGCTTCCAGGGTGGATGGAAAATATCGAATTGTGTGCCTCATGCAAATTCTCATATTTCAGCTCTCGGACATTTGGAATCCAAATTCTATTAATAAATCTCATATTAACTCTTTTGAGGAAACTAACATCTTTAGTCATTCCTTCCTACTCAAGGCATCGACCACCACATTGCCCTTGTCGAGGTGATAGTTTATCGACCAATCATAATCTTTAATCAGGTATAACCATCTCCTATGTCCAATATTTAACTCTTCCTGGGTGAAGATATACTTAAGACTCTTATGGTTCGTGTAAATCACACACTTCTCTCTATACAAGTATCTTCTCCAAATCTTTAAAGTAAAAACTATTGCTGCCAACTCTAGGTCATGGGTAGGGTACCTTATTTAAAATTCCTTTCAACTGTCTGGACGCATATGCAATTACCTTGCCATGTTTCATTAGCACACAACCTAATCCCATATGAGATGCGTCACTGTAAATAACAAAATCTCCTTTATCATCAGGTAGTGCCAACACTGGAGCTGTCACTAACCTTCTCTTTAGCTTTTGAAATATCTTTCCACATTTCTCTATCCACTTGAACTTCTCTGTCTTGCGAGTAATTCGGGTCAATGGGGCAGCTATCTTAGCGATAATCCTGAACGAATCTCTAATAGTAACCTGTCAGTCCCATAAAACTTCTCACCTCTGTTGGGGTAGTTCGTCTCTCCCAATTTATCAGAGCTTTTATATTTGTGGGGTCGACCAATACTTCCTCACTACTGATCACATGCCCTAAGAACTGCACTTTTCTCAACCAAAACTCGTACTTCAAAAATTTAGCGTATAACTCTTCTTTTCTCAGTATCTCTAGAATTAGCCTCAAATGCTCTGTGTGTTCTTCCTCTATTTTAGAGTAGACCAATATATCATCAACGAATACTATGACACACTTGTCCAAGTACTTTTTGAAAACTTGATTTATTACATCCATAAAAGCGGCTGATGCGTTGGGTAATCTGAATGACATCACCAAGAATTCATAATGTCCATATCTTGTGCGGAAGGCTGTCTTCGGCACATCTTCTGGTTCAATATTTATTTTTAGTGATATACGGTTTTCAGGTCAATCTTTGAAAAGTAGACTGTGCCTTTCAGTTTGAAAAAAAATCATCTATCCTTAGCAGTGGGTATTTGTTCTTAATAGTCAGCTTATTTAGCTCTCGATAATCAATACATCATCTCATACTGCCCTCTTTCTTCTTTTCAAATAACACTGATGCACCTAATGTGACACACTCGGTCTTATCATTCCCTTTTCTAACACTCTTTTAACTAAATGGCCAATTCCTTCATCTCGACAGGAGTTAGCCAGTAAGAAGCCTTTGAAACTAGTGAGGTCCCTGGTGCTAAGTCTATAGCAATTTCTATGTCTCGGTCGGGTGGTAATCTCAGAAGGTCTCTTGGAAACACATCCTCAATTTCATTCACTACTGAGATATCCCTTAAGTCGGGTACTCCCTTCTCTCCATATATAACATGTTTTAATTTTTTTAACCTCATTTATCTAAACCTAACATTTAGAAAATAATATCTTTCATTAACTATGATAATCTCCTCTTTACTAGGTTTTCTCCTTTTTCCGTATCAACCTCATAGGGTAAGTAAGTCTCACATCTCATCACAATAATCTCTTTGTTTGAACCTTGGTTAAAACTTCTTATTCTTTGTCTGCCATCGAACACATTCTTATTCTCATTGGGCTTGCTTAACTTCACATACTTACTCTTACTATCAATATAAGAGTTACAACTCGTCAATTAATATATTCTCAATAGAGCAACTAAATTTCTTAACTGAAAAGGAATTAGATCTTCGTAAGATTGGCACTCTAGTATCTAAGTTTCATATTATGGGCACACTTAACTGCCATCTCAGTTTGGATTCTTAAATCCATTTATTTTTCCCTAAAATAGAGATCTGGTCCCTTATCAATTGGTCTATTTGAATTTCCACAAATTTGGATGCTTCTTGAACCAACGTAGCATAGTTTGTTCCTTCAAGCACCTCAAATCTCTTCTTAACTCAATTACTCTATTGGGAAATCTTGATAATTCTGTCAACTTAAATTCTTAATCTTACACACTCTGGTTTCCTTCCACTGAAACAGATAGACATTGCACTTATAACATTTTATGTCCTGGGGTTTATAATGCCCTGTATGTTTCCTCTTGTATGTCTTGAACTCTAGCAGTGAGGTCTGGATTAGTTGGGGGTGGCACTCATGTCTGCCTACCACCCTGGTTAACAGTCTCACTCCCATTTCTTCAGAATCCCGACCTTCTCCCAACCTGGGGTTCCTGGCTCTTATTAATTTTTCTAAGAACGCTCACATTCCCTGCACTCTTTTTCTAGCTTTCTGCCTTTCTCTTTATTCCTTCTCTCCCCTTTTGAGTCTGTTCACTTCCCGTCTCCATAATAATAAGTTTCTACACTAACTAGGTGTAGTCGATCAATTTCAATACCACTACCCTATTTTGAATCCACGGTTTCAGCCCTTACTGAGACCTCCTTGCTCTCTTCTCATCCGAATTAAAAAAATCCGGCACAAATCTTGACAATTCCATAAACTTTACCTCATACTCTGCCACTGACAAATTTTCTTGTCTACGCCCAAAAACTTTATCTCCGTATGATTCTCCACAAATTTCGGATAATACTACTATACATATGAAACGAAATTTCTTTAAAATTCACATTACTCTGACTCGGTAACGTTCTAACTAGACAAAAACATATATTAGCTCAATCTCATATCTCAATCAGACATAGTCTGACTCCACATTTAGTTATTAAAACCTAATATCAGACCCAACCAAACTAATCCCCTTTGGGAAACTTATAACATCTCCTTACAACTGTTCCTCGATATTATCTCATTATGGACTTTCATATTTCATAAGTCCTCATGCATATCCACTTTATTACAAATTTTAATCCATCTAATTATTCCATTATTACTCATATATAGATGACCATATCCTTTAGGCCATAGTACTCTATTTTACATTTAGACATTTCGTTTACAAGTCTCGATAATTCTAAACGTTTATTAAGCTCAAGCGGATATATTTTCTATTATTCGTAAAATGCGGTGTAAAAACACCTCAATTACAATCCCACAACATTCACAATCAATGCAAAAAGTCAATCAACTACAATATCGACAGTCACTTCCTTGGATCATCAATGTCATCCGCTCCATAACATTAATAGGGTCAGGTGAAATACACACTATCTCTTCGGCTTATTGCCAAATGATGAAAGATTAGTTAGGCTTTTACGTGTCATTTACTCTAACTTGGCTAACCTGGCTATCGTGTTAAGAACGATGTGGCCGTCTCCGCTCAATCATGCTTCCCGTATCTCTAGGATTGCTAGCATATTTAGTACTACAATGATTGTACTTCTCGACTCCTCAATGGGGCTCCAAAATTCTCCATTCGAACTCATAATCTGAATCATAACTCCTCCCACCTGGATGCGTCTCCTCGGGCTAGTATCCGATAACTTCTCATTACAACATGGTTGACATACCTTCAAAACTTTTAAAGATAACAAGAATTAGAGAAGTTTGAGGAGAAAAGATTTCATCCCACAACAAGTGTCACATAATGGTAGTCACTATTTCAAAATAAAAGAATGACTGAGAGATCAATATGATCAAAAGAACTCAACGTTGCATGCCTTATTAAGACACTCACTAAGTAAAGGGGTGTTTCCCCTCATTATGATGTACAACTCATAAGCGATGACGTCCCATCAAACTTCTATAACATAGATAGACAGATAGTCCTTGTGTCCCTTATAAATAGGGTTATTCGTCTCAGTTGGAGTAAAGAAGTATGAAATGAATTCAAAATCAGCCAATAAAATTCGTATTTTGGTACTTGATTTACTAAGGCACACCTTGGAATAAAACTGAACAGACTCCCAAGGTTTTATTTCCAAAGAAAATAATAACCAGAAAAGAAAGTACTGGTACGCAACAAGCAAGTGAGGAATATATTGCAAATAGAGTTATCCACCACTTGGAGAAAAAGGGAAGTTCAAGTATCACAAACTCGATAGGGCCTCAAAAATTTGAAAGTAAGTATCATAACAGCCTCTCGCACAATTGAATGCCTAAATACGAGTGAACACTAACATCAAAATATAACTCAGAAGATAAAATATATCTTCTAGCAAAATTCTCCCTTAGAGAGGTTTCAAAATAAGTCGGAGGAAAGAAAGGTATTGCCAATGTCTTCACAGATGCCTTCTCTATCAATTCCTCGAAAAGATCATCGTTTAACTATAAATCTAGTTCTCCACGTCCTGAGGTTATCGATATCCTACATTATTGTCGACTCGTAATAGTCTCTGGAGATTCCACAATAGACATCAACAGCCGCAAAGAATTCTATCCAACTCAATACAGTCATCTCAAACAAATGCTCTAATTTATTAACTTATTCATTGGTACTATATACAATAGTCCAATATGAACTCTACAAGAGCTCAAACATCCTCACATAACTATACACAATCCTACACACTCTTATTTCTAGTTTACTATAACCTCAGCTCTGATACCATTCTGTAACGCCCCCAAATCCGGGGTCATGAATCTGGTCATCACTGCGAAAATTCTCAACATAAAATAACCTATTTAACAATTCCGATTTCACCTGTAGACATACAATAACTGAAAATACATCTGTGACCCCAACTTCCAATAATCTTTTAGGTTATAGGGCTAGAAACAATAATCCCAAGTCATACATCAACTACTACAATTCTAAAAAAAATCAAATCACACTTGCGACACCATCCATAAAGTCCTCAAAATTAGATTTTTAGAAACAATTTCCCAATTACCACAATTTACTATAACCAGTCTCTGCTTACACAAATCTTATAAAATTAGCATAACTTCGATAAGAAGTATACCATATACCAATAATATTCTATAAAATTTAATATTTATTACATATCAACTTATAAATCATTCTTACACCAGATCTAGATACGCTGAACCAAATCATCTTCATCATGGCATCTTGCCTTCTTCTTCCGAACTATACGGATAAGTCTCGTCAAGCTACCTTTCACTGTAGGGTTATAATTTGAAGTAATGCGATCCATCTGATCTAGCTGTTGTGTTTGAAAATTTAAAATAATGCAAGAATGAGGTACGATAGCCCAACAATAACTCCAGTCATAATAGCAGTTAAAATAATTTATGAAATTTTAACTCAATAGAAAAGATAGTTTTAGAAACTAAAATTTATAATACACCACAAATTGAAAAGTAAGTAATTCTAGATATTGCTAAACACACCACAAAAGTTCTCAAGCTCTCGTCAACACTATCGATAACTTACCACGATGGTATCAGTTACAGGGTTACTATTCATTTAGGAATCACTAAGAAAGAAGTTCAATATATCGCGAAAAGAATAGTAAAAATTCAACAGGTCACATTAACACTATCGGTAACTTAGCACCTTGGCTTTCTTTATAGAGTAAGAATAGTGAAAGTTTAACAGTTCCCATTAACACTATCGGCAACTTAGCACCTTGGCTTTCGTTACAGTGTTAATGTCAAATTCCAATTGGAAGAAATGGGACTATAATGGAACATTCACCACGCGCTCTTGTACACGATGATCAGTCGTATAGTACAATAGATATATAACTTTCTCTACTAGTAGAAGGATGATCCTCAACTAGTCATCACCCCAGGCAACACATGGGCCTTTAATTGCTGGACTGTGCATCACTCGGCCTCTTACGCTATGATGGACTGTGCCGCACACAAGCCTCTTACACTTATATCTCCAGTCCCTTTGAATAATTTGTTTTGAAGGAAATTAAATTCAGCCCAAAAACACATTTCATTCTTTTCTTCGATTTCAACACCAGATAATTGATTAACTCCCAGAATTATGAGGAAGTAATCTTATATGAACATGTTGACTTATAGTCAAATAATCTCTTTTGGCTCAAATATTTCTCACACAAGAAGTTTTCAAAATTACACGACCATGGAGTTATTTTAAAATCACCAAAGTTCTCAGAATGATTGTTGGATAGCTAAATGATTTTCAGAAGGTTTTAGATCCAATTTGAATAACTCTAAATAATTTCTCGAAGGTTAAGTAATTATTTGAATAATATTAAACCTCTCATTAAAATATTTCAATAAATAAATAAACTTTAAAAATTTAATGGATGTTTAATAAAATATTTCTTTAGTATTTGATAATATCCAAAACATTTCCGAAAAAAATTCTCCAGACTCTGTTGACAAATTGTCAGAAACTCACACACTAACTCCTGATCAAAAACTCGAACACGATCTCTGAAATTCAACTCTTAGAACACTCCTCATTATCTACTTATACACACTATAACTTTATAAGATTCAGAGTTGATAAGTAAACACAATTAATGAATAGTAAACAGTACAAACATATATGTATGTTTGTAAGAAAATATATTCCAAACACAACAAAACCTTTTTATGAAGCAATATTTGCCAAAAGGTAAAAAGGTTCGAAAACTTTCCTGGAGTTCTTACAGGGTTGGTTGGTTTCCATTCCTCGACGATACTCTAATAATTAAGCACAAAATCTCAAATTAGTACTTAGAATTCTATACTCTTTATTGACCTATACTCACTTTCGTGACTTCATAAGTACCTTGTAGCAACAAGTTTTAAACTACTTCTTTAGCTCATCACGTTATCATGTTATCCCTTAACAACTTTCATATATAACTTGTGTAGGAATTAAGTCTCGAAGTTCAATTTACGTCTATGTTTTACAGTAAAAATAATCACTTAGTCACTTATTAGTAATTCTCACTTTAAACACCCAACTTTTAGCATTTTTAGTAAATGAGTTTTAAATCGATTAACTCGAATCTTTCTCTGGAGTCATCCTTGACATCCATAGTATCTTAGATAAAAGTTTCACATGTAAGTAAGCATCCTAGATACTTTGATGATAGCCTCAAAATTGGTTATTAACATGGTTCCTAAGTTATGCGATACCTTTAGTAAATCGGTCATAACTTTTGACTCGTAACTCCAAATTACGCAAAATTATCACACAAATGATATAGATACTATCCTCTACACAACCAAGTTAATCACTAATTAAGAAAAAGAAAAATCCCCTTCAGGTTTTAGACAACAATATCTTTCTTGTGAGATATTTATGGTTTTAGACAATAATAAGAATTCTCATATTTATTATATATGTTCACTTAATAGCACATACTACAAATATCCTCAAGTCATACGCCTCTGAAATCTCACAGAAGCCGCGTACGTTCCAATATCTCGTTCTACACAAAACTAGTAGCAGAATTGAAATTTTTCGAAAAAAAATATGACTTACATTCACTTATTTCTTCCATGTAATCATAAAACGGCTTCGACATCTTTTAAGTTTTGACATTTACAAAAACACTATTCACTATTCATCGGAAACTTAAAGAAAACACTATTCACTATTCACCGAAAACTCTCTTTTTTCAAAACTCTTAAAATTTCAAGTTATTACACAGTGGGTAATTAGACTAATCTCGGTAGGAAGGTTGTCAATAATGATTTAAAGATGGTTGTGGCCAATCAATGGAATAATATGCTGGAAATTGCTAGGGGACCTTTCATCCTCCATAATAGCAGCAAGGTCAGGCCCTCACCATATGATAAAGTTGGGATCGTAGAACCTCTGCAAGTAGTAAGGTCAAGTGGCATAACCCTTGAGGAATAAACGGATGCTGAAAGGAGAAGGGCGGCAAGCCGATGGAATAAATGCAACATGAGAAACCCTGAACTGAATCATGAACGTATAAGAGAGTATTTAGAGAGTTTGAGGTCTCCCGCCTACGATCCTCGACGTCGTGAAGCCATTGTCCACACACTTGATCAGAAAAAAGGTCAATGGCCTAGTTCTAGAGTTGAATGACATCACTAAGCCCATCCAGAAGATAACCAACAACGTGCACTTGGGAATATCAACCCTGATGACTTAAGAAGGCTGTTAACCCAATTAGAAGACCAAATAGATAATATCCCTCCTCTAGTTCAAACACAAATTGGCCTAGCTATCCGATAAGCCCATTATCTTCTTCTTTTAGGGGAGTAAATGTTCTAAGGTTTGCAGGGAGTTTAGACCCAGCTGAATATCTTGGGAGGTTCAACACAGATATGAAATTTTATCAGGTAGAAGACTTGACTCAGTGTAGGGTATTGGCCTCTACCCTGAGAGGCAATGCACTTCAGTGTTTTCAAAGCCTCGACCCTGAGTCAATTATCTAATGGGAGCATATGAGAAAGTTATTCTTAATGCAGTTCCAGTCCTCTAAGTAGTATGCCCCGCCGGTCACAACCATAACCAACATACGCCAAAGAGAAGATGGGTACATGTATACTTTGGAAGATTCAATGCAAAAGTACCACTTTTCTGAGAAGCTACAGATGAAACGGTGAAGAATCTCTTGATCGTGGGGATAAGAGCAGGTAGTGATTTCTGGAAGAAGCTACAATGTAAGGTACTTCCTACTCTTTCTACATTTTATGCCCTTATTGATCTTTCAAAAGGGAGGAAGAAGTGCTAGCTGGAATAAAAAGTATGACCATGCCAATGCATCGTATAATGGGAAAAACAAAAGGCATGGAAGATCTACCTATCCTAGAAAGAGTGGTCGTAATGATGTGAATACAGTAGATACCCGAGAACCTACCAGCCCACCAAGAAGCCCTCGTGAATATGCACCTCCCAAGGGTTACAGTCCGGTGAGAAAGAGGCCTAATCAAGATGATTTCACACCCCTAGTGGCCCCCATTGAACATATCTATGATGTAACTAAAGGGGAAGGGATTTTTAAGAAGCCTCCACCTCTTAATGCTCGGTATACCGTCAAAAAAAGAAAGTATTGTGCCTATCATGAGTCATATTGGTATAACACGCACTAAGTAAACATCTGAATGAGGAGATTGAAGCTTTAAGCAGAAATGACAAACTCACAGAGTGGGTAGTACGAGAGGTAAGGAATCACAAAGATGATACGTTAAGGAGACAAAAAGGGTAGAGGTTACGTGTGAAGGAAGTATCTACACCATATTTGGGGAACCTCATATTGCAAGAGAAGGAAGAAATGTGATGGACAAATATGCCCGAGAAGATAAGAAACCATCTCTTACCAATGTTAACCACATATCAGAAAGACCACCTAAGATCTTCAAAGGGGAAGACACTCAAATAATCTTTTTAGAAGAGGACGCTAGATGGGTACACCATCCTCAATGTGACGCTCTCATTATAAAAGCCAAAATTAGTTCCAAGAGTGTGCACATGGTCTATATTAATAATGAAAGCTCTTTAAACATCCTTTACTATGAAAATTTCAAAAAGATGGGTTTTCTAGAGAAAGATCTGACCCAAGGAACTATGCACGTCTACGGATTCACCGGTGATTCTATAAAAGTGAGAGGTATTATCAAATTACCTATAACTATAGGAGAGTACCCGAAATCTACTACTCAAATGTCCGAATTCTTGATAATTGATTCACCTACATATTACAATGCCTTAATCGGAAGACCCATATTGAAAGACATGTGTGTGGTAACCTCAGTCTACCATTTGTCCATTAAGTTCCCCACACCCAGAGGGGTCAGTTCTGTTAAGCTAGTACGAATCAAGGGAATTTTATAACATGATGGTAAGGGTTTCCCTCAAAGGGATGACTATGGATGAACCTGACTCGGAAATACTAGACTTCAATGAAGAGAATGCGCGAGAAATGGCTAGGTCATTCAAGCCCCTAAGGTTCAATAAGTTGTCTTGCAATATGGCCTACATCGTACAATTTCTAAAAATGATGCCCTCAAATATTTTGATCTAAAAACAGAACCAACCTTTCTTTTAGAAGCTCCATCCCAAAATGGGAACATAGTCACTCATGTACTAATGATAGAAGCTCCCCCAGTGCCACTTAGGAAGAACAAATTCAAGAAGGAATATTGGAAGATGCTAGTGATGATAAAGAAGAGCAACAAGTGAAAAGGGTCAGGAAGGGAAAGAGTGTGATGACAAAAGAGGTACCTCACTTTGACCTCTCGGAGTTGTGGCCCAGCCCTATCGTGGAAAAGACAAATCCTCCTCGAGGGCCTAACTTCCTCATTCAAGAAGTAGGGGAGACAAATAGAGGGAGAGACCTTGAAATTGACCTAGATCCTCGAATTCCTGAGGCGGTTAAAAAAATGGGTCTGGTAGAAGATACAATGGAAATCATTGTGGATATAGAGGACACCTTCAAAGTTTTGCATGTTGGGTCAAAACTAAAGCCAGATTTGAAGATAACCTTGATTGGGTTCCTGAAGGAGAACTTAGAAGCATTTGCTTGGAGTCACACATATATGGTGGGGATTGACCCTAATATTATGTGTCATAGACTCAACATCGACCTCAAGAAAAAGGGAGTAAAATAGAAACGTAAAGCAGTCTGCGATGGAAGGACAAAAGCACTAAAAGATGAGGTTGATCACTTGTTCATGGTTGGATTGGTAAAGGAGTCTTTCTACCCTAATTGGCTGGCTAACCCAATACTTGTAAGGAAACCCAATAGGGAGTAGAGAGTATATGTGGATTTTATGGATCTCAAAAAAGCTTTCCCAAAAGATAGATTCACACTTCTACGCAATTATTAGTTGGTGGACGCTACTGCTGGACATGACCTCCTCAGTTTTATGGACACGTACTTAGGCTATAATCAGATTCTTATGTACGAACCTAAGTAGGAGGACACCTCATTCATTACCGATAAGGGGCTCTACTGTTATATTGGCATGCCCTTCAGACTCATCAATATCGGGAAAATATATCAAAGGTTGGTAAACATGATGTTCAAAGATCAGATGAAAAAAACCATGAAGGTCTATATCGATGATATGCTAGTCAAATCTAAAGAGGCCTATGACCATATTAGGCCCCTGGATAAAATGTTTAAAATTTTGAGAAAGTATCGTATGTGGTTGAACCCTCAAAAGTGGGTCTTTGGGGGTAGAATCGAGCAAATTCCTTGGGTTCATGGTCAATCACAGAGGAATAGCAAAACATTTAGGCCCTGTTGAATATGAAATCACCTAGAACAGTCAAGAAAATGCAGAGCCTTGCAAGGAGAGTATCAATGCTCAATTGGTTTTTGTCTTAGTCCTCAGATAAGTGTAAAGAGTTAAAGCTATCAAATGGGTTGGGATGAATTTCGTGTGGACATTGGAATGTGAGAAACTTTGCAAAGGTTCAAGGAGCAATTGGGATCACCTCCTCTACTAGCTAAACCAATCGAAGGTGAAACTCTTATTCTATATTTGGCTATTTTTGATTATTTTATAAGTGTTGTGGTTGTCATAGAAGATACATATGCTCAATACCCAATATACTACGTCAGTAAAAGATTGCTAGATGTTGAAACTAGTTACACGAATATGGAAAAGCTATTTTGCGCCCTCATCCTAGCCTCAAGGAAGTTGACACCATACTTTCAAGCACATAAAGTAGAGTTTTGCACAGCCTACCCGCTCAAGTAGGTCCTTCACAAACCTGAGACTTCAGGGAGGATGTTAAAATTGGCTGTAGAATTAGGACAATTTGATGTGGAATACAAACCCAGAAGTGCGATGAAGGGTCAGGCACTGGATGACTTTATTCTCAAATTTCCCGCAGAATATGAGTAGAGCACCCAGGATCTAGCGGTTATTGATGAACCTACACCCCGTGAAATTTCAGAGCAAAGCCCAACACCTTGGTGGCCATTGTATATTAATGGGGCTGCTAACAATGAAGGTGCTGGAGCCGGGATAGTCCTTATCAGTCCTGAAGGGCATCATTTGAGGAGTGATATACATTTTGCGTTTAAGGATACAAACAATGATACATAATATGAGGCCTGAATTGTTAGTATAAAGTTGGCTTTAGAGATGAAGGTGGAGAATCTTCGAGTTCAGAGTGATTCAATGTTAGTCGTATTCCAAGTAAATAACGGGTATCAGGCTCAAGAGCCATGCACGGATTTCTATCTTAAGTGTGCCCAACGGTTAAAATCCATGTTTAAGGAGGTGAAGTTAGAACATGTCTCAGGGGGAAGTAATCAAGATGTCGATGCTTTGGCGAAATTAGGGTCCCAAAAGGATGATTTCATGCTTTGGTCAAAAGGTATAATTTCTAGACACCCCAACTAGTATCACGCCAGACCTCCTCAGGCCCAACACGTGACATGTAAATCGGACTAATTGAGCGATAAGACCGCACTGATGGCCCTTCAACCTAGAGTGTGGGAAAAATTTCACACGTCCCCAGGAATCGAACCTTGATTACATTGGTCAATAACCAGTGCTCTCACAAACTTAGGTACACACCCGGAGGCTACTTTCATGCTTGGAATCATACCTCTAGAGATTCAAGAAGAGCCTAGTATGCCTGAGGTTGAATTAATGTAGGTGGAAGAGCCTAGGTCGGTAACATAGATGACACCAATATGGCACTATCTGAAGAATGGGTCTCTTCCGGCTGATAAGGTAGAGGCTAGAAAGTTGCGTTACAAAGCAACGAGGTATGAGATATATGATAACTCTTTTCATCGACGAGGTTTTAATTAACCACTGCTTTGATGCGTCGATGGGGAAGCTGGTAAGTACATCTTGAGAGAAGTTCATGAAGGAATCTGTGGTAATCACATGGAGGTAGGTCATTGGCTGAAAAAGTCCTACATCAGGGATATCACAAGCCTATGCTGAAAGAAGAGGCTATCTAGTTCGCCAAGGCATGCGGTAAATGCCAGAGATATGCCAATTGTATTAACAACTTGTCATTCCACTAACCTCTCTTGTTAGCCCGTGGCCTTTTGCAATGTGGGGAATTGACCTGATCGGAGAACTACCAAAGATTAAGGGGGTGTTAAGTATGCCGTTGTTACTGTGGATTACAGTACTTAGTGGGTGAAGGCAGAGGCTCCCACCACCATCACTACGAAGAAATTAAGAGACTTCTTGTTTCGATCTATTGTTTGATGTTTCAGAATACCCTATCAACTTATCTCGGATAATGGAAAGTAGTTCGATAGCAAAGAAATGTGAGAGCTCTATGAAAACCCGAGAATCAAGAAAAGCTTCTCCGTTATCATCCATCCTCAAACCATCGGATAGACTAAAGCTATGAACAATATAATTAAACACAATTTAAAGGCTAAGCTAGAAGACACCAAGTGCAATTGGCATGATGAGTTACCCAATGTGTTGCAGTCATATAATACTACGCCAAGGTCTACTCTGGTGAGACGCTTTTTGTGTTCACTTATGGATGCAAAACCATGGTACCGGTAGAGTTTGGAGCAGGATCATTTAGGAGTGAGAACTATAACCCTGAGGTGAATAAGGAAAATCATAGACTTTACCTTGACATGGTTGAAGAAACCAGGACCAATTTTCAAACCAGGTTAGCCTCTTATCCACAAAGAGTATTACAATGTCAAAGTTTAGGCTAGACCTCTCAAAATATGAGACCTGGTACTTAGGATGAGAATGCCAAACCCTAAAGTGCAGGGATAGTGTTTTTGGAGCCAATTGGGAAGGACCTTACAAGGTCAAACCAGCGCTCTAGGAAGGCACATACCACTTATCCGATATGGGGGGAAAGGAAATCCCAAGGGCATGGAATATGAAGCATTTGAAGAAATACTACTAGTATCACATGCTACTTATTTATATATAATAGGTCTATCGTGGGACTACGGTATCAATAGGCTTTATTTCCTAGTAATTTCAATAAAACCTACGGGGTAATGCCATAAACCTCCATTCTAGGAAAGGACGTACTTGTACGATTTCAGGATTCCTTTGTGTTGGGAAAAATATTTATATAAGTAGGTAAAATTTAATTATCTCTCTATCTAAGTTTCGTTATTGCTTGAAAGGATATATGTCGTTATGCAGGAGATGTGAATTTTAGTCTGGAAAGGTTGCATTATAATTTGCCATGCCAACAGCTAAGAAGGGCGTAGGCTATTATGTGAAAAGCAGGGGTGAGAATTTTGTGGAAAACTATACGTTCAAGGTATTGAAATCCTAAACAAGCTGAAAAACATTATTTAAATAGGTATAAATTACTTTTAGAAGATCTGGATGACATTGCATGGCTTAGTTCCATGTCCCCATGTATAAATTATTTTTGAAAGACTTAGACGAGGTCGCAAGGCTTAGTTCCATGTCCCCGGGTTTAACTTATTTTTGGAAGACCTGGATGAAATCGCATGGCTTAGTTCCATGTGAAGGGTTTCGAAGCACAAAAGCAGCGGAATAAATGTAAAAAATAAATCAAAATAGTGAAACCCTCCACAGGATCCATGCGAAAACAAAAAATTTAATTCGGAGATAAAGAATAAATACCTTTTAAGCTTTAACAGTTCATTAATGGAAGATTAATGGAGGACCAACGCTTGTTTAATCACCACATATCCCGCTCTCGCGATCTACGCTCTACGGTATCCACACGAACACTTTTCATGAAGGATTGATGTGTACTAGCACCCGAAAACTACTTCTCTCTCTATCTTCCTCTTTTCTCAAAACGGCTAGGGTTTTAGTAAAAATATGTCTCTTTAAATTAAATCAGCCCATAAAGAAATTATATAGAGAGAGGAATAAGTTTTCTAATTATAATCCAATTATAATTAATACTAATCCAAAATTCTAAATTATTTAATTAAGTCTCACTTAATTAATTAAATATTAATTTTGGAATTAGTTTAAATAATTCATTTATTCTATTTATATAATTAATTAAGTCATACTTAATTAATATCATAAATAAAATAAATTACTTATTGTGGGCGAGGTTTCTTCAAACTATTTCAACTTCTTGTGGTGATCAGTGTGATCAAGTTGGGTAGCAGAAGTTCTCTTCTTGGAATTTTTCCTTTTCTTCGCAAGGGCCTGGGGGGTCACAGTTTGGTTGGCTAGGAGATTTCCGATTGGTAAGGCCTGAATGACCGATGGCCCGAGCTGTTTCTTGAAAAGATTAGAGTTGAAGGGGAGCTCGTACATTTTACCTGAAACAAACACATCAAAGGATTAGACGAAGCTTATTAGGATAATATGATGGTAAAAAATAGGTATATATACGGGGGAACTACATTGTGTTGGAGAGAGTTTTAGAACAAATAAAAAGGATGCAATAACAAGTGTAAGTCAACTCCCTATTTTACGAAAGGGCGAGGTCGCTAACCATTACCCGAGAGGCCGAAAGACCATTACCTGGTCTTTTTTTGCTAATTAAACCTAACAATGGAAACTTTACCATAGTCACGGTTGTAGAAGCCATTATTACACAGAGTGGATGGAGTTATTAAGGTGTCCAATTTCTTTTGGGCCTGGGAAAGGGCGAGAAATTTCTCTGATTTAGCTAAGGCCTAGCCTTCGAGGTCTGGTTGGGAATGCTTATCTACGGCATGAAAATAAAATAAAAAAATAAATAAATAGCCCATGATACAGTCAAAGAGTGAACGATGTTGTTTTAGCTAGTTAGACTTACTAGGCTCTAGGTTGAATCGAGTTCGAACTCTTGGAATATCGTAGGGGTAGAAATAATGAGTCTTCCACAACTTCATATTACTAGTATTGACCGCAGAGAAGCCCTTTTTGCTAAGGATTCCCCATATCGTAAGATAGTAAAAGCCTAGATCTCCTTAAACTAACAAAGTAGCTGAGCTCCTCCATGGTGGGAGGGTCGAATCCCAAATTCACATACATCATGTATATACCTATAGCTAGTCTTTAGGTATTAGGTGAAATTTGTATGGGTGCAATGTTATAAAATTCGAAGATCTCTTGTAAGGAAGGATGTATGGGGTATCTGAACCCTAGTTCAACAAACTTGTTAGTGATAACCATGCAAGGAGTAGGGAGTCTGGGGATATTGAACCAATACATCTGTATCATGTGACGAGGTCCCATAAACTTTCCATTAAGGTTGAAGTATCGGACGATATCTCAAAAATAAGACCAACGCATAAAACAACCTCACCCTTGCGCAAATCGGACTTCTCGGCCTCATTAACCTCATCATTAAAATCCAAGTCCAGTTCATGTTCCATTTCCTTTTAAACATAAGGTTCATCATCGAATGAATATTCAAATTCTTAGTCATCCTCGGAAACATTGTGTCGCCCTCTTCAATATCCATATCATCTGAATGATCTGGGATAACTTTATCCTCGGACAGATCGTTCTTGCCTGCAAACTTCCGCACATGTTCTTCAATTTCCTTGGGACAATGTTTTAGTTGTTTGTCTCCACCCATACTAACTATTGATGATCCGGTTTTATTGATCGTCTCTCTCTCCATGTCTAATTCCTTCTAAAAATCTTAGAAGTTGTCAAAATCAACTTTGTCGTGGGCATTGTATGTACCACTTAGATCATCAATATTTGAAAATCTAGACAAAGGGATAGATTCTTGGTAGGGAATGATGTTTTTAGGATGTGAATTTTAGATATAGGCTTCAATTTGGAGTGAATGAGCATCGCCCTAAGTCAGGGTGTTAGCCTCATTGGGTGAGTTTCGATGGGAAGAAGAAAATGATTGAGGTCTAGAATCTGAAGCCGATATGCCACCCTCTGACATCTGAAAGAGAGGTGAAGGTGTGTGTTACTATGAAAAATAAAACAGAGGAGAATAAAAAGAAGGTTTGAGTGGGCGATGTTGGTGATGGGTCTCGCCCTAAGTCGTTGTGGCCTACTTTTTAAAAGAAAAGTGAACAAATAAAAGAAAAGAGGGGAAGAGGGGTGACGCTGGTTTAAACGAAGGGAGCAAATGCTTTGGAACTATGTAATGTTACGATTATAAGCGAGTTTTGCTAGAGATAAGCATATGCATATGAAGGTAGTGTCTAAACAAATTTAAATATTGGGGGATTGTAAAATAAAAAAAGAAAGAAAGAAGAAGTAGAGAATAGTGTACATATATACCTGGGCAAATTTACAGATGTCGGGAAGTTGATTGGAAGGTGCACTGATGTCCCAGTTTGTAGTCAGGAAAACACCAATAGTGTGTTGATAAAATTTGGGGAGAGAAAATAAAGTGAAGGGTTTGCCTTTATATAGGGGAATATGAGAGAGTGGGTGGTTTGTTATTACCTAGATTCGCGCTTCGAGGACTGAACTATACAATGTGTATCATGATTCTAAGGACATTTATTAAGATTATATAATAGATCATATTCTTAAATGTCCCTAGTCGAGTATTATTATTATAGGACAATAATAATACATAAATAGACTAGTATGTTGTTTGACTGATAACCACATCTCATTGGTTATAAGTATGGGGATACTAAAGTCAACACATAAGTACATGCAGGAGTACATGGTACTGGACAGACCCACAGTGAGATTCTTCATGTTTAATAAAGTCATAAGAAAGACTCACAGTGATAATGGTGTAACGATCCTCTGACTTGAAATCATTATATTTCTATACGAGGATTAATATACTTTGACTACATTAAAAGTTACCTTTGACCGGGTAATGATAAAAGTGGACATCGGGTATATCATGAGTCGTATGAGAAATATGAATGATAGATAAAGGATTTAACCCTCCTATAATTAGGAGAGATATTATTGGCCTCTTGATTGAGTGAGACTATAAAATGCATGGCCGTGCTCAAATAATGATTTGTTTTCATAGTCTACTCATGGATCAAGTAAACCCGGATTAAATGTTGAAGTGGATGACTAAATACATGCCACGAGTTTAATCTATAATATATGTGGTTAAAGGGATTATATTACACGGAAACATTAATCACGAAAGGTTTTATCGAATCATGATTTAATTATTATTTAATTGGGTAACAATGATGTATTACTAGATACCGCTCATTATTTATAATTTTATTAGAGAATAAAATTATTACTAATTAAATAATAGCCTATAGGGTCACACACATAGAGCACTTCAAGAAATAGTTAATTTAAATTATAGATTTAAATTAATTGATGATTATTTGAATTTTATTATATTAATTAAGTGAGACTTAATTAATTGAAATAATATAATTTGAATTTGATTTCTGCCCTTAATAATTAAGTATGACTTAGTTATTAATTAAATAATAAAATTCGGTTTTATTATTTAATCCTAAACCTACATGGGTTAGGCTTTGCTGTTATGGGTTGCTATTATGGGCCTATTAACCAACCATTATAAATAGATAATGTAGGGTTAATAAGGGTTAACGTTTTTGAGAAAAAATAACCCTAGAGGCAGCAGCTACACAGGAAGGCAAAGCAAGGCAGTTTCGAAATCATCAAAGGAGCTAGTACATCCATTCCGTAATCAAGATCGTGAGACATTCTTGAAGGTGCTCGTGTGGATACCATAGAGGTGTTTTCGAGAAGAAGACACAAGTCGTGAAAGCTAGGATCTCCGTTGAGTTCGTAGAAGTCAAGACCAAGAAAAGGTAGACTCACAGTGATAATGGTGTAATGATCCTCTGACTTGAGATCATTATATTTCTATACAAGGATTAATATACATTGACTACATTAAAAGTTACCTTTGACCGGGTAATGATAAAATTGGACATCGGGTATATCATGAGTTGTATGAGAAATATGAATGATAGATAAAGGATTTAACCCTCCTATAATTAGGAGAGATATTATTGGCCTCTTGATTGAGTGAGACTATAAAATGCATGGCCGTGCTCAAATAATGATTTGTTTTCATAGTCTACTCATGGATCAAGTAAACCTGGATTAAATGTTGAAGGGGATGACTAAATACATGCCTCGAGTTTAATCTATAATATATATGGTTAAAAGGATTATATTACACGGAAACATTAATCACGAAAGGTATTATCGAATCACGATTTAATTATTATTTAATTGGGTAGCAATGATGTATTACTAGATACCGCTCATTGTTTATAATTTTATTAGAGAATAAAATTATTGTTAATTAAATAATAGCCTATAGGGTCACACACATAGAGCACTTCAAGGAATAGTTAATTTAAATTATAGATTTAAATTAATTGATGATTATTTGAATTTTATTATATTAATTAAGTGAGACTTAATTAATTGAAATAATATAATTCGAATTTGAATTCTGCCCTTAATAATTAAGTATGACTTAGTTATTAATTAAATAATAAAATTCGGTTTTATTATTTAATCCTAAACCTATATGGGTTAGGCTTTGCTGTTATGGGTTGCTATTATGGGCCTATTAACCAACCATTATAAATAAATAATGTAGGGTTAATAAGGGTTAACGCTTTTTAGAAAAATAACCCTAGAGGCAGCAGCTACACAGCAAGACAGAGCAAGGCAGTTTCGAAATCATCAAAGGAGCTAGTACATCCATTCCGTAATCAAGATCGTGAGACGTTCTTGAAGGTGCTCGTGTGGATACCATAGAGATGTTTTCGAGAAGAAGACACAAGTCGTGAAAGCTAGGATCTCCGTTGAGTTCGTAGAAGTCAAGACCAAGAAAAGGTATGATTTCGTTTCACACAAATCAGTCCGAACTTATACATGATCCTGCGTTAGGGTTCCGAAATTTTTCGTTATATTTACGTTTAATCCGCTGCGTTTTATGCCTCGGAACCCAACAAAGAATTGGGGGAATACTATAAGTTTCTTATTATTTTTACTAAAATATAAGAAACTAGGGGATATTTATTATAGGTGAAATGTGTTTTCCCCATAATTGGGTCGACCACATCCAAAATGAAGCAACCTCGCCCATTCGAAGTAGCCTAAGCCTAATACGATTCGGCCCACATAATTATGAAATGCTAAGATCTTTATTTTAAGCCCACATGAAGAGATGGGCCCGAATTAAATGTCAAACACCCGTTGCTGCTTACGTTTGATTCAAGAAGGCTAGGCTCCATCTAGCCTAGTTGGGTTCTTATCTAACTAGGGGTGTTAGTTATTCCGCTTCTTGGTGACACTTCTAGGGGTTAGCCTACTAAGGTCGTTACAGCCAACGCTGGGCTAGGCCTAGGCCACAATGTTCCATAAAAGAAGTTGGGCCTTATCGGCCTTCGCCTAGAAGCACTTAAGTCGGTGGCCCAAATGCTCTAGGACAGGAACTTTATCCTACTAGGTTACTTGTTCCCTATAAAAAGGGTATCGCACATTGTTTGGTTACGATCTGACTATGGCTTAAAAGAACCCTAACTCTTGTGTGCTAAACTCTTCAACCATTCAATCTCAGCCGCCCAGAAACACCACCTCTCTACCGATCTAAGCCGTTCACCGTCATCAACCACCACCATAATTCCAGCAACCCTCCGTTATTTTTTATCACAAATTTCTCCATTAATAATATACAATTATAACATAACTGAGTGAGTTTGGTCGTATATACATACGTATACACGTATCTTGTGATGTGGATTTAACTCACAAGCATGGGTCACAAAACTTACTTGGACATCATGGAATGAAGGAGGGATGGACGAAACTTGGCAAGCAGATGTGGCCACTTATGCGGGTTTGATCCGCACAACCAGGCCCGACTTGCTAAATTATTCGTTATATTTGGCCTAAATCGGGCCGGTTCAAAACCTGCACAACTCGTATAAATGTTAGTGTCAGTTACGGGATTAAAATTATAAAACTGTAGCCAGAACCGGACGCGGCCCATAAAAAAACCCGTACCAGATCGCATGAACCACACAAATCGGCGCGGACCACAGGAACTGGCATGGCTCATTTTTATTCATTTTAAGTTTCATTTTAAAAATAGTTTTATTTCCTAACTCATTTTTATTTCATTTTTGTAATTTTTTGTAATTAACTGAAACATTTTTATTTCATTTTAAATTTCATTTTTATTTTTTTTATAATTTCATTTTTCATTTTTATTTTAATTTCATTTTTTCTTTTTATTTTGTTAAAATATTTAGTTTTAAAAATATTCGTAACTCATTATTTTTTTTTATAATTTTTGAATAAAAAGCTTTTATTTCATTTTATTTTTTTAACCTGACACACTCCCACTAGTTCTTTTTTTTTTTTACAAAAAACCACATAGAAGTATACACCCATGTCAGCATGTCATCATGTGTATTAAGGTTATCTTGCAGGCTACAACCTAGTGCATACTACCTACAGACTACATATGCTCAAATTTCACTATCTCAGGACCTTCTGTGCCGTCTTCATACTTTACAATCATTAGCCTTATATAATACCTTTATATGTACTTGAGATAAGTCTTCGATATAGCTATTGCTCGGTTCAGTTTGAATGCATAGATCAACTCAGCTGCATCTTGATCTCGATTAGTTCTATTGGATTTGCATCCAAGTCTCCCTTCTATAAACTTCAAAAATAAGATAACTTCGATCAAAACCTTCATCCGTCAATGTCATGTTATGCATAGTTGTTGACCTGTAGTACTTGACCACTGAAGGATCCAAAAATGCTTCAACACCGATATCATTCATCTTTTCTTGAATAGGGCTTCTAATCAGGTCATCACCTTGTGACCCCCTTTGATGACCTTTCTCATCAATATATACAACTCCACTATGTTCAAGTTTTCAAATCTCTTTGTTGACATAATCTTTGATCCAAGAGAAGAGGAATTGATGTACATTATCCAACCATCCTTCTGAGCACTGACAGAAACATTTGTCACTTTATCACTGAGCTTTACATAGAAAATGTGAATGTTGGGAAATAGCTGTCTCATCTCTCTGATTTTATCGAATAGATACCTATGTTGTCTCTTTTCAAGATCAAGTTCTTTTTTCTGAAATAACGCTCTAGCTTCATCCCATTATAGGCCTTCTTTAGAAATGATGTCCTTTTCTGTTTCCCTTTTTTCTTTTGCTCCTCTAACTCTCTCCAACCACCTGGTTCACAAGTCTTAAGCTTCTTTCAAGTTTGGTGTTATAATATCATCAATACCACTATACAAGCAGTCATTATGTAAAGCATATTCATCAACAAATTCATCCTCTTCATGTACACCCATCAGATTCAGCTCAACATCTTTGGTTGTTGGACCATACAGTTTATCTATTTGCCCTTCTTCTAAGATACGAGCTTCACGTCTGAAGAAGAAATCATACTCCCCCTGAGTTATATATTCTAAATCATATCATTTACTACCTCTTTTTCTTGTGTCATATTCTCCTCCTCAAGTGGGTTATCCTCCATTGTTTGGTGAGGTGTAGTGCCAGAAGTTATAGATTTTTGAGCTAGAAATTGTTTCACCAAAGTCTTAACCTCTTACATTTCTACCTGTTGTTCCTCTTGCACTTCCAAGATTTTATAAATTAAAACTTTGAATGTATATTAACTTGGCCTTCAGATTTGAAATCATTTGGCTGTGTGCATGTGTATGCTCAAAGTGTGAGGTTTCTAGAGAATTCCTCGCACCTGGTTCATCAGTTTTACCCGAATCATCACCAAGTGGAGAATTATCTCGAGGAGGATGTAGTTATCTTTCATGCGAATGCACTATCTCATCATCAGGTTTAGTAGAATGAACTACTTCATCGCCTAGTGGAGCCACATCTCTGAGAGATTAGTTGTCCGAAATTTGTTGGGATCCCCGCCTCGTTCTATCGAGGGGTTGCCTCTCCACTATACTAGAAGTAATAGTGAGATCTTCCTTATGAGGAACCGGATTTGAATATCCTGAGGGTCACCTTGTTTGAATCTGTAATGATTGGCAAATGAGACTCAATGATGCCCTCTTTAGCTTGTGAAGGCATGACTGACACAATATCAACTCGTGAAGGTTCTGCTATTTGAGTAGTTATTCCATGAAAGGAGTCCTGCCTTGTTCTATCAAGGGGTTGCCTTTCATCTTGACCGGTGAAGGTAGTGAAAACTCCTTGTATAAGAACTGGAGGTGTTGGATCCAGTGTGGTTACCATATTTGATTCTGTAGTGAATGGTGCCAACTAAAGCTTATGAATGCATGTCCACTGCAGGATCTACCTGAGATGTCTCAGCTACCGAAGTAGATACTCCTTGAATGGATTCCCTCCTTGTTCTATCAAGGGGCTGCCTTTCCTCTTCACCAAGACTGGGAAGGAAACTGCTCTGAGAAGAGCCTAAAAGTGTCGGTTCCAGGGGGTCACCATCTTAGACAATGTAATGCATGGTTGTTGAGAGTCTGTGGTTCCCCCTTTAGCTGATGAAGGCATGACTTGCACTGGATCTACCAATACAAGTTCTACTTCTGAAGAAGTTTCTGTTTCCGTCAATTCTGTGTTATGAAAAGCATCCTTCAAATCCATATCGATCTTAGCATTTAATTATTCAAAGGATTGAAGGACTGAAGGAATCAGAGAAGTAGGTTCAAGATTAGCAGTTGCCTCTGGTTCTTGAAAGATAAGTCTCCTTTTACGAGGAGGCAGAGCTGCTTGGGGATCAACACTTGTTCCACCCTTATTTGGTGCACTAGAGGCTCTGACTCCCTCACTCTCGGTTGTTTATTTTCTTTGAAGTGGGAGAGAAGTAGGGGATAATGTTTGTTATTCTTGAGCAGTGGTTATAAGTGGTTGGTGGACAGGCTCATTGCTTTTTCCTATAGCCTCAGGGGGTTTTGATTTGTGTGATGCCTGTTTAGGTGGATTAACTATAAATTCAATGAAATAAACGTCTAAGAATGAAGAGATGGCATACCCCATTATAGTGTTCTCTTTATTACTATCCATTGGTGGACTAGGGATATAGATTTGCTCATCCTCTTCAACTAGATCAACCTGTGGCATCACTTGATCATCAGCTGGAGCTAGATTTACATCTTTAATAACAACTTGTTGCTCACCTTCAGCTGTTTCGTCTTGTATTTCCACTCTTTCTTCAGGGTTTTCTTCTTGATCCTCCCCTGGTTCTTCTTGTGCACCTGCAACTTTTAGAGGAAGAGAAACAAAAAACTATTGCATAATATCCGTGACAGGAGCAGAATATACATTATTGTGATAATGATCAATATTGCAACTCTGAATATCACTGTAGGAGGGTCAACGGCCTGGTATTTTGAAACTCGTTCAGTTGAGCTTCAGTCAGCTTCTGATTGAGATTAAGTTGAAGGAACCTTGGATAGAGGCAATAGTGTTCCTTTTTTTACTTTTGATTCAGTAGAATCTCCTCTATTATCATATGACCATAGTTTTATCTCAGTCTGTGAGCGATCCCATATCCAATTATTGGAGTGAGACTAGGAAGACCATGGAATCCTCCGATCTTGGGAGCAAAGACATGAGATATTATTGTGAAGTTAAGATTCCACTCCTTTTGGTAGATGTAGTTTATACAACTTCTTTGGCACTTTGTTATGTTCATCTATAGTGCATTGCATCCGTGTAAACAACTTTCCTAGAACAACATTTGTTGGATTCTCTACAAAATTATCTGTTGGGAGTTGTAGGGGTACATTTAGATCATTTTAATTGATTCCGATCTTTTTCCCTTGAATTTCAAAAGTAAATCCCAGAAGCCCTCGTCTTGAAGTGTTTGTAGCTGAATTGTGAACATTTTTAAGCAGATCAAAATTCAACAGTACGTTAGTGGTTGGTGCATATCTAGCAATTGACTCTTCATTTAAGAAACGAATCCACTCAGCAAGAAATTTCGATCTACTCAAGTCCTCGTCTAAAACAGATTGGTAGTTTGTCTTTTTAATATCAAAATTACCAGACATTTTAATTTAATTAAATTAATTAACTAAAATTTATGGCAATTTATTCAAATTAACAAGGGAACAACTAAAACAATCAGGGTACTAAATCAGACAGAGGGTCTACACAGGTATTAGAAAAAATCGAATATGCTACCACAAATACACACTTAAAATTACTTAATAAAATCAAGTAATTAAAGAAAAATAAAGCACTTAAAGCACTTTGAGGTTATTCGAATACCAACATGGATACACTCACTTAAGAAAAAACTTTGATCTAATTTCACAATTATGTTGATCTATAAAGTTTCTTAATGATAAGATCTGATGATTAACTTGATACGATAAAGGACAATTAGTTAAACCTACAACCACAGATTATGACAGTTCAATTTTAAGCAATTAACAATTTTTTTAGCAATCAGTTCGAATGAACTTCCAAAACAATGCTATCGAAAAAGTCAATCTAAATATGGTCTCAATTTAGCAAATGGACAAGAAATGGTCAAGGTTTTGTTAATTTTTAAAAGCTCTGATCTATGTTGCACTGAGTGTATGTAATGTTGTGTGTATCACCTTCAAGAAATATTACCATCTATCACCCTTAACTGAAAATGAAAATACAATATTGAGGGAGATCCCATATATATATAGATCATGGGGGCGCTCTAAGAGAGAAGAACCCCTTGAGGGCACTCAACATGTCTAATATAGAGGGCGCTCCACGTCACTACTAGTCACTACTATTCAGGGCATCTCAAGTAATAAACTTGAGGGCGCCACTAGATTGTCAACTCTTAGGGGCGCTCACCATTCTAAATTATTGAGGGCGCCAATCAGGTGTGTTACTTTAGGGCGCTTATAGTTAAAGAAAGAAGGCGCCTCCAAGGAACTATACTTAAAAAAAATTCCTGTACAAAAATATATGAGATTTTAATTCCATTCGAATTTATTTTATTAATTCAAACAAAAGAAATTAAAGCTCAAAATGATGTAAGTAAATTACCATAAATAATATTTATAAAATATTATTATTTATATCATCAATTGATATAAATAGAATAAATTACAAAAATTATTTTATGCTTCTAATTCTAATATTTATGAACTCTCAAAATATTAAATATAATTGAGTCCATTAATATTAAAAATTTCATAAATTATTTATTAACAATAATAATAACATTTAATTGTTAAAATTATCAATATGAATAATTTATACTTCTTATTAATTTACTCTTAATTTAAATATAAGAATTTAAACAAAAATGTTTATTTTCTTTACTTAAATTAATTTCAAATAATATTAAATATTTAATGCCAAGTATTTATTAACAAATACAAGTACTTAAAAATTTTATAAGATTTAAATTAAATAAATACCAGATAAAATCTATCTAGCATGCACAATGTGTTTATTCAATTTGAGTCTTGTATGCTAAATTGAAATTGATAAATAAATTCACAAGTCCTAAAAATATGGAAATTAATTAACTACTGAATTTATTAGCTCCAAATTGCAGTTATTGATTACTAACTAATTAGTTAGTAGAATTTAACATCCCAAATTTACCGACCAGTCTAGAGAAAGTGGCTTCATCTAGTGGTTTAGTGAAGATTTCTGCAATTTGCTGCTTTGTAGGTGCAAAGTGTAACTTTACAGTACCATTCATGACATGCTCTCTAATAAAATGATACCTGACATCAATGTGCTTGGTACTCGACTGCTGAACCGAGTTATTTGAGATTGCTATGGCACTTGTGTTGTCGTAGAAGGTATGAATTTTGTTCAACAATAAGTCATAGTCTGGGAATATGTTACTCATCCACAAAATCTGTGCACAATAGCTACAAACCGTAATGTATTCTGCTTTGGCTGTCGAAGTTGATACTAAGTGCTACTTTTTGCTGTACCAGGACACCAATTTCTACTAAGAAATTGACAGCTTCTTGATGTACTCTTCCGATCAATCTTACAACCTGCAAAATCAGAATCTCTATTGCCAATAAAGTCAAAACCTATATCTTTAGGGTATCAAATTCTTAAGATACCTAAAAATTCTCTTAACAACTATAAGATGTGACTGTTTAGGGTCATACTAAAACCTAGCACACAAGCATATAACGAACATAATATCTGGTTTACTTGCAATTAAGCACAGTAATGAGCATATTACACCTCTATAGTTTGATATGGCCACCCACTTACCAGGTTCATCTTTATCAAGTTTAGTGGTAGTTGCCATAGGAGTTTTGGCTGTAGATGCATCTTCAAGACCACTTCTTCAACAAATCCTTGATGTACTTGTTTTGGCAAATGAAGATTCCATCTTTTCTTTGACTTACTTGGAGTCCAAGCAAGTAATTCATCTCTCTCATCATGTTTATCTCATACTTATTCTACATTAACTTAGAAAATCTACTACACATTTGTTCGTTAGTAGAACCAATTATGATGTCATCTTGTACTAATATCATGTAATCTTTATGCATTTTATGAAAAAGAGTTTTATCTATGACACCTCTAGTAAAGCCATTTTCAATTAGAAATTTTTTATAGAGTGTCATACCATGTCCAAGGTGGTTGCTTGAGGCCATAAAGTGCCTTGAAGAGAAAGTAGACAAAGTCCGTAAATTCTGAATCTTCAAACCCCCTGGGGGTTGTTCCACATATACGTCTTCTTCAAGTACCCAATTCAGGAATGCACTCTTCATATCCATTTGATATACTTTGAAATTGGAATGTGCTTCGAATACCAAAAATATCCTGATGGCTTTAAGCCTTGCCACTGGTGCATATGTTTCATCATAGTCTATTCCTTCTTCTTCAGAATAGCCCTTAGAAACCAATCTAGTTTTATTCCTCGTGACTTTTCCATCTTCATCTAGCTTATTTCTGAATATCCATTTGGTGCCAATTACAGACTTATTCTTTGGCCTAGGTACCAACTTGCAAACTTTTTTCCTTTCAAATTGATTGAGTTCATCTTGCATAGCAATCACACAATCAGGATCTTCTAGAGCATCTTCAACTGTTAGGATCTAAGCGCTTACCACTATGCCAAAAGCAACTACTTATGGAGAATACGCAACTTATAATGTTTATAATGTAACATCCAATGCCACATTTTAGTTTAGGAAGATGCAGGCACTCCAACAATCCCCCCAGCATCTGCCAGTACTAACAAGTCCATGTTAAGAGACAATGGTTTCACAACATGCCTTTGGCATAATATGCGCCCCTAGTATAATTATGCGCTCCATTGGATTCGAACCTGTGACCTGCTCTGATACCAAAGACTTTTTCTGAAAAGCTTTAAGTCTTTCAGACTGGTGAATAGCCAAAATGCAGTCAAAAGTTGCTTTATCATCTATGCCTTTGAGTTGTGCAGACTCCGAAGACTGAGGAAACACTTGATCAAAATAAACAAAAGATGGATTAACTAGTCCATCATCCTCAGAAGTGCAATCCTCAGCAACAGGCTCAATCTTTGTAAAAGGAAGTGTAGAATCTGGTGGTTGTGTAGACTCTAAAACTATAAAAGGGACTATAGAACCTGACTCCTCCTTAGAGTGATCAGAGTCTGAAGACTCTGGAAGCCTAGCCCTTATAGACATGATTAAAAGTGGTTCTTCTAACTTTAATTCTGTAGTCTCAGTTGGAATGATAGTTGTATTCACCAAAGCCTCCATGACTCTATCTCCTCTCATTGCTAGAGAATCCATCAAATGATGATGTGGTCTCTGTGTGAATGATTTCTGAGCAGCTAGAGCTTCCTCTTTTTTGCCAATCTGCATAATTAGAACAAATGAATTTTCATCCATCCCCTGCTCTAACTCATTGGACCAACTCTGTGGAAAATCTTGATCCCAATAAGTGAAGCTAGGTTCAGGATACCCTACTCTCTCATCCTCATAGTGGGGTTGGGCACACACTCCCCCATCCTCACTCAGGCTCTCTACAGCTTTTGCTACCTCTCTTTTTGCCTAGTCCAGTGCTAGCCTCTCATTTATTTTTTTTCACTCAATTCGGAGAGTGCAATCAAGAATCCTACAAAAGAGGGGGTGAGAGAAGGGATATTTTCTTCAATACCTGAACCACCTTGATGGAGGGGTACCCATTCAAATGTCTGAAGGCTAGGGATTTCCACCAAGACGTGAGCAGCAGCAGACTCTAAACCCATACTAACTGCTTCTTTCTTTCCAAAGTCTGTTGGCTTCAGTATTCCAGTCTCAGAGTCTACTCTAGACTATGACTGCTTCAGTATGACTTCATTAGAAGCCAGAGTCTGAGTGTTACAATCTTTGATTGTTGTTGTTTGAGACATCCCCTCAAGATGGATAGACTCGGATATAAAAGATTGTGGAATTTCTTCATGAGCATCCATGAGAGTCTGTCTGCCCATATCACTGGGGTTCCTAACAGCATATTGTAGAGTTTCCAAGGAGGGCCTAACAGCATGCTCCCCTGCCCCAATATCACCCAACCTCTGACTAGGTGGTTCTTGTGTGGGTGAGGCAGACTGAGCATCTTTCTCACTATGCCCTACTGGTGCACTAGTCCCATCCTTCAACTTTCTTGCAATACCTACTACCTCCTGTAGTTCTACCATAGCTAATGCATCCAATTTGTCATTGAGAAAGGTCATTGCATAGAAGGCATTGATGTCTTAGGCATAAGACATGTGAAAGGAATCCTACAGTTCCCTTGTAATTTTCTAATAGCCCTTGATTTGATCCAATCTATTTTAATAGGTTTGACAGATATACTTGTTGGCCACCTTCCCTATATTATAGACAAGAAAATCAACCACCTTCCTTGGAAGAGGCTGTATTATAGAGATCCATTCAATGGATGTCCTATAAGTAATCACTTGATCCCAAATTGCTTCATAGTCAAAAACTGGTTGCTCAATCTCAGTTTCTAAATCAGCAATAGACTCTGATTCTCTTATATCATGGACCTTAAGGTTTTTAGGCTTCTTTATTTTTAGCTATTCAGAGTCTGACATACCAAGTGCTTTGAGAACTGTATTAGTCCTGCCTGCTATGATCCATATAGCTTTATCTTGTAGTAAAGAGTTGAAGAGGTAGCTGTAGAGATTTGGGACCATATCCTGTGCAGACATGTGTAGCTCCATCTACATTCTCTTTCTTAGGGATTCATAGGATGTAAGAAGATCTAAGACTTGAGATTGAGTTTGGTATTTCTCTGGATCTGTAACTAATTCCACCAATGGATATAAAAATAGCAGCACTTCATCGCATGGAGTAATGATTTGATCAATGAGGCATGAGGTTGCATCCAATGGCATTCCTTCCCAAAATGTTTCATTATCAGAGTCTAAAGGTTGTGCAGACTTTGACTCAACATTAGACTCTAGTTCAGGAATTGTCTTGCTTTCAGAGTCTATCTTTACAGGAGCCTTGGGAGCATCTGTTTCCTGAAAAATAGGGTTAGTAACAAGAATAAGCTTGTGTGTGTGCAGAATAAGCCTTCCTCAACCTCTTATACTTCTTAACAAAAGATTTCTCAGGAAACCCAATTTGAGAATCCTGAGGTGCATCCCCAGGTTTATCAGAGTCTGTAGCCTTTTGAGAGTGTCAGACTGGGCTTGAAGGTTAGAATCAAGTGTATCATGACCCTCTTTTAGCAAAGAAAACCCTTCAACAACTTGTTTCTCTAGAGGGTTGAGCTCCTCATCACTTGGCTCATCTATTAGCCTTGTTTGAACCAATCTCCTCCTCTTTACAACTAGTGCCTTTTGAGAGATACCAGAGGTTGGTTTTTTTTTGGATTTTGGTTTTGGAGATTGTTTAGTGGAAGGGTATTTGGTTACTTGGCTAGGTGCAGGGGGTTCTCCATTACTTATTCATGCACCATTTCACCACCAAAAAAGAAAGAATTATAGAGAGAAGGTTTGTAGTTAGAGAGTTTTACATGCATTACCTGTGGTTAAGTCATGGAAGGTGGACTCTTCTTTTTGTCATCAATTATCTTAATGTCAGAGAATATCATTCTTTCTTATTTGTATGCCTGCACACAACAATTATCTGCCAACCTAGTTGACATGGCAGGAATGAAGTGATTGAGGAGAATCATAAGAAATATATGATAATAGACTTTTTTCTCCCCTCTTGCACATTGTTTAATTTAGCTCCCATTTGAGTGAGCAACATATCACCAATGTTGATCACCTTATCAAGCAAGAGACTATGACCAATTTATAAGTAATAGTAATAGCATCAAAACCACTATATTTACCAGTAAAACACTTAGTAAGTTAATCAAAGAAAAATTGCCACTCTTTTCTGAGATAAGGCCTAGTTAACTTACTCATATTTTCCAAACTAGCAGAATAACCTAGTGATTTAAACATGCTCTTTATTTTAGAATCAGAAGAAGGTTCATCAAAAGGTTGTTTAACAGGCAGTTTAAATACAGAATTGAGCACATCAACAGTTAAATCAAAAGTCAAGTCACTAACGGTAAACATTATCTTACATGGTTGATCCTAAGAAGGATCAACTACCTTGGCTGAATTCCATGCTTCAGACATGACATCCATATGAATAACAAGAGATGTCTTGAGAATGTAGGTTAACCGACTCTGGTCCTATAAGTCCATCACAGGGTAGTAGTCAGCATTTACCCCTTTCTTATCGCGAAGGGCTACCACGTGGTTAGTGGTCATGAACTCAAAGTTTCCAAAAGTGAATGCAATATCTTTGGGTCCCCTCATGACAGTTGAGATAACATTCATTAAAAATGTTAAGTTGAAATTTATGAAAATGCTTGAAAATTAGCTAGGGTTCGTAAAGAGCTCTATGAGTATTTTCGCCTTCGAATATAATTGCTATAAATAAGTGAGTAAATTGTATGAAGAAATTCTATTTTGTTAAAGTTGCATAAAATACACACGAGTCTACAGCCTATCTCCAGACAAAAGTAACTGTAATCGCCTATTTCAAGTCATTTAAACGGTTGAAAAGTAATCAGATTCTGCATGAGCGAAGTTTAACCATTTCAGAATCTAGGCGCTATGACATTCTCAAAGTCTACAGACTGGCAGAGTTTATAGACTCATCAGAGTTTACAGACTCGTCAGATTTTACAGACTCTGTCAAGATAAAATACATAAAAAAATTGCATTAACAAATTATAGTTTGATAAATCAGGGACTATAATTAGAGTACATACCTTGCTTCTTTTATGATTGATCACTTACATATTTAATATACCTAATTCACCTACCAGTCTGAGAAAGGTAGACTCATCAAGTGGTTTGGTTAATATTGTAAAGCATAATGTAACGTAGTATGTAATAGTGATAAGGATAACTCAACTAAGAAACAAAGACAATCAAATAATACTAATATGCAGCACATGAATCCAGAAGGACATGTCAATAGGAATCATACATACATCATTGCAGAGCATTCAAGATGAAAGGCTTACTGAACGTCAGCGAGAGAAGTTCATTAAGATGTTCAGGCCTCAGCAACAAATAGGAGTTCAGAAGATTTCATACTAAAGACAGTGTAATGATTTAAGTATAGATGTCAAAGGGTTTCAGTGACCAGAAGCAATGTAACAGTCCAAAGTTAATCAGCGGAAACAGAATAAAAGTCAATGGAATTCAAATAAGTGTTAGTCATTTGTGAACCAGACCAGTGCACTAACCGTTAGCACAACAAGAAAAGAATTGTCTTGGTTAATCAGAAGAAAATTAGTTGATCAAGCCAAAAGAGTGAAAAACAAGTGGTAAATACGTCAAGAATTCAAGTTATTTATTAAGGCAAGTAATACTATATTTGGTGGTTACTACACAAGTGGAACATTGTGTGAAGCACAACAAACTTTGCTTAGGTGCAACAAATCAACTTCAAAGCTAAAGAAATACTAAGTAAATTGTTTGTGACGCCTGCACAAGGTAATGGGAGTGCAGGCGCAACATACCTAAGTTGAGGGGAAATATAAGTTGTTTAGAAGGCTTTGTGGTGCCTACATACTGCAACTAGTGTGCAGGCGCAACAAAAGGAAATCAAAGCGCAACATAGCTTATGGAATGCTTTCTAAGTCAGTTAGTGGCGCCTATACAAGGCAACTAGTGTATAGGTGCAACTAACATTGATATAGAGGCGCAACAAGCACTTAGTATCGCAACAAAGCATGGCGAAATAAAACACAAGGCTCATCAAACTGCTTAGTGGCGCCTACACCCCACTCACCCTCTACAGGCGCAACATAGGACTTATACATTGTTGGAAATCAATTTCCAAAAACACTACAGAATATATATGGGTGAAATCAATACAGACAGTAAGGATTCATTCATCTTCAATACAAAAAAGACATACAGACGGGAACTCCATTAAAGATCTACATTAAACACACCCAACTGTATCTCTGTAGTAATATTGATTGAACCTATTGTAGCTAATCATTTTGATTAGAAGTGTAGCACTCAGAGATTTAATAATATATCTTTATTTCTCCGAATCTTCGTGTTTCAATAATTGCCATTTTCATATCTCAAGAACACAAATCAGAGCTTGTTAATTGAAGTTACAAATCAAGATCCAAAAATAGTTTTACGAAAAAGTGCATTTTTAGATCTAGAAAATTTTATATTAAAAGTTATTTAATTTTAAAGAAAATTCAATATTTGAATATTGTAAAGATTTTAAATACACTAATTTTAAAAAGCTATCAATCATCAAGAATTCGACAAAAATTTTATTTCATGAAATTCAATTTTTATTTGAATTAATTTTAATTTTTAAAAAATTAATTATTTCTCGAGATTTAAAATTCTTCGCAACCATGAGTACCCAAAAACTTAGTATAAAAATCCCAGCATTTGATAAAAATGAATACATTTTATGGAAGAAGAAGATGTCCACTTTCATTAAATCAGCTAATTCTCAATACATGGGAACTTTGGAAAATGGGCCCTATGTACCTCAGAAGCTGACACCAGAAATAGTCTCAGATGACTGCGAATGAATTCCTCAAGAATTTGCCCCAAACGAGCCTTCAGAGTACACTAACACTGATAAAGATAGAGTTGCATGGGACAATCATCTCCAATATATCTTAATGGATTCACTGGACACTACAATGATGAATCAAGTGATTAATTGCACCAGTGCCAAACAAATGTGGGATACTATTGATCTGCTAATGGAAGGTACAACAGAAGCGAAGGAGAACAAGCTGGATATTCTTACATCCCAGTATGAAGCGTTCAAGTCACTACCAGGAGAAAGTATCACTCAAGTCTTTGAGAGATACAACAAATTGTTGAACGACTTGTCACTGCATGGGAAGACCTATTCATGAAGAGAGATCAACAGGAAATTCATGTTGACACTGCCAGCACACCTTGAACACAAAATCTCTGCCATCAGAAAGAGAAGTGACATAAATGACATGTCCATTGAAATTCCATATGGGAAGCTCAAGACTCATGAAATGGAGCAAGAGCAAAGACAGATCATTTATGGTTCAGGTATAGTGGATAGTAAGAATACAATACTGTTGAAAACTACAGCACTTGTAGTCAAAGATTTTGTTGTCACAGAGACCAGCACAATGAAGATTGTTGTTGAGAAAGAAGAGATTCTAGAAGTTGATATTTCAGAGAATGCTGAAGCAGGTGATGAAGATGACTTCTATTCAATGGAAGAATTTGAACAGTTGGAAAATAAGACAATGGCCTATATGGAAGGGAAGTTCAAGAACTCAGGTTTAGGAGGAACCCTAAGTACATATTCAAGAATAACTCTAGTTATAGTGGTTTCAGCTTCAGAAATAGCAACTGAGGTGGTTCGTCTTCAGGGTCTTACAGCAAAAGAGGTTATAAGATGGGAATGGTATGTTAGTAATTGTGCTCTAGAGACAATACTTTTTATACTTTAAGGAAAATATTTATTATTAAGAATTATGTTTTATTGATTATTATTTATTTATTATATTTTATTTACTGCGTAATAAATTGAAAGCATAATAAATGTCCTTGTAATTTTGATACGTATTATATATCTTTAAGTATGTGACTTAAAAATGAGATTATATGAATAGTATCTTATTCCTAAAATTCCCTAGTCGAGTATTTTTATTTAAGGACAATAATAATGCACAAAGACTAGTATGTTTCTTGACAGATGACCACATCTCATAGGTCATAGGTATGGTGATACTAAAGTCAAGAACATAAGTGCATGTCTCAATGCATGGCACTGGAATGACCCGCCGTGAGATTCTGCATGTTAAATAATTGTCATAAGTACTTCTCACTGTGATAATGGTGTAATGATCCTTAGACCTGAAATCATTATATTTCTATACGAGAATTAATATAATTTGATTACATTAAAAGTAACCTTTGACCGGGTGATGATAAAAGTGGACATTGGGTATATTATGAATCGTATGAGAAATATGAATGTTCTAGATGAGATTTAATCCTCCTAATTTTAGGAGTGATATTATTGGCCTCTTGTTTGAGTGAGACTATGAAATGCACGGCCGTGCTCAAATGTTGATTTGATTATAATAGTCTACTCATCGATCAAGAAAATAAAGATTAAATTAAGAAGAGGATGACACGAGACATGCCTTGAGTTTAATCTATAATATCAAGATTAAAGGGATTATATTACATGGAACATTATTTACCAAAAGCTTAATTGAATCACCGATTTATTATTATTACTTGGGTAGCAATGATGTATTACTAGATGCCGCTCATTGTTTACAATTTTAATTAGATATTAAAATTGTTGCCAACATAATAATAACCTACAGGGTCACACATAAAGAACGCTTGAAGGAAAATAATTTAAATTGTGAATTTAAATTAAATAAGTAATTTATTTTATTTATGATATTAATTAAGTATGACTTAATTAATTATATAAATAGAATAAATGAATTATTTACACTAATTCTAAAATTAATAATTAATTAATTAAGTGAGACTCAATTAAATAATTTAGAATTTTGGATTAGTATTAATTATAATTGGATTATAATTAGAAAACTTATTCCTCTCTCTATATAATCTCTTTATGGGCTGATTTAATAAGTGAGACATATTTTAACTAAAACCCTAGCCGTTTTGAGAAAATAGGAAGATAGAGAGAGAGAGAAGCAGTTTTCGGGTGCTAGTACACATCAATCCTTCATGAAAAGTGTTCGTGTGGATACCGTAGAGAGTAGATCGCGAAAGCGGGATACGTGGTGATTAAACAAGCTTTGGACCTCCATTAATCTTCCATTAATGAACTGTTAAAGCTTCTAAAGGTATTTATTCTTTATCTCCAAATTAAATCTTTTGTTTTCGCATGGATCCTGCAGAGGGTTTCACTATTTTGATTTATTTTTCGTGTTCATTCTGCTGCGTTTGTGCCTCAAAACCCTTCATGGTAGACCGCAGTAAGTTCAAGTACTACAACTGTGATGAACCTGGACATTTTACTGTTAGTATTGGTGTCCTAGAGACAATACTTTTAATGTTTTATTGAAAACAATTAAGGATTATGTTTTATGTGATTATTTAATTAATATTTATTATGTCTTTATTTACTGCGTCATAAATTGAAAGAATAATAAATGTCCTTGGAATATTAATACGTAATATATATCTTTAAGTATGTGACTTAAAAATGAGATTATATGAATAGTATTTTATTCCTAAAATTCCCTAGTCAAGTATTATTATTTAAGGACAGTAATAATGCAATAAGACTAGTATGTTTGTTGACAGATGACCACATCTCATTGGTCATAGGTATGGTGATACTAAAGTCAAGAACATAAGTGTATGTATCAATACATGACACTAGAAAGACCCGCCGTGAGATTCTACATATTAATAAGTGTCATAAGAAATCTCACAGTGATAATGATGTAATGATCCTCTGACTTGAAATCATTATATTTCTATACGAGAATTAATATACTTTGATTACACTCAAAATTACCTTTAACCGGGTAATGATAAAGGTGGACATTGGGTATGCTATGAATCGTATGGGAAATATGAATGATAGATATAGGATTTAACCCTCCAATTCTAGGAGTGATATTATTGGCCTCTTGATTGAGTGAGACTATGAAATGCATGGCCATGCTCAAATATTGATTTGTTTAAATAGTCTACTCATTGATCAAGGAAACCAAGATTAAACGTTGAAGAGGATGACACTATACATGCCTCGAGTTTTATCTATAATATAAGGTTAAAGGGATTATATTACATTGCACATTATTCACGAAAGGTTTAATTGAATCACCAATTATTATTGTTACTTGGATAGCAATGATGTATTACTAGATGCCGCTCATTGTTTATAATTTTATTATTAGATAATAAAATTATTGCCAACGTGATAATAACCTAAAGGGTCACACACAAAGAACGTCAAAACGGAGGTTTATTTAAATTACGAATTTAAATATATTATTGTTTATTCGAATTTAATTATTAAATTAATTAAGTGGGACTTGATTAATTATATTAGAATTCGGATTTAATAAGTATTATTATTATTATTCGAATTTAATTATTGAATTAATTAAGTAGGACTTGATTAATTATATTAGAATTCAGATTTAATAATAATAATAACCCAAAGTCATAATGGGTTTTGGAAACCACATAGATTAGGGTTATGCCCAAAATCTCTCTCTCCCCTATATATACATAATGATGTATAGTATTAGGGTTTAATCATCAAATTTCGTTTTAGAGAAAAACCCTAGCTGCTCAACATCAAGAGAGGCTAGAGAAAGAGAGAGAGAGAGAGAGAGGCAAACAATTCGGCTAGTACTGACTCTGGTGATCGTAGGACGATCGGGCGTTCGTGTGGACTTCTTTAGAGAGCAAATCTTTGCAACAAAGGACTGCTGTGATTCATCTTTCTGGACCTCCATTAAACAGCATACGAAAGCTTTGTTAAGGTACATACTTCTTCACCATAATCATCCAACGTTTTACATGGATCCTGCTATTGGGTTTCGTTTTTTTTTTATTTTTACGTTAATTCCACTGCGTTTTCATGCCCGAAACCCTTCAAATGGCATCAGAGCTACGTGTATAATGGGATGATTTGGTTATGTGTTTAACAGTTTTTCGATGTATGTAAACATATATATGATATGCCATGACTATATATTGATATATATGTTTTATATGATTTTGAATATATGATATTCATGTGTTATATAATCATGGGATGATTGTGTGTATTGCTGTATGTATATGATACATGTTTGTTCTTGTTATGGAAATCGTATTCGATACGAATTCTGAAACGGCTTCGGTAGATTTTCTGAAATCTGTGTCCAGTGTCCGATTTTCGCAAACGATATGTGTTTTCTGACTGGAATCGTGTCACTGAGCAATACTGACATTGTCAGCTTCGCGTATGTAAGCCGTTGGACAACGTTACAGGTCCCGAAATGGCGATTTATTATTTTCTGAAATTTATTTGATTTTCTGAAATTTTGAAATTTATTATATATGATTATATGATATGTTTATATAATCTGAGATATATTACATGTGTTATGTGATAACATGGTGGATGGTTATGGCCTAAATACCCATAGGATAGTGGTTTTGTTTTATGGTTTTGGTTTCTAAATACGACTTGCATGTCGTTTATTCATTGTAATTGTTAATCTCGAATGTAACTCGAGTTCTTCTTGTAATTTCATTAGAATAGATTTATTTATTATTCAATGTAATTGTTCAATGGAGACTTGGAAGCAAGGAAGCTAGGAGGCAATCCAGATGATGGAGCAATGAAGAAGATAAAGACATGTAATAGTGTAGTATTTGAAACCATCATAGATTGACCTTGATAATTCCATTAGCTTGGAAATATCACATAGGATGGGGCCATAACCAAACACGTTTAATTTATGCACAATACATATATGTATATGAATGCATGTATAGATATGTATGTGTTGGAATGATGTATGTATTAGATACGACACCCATCCATGTCTGCTTAAGAAAGATAAAATCTGTAACGATTCAAGATTTTAAAATTAACAAACGATCATGAGATTCTTGTGTTTATGAAATATGGATTTTTAAAACACGGAATTAAATATTGATTTTGATATCTATAACTGGTATTTTCTGACAAAAACGGATATGCGTATTCGTAAGGCTGATGGGTTTTAAGTGTGACCACTGGTATCCTCCATCTACCTGGGAAATGAACAATTTAAGATGTCAATTTGAAATATTTGGTTCAAGGAAAAATTGAGGATCTCTTTATGATGTGATCATGATCATTATAAATTTTCTAAACCCCTTAACAAAATATTAAGTTTTACTCGGATGCTTTCCAATGAATGAACACTCATCGAATCCTAAATCGATTAGGGGAAGGACTGTTAGTGGCAGGGGACTCCTATCTATCGTGGTGAGATGCGACGAATATAAACGGTTATATTCGGCCGTTGTATCATTGGGTCTAACTTAACTGAGTCGTCATAATAAGGTGAAAATAAACGGTTATATTCAACCATTATGAACTTAGAAGCATAGAGTTTGGTTAAAAGTCTATTAGATAGATAAGATCAATCGTTGTTCACCAAACTATCCAAGAATTATATATGATATAATTGACAACTGTTGTCTACCTAAATAATCATTTTTTAAGGAATTCCAGTGGTTGACTTAGGACATGACGAAATATGGATCTTGGCTCACTAGAAAGAATTATGGGATATACTTTCCAAATTAATAGTAAGGGCTATTAATTTGATAAAAATAGTGGGAGATATATTATGAATATAACATAATCATTTGAACATAATAAATAACTCAGACAATCTAATGTTTATTTTATGCATTTTAAACATTGTAGATATTTAAATGGCAAACAATACAAATATTTTCTCCGTACGAGCAACCCTTGAGAAGGACAAGCTGACAAGAACTAACTTCCTGGATTGGTATAGGAATTTGAGGATTGTCCTCAGGCAAGAGCGTAAGCTCCATGTCATTGAAATTCCTTCACCTGCTCCTCCTGCTGAGAATGCAACTCGCGTTCAGCAAAATGCTTATCAGAAGCATATTGATGATGTGAATGATATTGCATGTCTCATGCTGGCAACCATGAGTGTTGAGCTTCAAAAACAACATGAGCATATGGATGCTTATGAGATGATTGAACACCTTCAAAGAATGTTTGAGGGACAAGCTCGTCAAGAAAGGTTCGACACGAGCAAAGCACTGTATGCTTGCAAACAGGGAGAGCGTGAACCTGTTGAACCACATGTTCTGAAGATGATAGGTTATATTGAGTATCTTGATACTTTGGGTTTCCCGATTGGTTTGGAAGCTCAGATTGACTTAATCTTGCAATCTTTGAACCGCAACTATACTCATTTTGTTATGAACTACAATATGAATGAGATAGACAAAACACCCACTGAATTGTTGACCATGTTACGAACTACTGAAACCAACATGAAAAGGCTGAACCTGCTGCCATGTTGATGGTAGATAACAAAGGTAAGGCTGATAGGAAAGGCAAATGGAAGGGAAAGAAGAAGATTGGATCTGCTTCTGGTCCCAAGCCAAAGGCTAATCCCAAATAGGCTTTAAAGCCTAAGGGTGTTGTTGCAAAGGGTGATTGTCACTACTACGGTAAACTAGGTCATTGGAAGAGAAACTGTCATGCTTATTTGGAGGATCTGAAGAAGAAGAAGGCTGGTCAAGCTTCTGATTCAGGTATTTATGTTATAGAGGTCAATTTGTCAATTTCTACATCATGGGTATTGGATACTGGATGTGGTTCTCACATTTGTATAAATGTACATGAACTACAAAGGAGTAGGACTTTGGCTAAAGGAGAGGTCGACCTACGAGTTGGCAATGGAGCAAAGGTTGCTGTTTTAGCTGTAGGGACTTATTATTTATCATTGCCCACTGGGATTATTTTAGAACTTGAGAACTGTTTTTACGTGCCTGTAATTTGCAGAAACATTATTTCGGTTTCTTGTTTAGACAAGAAAGGTTTTGCATTTTAATTCAGAACAATAGTTGTTCCTTTTCTTTGAATAATGTTACCTATGAGGTTGCACGTTTATTTAACAGTTTATATGTTCTTGATTTAGACACTCCTATCTATAATGTGAATAACAAACGTCTTAAAATAAATTACTCAAATTAAACATACCTCTGGCACTGTCGTTTAGGCCATATAAATGAGAAGCGCATTTCCAAGTTACATAAGGATGGATACTTGGATAAGTTTGACTTTGAATCATACGAAGCATGCGAACCTTGTCTCATTGGAAAAATGACTAAATCTCCTTTTACTGGACAAGGTGAAAGGGCCACTGAACGATTAGAACTTATACATAGTGATGTATGTGGTCCTATGCGTACTATGACAAGAGGTGGCTTTTACTACTTTATCACGTTTACTGATAATTTCAGTAGATATGTGTATCTTATGAAGAACAAATCCGATTCTTTTGAAAAGTTCAAAGAAACAAAGCTGAAGTAGAAAAGCAAACTGACGGAAGTATTAAGACTCTACGATCTGATCGTGGAGGTGAATACTTAAGCCATGAATTTAAGAGTTTATTAAAAGAGTGTGGTATTGTATCACAACTCACTCCTCCCGGAACACCACAATGGAATGGAGTTTCTGAAATGAGGAATCGTACTTTATTGGACATGGTACGATCGATGATGAGTCATACAGATCTTCCAATTAGTTTATGGGGCTACACACTGGAGACGGCTGCTTATACACTTAACCGAGTTCCTACTAAAACGGTTCAGAAGACTCCATATGATATATGGACTAAGAAACATCATAGCATGTCATTTATGAAAATATGGGGATGTGAAGCGTTTGTGAAATGTTTAACTTCTGACAAGCTAGGACCTAAATCAGACAAATATAATTTTGTGGGATACCCAATTGAAACAAATGGTTATTCATTCTATAATCCTTCCGAGAACAAAGTGTTTGTTGCTCGAACAACAGTTTTTCTTGAAAGAGAAATGCTTTCGAAGAAAAACAGTGGGAGGATAATAGATCTCGATGAAGTTCGAGGCCCACAAGATAACATTGAACCAATAGAGGAACTTGAGCAGGATGTACAAGACCACAACACTGCTCAAGAAACACAGGTTATTCGTAGGTCTAGTAGGATTCGCCATGAGCCTGAGAGATATTATGGATTTCTCTTAACTCAAGATGGTGATGTGATGTTTATCGACGAAGATGAGCCTCTCACCTACTAAGATGTTATGAACACTCCAGAATCTAAGAGATGGCTGGATGCCATGAAATCTGAGATGGAATCCATGTATACTAATCAAGTATGGACTTTGGTTGATCCACCTAAAGGGGTAAAACCTATAAGGTGCAAGTGAGTTTTCAAGAAGAAGACCGACATGGATGGTAATGTACGGACCTATAAGGCACGATTGGTGGCAAAAGGTTTCAAGCAAATTCATGGTATTGACTATGATGAGACTTTTTCACCAGTGGCTATGGTCAAGTCCATCAGGATTTTGATTGTTATAGCTGCTTACTATGATTATGAAATCTGACAGATGGATGTCAAAACCGCTTTCTTAAATGGGAGCCTTGAAGAAGATATGGATGTGTATATGACACAGCCTGAAGGTTTTGTTGATCCAAAGAATGCTGTAAAGGTATGTAAGCTGCGTCGATCCATTTATGGATTGAAACAAGCGTCAAGGAGATGGAACATTCGTTTTGATGAAACTGTCAAATAGTTTGGGTTTATTCAAAATGAGATGAACCATGTGTTTACAAGAAGGTAAGTGGGAGCAATGTGGCATTCCTATAATTATATGTTGATGATATATTAATAATAGGGAATGACATTCCTTCTTTACAGGCTTTTAAGACTTGGTTGAGTAAGAATTTCTCAATGAAAGACTTAGGCGAAGCGACCTATATTTTAGGTATCAAGATCTATAGAGATAGATCAAGAAGAATGATCGGCCTAAGTCAGAGTAGATACTAGTCTAATCCAGGTGAAGGTCACTGGACAACAGTCAAGAATATTCTTAAGTACTTGAAGAGGACTAAAGATTAATTCTTGGTATATGGAGGAGAAGATAAGCTGGTTGTAAAAGGTTACACCGATGCTAGTTTCTAGACAGACAAGGATGATTCGATTTCTCAGTCTGGATTTGTGTTTTGTCTAAATGGAGATATTGTATGCTGGAATGGTTCACAGCAGAGACAGTTATTGATTCTACAATAGAGCCTGAGTATATTGATGCTTATGAAGCAGCCAAAGAGATTGTTTGGGGATGTACTTAGGAGATATCACCTAATTAATTAGATTAATGATCAAGGAGATATACATATATGTAAAGTGCATACTAATAAGAATAATGTAGACCCACTGACTAAGGCTTTGTCGCAGCAGAAGCACGAAGATCATACTAGTTCCATGGGTATTAGATACATGAGAGATTGGCTCTAGTACACGTGGGAGATTGTTAGTATTGGTGTCCTAGAGACAATACTTTTAATGTTTTATTGAAAACAATTAAGGATTATGTTTTATGTGATTATTTAATTAATATTTATTATGTCTTTATTTACTGCGTCATAAATTGAAAGAATAATAAATATCCTTGGAATATTAATGCGTAATATATATCTTTAAGTATGTGACTTAAAAATGAGATTATATGAGTAGTATTTTATTCCTAAAATTCCCTAGTCAAGTATTATTATTTAAGGACAGTAATAATGCAATAAGACTAGTATGTTTGTTGACAGATGACCACATCTCATTGGTCATAGGTATGGTGATACTAAAGTCAAGAACATAAGTGTATGTATCAATACATGACACTGGAAAGACCCGCCGTGAGATTCTACATGTTAATAAGTGTCATAAGAAATCTCATAGTGATAATGATGTAATGATACTCTGACTTGAAATCATTATATTTCTATACGAGAATTTATATAGTTTGATTACACTCAAAGTTACCTTTAACCGGGTAATGATAAAGGTGGACATTGGGTATGCTATGAATCGTATGAGAAATATGAATGATAGATATAGGATTTAACCCTCCAATTCTAGGAGTGATATTATTGGCATCTTGATTGAGTGAGACTATGAAATGCATGGCCATGCTCAAATATTGATTTGTTTAAATAGTCTACTCATTGATCAAGGAAACCATGATTAAACGTTGAAGAGGATAACACTATACATGCCTCGAGTTTTATCTATAATATAAGGTTAAAGGGATTATATTACATTGCACATTACTCACGAAAGGTTTAATTGAATCACCAATTATTATTGTTACTTGGGTAACAATGATGTATTACTAGATGCCGCTCATTGTTTATAATTTTATTATTAGATAATAAAATTATTACCAACGTAATAATAACATAAAGGGTCACACACAAAGAACGTCAAAACGGAGGTTTATTTAAATTACGAATTTAAATATATTATTGTTTATTCGAATTTAATTATTAAATTAATTAAGTGGGACTTGATTAATTATATTAGAATTCGGATTTAATAAGTATTATTATTATTATTCGAATTTAATTATTGAATTAATTAAGTAGGACTTGATTAATTATATTAGAATTCAGATTTAATAATAATAATAACCCAAAGTCATAATGGGTTTTGGAAACCACATGGATTAGGGTTAGGCCTAAAATCTCTCTCTCCCCTATATATACATAATGATGTATAGTATTAGGGTTTAATCATCAAATTTCGTTTTAGAGAAAAACCCTAGCTGCTCAACATCAAGAGAGGCTAGAGAAAGAGTGAAAGAGAGAGGCAAACAATTCGGCTAGTACCGACTCCGGTGATCGTAAGACGATCGGGCGTTCGTGTGGACTTCTTTAGAGAGAAAATCTTTGCAACAAAGGACTGCTGTGATTCATCTTTCTGGACCTCCATTAAACAGCATACGAAAGCTTTGTTAAGGTACATAATTCTTCACCATAATCATCCAACGTTATACATGGATCCTGCGATTGGGTTTCGTTTTTTTTTTTTACGTTAATTCCGCTGCGTTTTCATGCCCGAAACCCTTCATTTGCTACAGAATGCCGGAAGCCTAAGCAAGGAAAGGAGAGAAAGGAGTCGTATGACGAACTCAAGCAAAAGCATGATGCACTAGTAAAGAAGCATAAGGGCAGATGTTATATAGCCGAGGGAAAGAGCTGGGATAACTTAGACAATGATGAAGAAGAGACATAAGGAAATGTTGCATTAATGGTAGACTCTTTAGAGGCATCACCTCATTCATCAAAGGTATCATTTCTTTCCACAGTTGTCATGTCTAATTCTGATTATAAGAAAACTGTAGAAGGTCTAAGTGTAGAAATGTTTAAAATTCACACAAGTATGCTAGCATCTAAAGAAGAAAATGCTAAATTAGTTCGAAAGAATAAAATGCTAGAAGCTAGAAATGAAGAACTAGAACTTGCATGTGTTAACTTAGAAGATCTGAAACAGAAGATAGAATATCTCTAGAATAGAGACAAATACAACCAAGAAGTAGAAACTGCTCTTAGGAATAAAATTTCTAAGTTGGAGTTAAAAATTCAGGCTTAGAAGAAATCTGCTAATCTTGTTAAGGAGGAAATAGATAAACAGGTCATAGGTCAGAAAACTGGAATATTATTTGACTATGATAAAAAGGCACGAAAGAGACATGAGAAATGTGTTAAAAAATGTCCCTAAGCCCCTATACAAGAAGTTTGTCATCGAACCCCTAGATGAAGAACAGATCTTAATGAAAGAAGAAATTTTTGATGAGGATAAAAAGAAATAGGAAGAAAGTAAAAAAGGAGTTGCCTAATAAATCTGTAAAAATTGTAGAACCTAAGGAACAGATTAAAAGTGATTTAGGCAACAAGAATGAAAAGAAGAAAGCTAACAGAAATGACAAGATAGGTGTTAATAAGAAAACTGATTATGCCTATTCTCCCAAAGCTATTAGAAAAGTTTGTAGTAATTGTAATTCTACTGGTCATTTTACGCATGCATGCAATATTTGTAGTAATAAGTAGTAAAAGAAGAAATTCTAATATGCTTGTCATGCCTTCCATGTCTATCCCTCATCAACCGTGTCGTAAAGTAGGATGCATGCCATGTGCTTTCAACATCATGCCTGAATACATAAACTTGATGAATGCATCATCTAGTACTTGTATTAATATAGATGTGAACATGAATAGAAAGCATGTTAGGGCAAAGACTGCTAGTCCTCCTAAATCTAGGAAGGAAGCCCCTGTCCATAAGCCTAAAGGCACCCCTGTTAAGGCTAAACCAAAGGGCATGGGCACAGTCGATGAGAAAGACAAGGACTAGAAAATTTCTGCAGCTAAATCTGTTTACTTATCTAAGCCTCTTGGACCCAATCAAATTTGGGTGCCAAATAACAAGTAATCAATCTGTGGTTACAGGGCATAGAAAAGAACAAGCGTGTCATGTGGATTCTCGACAGCGGCTGTTCAAGGCATATGACTGGTGATAGAGCCTTGCTATCAGATGTGATTGAGAAAGATGGCCCGATAGTGACCTTTGGAGATAACAATAAGGGATTCACAATGGAATATGGCAATCTGGAAATTGGCAATGTTATCATTGAAAATATCTCTCTTGTGGATGGATTAAAGCACAACCTTCTAAGTACCAGTCAGTTCACTGATAAGGGCTAAAAGTAACTTTTGAAAAAGAAAGATGTGTAATCTAAAGCAGGAAAGATGCGAAGCTTGCTCTTCAAGGAGTGAGAAAGGGGAATCTCTTTGTAGCTGACTTATTCTCTGCAAGCAAAGGCGAAGTTCAATGTTTTTACAACAAAACTTCAACAGAGGACAATTGGTTATGGCATAAGAAACTTTTACACCTAAACTTCAAGGCAATGAGCTCTTTAGTCAAGAGGGAATTGGTTAGAGGTTTACCTGAGATGGAATTCTGTCAAGAAGGTTTATGTGAAACATGTGAAAAGAGGAAGTAAAAGAAAGCATCTCACTGAAGCAAAATTCGTTAGACATTACTGAACCAATGCAACTTCTGCATATAGATTTATTTGGTCCAGTCAATGTCATGTCTATGTCAATGAATATATATGCACTAGTAATTGTAGACGACTATTCCAAGTACACGTGGGTGTTTTTTCTAGCCTCAAAGGATGAAGCCCCTCAAACAATCATTGATTACATAAAGAAGATAGAGGTAGAAGCTGATTTGCCTATCAGGAAAATAAGGTCTGACAATGGAACAGAATTCAGAAATGTAACCCTGAATGATTTTTGTATTAAGAAAGGGATTTCAAGACAATATTCAGCGCCCATAACTCCACAACAAAATAGAGTAGTAGAAAGGAAGAACAGAACTTTAGTTGAAGCAGCTAGAACAATGCTGAATGAAGCTAAGTTACCTCTATATTTTTGGGGCTGAGGCAGTCAACATAGCTTGCTATACTCAGAACCGTAACCTGGTAAATAAAGATCATGACAAGACTCCGTACGAGTTGATGGCAAACAAGAAACCAACAATGAAATACTTTCATGTGTTTGGAGCAAAATGCTTTGTACTGAAAGATGATGAACATCTAGGAAAGTTTGAATCCAAGGCTCATGAAGGCATATTTCTTGGATACTCTCTGGAATCTAAGGCATACAGTGTTTATGTGATTTAACACAAAAAGGTCATTGAAATCATGAATGTAACCTTCGATGATCTCAAACTCCCAAGTCTACAAAGAACAGATAACACTGAAACTCTGTAGTTTAAAAATATGAACTCAGATGAAGGTGAAATGGAACTTGAAGCTGCAACAGAAAATCAAGCACCAAATGAGAATAACAACAATGATGATTCTGATCCTAGTAGTGGAAATAGTGGAAGATTCACAGAAACTACTAGTAGTGGCATATAATCTCATTCTCAACCAAGCAGCAGCTCAGGGGGAGCAACTGAAGGATCTACTAGCAGGACTCAGCACTTTAATGATAATCAGGCTGAATCATCTAGGGCAAATCTGGAAACACATAGGGTGTGGAGTATAGTCACCCCTTTGAGTTGATTCTATGAGATCTAGATGCTGGAGTCCAAACTAGACGTGCTTCTCAGAATGAATGTTTATTCTCTGGTTTTATCTCTGAAATAGAGCCAAAGAAAGTGGAAGAAGCACTAGAAAATCCAGATTGGGTTATTGCTATGCAAGAAGAACTCAATCAATTTGAAAGACAAATATTCTGGAAGCTGGTACCCAGGCCAAAGAACAAGTCTATAATTGACACAAAGTTGGTATTTAGAAATAAACTGGATGAAGATGGCATTGTTACGAGGAACAAAGCCAGACTAGTTGCTAAAGGTTATTCCCAAGAAGAATGAATAAATTATGATGAAACATATGCACCAGTGGCAAGGTTTGAAACTATCGGGATGTTTCTAGCATTCGCAGCACATTCCAACTTCAAAGTTTATCAAATGGATGTGAAGAGTGCATTTCTGAATGGAGATCTTGAAGAAGAAGTGTATGTGGAACAACCCTCAGGGTTTGAATCCTTATATGATACAACTTTAAATTCAAGTTCAGAAATTTTAGCCTCAAGTGCTTTCTCTACCTCTGCATTACAATTAACCTTATTCTATAGATATTCATTTCAATCTTTAAGGTCTTTAATTGTTATAGCTTCAAGTTCTAGTTGTTCCTTTTCATTTTCAAGTTTTTTTAATCTTGGCAACTAGTCTAGCATTTTCTCCTTCAGCAGCTAGCATACTTGTGTGCACATTGAATATCTTTATGTTCTTTTATATTCAGATAGAGACATCTCAACTGTGGTGAGAATAGGTGCCTGAGATGATGGAGATCCTTCTAAAGAGTCTGCCATTAGAGCAAAGTTCACATATTCCTCTTCTCCTTCAGAGTCTGTGTCATCCCAACTTTTACCCTCAGCAATGTAGGTTGTAAAGCATAATTTAACATAATATATAATGGAGATAACGATAAATCAACACACAAAGAAAGAAATATAATAATATTAATATGTAACACATGAATCCAGAAGGACATGCAGTCAGAGTACATACATGAACCATTACAGAAAATTGTAGTTTGAGGTCTATATAAGCGTCAATGAGAGAAGTTCATTAATATGTTCAAGCCTCAGTGATGAACAAAAGATCATAAGATTTTCTGGGTCAAGAAAATGCAGTGGTTCAAGTATAATTTCAAAGGGTTTTAGTGAATTGAAGCAATGGAAAAGCTGAGAAATGGTCAACTAGAAAAGAAAAGAAGATAAGAGAATTTGATTCAATGTTAGTCGTTTATGAACCAAAAGAGTGGGAAAATAATTTGAAGTTACAAGGTGCATCAAGAAATATCCTAATGCAAATATACATGTCATTACATGTATAAGGCGCTACTTGTGATTTGAAATACTACTAAGTACTAAATGGTACCATACAAGGTTCACAGAGTGAAGGCGCCAGTTGCAACTAGCGCCACTTAGAGCATACTTTAATGTTAACAAGGCAAATACATGGGAGAGGTGCCACTTAAATTCAATGTCGCCACTTGAAGTCAATGGCGCAATATGAAGCCAAATGGAGCTACATGAGGCAACACAAGGAACAACATGTACCAGACACATCTTGAAGATTTGTCGTAGAACAATCCCTTGGTGCCACTTGTGTGTATAAAGGAAAGGCGCAACTTAAAGCTAAGCGCAATTTGAAACACCAAAGTGCCACTTAAATACATACAGGGTAAACACTCTTCTCCGCGACACTTAACACTTATCTATTGCGAAGAAATCAATTCTAAAGAACCTCATAAACATCCACATGTATCTTGTTATTATATTGATTGTAAAACCATTGTAGCTAATCATTCGATTAGAGTGTAACACCTCAGGGATTTATTAATATATCTTTATTTTCCAGAATCTTGTGTATTGTTCTCAAACCATTCCATAAATCTCAAGAATACAAATTTAATCCGCAATTAATATCTAAAAACTATAAACATCATATTCTACCCCCCTTTTATGATATGGGACCTAACAATTGGTATCAGAACTTATTGATTGAAGTTATAAATCAAGATCTAAAGGAGTTTTTCAAAAAGTGAATTTATAGATCTAGAAAATTTTATTTTAAATTTATTTTTATTTTTAAAGAAAATTCAATTTCAAAATTTTCCAAGATTTTGAGTACACTAAATTTCTTAAAACCTTCGATCTTCAAGAATTTGAATTTAAAATTTAATTTCTCAAAATTGAATTTTTTATTCAAATTAATTTAATTTTTTAAGAAATTAATTTTTCTTGAGATTTAAAATTCTTCTAATATACAATGAATTCTTAAAAAATTACTAGTATCAAAATCCCAGCCTTCGATAAAGAAACTCATTCCAGAAACAGTCTCAGAAGACGGAGAACGGATTCCTCAAAGGTTTACTCCAAAGGAACCTTCAGAGTACACTGACATTGAAATGGATAAAGTGTCTTGGGATAACAATCTTCAACTAATCATAATGTATTCGCTCGACATTGCAATACTCAATCAAGTGATTAATTGGAGCTGTGCCAAGCATATTTGGGATACAATTGAGCTGCTAATGGAAGGAACTGAAGAAGTGAAGGAAAACAGACTAGACATTATTACATCACAATATGAGGCTTCACTCAAGTTTTTGATAGATACAACAAGTTGTTTAATGACTTGAATCTACATGGTAAAGTCTACTCTGGAAGGGAAATCAACAGAAAATTCATGTTGACATTGTCGACGCACCTTGAACACAAAATTTCTTCTATCAGAGAAAGAATTGGTATAAATGAGATGTCAATTGAAATTCCATATAGGAAGCTCAAGATTCATGGGATGGAGCAAGAGAAAAGATAGATCATTTATGGATCAGGGATAGTAGATAGTAAGAATACAGCTTTGTTGAAGACAACAACACTTGTGGCCAAAAGTATTGATGTTACAGAGACCAAGTCAGAAAAGCCTGTAGTTGAGAAAGAAGAGCTTCTGGAAGCTAAATTGACTGAAAATGCTCAAGAAGGTGACGAAGATGATTTTTATTTGATGAAAGAACTTGAATAACTTGAAAATAAGACACTAAGTTGTATGGCAGAAAAGTTCAAGAACCTCATATTTAGGAGAAACCCTAAGTACAAGTTCAAGAGTATTTCAATCTCTAATGGTTTCAGCTTCAAAAGTAATCGAGGTGGTTTATGTTCAGGGTCTTACAGCAAAGGAGGTTAGAAGATTAGAATGGTAGACCGACGTAAGTTTAAGTGCTAAAACTGCAATGAACCTGAACATTTTGCAACAGAATGTCGGAAGCCTAAGCTAGGAAAAGAAAGAAAGGAATCTTGTGACGAACTGAAATAGAAGTATGATACACTGGTGAAGAAACATCAAGGCAGAGCTTATATTGCCAAGGGAAAGATCTGGGATGAATTGGACAATGACGATTAAGAGATATATGGAAATGTTGCACTCATGGAAAACTCTTTAGAGACATCACCTCAATCATCAAAAGTATCACTTTTTTCCAAAGTTGACATGTCTAATTCTTATTATAAAAGAACTATTAAAGATCTTAGCATAGAAATGTTTAATGTAGACACAAGCATGCTAGCATCAGAAGAATAAAATGCTAAATTAGTTTTAAGGAATAAAATGCTAGAAGCTAAAAACGAAGAACTAGAACTTGCATGTGTTAATATAGAAGATCTTAGACAGAAGGTAGAATATCTACAGAATAAAGAAAAATGCAACCAAGAAGTAGAAACTGTACTTAGGAATAAAATTTCCGAGTTAGAATTAAAACTTCAAGCATATAAGAAATCTGCTAATCTTGTTAAGGAGGCGATATATAGACAAGTCATAGATCAAAAAGATGGTATAGGTTATGATTATGATAATAAATTAGGAAAGAGACATGTGGAACCATCTGTTGAGGAAAGTCTTGTGAGACAAGACATTCCACATGTGTTGAAAAATGTCATTAGGCCCCTTTACAAGTAGTTTGTCATAAAATCCATTGATGAAGAACTAATCATAATGAAAGAGGAAATTCTTACCGAGATTTTGAGTACACTAAATTTCTTAAAACCTTCGATCTTCAAGAATTTGAATTTAAAATTTAATTTCTCAAAATTGAATTTTTTATTCAAATTAATTTAATTTTTTAAGAAATTAATTTTTCTTGAGATTTAAAATTCTTCTAATATACAATGAATTCTTAAAAAATTACTAGTATCAAAATCCCAGCCTTCGATAAAGAAACTCATTCCAGAAACAGTCTCAGAAGACGGAGAACGGATTCCTCAAAGGTTTACTCCAAAGGAACCTTCAGAGTACACTGACATTGAAATGGATAAAGTGTCTTGGGATAACAATCTTCAACTAATCATAATGTATTCGCTCGACATTGCAATACTCAATCAAGTGATTAATTGGAGCTGTGCCAAGCATATTTGGGATACAATTGAGCTGCTAATGGAAGGAACTGAAGAAGTGAAGGAAAACAGACTAGACATTATTACATCACAATATGAGGCTTCACTCAAGTTTTTGATAGATACAACAAGTTGTTTAATGACTTGAATCTACATGGTAAAGTCTACTCTGGAAGGGAAATCAACAGAAAATTCATGTTGACATTGTCGACGCACCTTGAACACAAAATTTCTTCTATCAGAGAAAGAATTGGTATAAATGAGATGTCAATTGAAATTCCATATAGGAAGCTCAAGATTCATGGGATGGAGCAAGAGAAAAGATAGATCATTTATGGATCAGGGATAGTAGATAGTAAGAATACAGCTTTGTTGAAGACAACAACACTTGTGGCCAAAAGTATTGATGTTACAGAGACCAAGTCAGAAAAGCCTGTAGTTGAGAAAGAAGAGCTTCTGGAAGCTAAATTGACTGAAAATGCTCAAGAAGGTGACGAAGATGATTTTTATTTGATGAAAGAACTTGAATAACTTGAAAATAAGACACTAAGTTGTATGGCAGAAAAGTTCAAGAACCTCATATTTAGGAGAAACCCTAAGTACAAGTTCAAGAGTATTTCAATCTCTAATGGTTTCAGCTTCAAAAGTAATCGAGGTGGTTTATGTTCAGGGTCTTACAGCAAAGGAGGTTAGAAGATTAGAATGGTAGACCGACGTAAGTTTAAGTGCTAAAACTGCAATGAACCTGAACATTTTGCAACAGAATGTCGGAAGCCTAAGCTAGGAAAAGAAAGAAAGGAATCTTGTGACGAACTGAAATAGAAGTATGATACACTGGTGAAGAAACATCAAGGCAGAGCTTATATTGCCAAGGGAAAGATCTGGGATGAATTGGACAATGACGATTAAGAGATATATGGAAATGTTGCACTCATGGAAAACTCTTTAGAGACATCACCTCAATCATCAAAAGTATCACTTTTTTCCAAAGTTGACATGTCTAATTCTTATTATAAAAGAACTATTAAAGATCTTAGCATAGAAATGTTTAATGTAGACACAAGCATGCTAGCATCAGAAGAATAAAATGCTAAATTAGTTTTAAGGAATAAAATGCTAGAAGCTAAAAACGAAGAACTAGAACTTGCATGTGTTAATATAGAAGATCTTAGACAGAAGGTAGAATATCTACAGAATAAAGAAAAATGCAACCAAGAAGTAGAAACTGTACTTAGGAATAAAATTTCCGAGTTAGAATTAAAACTTCAAGCATATAAGAAATCTGCTAATCTTGTTAAGGAGGCGATATATAGACAAGTCATAGATCAAAAAGATGGTATAGGTTATGATTATGATAATAAATTAGGAAAGAGACATGTGGAACCATCTGTTGAGGAAAGTCTTGTGAGACAAGACATTCCACATGTGTTGAAAAATGTCATTAGGCCCCTTTACAAGTAGTTTGTCATAAAATCCATTGATGAAGAACTAATCATAATGAAAGAGGAAATTCTTACCGAGATTTTGAGTACACTAAATTTCTTAAAACCTTCGATCTTCAAGAATTTGAATTTAAAATTTAATTTCTCAAAATTGAATTTTTTATTCAAATTAATTTAATTTTTTAAGAAATTAATTTTTCTTGAGATTTAAAATTCTTCTAATATACAATGAATTCTTAAAAAATTACTAGTATCAAAATCCCAGCCTTCGATAAAGAAACTCATTCCAGAAACAGTCTCAGAAGACGGAGAACGGATTCCTCAAAGGTTTACTCCAAAGGAACCTTCAGAGTACACTGACATTGAAATGGATAAAGTGTCTTGGGATAACAATCTTCAACTAATCATAATGTATTCGCTCGACATTGCAATACTCAATCAAGTGATTAATTGGAGCTGTGCCAAGCATATTTGGGATACAATTGAGCTGCTAATGGAAGGAACTGAAGAAGTGAAGGAAAACAGACTAGACATTATTACATCACAATATGAGGCTTCACTCAAGTTTTTGATAGATACAACAAGTTGTTTAATGACTTGAATCTACATGGTAAAGTCTACTCTGGAAGGGAAATCAACAGAAAATTCATGTTGACATTGTCGACGCACCTTGAACACAAAATTTCTTCTATCAGAGAAAGAATTGGTATAAATGAGATGTCAATTGAAATTCCATATAGGAAGCTCAAGATTCATTTGATGGAGCAAGAGAAAAGATAGATCATTTATGGATCAGGGATAGTAGATAGTAAGAATACAGCTTTGTTGAAGACAACAACACTTGTGGCCAAAAGTATTGATGTTACAGAGACCAAGTCAGAAAAGCCTGTAGTTGAGAAAGAAGAGCTTCTGGAAGCTAAAAATGCTCAAGAAGGTGACGAAGATGATTTTTATTTGATGAAAGAACTTGAATAACTTGAAAATAAGACACTAAGTTGTATGGCAGAAAAGTTCAAGAACCTCATATTTAGGAGAAACCCTAAGTACAAGTTCAAGAGTATTTCAATCTCTAATGGTTTCAGCTTCAAAAGTAATCGAGGTGGTTTATGTTCAGGGTCTTACAGCAAAGGAGGTTAGAAGATTAGAATGGTAGACCGACGTAAGTTTAAGTGCTAAAACTGCAATGAACCTGAACATTTTGCAACAGAATGTCGGAAGCCTAAGCTAGGAAAAGAAAGAAAGGAATCTTGTGACGAACTGAAATAGAAGTATGATACACTGGTGAAGAAACATCAAGGCAGAGCTTATATTGCCAAGGGAAAGATCTGGGATGAATTGGACAATGACGATTAAGAGATATATGGAAATGTTGCACTCATGGAAAACTCTTTAGAGACATCACCTCAATCATCAAAAGTATCACTTTTTTCCAAAGTTGACATGTCTAATTCTTATTATAAAAGAACTATTAAAGATCTTAGCATAGAAATGTTTAATGTAGACACAAGCATGCTAGCATCAGAAGAATAAAATGCTAAATTAGTTTTAAGGAATAAAATGCTAGAAGCTAAAAACGAAGAACTAGAACTTGCATGTGTTAATATAGAAGATCTTAGACAGAAGGTAGAATATCTACAGAATAAAGAAAAATGCAACCAAGAAGTAGAAACTGTACTTAGGAATAAAATTTCTGAGTTAGAATTAAAACTTCAAGCATATAAGAAATCTGCTAATCTTGTTAAGGAGGCGATATATAGACAAGTCATAGATCAAAAAGATGGTATAGGTTATGATTATGATAATAAATTAGGAAAGAGACATGTGGAACCATCTGTTGAGGAAAGTCTTGTGAGACAAGACATTCCACATGTGTTGAAAAATGTCATTAGGCCCCTTTACAAGTAGTTTGTCATAAAATCCATTGATGAAGAACTAATCATAATGAAAGAGGAAATTCTTACCGAGGAGAAAAAGAAAGTGGAAGAAGATAAAGAGAAGTTGCCTAAGAAATCTGTAAAAATTATAGATCCTAATGAACAGATTAAAACTGAAGTAGACAACAAGAATGAAAAGAAAAAGGCTAATAGAAATAGCAAGATAGGTATTAATAAGAAAAATGATTATGCCTATTCCCCTAACACTGCTAGGAAAGTTTTCAATAAATATAATTCTACCGGACATCTTATGCATGCATGCAAAAAGGTCAAAGTAGTAAAAATTGAAATTCTTAGTATGCCTGTCATGCCTGCCATGTCTAATTCTCATATAAAATGTGGTAAAGTAAGATGCATGCCATGTACTTTTAATATCATGTATACGTACATAAATCTCATTAATGCATCGTCTATTACATGCATTAACAATGATATGAATATTAATAGAAAGCATGTTAGGGAAAAGACTGCCAGTCCTCCTAAGTCTAGGAAGGAAGCCCTTATCCCTAAGCCTAAAAAAAATTGTCGAGGCTAAACCAAAGGATAAGGGCACAGTTGATGAGAAGGACCATGATAAGACAATTCTTGTAGCTAAATCTATCAAATTCTCTACGTCTCTTGGACCCAATCAAATTTAGGTGCCAAAGAAGAAATAATCTATCTGTGGATGCAGGGCATATAAAAGAACAAGCATTTTATGTGGATTCTCGACATCGGCTATTCTAGGAATATGACTGGTGAAAGCGCCCTGCTATCAGATTTGGTTGAGAAAGTTGGCCCTATAGTGACCTTTGGAGATGACAACAAAGAATTCACAATAGGATATGGAAATTTGGAAATCGAGAATGTCATCATTGAAAATATCTCTCTTGTTGAAGGATTGAAACACAATCTCCTGAGTATCAGTCAATTCTGTGATAAGGGTTATGATGTGAACTTCATAAACGAGAGATGTGCAATCAAAAAAAAGGAAGGATGAGAAGCTTGCTCTTCAAGGAGTGAGAATGGGGAATCTCTTTGTAGCTGATTTGTTCTCTACAAGTAAAGGTGAAGTCAAATTTTCTAAAACAAAGCTTCACTAGAGGACAATTGGTTATGGCACAAGAAACTTTCACACCCGAACTTCAAAGCAATGAACTCCTTAGTAAAGAGGGAATTGGATAGAGGTTTACCTGAGATGGAATTCTATCAAGAAGATTTGTGTGAAACATGTGAAAATGAAAAGTCGAAGAAAGCATCTCACAGAAGCAAAGATATGTCAAACATTGTTGAACCTCTGTAACTGCTACATATCGATTTATTTGGTCCAGTCAATGTAATGTCTTTGTCAAGGAAGAGATATGCTCTAGTAATTATTGATGACTACTCAAAGAACACATGGGTTATTTTTCTAGCCTCAAATGATGAAGCCCCTTAAATGATATTCGATCACATAAAGAAGATTGAGTTGGACGTTAATTTGCATGTAAGGAAAATCAAATCAGACAATGAAGAGATTGAAGAATACCATTCTAAATGAGTTCTGTACTAAAAAAGGGATTTAGAGGCAATATTTAGCACATAGGATTTCGAAACAGAATGTAGTAGTAGAAAGGAAAAATAAAACTTTGGTTGAAGTAGTAAGGACAATGTTGAATGAAGCCAAGTTTATAAAATTTTAATATTGGACGATTCAATTATTTTGGATAGTTGATAAATTCACAAATATTAAAATTAGTAGCACAACATGATTTTTATAATTTATTTAACATATATCAATTAATGATATATTGTTGAAATTTTATAAATATTTTTTGTAATATTTTTTGTTTGTTTGTTCTTTCAAATAAGAAACACACTTGCAAAATTTCTAAATCTCTTAGCTTAGTTGCGCCTCTAAGAGTGTAGCCATGTACATGCGCCACTTGTGTGCACTTAGTATTTGTTTGTTTCTAAGTGGCGCCACAGGGTACTCCCTCTAGGAGTGCAACTTGAGAGATTGTCCGTCATCGTGAAGCTAAATTGGGCCACTATAGGATAAACATTGTGGAAGCGCCACTTAGAATGAGCGTGCTAGTAGTCTAATTAGTTGCTCCACACCAAGTGATGTCACTGTATAGGCGCAACCAATGTCTTAGAAGTTTTTTTTGTTGCGTTGTATATATAATGATTAACTTGTCTTGTCTCTTTAATTATATACACATATACATACACACATAATAGAACTAAGGTGCAACTACAGATCTGGTTTTTAAATCAAACATTCCCTATTGAATCCTTGGCCAAATTTTGATTAAAGACCATTTTTGTGACAACCAAAATAAGACCTATATTTTGCAAGTTATCTAATTTCATTTGGTCCAGTTTTATAAAATCAGAATTTCTTGGCTATTCGAACTGGTGCATAAGATTTGATCGAGTTTTAGTTGGATTAAAATTAAATAAAAATCATATTTGTGTTTATAATATCTCGTATTATAATATCATATTTGGCATTCACGTTCATAATTCAAGGGCAAAAAGTGAGAATAACAGAAAATGATCTCAATTAAGCACTTCACTTTCCCTCCGATAACTTTGAAGCTGAACCGTCAAATGCATACCAGGTTAACTTCTTCTTGTGGATGCACTGCACCAGAGTGAACAATAATCTTCCACAAAAGATTTACAAATATCATCTGACAAAAGAGTGGAACCTGTTCTTTAATATCATGTCTCATGGATTTGCACTGAAGACAGGGGATTTTCATGAAATTATCAAGTTTAATCGGATTCTTAGATTTGCAGCGGCTTCTAACCTAACACTACTAGAAAACTTGCAATAGACATCACACTTTAGGCATCGGTTAGAAATACTACTAATGTTAAAAGTACCTCTAATATCGCTATTTTCAAAAATGATGTCTATTGCTAATATGCACATTAATTTGTCCAAATACCGTTGTCTTGACTAAACGTTTTTATAAAAAAATTCCCGAATAACCCAATTTGATTCCCCCCATCAAATTTCCCCCCTTCACCATTTTTTCACTCCCGTCTTGGTCATTTCAGCTAATAAAACATAAAATAAAAATCTAAAATCTTAAAACATAAAATCAAAATCAAAAAATATAAAATCAAAATCAAAAACATAAACCTCACGTACCCTCTCTCTCCCTCTCTCTCACTTCCCACCTCTTCAACCCCATCTCAGCTCCAACAATATCATCAAACAAGCTGGTGAATTAGGGCTCGATTTACAAGCTTCGATTTACTTAGCTTCGTATAACATGCTTTGATTTGCATAGTTCATAACAAGCTGGTTGTTGAAATCTCTTTGCAAAAAGGTTGGTGCAAGAAGGTTTATAAAGCTCCGAAATCTCATAAAGCTCACCTATAACTCCCCTATTATTGGGTCCCAGAAGTATCATTGAAGGGGGGTTGAATGCGATACTGACAATAATTTAAAATTCTTTTCCGAATTTGCGGAATTAAATTATTGCTTAAGCCGAGGGATCGAGTCTTTGTAGTGTTTGAAAGGCTGACTTACTATCTTTCTATTTTTGTGATTAAACATTTAAGATATAGAAAATTAGCAAGTAAGTAAACAAGATTCAAGTTAAATACGTATATTAAACTTGAAAGGGTGTTACAACATTCTGTACAATAAACCTTAATTCCTAGAACAAATTTGACATAAATTGTTCTATTTAAGGAATTAAAATCTAACTAGCACAGAAAGTTTGTGAATATTACTTTGTAGACAAATTGCTGAATTTGAAAGTTTTTCTACTTCTGAAAAATGAAGCTCAAGCCTCATATTTATAGAGGTTGAAAAGCTAGCATGACTCTGCCAATATGACTCTTTAAAGATTAGAAATAATCCTTGTATGACTCTTGAAAAAGCTGGGTATGACTTTATAAAATACGGTATGACTCTTGAAAATTCGGTATGACTCTTGAAGAATTCGGTATGACTCTTAAAAAGTCATATTCGGATTTTCTTTAATTAAAATATCGGTATTACTTATTTTAATTAAATAAAATCATTTTAGCTTGACTTTTAGAAAAGTTGCTCGGTATGACTCTTCTAAACATTCGGTATGACATTTCCCTTTCCTGCCAATTTAATTCTTTTCTTCTTGATTGGACAAGTGTCAGCATGTGATTAGTTCCTTGTTAAAAACTCACCTGACACTTCAATTTGAACAAAGAAAGGGGCATATTTCGTCTTTTAGTGAATAGGCTCTGTAGAAATGCTTTTCGACCCGCACAGCTTATAATCTTTGATTAATAAATAATAAATTTAATTTAAAAATTATAAAAATAAATATCTAATATTATTTAGATATTTATAAATATAATTTACTAAATATATAAAATATTTATTAATTAATTAAAATAAATCCTTACGTTCTAAGCTGCGGTCTCCTGAACGTCTGGAACCGAATTCCTTTTGACTTTGAAATGATAAATTAATTCCAACCGGGGTTCCACTTTTACGAATATATGAATTTGCATTTCTTTCGTGTCAATTCTTTTTTTCGTCTTTTCTTCAAATCAATACTGTCAGACATGTTTGGTTGTTTCTACAGTTGCAATTAGAAGTACCTCTGTTACTGAAATAATCTGATTCTTTAAATTAGACAATACTTCTTTTTACCACTGCATGTACCCAGTCAAATATTCTATCTTGGATTCTGACTCTTGTACACTGCATTCCAAACAAACCTGTATCCCTTTGAGCTTCCAGCTTTTGTCTTCTGTCATTCTAAAATAATTCTAAATTAATTAATCCTTTAATTAATTTAAGAAATAAATTAATTCTGAGTGAATTAATTTACTAATTAAATTAACTAATTAATTTAATTAATTAACAGAGAATTAAATTAAAAGTTTGACTATTGTTGATGTAGATAAGACTCTTCTGTTCTTCAACAATAACCTTTTTAACCACTTGAACTTTTTGATGACGAATCATCACTGACATTGTTGACACCCTGTGCACTGGTCTGGTTCACGGATGACTAACTACAATGTTGATTCTCATTTCTACTGTAGTGGTCTTTGTGTCTTGTCTTGTCATGTCTTGGCTTCCTTTTGTTCTTCCTCTATATTCAATATTTATTATTTACTTCACTTTCTTATCTGAGTTGAGTTGTCATCTAGTTATTACAAATAGGACTGGTCATATGACTTTCAATCTCCCCTTATTTGTTGTTAAACATTTAACACACAAATTCCTAGAGGATAACTCAACTAACAACTAAGAAAAATAAATCGACATTTAAGAACTGTAAATAATAAATTGTTTTCTGGATCATATAATACATTTCCAGATTTCAATTATGAAAGATAAATATAAGATAGATGTTCATCTAGACTGAACAAATTTAACAAAGTTCTATCTTGACTTACCTATCATTACCAGCTTCAGAAGTATCAACTTCACCTTCTTTTAGAGTTTAACTTTTGTGACCAGGTGTCATTGGTAGATCTTCAGTGGCTGGTTTCTCTGGACCAGATTCTGCATTTCCAGATTTCTTGAGTAACTGAAATGAAAGATGTTTGTTCCTCTAGCACTGAACATATTATACAAGTAGTATTATCTTCATTTCTCAGACTCATCACTACTCCCCCTTAGGATGGCATAGATGAAGTTTTGTTCTCTTCTTACCATCTATCCTCTGTTTCTCCAACTTCTGTCTACACTTCTCTCCCAAGGTGAATTCATTCCCCCCTTACGTGAATTATCCAACCAATTTAATAGAGGTAACAACAAACATGGCGTACATACAACATTAAACCATCGCAGATATAAAAAATGCAAACTATGACATGTTATGTATTTTAGAAAATCCGGTTAATTTCTATATACAAGAATCTTCTAAAATCAAATGGAATAGAAGAATTAATAAATAATCATTAGTTCTATCCAATCCAAGCATGTTGTTATATACCCCCTTTTCTTGTTCAACAATGGAGTAATCCTCTTCTAGTAAAAGTCTTTGTTTAACAATTCTCCCCCTATTTGGATCTTGTTCAACAATTTTCCCCTTTGGATCTCTTGATAAACAATTCTCCCATTTGGATCTTGTTCAAACTTCTCCCCCTTAGTTGAGTAATCCTCTTCAGAATCCTTAATATCACAAGAAATTTCATCCCCCTTAGTTGAGTAACATTAGAAATCTATAACAAGGAATTGGGAATGGGATTTGGTAATTGTGGTAGTGTATGATTTTCCTTTGTGTTTCTGACAAGTGTTTCGCTCATATACTCTCTAAGTGTTTCACTCGTAGAATATATATATTTTCACTCTTTCTCACTTGTGTTTCACTCTTTTCTCAACACACTATTTCTCTCTCTCAGTACTAATGGCACAGTCTTTTGTACCTGCAAGAAAGATCACCATAGCCCCTTCAAGAGAGGTCACTGGTGGTGCAACGGGGTTTCGTAAATCCCCGACCTCAATTGAATCCATTAAAATATTTGACTTTGAAAACCGAATTGCTTCAGGAATAGATTTAGTGAGTTGCTAATCATCTAAGATGATCTATTCCGTTAGGAATCCAGATATGTTCCATCTGGGGAGGGAGACAAGGATTTATAATGTAACAAATGATCCAAGTTTCCTCCTGAGGCCTGTGAAGGCATGTTGATTCAGTCAGAATCATCAATCATCCTTCTTTCCTTAGTGTGACAATCTTTACAGTGCATTTGAATATATACATTTATCGTTGGCAGTGTTTGAAAGTGTCCAGATGAAGTTGACTCTTTACAAATGGCCTTGGCTGACAGGACGAATTCAATAGACTCATCATGTTAAGATGACGAACCTAGTAACAGTTTTGCCATTTACAAATCTATACCATTTTGGAAGGATATAAATTAGTTAACAGTTGCTTTGGTTTCAATTTTATATTCTAACTAGAGCCAGAACTGCTGAAACACTCATAGATACTTCTCTTTTCTAGTGCACTAAAGACACTTACTCTCTCACCCTCTTCAATTGAATTTTTTTTTCTTTTCAGGGGTTTAGTAGATGAAGTTGTATCTGTTTGAGTGTTTCTGGTTCTATGATCTGTGTTAGAGATTGTAGGTTTTCAATCCCTTGATCTTGTCCTATAGCCACTGAGGGCTCAATATATCAATTGTGTATATATATATATTTATACTAACTGATTAGAGAATATATCAAGATTGAGATGACCTGCTTTACCTCGAGTCGATTGCTCTTGTTCGGCAGGACATAGATATGCTTTTATTATTAGTGATTTTCAGATAAACAATATATATTATCACTAACAACAAAAATCATAATTAATTGCAATGAAACAATAACAAATTATCAAAATATGATAATTAATAATAATTTCAAAAGGCAAGTAATTATGCTCCTAATATCTCATCGTATTAAAACTATGAAACTAATAAACGATGAATTGCTTCAATTCATAATTTTAATAAGATAAAATACTCTTACTAAATACTAAATAATCATAGGAATGAAAATTAGCATTTAACTTCATACATTATATCTAATAATTGTTACTCAAGCATATGATAATTATACTTATAACAATTATCAGTGACATATGTAAGCTCGAGAAAGTAGATGTTAAGAAATTCATAAGTCCTTTAAATATTGACATTTAATACTTATGATTCTTAGAACAATTTCTCGTAGAAAAAAATAAATTTTAAAAATAAAATGAAATAAAAAAAACTATAAAATAAAAATATGCCAATCTTATAGGAAAATAAATAAATATGCCAATTAAAAAATATAAACTTACACACATATATACATAGAAATAAAGATATTAAAAGTTTGAAAACAAAAACAATATGAACCAATTGTTAAAAAAAATATCTTTAAAGAGCATGATACAAAATTTTCTTTAAGATACATATCCCTTAATAAAACGCGGGAAAGTTGTATCTGAGAAGAAAGTTTCTATCCCATATGAATTTCCTAAAAGGCAAACTTCCCAAAATAAAATGTAGGAATTTGTACCAAAGAAGAAATTCAGCTCTCTTAAGAAAAAAAAATATTTACAGTATGGATGCCAATTAAATAAAACTGTACAAAAAAAATGTTGGAAATATTTCTAAGTATATAAAATATTGAGAATTTTATACATATATATATATAAAATACTTCCACTTTTATTTTCAATATTAGTAATTTTTGAAATATGCATTGATTACTTAGATCAGTAATTCTAAATAATGTCACTAATATTAAAAGTGTCACAATTATTTGTAACAAAACATTTATAAATATCAGAGAAAAATATCAAAATAATTAAGCAAGATATCATTAATTGATACTCATAAAATATTTATCATACAAACAATTATGCTACATATTATTTTAATTTATTTAAATCATGAGACTGATATGACATCGAATTGTCTAACATCATAATTTAATTCAATTAAGATAATATTCAAACTTATGCTAGAACAACTAATTACCACATATGCATATAACATTGTAAACATGATAATTAAAGTAGTAGGAATAAGCACGAGGTACTGGATTTCAGATAAATTCACAAGTCCTTTAAAATTGAAAATTTAATACTTGTGAACTCATTTAAGAATTCCTTACAGATGGGATTTCCAACAAATATGCACATAAATAATATCCCAACTTCACTAACCAACTTAGACAAAATGAATTTATCAAGTTGTTTAACAAATATCTGCAAGTTATTCTACTAAGGAGTACTCTCGATGTAAATGATACCTGGTGTCCATGCACTTGTTCCATGAGTGGTGAAGAGATTATACAGCAGAATTGATGGAGTTTGACAGCTTCTAGTAATTACCTCCCTGTCTTTCTTTCAACCTGCATTATCTATATCTATATAGCCGATTAGGTTAAACCTAGTATCCTTAGGGTACCTGATTCTAAGAATTGGTAATCTCTTAAGATATCTAACAATTCATATCTTAGCTATTGTTAGTATTGGTGTCCTAGAGACAATACTTTTAATGTTTTATTGAAAACAATTAAGGATTATGTTTTATGTGATTACTTAATTAATATTTATTATGTCTTTATTTACTGCATCATAAATTGAAAGAATAATAAATGTCCTTGGAAATATTAATACGTAATATATATCTTTAAGTATGTGACTTAAAAATGAGATTATATGAATAGTATTTTATTCCTAAAATTCCCTAGTCAAGTATTATTATTTAAGGACAGTAATAATGCAATAAGACTAGTATGTTTGTTGACAGATGACCACATCTCATAGGTCATAGGTATGGTGATACTAAAGTCAAGAACATAAGTGTATGTATCAATACATGACACTGGAAAGACCCGCCGTGAGATTCTACATGTTAATAAGTGTCATAAGAAATCTCACAGTGATAATGATGTAATGATCCTCTGACTTGAAATCATTATATTTTTATACGAGAATTAATATACTTTGATTACACTCAAAGTTACCTTTAACCGGGTAATGATAAAGGTGGACATTGGGTATGCTATGAATTGTATGAGGAATATGAATGATAGATATAGGATTTTGTAGGTTTTCGTGACACAAACGCAGCGGAATAAACGCGAAAAATAAATCAAAATAGCGAAACCCTCCGCATGATCCATTCGAAAACAAAAGATTTAATTCGGAGATAAAGAATAAATACCTTTAGAAGCTTTAACAGTTCATTAATGGAAGATTAATGGAGGTCCAAAGCTTGTTTAATCACCACGTATCCCGCTCTCGCGATCTACGCTCTACGGTATCCACACGAACACTTTTCATGAAGGATTGATGTGTACTAGCACCCGAAAACTTCTTCTCTCTCTATCTTCCTCCTCTCTCAGAGCGGCTAGGGTTTTTGTAAAATCTCTCTTTTATTAAATCAGCCCATAAAGAGGTTATATAGAGAGAGGAATAAGTTTTCTAATTATAATCCAATTATAATTAATACTAATCCAAAATTCTAAATTATTTAATTAAGTCTCACTTAATTAATTAATTATTAATTTTGGAATTAGTTTAAATAATTCATTTATTCTATTTATATAATTAATTAAGTCATACTTAATTAATATCATAAATAAAATAAATTACTTATTTAATTTAAATTCATAATTTAAATTATTTTTCCTTCAAGCGTTCTTTGTGTGTGACCCTGTAGGTTATTATTACGTTGGCAACAATTTTAATATCTAATTAAAATTGTAAACAATGAGCGGCATCTAGTAATACATCATTGCTACCCAAGTAATAATAATAAATCGGTGATTCGATTAAGCCTTTCGTGAATAATGTTCCATGTAATATAATCCCTTTAATCTTGATATTATAGATTAAACTCAAGGCATGTCTCGTGTCATCCTCTTCATAATTTAATCTTTATTTTCTTGATCGATGAGTAGACTATTAAAATCAAATCAACATTTGAGCACGGCCGTGCATTTCATAGTCTCACTCAAACAAGAGGCCAATAATATCACTCCTAAAATTAGGAGGATTAAATCCCATCTAGATCATTCATATTTCTCATACGATTCATAATATACCCAATGTCCACTTTTATCATCACCCGGTCAAAGGTAACTTTTAATGTAATCAAAGTATATTAATTCTCGTATAGAAATATAATGATTTCAGGTCTAAGGATCATTACACCATTATCACAGTGAGAATTACTTATGACACTTACTTAACATGTAGAATCTCACGGCGGGTCATTCCAGTGCCATGCATTGAGACATGCACTTATGTTCTTGACTTTAGTATCCCCATACCTATGACCAATGAGATGTGGTCATCTGTCAAGAAACATACTAGTCTTTGTGCATTATTATTGTCCTTAAATAATAATACTCGACTAGGGAATTTTAGGAATAAGATACTATTCATATAATCTCATTTTTAAGTCACATACTTAAAGATATAGAATACGTATCAAAATTCCAAGGACATTTATTATGCTTTCAATTTATTACGCAGTAAACAAAACATAATAAATAAATAATAATCAATAAAACATAATCCTTAATAATAAATATTTTCCTTAAAATATAAAAAGTATTGTCTCTAGAGCACAATTACTAACAGATTTAACCCTCCAATTCAAGGAGTGATATTATTGGCCTCTTGATTGAGTGAGACTATGAAATGCATGGCCATGCTCAAATATTGATTTGTTTAAATAGTCTACTCATTGATCAAGGAAACCAAGATTAAACGTTGAAGAGGATGACGCTATACATGCCTCGAGTTTTATCTATAATATAAGGTTAAAGGGATTATATTACATTGTATATTATTCACGAAAGGTTTAATTGAATCACCAATTATTATTGTTACTTGGGTAGCAATGATGTATTACTAGATGCCGCTCATTGTTTATAATTTTATTATTAGATAATAAAATTATTGCCAACGTAATAATAACCTAAAGGGTCACACACAAAGAACGTCAAAACGGAGGTTTATTTAAATTACGAATTTAAATATATTATTGTTTATTCGAATTTAATTATTAAATTAATTAAGTGGGACTTGATTAATTATATTAGAATTCGGATTTAATAAGTATTATTATTATTCGAATTTAATTATTGAATTAATTAAGTGGGACTTGATTAATTATATTAGAATTCAGATTTAATAATAATAATAACCCAAAGTCATAATGGGTTTTGGAAACCACATGGATTAGGGTTAGGCCCAAAATCTCTCTCTCCCCTATATATACATAATGATGTATAGTATTAGGGTTTAATCATCAAATTTCGTTTTAGAGAAAAACCCTAGCTGCTCAACATCAAGAGAGGCTAGAGAACGAGAGAGAGAGAGAGGCAAACAATTCGGCTAGTACCGACTCCGGTGATCGTAGGACGATCGGGCGTTCGTGTGGACTTCTTTAGAGAGCAAATCTTTGCAACAAAAGACTGCTGCGATTCATCTTTCTGGACCTCCATTAAACAGCATACGAAAGCTTTTTTAAGGTACAGACTTCTTCACCATAATCATCCAACGTTATACATGGATCCTGCGATTGGGTTTTGATTTTTTTATATTGTTTTTACGTTAATTCCGCCGCGTTTTCATGCCCGAAACCCTTCAGCTATAAGATTAGATTATCTAGTAACCACGTGGAAACTTGCACATAGGCATATTGAGAATAAAATATATGGTCTTTATGCACAGTAGACCCACATATAATATAATCATGGTATACTTGGACTAATATTACATTATGTGAGTGTGCCTTGTATTCTAGAGAGATATGTGTATAAAGACTCAAATATAAAATCATTTTCAAGTAATTAGCAGTTAGAGTGTCATACTATGTCCTTAATTACTGCTTGATCTCTTACCTCCGTCATAGAGAGCTTTGTGAAGAGAATGATATACAAATTCCGTTGGATATGAAACATCAAAGTCCAGGAGTTGTTGTACATCAACTTGTTCACCCCTAATAGTATCAAGTCTCGTCTCTGGTGCTTTAGTTAGATCTTGAAAGTCCCGAAGATTTTGTTTCCATCATCGTCGATACCTTCTGTAGCAACCAGTTTGGTTTTGTCCCTCATAACAATACAAAAAATCATCCAGTATCTGAAAACCCCTACATTACCAATTACAACTTTGTCTTGTGGTCTGGGTTCCAGATTCAGTAGATTCTACCTTTGAACTGATTGAGATCATCTTGCATTGCAATCACCCAATCTGGATCAATCAGTGCTTCTTTAATCTTCTTTAGCATTCCAATTGTTTAACAATTGTTCTTTCCCAAAGAGTAACCATTTACTTTGCATAGCACTTCTAGTCTTTACTCAAGTATTTGGATCACTAAGAACTAGACTCTAGGAATGACTTTGACTCCAAACCCTTTGTCTCGGAAGATATGTTCTTAATGTATTCCTTTGATCTACATTGTGTTGAGTACGACTAGTAGATCCTTCTTTTATTTGCTCCCCCTGAGTTGCTGCTAGGATTGAAAGTGTTTGACCTAAAACCAATCATATATGATGAGTTAGGAAAAACTTTATGAAACTCTTATTTAATTTCATTTGATAATAATAAAGTATTTATTTATTATGTTATGGGCTTAATTTATTTGAAGTGTATTATATAAGATGTTCCATAATTTAGAGCAAAGCTTCTAGAATTATAATGAGATTGTAATAATGAGATCTAGAAGATAATAGCTTTAGACTTAAATAGTTCCTGATCATAGGATAACTAATTGGAAATAGGTAAATCCGTAAAGATCAGTACATATTATGCTAACTCTCTTAGGAGGATGTTTGTTCTCATAGACATTTGTGTGGTGACACTATAGCTAGTATGTAGGTGCTTATTAAGGAATAAGTTCACTGAACATGACTCGATAAGTAGAACAACTAATAGAGTTTACTCACGTGTCGATAATTGTTTATTAAGTAAATAGTTGTACAAGTATCCTTAGACTTGAGATCGTTAGAGTAATCTCGTACACAATGATTTATGCTTTGGTTTAGTCCTTAGTCTCTAGGACATTCATTAGGTCCATTCTGGGCATAGTGATTTATGTATGGAGATAGTTAACAGATCAATAAAGGATCTGCCCCTTCCAATAAAGGAAGTGAATATCCTATGTTATTCTTAGATATGCAAGTTCAGGAATCTCTGGCCAGAGTAAATGAAATTAGAAAGAATTTCTAATTTGCATTAAAAGGAACTTTGCATTATGAATAAGAAATCATATGATTAAATTAGATAGGTTTAACACGAGTTCTATGCCTTATATTTAATCGGGATATTGAAGGGTAAAAAGAATTAATTGTACGGTAACTAATTACTGACAGGTTCTAAGTATTCTAAGCAATAATTTCGTATTATCTGGATAGTCGCGATATGTTGAGAAGCATCACTCACGTTGTAGAATAAATATAATTAATCATATTAATTATATTTAAAGAATTAATAGAATTTATATAAATAATAAATAAAATATTTATTATTATTTATTTCTACTACCGGCTTAATATTGAACCTAAAGAGTCACACCATAAAAGAAATTAAATTATAGATGAAGGAATAATTAATAATAGCTAGTCATTATTTATTTATGAAATAAATAATTACTTAGCAAATTTTATAAATTAATTAAATGAGATTTAATTGATTATAAATTATTAAAGATAAGATCTTAATATTATTAATTAAATATTTAATTAAAGTAATTAAATATGAAGAGAGATTAATTTTCCAAAAGAGTTTAGAAAAAGGAATTAATGATTAAAATAGTTTTAATCATTAACTAATTAATTAATAAGATTAATTAATTAAAAAGGGAATTAATAATAAGATATTTATAGAAAATATCTCAGCTGAGATATTTGCCTATAAATATAGGATTATAAGCCCTAATATTTGTGAGAAATATTTTAAAAGGGAGGCAACCCTAATTTCCTCTCTAGCCTCCTCCTTCATCTTTTAGTTTGATTCTTGGTGGATATCTTTAGAGAACAAGATCTTCTCTAGCTGTTGCCGGAAAGCAATCGAGGTATTCTTCAATTTATAAAATAGTTTTTGTATCTATATGTATATATACATATTAATATATGCAAATAAATTTTATTCAATGCTTCCGCTAGTGCATAAATTCCTTCAATGGTATCAGAGCATAGGTTGTATGCATATAGATTCGTGGTCAAGTTTCAGAATTTTATGAGCATGTATGTATTTATTATGATTTATACAAGCAATATCATGTTTTAATTATGATTAATATGATAATGTTCGTCAAAATTGTTTTGATAATTTTCCTGGGTTCTATAAGTGTTGTAGATCGTCCAGTTAATTTTTCATAATTTTCTGATCCGTAGAATATTTATTACGAATTTTGAAAGCAATAATAATGATTTAATTATGATTAATTTATTATTGTTCCTCAAAATTTATTTTATATTTTTCATGTGTTCTACAAGTGTTGTAGATCGTCCAGGTATTTTTAGAATATTTTTCTGAGCAATAGATTATTTATTATGGTTTTTTAAAGTTGTTTTAAATTAATTCGTAATTAAATAATAATATCTGAAAGAAAAAAAAAGGTGTAACGCATTCTGCGCATGCGTTACAAGCTAAAAAAGGGTTTTTGGCTTGTAACGCATACCCGAGATGCGTGACAGGGTGTCTTGCACCCGCCTGACGCGCATGCGCGCATGAGGATGCGTCAGAAACTTCTCGGGGCGCGTGCGGGCGCGTGGGAGCTCAGAATGGGGCGTATAATATACCGTTGGATTTTTTTTATGAGACGGTTCTATTGGTATATTACAATAATTTTTCTGAAATTGTTTCGGACTGTTTAGAGTTTCCAAAGGTGTTTTAAAGCAAGTTTTAATTGTTTTAAGTTACTTTTAAATACACCATGTGCTACATAGAGATGTATAATGCTTATATGTTGTAATATATGATTTAACATGCCTACCTTATGTTTATTTGTGATTATATATATGTGATATATGCTTGAATTATCATGAGATGGTAGATTTAGGTGAACTTAATTAACATAAGGCGTATGTTAGACAATCTAGAATAGTGAAATTGTTTCGTGACCTTTATTTACATAATATGAATATAATCATGAGATTTTTGTGTTTATGAAACACGTGATTGAATATGAATTTTCAACTTAAGTGAAAGGATGATTCTGTCAAACAACAGATATTCTATCTATAAGAAAGGGGGTTATTAAGATACGCCTCTTGACAATGCTCCACCCCTGGCCTGGGATGACTCCAAGTATCAATAGTTGATTTGAAATATTTAATCCAATCTAAAAGAATCTCTTTATAATATGATTATGATTGTAACATAATATAATCCTCTAAAATATAAAGAATATCAAGTAGTAATTGGCCATAAAACACAAAGGGCTTGTGTTGGTCATAGCTTTCCAACATAATAGAAAGTATTTCTTGTTTTTGAAACTCTGTCGTTTCGTGCTACAGCCGAGGACGTTGTTTCCGAAAGAAGAGATACTTGTCTATAACATGAGATGTGTATGATGAATTGGAATCTTATGGTCGTTACGTGCTACAGCTGTGGGCTATTTGAAACTAGTTTAATTATACGAGATGTTGGGATTGACTTGACTTAGAATATTGAGTTTGTCGTGCCACAGCCGTGACTCAAGTATTCAAGAGGCTAAAGTAAGATTAGGGAATAACATGAGATGTAGCTGACAAGAGTTGTCTGCCTATTGAACGTTACATGGCGTTTCGTGCTACAGCCGATGTTGTGTGATGGAATGTAGGATCCTTATCCCACTATCATTATGAATGCTTAATTTCAGTAAGGGATATAGAAATTAGATAGAATAGTGGGAGGCACTTATGAATAAAGACCCGATTCATATGGTGTTTTAGATAATGAAATAGAGTATTTGCTAAATGTTGTTATGTGTTTATTATTTGCAGATTTACTATATACATAATGTCTTCTGCACTATCACTCCGTTGCATGCTCGATGCATACAAATTAACTGGTCCCAACTATGCTGATTGGCTTCGAAACCTGAGAATTGTTCTCAAGATTGAGAAGAAGGAATATGTACTAGACTCACCTAAACCTGCTGAACCTGCTCAGGATGCACATAATGATGAACATATTGTGTATCGTAATTGGATAGATGATGCAAGAGTTGCACAGTTTGTTATGCTGGGATCCATGAATGATGAGCTCCAAAAGCAACACGAGCATATGGATGCTCACTCTATCCTTATGCATCTACAAGATTTGTATGATGTGGCAGGAAGGATAGCTCGATATGAGATATCGAAGGAGCTGTTCCGTTATAGGATGACTGAGGAATCATCTGTGAATGTTCATGTGCTCAAGATGATCAATTTGATTGAGGGTCTTGGACAACTTCGATTTGTCATGGATGGGGAGCTGAATCAAGATCTGGTCTTGCAATCACTTCTAGATTCATTCTCGCAGTTCGTTGTGAACTTTCACATGAACAAGTTGGATGTCAGCTTGCCTGAACTCCATAACATGCTGAAAACTGCTGAGTCGAATTTTCCCACAAAGAAGAGTTCTGTTCTTCTAATTGGTGAAGGCTCTAACCCTAAGAAGAGGAAGAGGATCCCTCCTAAGAAGAAGAAGAAGGTAGGTGAGAAAAGGCCAGTTCCTCCAAAAGCTGAAGATCCCAAAAGCAAAGTTGTTTGCTTTCACTGCAACAAAGTGGGGCACTGGAAGAGAAACTGTAAGGCTTACCTTGCAGAATTAAAGAAGAAGAAGGGTGGTGAGACTACCGCTTCTGCTTCAGGTATGTTCATGATCGAACTAAATATGTCACTTAATCAAACTTCTACTTGGGTATTAGATACCGCCTGTGGTTCTCACATTTGCAATTCGTTGCAGGGACTAAGGAAAGCAAGACTCTTGAAGAAGAGGAGGTGATCCTACGTATGGGCAATGGAGCAAGAGTTGCTGTTGTAGCTGTAGGATCGTTTGATTTACTTATGCCTACGGGCAAGACTATTATTTTGGATAATTGTTTTTTTGTTCCCTCAATTGTTAGGAATATTATTTTTATTCCCATGTTAGACTTGGATGGTTTTTTGTTTGTTATTGAGAATAATAAATGTTCAATTTTTAGAAATAATGTTCTTTATGGTGTTGGTATTTTAAATAATGATTTGTATGTATGTGACGTAGAACATAGTTTACTTCAAATTGAACATAGTAATAAAAGAAAAAGAGATGATGAAAATCCCACCTACTTGTGGCACTGCAGACTTGGTCATATTAGTGAAAATAGACTTAAGACATTGCATAAGAAAAGTTTACTAGAACCTTTTGATTTTGAATCATATCCTACATGCGAGTCTTGTCTGTTAGGCAAAATGACCAAATCTCCATTTACTGGACATGGAGAAAGACCTGTGGAGTTGCTTGGATTGGTACATACAGATGTGTGTGGGCCGATGTCCACGCAAGCCATGAGTGGATTTTCATACTTCATTACTTTTACAGATGATCGATCTAGATTTGGATATGTGTACTTGATGAAATATAAATCCGAAGCCTTTGAAAAGTTCAAAGAATATAAGTATGAAGTAGAGAAACAAACCAAGTATAGTATTAAAACCCTTCGATCAGATCGAGGAGGTGAATACTTAAGTGGCGAGTTTCTAAATTATCTCAAAGAAAATGGTATAGTCTCTCAATGGACTCCTCCGGCCACTCCCCAGTTGAATGGAGTATCCGAATTGAGAAATCGAACTTTGTTGGACATGGTTCGATCCATGATGAGCTATACAAATCTTCTAGTACCACTTTGGGGTTATGCATTGGAAACATCAGCATATATATTGAACAAGGTGCCTTCCAAATCTTTTCCTCAAACTCCGTATGAGATATGGAAAGAAAGGAAACCGAGTCTTAAGCACGTTAAGATTTGGGGATGTCCGGCTTATGTCAAGAAAGTTGACCCCGATAAGCTAGAATCTCGATCCGTGAAATGTAGGTTTGTAGGATATCCTAAAGAGACTTTAGGGTATTACTTTTACACCGAACAAAGGGTGTTTGTCTCCCGACATGCTACCTTCTTGGAAAAACAGTTTATCCTTGAAGGGAATAGTGGGAGCAAGATTGAACTTGATGAAATTCATGAAGAACAAACTACTACAGTTCAAGAGGAAACACCTGTTTATATTGAACAACCTTCCGTAGAACAGCCCATCCATAGATCACAAAGGGTGTCTCGCCAACCTGAGAGGTATTATGGCCTTGTCATTGAGAATGACAATAAATTGGCGGTCATTGATGCAGACGACCCTATGACCTTCAACGAGGCTGTGAGTAGTGTTGACTCAGAGAAATGGCAGAGTGCCATAAAATCCGAAATAGACTCTATATATGCCAACCAAGTATGGACTTTGGTAGAGGCACCCAAGGATATGAAGCCTATAGGGTGCAAGTGGGTATACAAGAGAAAGATTTGAGCAAATGGCCAGGTAGAGACCTACAAGGCCAGGCTCGTGGCAAAAGGATTCAAACAAAGACAAGGGATTGACTTTGATGAAACTTTTTCGCTTGTAGCCTTGCTCAAATCAATTCGGATTTTGATTGCTATTGCAGCTTACTATGACTATGAGATCTGGCAAATGGACATAAAGACGGCTTTCCTCAATGGGGAACTTGAAGAAGAAGTGTATATGACACAGCTAGAGGGTTTTATTTCCAAAGGAAATGAACATCTAGTATGTAAGCTACTACGAACCATATATGGGTTAAGGCAAGCTTCTCGAAGATGGAACATCCGTTTTGATGAGACAATCAAAGAGTTTGATTTTATCAAAAACATAGATGAACCATGTGTCTATAAGAAGGTTAGTGGGAGCGCAGTAACATTTCTTATTTTGTATGTAGATGACATACTCTTAATAAGAAATGACATACCAATGCTGCAATCAGTAAAAATGTGGCTATCAAAGAACTTCACTATTAAGGACTTGGGAGAAGCGTCCTACATTCTTGGTATGAAGATCTATAGAGATAGATTAAGAAGAATGATAGGTATAACCCAAGGTACGTACATCGATAAGGTGCTTAAAAGGTTTAGCATGGAAAACTCCAAGAGAGGTCTCATACCGATGAGCCATGGAGTCTCCCTTTCTGACAAGATGTCTCCTAAGACACCTGAAGAAAGAGAGCGTATGAGTAGGATTCCTTATGCGTCGGCAATAGGATCTATCATGTACGCGATTTTATGTACTAGACCTGATGTGGCTCACTAAATTAGTGTGACTAGTAGATATCAGTCAAATCCAGGTGAAGTGTACTGGAAAGCAGTGAAGAACATCCTTAAGTACTTGAGAAGGACTAAGGATATTTTTCTTATTTTTGGTGGGTCTGAGTTGAAAATAGAGGGTTACACTGACTCTAGTTTTCAGTCAGAGTGTGATGATAGTACATCCATGTCAAGGTATGTGTTTACTCTAAATGGAGGGGCGATTAGTTGGAGAAGTCGTAAGCAATCTACGACGGCTGACTCCACAACAGAAGCAGAGTATATAGTTGCAAGTGAGGCTGCAAAGGAAGCTGTTTGGATGAAGAAATTTGTTTCTGAGTTAGGAGTAGTTCCTGGCATATAGGGGCCTATTGTGTTATATTGTGACAATAACGCTGCAATAGCTCAAGCCAAGGAGCCGAGGTCTCACAAGAATACCAAACATATTTTGCGGCGGTTTCATTTGATTAGGGAGCTCATTGAAAGAGGAGATGTCAAGATCGAAAGAGTTGACACACATAACAACATAGCAGACTCGTTTACGAAGCCGCTGTCTCAGTTAAATTTTGATCGTCATAAGGAGCGGATGGGTATTAGATACCAGAGTGATTGGCTTTAGGCCAAGTGGGAGGTCGAAAGTGTTTGACCTAAAACCAATCATGTATGATGAGTTAGGAAAAACTTTCTGCTACTCTTATTTAATTTCATTTGATAATAAAAAAGTATTTATTTATTATGTTACGGGCTTAATCTATTTAAAGTGTATTAAATAAGATATTCCATAATTTAGAGCAAAGCTTCTAGAATTATAATGAGATTGTAATAATGAGATCTAGAAGATAATAGCTTTAGACTTAAACAGTTCCTGATCATAGGATAACTAATTGGAAATTGGTAAATCCGTAAAGATACTATGCTAGCTCTCTTAGGAGGATGTCTGTTCTCATAGACATTTGTGTGGTGACACTATAGCTAGTATGTAGGTGCTTATTAAGGAATAAGTTCTCTGAATATGACTCGATAAGTAGAACAACTAATGGAGTTTACTAACGTGTCGATAGTTGTTTATTAAGTAAATAGTTGTACAAGTATCCTTAGACTTGAGATCGTTAGAGTAATCTCGTACACAATGATTTATGCTTTGGTTTAGTCCTTAGTCTCTAGGACATTCATTAGGTCCATTCTGCGCATAATGATTTGTGTATGAAGATAGTTAACGGATCAATAAATGATCTGCACCTTCCAGTAAAGGAAGTGAATATCCTATGTTATTCTTAGATATGCAAGTTCAGGAATCTCTGGCCAGAGTGAATGAAATTAGAAAGAGTTTCTAATTTGCATTAAAAGGAACTTTGCATTATGAATAAGAAATCATTTGATTAAATTAGATAGGCTTGACACGAGTTCCATGCCTTGTATTTAATCGGGATATTGAAGGGTAGAAGGAATTAATTGTACGGTAACTAATTACTGACATGTTCTAAGTATTCTAAGCAATGATTTCGTATTATCTGGATAGTCGCGATATGTAGAGAAGCATCACTCACGATGTAGAATAAATATAATTAATCAGATTAATTATATTTAATGAATTAATAGAATTCATATAAATAATAAATAAAATATTTATTATTATTTATTTCTACTACCGGCTTAATATTGAACCTAAAGAGTCACACCATAAAAGAGATTAAATTATAGATGAAGGAATAATTAATAATAGCTAGTCATTATTTATTTATGAAATAAATAATTACTTAGCAAATTTTATAAATTAATTAAATGAGATTTAATTGATTATAAATTATTTAAGATAATATCTTAATATTATTAATTAAATATTTAATTAAAGTAATTAAATATGAAGAGAGAATAATTTTCTAAAAGAGTTTAGAAAAATAAATTAATGATTAAAATAGTTTTAATCATTAACTAATTAATTAATAAGATTAATTACTTAAAAAGAGAATTAATAATAAGATATTTATAGAAAATATCTCAACTGAGATATTTGCCTATAAATATAGGATTATAAATCCTAATATTTGTGAGAAATATTTTAAAAGAGAGGCAACCCTAATTTCCTCTCTAGCCTCCTCCTTCATCTTTTAGTTTGATTCTTGGTGGATATCTTTAGAGCACTCCACACTTGAGGGGTGATTGCAAGGATTGAAGAACAAGATCTTCTCTAGTTGTTGCCGGAAAGCAAACGAGGTATTCTTCAATTTATAAAAGGCTTATTTACAATTTAAACCTTATGTTATTAACAATATACAATTCAAACCCTCTTTTAATATATTTAGTAAATTTAACCCTACGTTTTTTAACTATTTACAATTGAAACCTTTTTTAAATAACTACTAAAATTTTAAAATAATTAGTAAATTTAACCTTATGTTTTTTAACTATGTACGATTGAAACCTTTTTAAAAATAAATAGTAAATTTAACCCTACGTTTTAAAATATTTAGTAAATTTAACATTGACCTTTTAGTTTCGGAATAAAATAAATTTAAATCGAAAAAGTATTTTCGAAAATATATTCATCGAAGAGTATTTTTGAAAATAAATTAAATTCGGTGATGAACATTCATGAATATATTGAGCGGGAAGTGTGATGCCAAGATGGAATAATATAAACACATATTAAAATTTTATTGAATATATATAATATATTATACATATAGATATATTAATATAGAAAAGAACATCTAAATATCCATTTTATAAGAAAAAACCCAAATAATCGCAAATATTTATTATTCTTAGATAATATCTATACAAAGAAAATGACAATAGTGCATTTGACGAATATTTATTCAAAATTTTGTCGCAAAATTTATTTTATTCCGAAATTAAAAAGTCAAGGTTAAATTTACTAAATGTTTTAAAACGTAGGGTTAAATTTACTATTTATTTTAAAAAAGGTTTCAATTGTACATAGTTCATAAACATAGGGTTAAATTTACTAATTATTTTAAAAAAGGTTTCAATTGTAAAAAGTTAAAAAACGCAGGGTTAAATTTACTAAATATATTAAAAGAGGGTTTGAATTATATATTGTTAATAACACAGGGTTTAAATTACATTTAAGCCTTTATAAAATAGTTTTTGTATCTATATGTATGTATACATAGGAATATATGCAAATAAATGTTATTCAATGCTTCCGCTGGTGCATAAATTCCTTCAAGGATGTGTTGAAGATCCATCACCTTGTTGAGTTGATTCTGTTAAAGTTCATGAGTTGTGTAGATTCACGACCATTTCCACTACTTTGATCTGAATCATCATCATTAACATTGATTCCTTCTGCAACCTCAGTTTCATCATCAATATCTGAATATGACTCTGACTAGATGTCAAGCTTCACAGATTCAGAATAGACTTTTATTTTAATGCTCGGGAGCTTAGTGTAATAGGACGACACATACACACTTTCAATCACCTTATGATTTTACATCACATCTTACTTTGAAAGCTTTAAACTTCAATGAGAAGCCGAGGACAATTATTCCATGAGCCTTAATTTCAAACTTGCCAAGATGCTCATATAAATCTTCAATAGATATCAATTTCCTCCAAACACACGAAAGAGCTTCAGTGTTTGCTTCAAGTTGGCCATTAACTCAGATAATTCACGATCTTTGTTGAATAAAGTAGCAAGCTGTGTTAATTGCTTCAGCTTCAAAGTACTTTGCTTCCAAATTGATCTTCTTGATGTGATCAATCACCATATGTGATATATTATCTGTTGAATGCACGAACATCACCAATTCACTCTCAGTTGAGTGATCTTCCAAAGATTATCGTTGGGTAGGCTTTCTCAACCAACTGTGATAGTAGAGCTTCAATGCTAGAAATATTCCTCGAACAATAAATGTCACGAAATCATATTACTTTTGACTTTTCTTTCATACTCTGCAATCACAAATGATTAAGCTTCTTGGTACTCAATTTCAATTGAGTCCAGATGGGTTAGAGATATTACTTTCAATAGTGGTAACAACACCTTCAACCTTAACATGCACAAACTTATCTTTGACTGATCACTTCTCATTCACAGCAGCCTTGACAAGGTAGTCTTAAGGCTATCAGATTAGTGATTCCAACCTATCTTAAGGTGGACAAACAGTCTTTACCCTATTGTAATTCTTATTGTTGCTTTGCCTAAGATTATACAAGTCCTAAGATATGCATTTTCAGATTTAAATGAACAAGCATAAAAAATAAGAGCACATGGTAAACATTCAGCTTCAATGAATTATAGATTAGAATTATGCAATTCAGGCATGTTATTCATATTAGAAAATTCAGTACTATCTACTTTAACCATTCTACACAAGTGTAACAGGTGTTCATCAAATTTACAAATATTCAATAATTTTCTAAAAGAACATGGAATAGACGAACTAACAATTTAATTACTAATTCTGTCTAATCCATTTCTGTTATTGTCTAACATTTTAATTATCTCTAATTACCTAAGTCAGTTTTAGATTAAGTCTCGAATCTACAAATTTTACTGACTACTTAGATAATTCTACCATCTTTTAATCTTCTATACCTTAACAAACAATACTTGAAGTGATTTGACATTTAAGTACAACTATATGAGTGTGAGTAATTTATATGAAAATACGCACCTACTTTTAACTCAACACAGTCTCTGTCATCATTTGCTTGTTCAGGCTTCTTGAATATTGTAGCACAACCATGATCTTGTCTTGCTACTTTTAGCCTCATATATTTCTTCAGTTGTGAGCTCTAACGATTCTTAAATCCGTTTTGTATAAGTACAAAAATTAGAATGATCAGTAGAGTCAGAAAAAAATTCTACAGAGTTCCCTACTAATAAATCTATCATATCTTTACATTTGAGCAGTTTGTGGAACTATAACATGAACAGTAGTAACATCCACAATAAAATTTAAACACTCCGGAATAAACCTAGTAATATGAAATGACCACTTTCCTCGAAACCGGGTCATATGCTCTACGAATTAATTCTGAGCCAAAACAAAGAATTTTTCAACTACAAACCCTTTTTGAAAAATGGAACAAGTTTTAATATCTTTATATTATAAATTAAATCTATATAAATTTAACTAATAAATTTACTTAAATTAAATTTATTTAAGTTAAGTTTATAAAATAAACCTTTTCAAGTTTAAATAATAAACTAAATTAAATTTATAAAATAAATTTATTTAAATAAAATTTATAAAATAAATTTATCTAAATTTGAATTCATAAAATAAATTTATTTAAACAAATTTAAATAATAAAAGTAAATCTATTTAAGTTTAGAGAATAAATTTATTTAATTTCAATTTATGAAATAAACTTATTTAAATTAAATTTATAAAAAAAACTTTTTCAAGTTTAAATAATAAACTCATTTAAATTAAATTTACAAAATAAATTTATTTTAAATAAAATTTATAAAATAAATTTATCTAAATTTAAATTTATAAAATTAAATTATCTAAACAAATTTAAATTATAAAAGTAAATCTATTTAAACTTAAAGAATAAATTTATTTAAATTAAATTTATAAAATAAAATTATTTAAATTAAATTTATAAAATAAACTTTTTCAAGTTTAAATAATAAACTTATTTAAATTAAATTCATAAAATAAATTTATTTTAAATAAAATTTATAAAATAAATTTATTTGAATTTAAATTTATAAAATAAAAATATCTAAACAAATTTAAATTATAAAACTAAATCTATTTAAATTTAAAGAATAAATTTATTTAATATAAACTTTATAAAGTAAACTTATTTAAATTAAGTTTATAAAACAAACTTTTTCAAGTTTAAATAATATACTCAGTTAAATTAAATTCACAAAATTAATTTATTTTAAATAAAATTTATAAAATAAATTTATTTAAATTTAAATTTATAAAATAAAAATATATAAACAAATTTAAATTATAAAAGTAAATCTATTTTAATTTAAAGAATAAAATTATTTAATTTAAATCTATAAAATAAATTTATTTAAATTAAGTTTATAAAATAAACTTTTTCCAAGTTTAAATAAATCTATAAAATAAAGTACTCTCTCTCTCTCTCTCTCACTTCCCACCTCTTCGACCCCATCTCAGCTCCAACAATATCATCAAGCAAGCTGGTGAATTAGGATTCGATTTACAAGCTTCGATTTACTCAGCTTCGTATAACATGCTTCGATTTGCATGGTTCGTAACAAGCTGGTGGTTGAAAACTCTTTGCAAGAAGGTTGGTGCAAGAAGGTTTATAAAGCTCCGAAATCTCATAAAGCTCACCTACAACTCCCCTATTATTGGGTCCCGGAAGTATCGTAGAAGAAGGGTTGAATACGACAGTGATAACAATTTAAAATTCTTTTCCGAATTTGCGGAATTAAATTATTGCTTAAGCTGAGGGTTCGAGTCTTTGTAGCGTTTGGAAGGCTGACTTACTATCTTTCAATTTTTGTGATTAAACATTTAAGATATAGAAAATTAGCAAGTAAGTAAACAAGATTCAAGTTAAATACGTATATTAAACTTGAAAGGGTGTTACAACATTCGGTAGAATAAACCTTAATTCCTAGAACAAATTTGACATGAATTGTTCTACTTAAGGAATTAAAATCAAACTAGCACAGAAAGTCTGTGAATATTACTTTGCAGACAAATTGCTGAATTTGAAAGTTTTTCTACTTCTAAAAAATGAAGCTCAAGCCTCATATTTATAGAGGTTGAAAAGCTAGCATGACTCTTCCAGTATGACTCTTTAAAGATTAGAAATAACCCTTGTATGACTCTTGAAAAAGCTGGGTATGACTTTATAAAATACGATATGACTCTTGAAGAATTCGGTATGACTCTTGAAAAGTCATATTCGGATTTTCTTTAATTAAAAAAATCGGTATGACTTAATTTAATTTAATAAAATCATTTCAGCATGACTTTTAGAAAAGTTACTCGGTATGACTCTTCTAAACACTCGGTATGACATTTCCCTTTCCTTCCAATTTTATTATTTTCTTCTTGATTGGACAAGTGTCTGTTAGTAATTGTGCTCTAGAGACAATACTTTTTATATTTTAAGGAAAATATTTATTATTAAGGATTATGTTTTATTGATTATTATTTATTTATTATGTTTTATTTACTGCGTAATAAATTGAAAGCATAATAAATGTCCTTGGAATTTTGATACATATTATATATCTTTAAGTATGTGACTTAAAAATGAGATTATATGAATAGTATCTTATTCCTAAAATTCTATAATCGAGTATTATTATTTAAGGACAATAATAATGCACAAAGACTAGTATGTTTCTTGACCGATGACCACATCTCATTGGTCATAGGTATGGGGATACTAAAGTCAAGAACATAAGTGCATGTATCAATGCATGGCACTGGAATGACCCGCCGTGAGATTCTACATGTTAAGTAAGTGTCATAAGTAATTCTCACTGTGATAATGGTGTAATGATCCTTACACCTGAAATCATTATATTTCTATACGAGAATTAATATACTTTGATTACATTAAAAGTTACCTTTGACCGGGTGATGATAAAAGTGGACATTGGGTATATTATGAATCGTATGAGAAATATGAATGATCTAGATGAGATTTAATCCTCCTAATTTTAGGAGTGATATTATTAGCCTCTTGTTTGAGTGAGACTATGAAATGCACGGCCGTGCTCAAATGTTGATTTGATTTTAATAGTCTACTCATCGATCAAGAAAATAAAGATTAAATTATGAAGAGGATGACACGAGACATGCCTTGAGTTTAATCTATAATATCAAGATTAAAGGGATTATATTACATGGAACATTATTCACGAAAGGCTTAATCGAATCACCGATTTATTATTATTACTTGGGTAGCAATGATGTATTACTAGATGCCGCTCATTGTTTACAATTTTAATTAGATATTAAAATTTTTGCCAACGTAATAATAACCTACAGGTCACACACAAAGAACGCTTGAAGGAGAAATAATTTAAATTATGAATTTAAATTAAATAAGTAATTTATTTTATTTATGATATTAATTAAGTATGACTTAATTAATTATATAAATAGAATAAATGAATTACTTAAACTAATTCCAAAATTAATAATTAATTAATTAAGTGAGACTTAATTAAATAATTTAGAATTTTGGATTAGTATTAATTATAATTAGATTATAATTAGAAAACTTATTCCTCTCTCTATATAATCTCTTTATGGGCTGATTTAATAATATAGAGAGTTTACAAAAACCCTAGCCGCTCTGAGAGAGGAGGAAGATAGAGAGAGAAGAAGTTTTCGGGTGCTAGTACACATCAATCCTTCATGAAAAGTGTTCGTGTGGATACCGTAGAGCGTAGATCGCGAGAGCGGGATACGTGGTGATTAAACAAGCTTTGGACCTCCATTAATCTTCCATTAATGAACTGTTAAAGCTTCTAAAGGTATTTATTCTTTATCTCCGAATTAAATCTTTTGTTTTCGCATGGATCCTGCGGAGGGTTTCGCTATTTTGATTTATTTTTCGCGTTTATTCCGCTGCGTTTGTGTCACGAAACCCTTCAATGGCATCAGAGCTACTTGCGAAACGTTTTAATTCGGTTATGTGCTTAACAGTTTTTGATATATAAACATGTATGCGATCTATCATGATTTTATATTGATACAATATGTATATGTTTATATATATATTATGAATATATGATATTTTATGATACATAATCATGTGATGATTATGTGTGTTGATGTATGTATATAATACATGTTTGTTCTTATTATGGGAATCGTATTCGATACGAATTCTGAAACGGCTGCCGTTGATTTTCTGAAATCTGTGTCCGTTGTCCGATTTTCGCAACCGATATGTGTTTTCTGACTGAAATCGGGTCACTGAGCAATACTGACAAATTCAGCTCTGCGTCTGTAGGCCATTAGATGTCGTTACATCCTCCAAAACGGTGATTTATGATTTTTTGAAAATTATTTGATTTTCTAAAATTTTGAGTATATGTATGTATATATTATGAATATATGATATTCATGTAATGTATAATCATATGATGATTGTATGTATCTCTGTATATGTATATATGATATATGCTTATTTTTGTTATGAGAATTGTATATGATACGATTTCTGAAACACCGTCAGATTTGGAGAAATCTGACTGCCATATCCGATTTTCGCAAACGATATGTGTTTTCTGACTGAAATCGGGCCAATGAACAAAACTGATAGATATGCTATCACCGAGGGGTCTGTAAGGCGTTTGACGTCATTAAGGGCCTCGAAATAGCGATTTATTGTCTTCAAAAATCTGTTTTTAATTTTCTGAAATTTCGAAATTTGTTATATATGATTATATGATATGATTATATAATATGAGATATATTATATGTGTTATATGATAGCATGGTGGATGGTTATGGCCTAAAGACCCATAGGATAGTGGTTTTGATTTATGGTTTTGGTTTCTAAATACGACTTGCATGTCGTTTATTCATTGTAATTTAATTATCTCGAATGTAACTCGAGTTCTTCTTGTAATTTCATTAGAATAGTTTTATTTTTATTATTCAATGTAATTATCAATGAAGACTTGCAAACAAGGAGGCGATCCAAAAGGGGATGATGGAGCAATGAAGAAAGAAGACATGTAATAGATAGTATTTTTAAAACCACCATAGACTGACCTTGATATTTCCATTAGCTTGGAAATATCATATAGGATGGGGCCATAACCAAACACGTTTAATTTACGCACATTACATATATGTATATGATTGCATGTATTGGTATGTATGCGTAGATATAATTGAGATGCATGCTTAATATTGATTAATCATGTATGTATTAGATACAACACCCATGCCATGTTTGCTTAAAGAAGATAAAATCTGTAACGATTCAAGATTTTAAAATTAACAAACGATCATGAGATTCTTGTGTTTATGAAATATGGATTTTTAAAACACGGAATTAAATATGGATTTTTGATATCTATAATTGGGATTTTCTGACAAAAGCGGATATGCGTATTCGTAAGGCTGATGGGTTTTTAGTGTGACCATTGGTATCCTCCATCTACCTGGGAAATGAACAATTTAAGATGTTGATTTGAAATATTTGGTTCAAGGAAAAATTGAGGATCTCTTTATGATGTGATCATGATCGTTATAAATTTTCTAAAACCCCTTAACAAAATATTAAGTTTTACTCGGATGCTTTCCAATGAATGAACACTCATCGAATCCTAGATCGATAAGGGGAAGGACTGTCAGTGGCAGGGGACTCCTATCTATCGTGGTGAGATGCGACGAATATAAACGGTAATATTCGGCCGTTGTATCATTGGATCTAACTTAACTGAGTCGTCATAATAAGTGAAAATAAACGGTTATATTCAACTATTATGAACTTAGAAGCATAGAGTTTGGTTAAAAGTCTATTAGATAGATAAGATCAATCGTTGTTCACCAAACTATCCAAGAATTATATATGATATAATTGACAACTGTTGTCTACCTAAATAATCATTTTCTAAGGACTTCCAGTGGTTGACTTAGGACATGACGAAATATGGATCTTGGCTCACTAGAAAGAATTATGGGATATACTTTCCAAATTAATAGTAAGGGCTATTAGTTTGATAAAAATAGTGGGAGGTATATGATGATATACCATAATCACTTAAACATAATTAATATTAAATTTGCATTCTAGTTTATTTTATGCACTTTAATATTGTAGATATCAAATGATAAACACAAACAACTTCTCTATGCGATCAGTTCTTGAGAAGGACAAGTTGACGAGAATATATTTCCTTGACTGACATAGGAGCTTGAGGATCATCCTCGGGAACCACGATATTAGTGAAATCTCTTCTCCTGCTCTTAAAGTTGAGAATGTAACATGTGCAAATCATAGTGCTTATTGGAAGCAAATTGATGTTGCGACTGATGTTTCATGTCTCATGCTCGCAAATATATGTGCTGAGCTTAAGAAGTAATACAAGCATATAGATGCTTATGAAACGATTGAGCACAAGATATATTTGAAAGGGCACTATACACTTACAAGTAGGGAGAGTGAGACCCGGTTACACCACATGTTCTAAAGATTATAAGGTATAATGAATACCATTGATATTTTGGGTTTCCAGATTGGTCTGGAGACAGTTAGATTTGATCTTACAATCTTTGGACAAATATTATTCTTATTTTGTTATGAACAATAAAGTGAATAAGATTTGTAAAACACCCATTGAGTTGCTAAGCATGTTGAGAACTGCTGAAAGTAATATGATAAATGCATGAACTACTACTATATTGATGGTAAACATAGGGAATGCAAAAGGGAAAGGAAAATGGAAAGGCAAGGAGAAGATTTGATCTAGTTCCGTTGTCAAACCAAAGTCCAATCCCTAAAGCAGACTCTAAAGTCTGAATGAGGTGTTGATAAAGAAGACGATTGTCACTTCTGTGGAAAGTTGGGAGACTGGAAATTAAACTGTCATGCTTAATTGGAAGATCGGAAGATGATGATCAATAAGGGTCAAGCTTAAGGTATCGGGTTGGAATTGGAATAAAGATAGTTACTCTGGTTCGAGGAACTCGTTACTTAATTTTTGGCCTATAAGGAAAATTTAGAACTTAATAATTGTTATAGCGTGCTTGCAATTGGCAGAGACAATATTTCAGTTTCTTGTTTGGACAAGAAAGGCTTTTTCATTTTATAACAATAGTTGTTTATTCTATTTTGATGATGAGCCTTATAATGTTGCACATCTAATTAACAATTTATATGTTCTTAAGTGACTCAAATCAAATATTACCTTTGGCACTGTTGTTGAGGCCGTATTAATAAGAAACGCATTTTCAGAATACATAAGGATGCATTCATGGATAAGTTTGATTATGAATCATACAAAAGGATGCGAATCTTGGTTTATTTGGTAAAATGACTAAAGCTCCTTTTACCGGACATGGTGAAGGGATCATTGAATGGGTATGACTTATACATGGTGATGTATGTGGTCATATGTGTACGATGACAAAAGGTAGATTTTATTAACTTCATAAAATTTACTAATTATTTTAGTAGATACGGATATATGTATCTTTTGAAGAACTAATCCGAATCATTTGAAAAGTTTAAAGACTATAAAGATGAAGTAGAAAATATCAAAGAAAAGTTTTTTTTTGATAGGAGAGATCACACCTTGTTGGACATGGTGCGATCAATGTTGAGTCAATGAATCTTCCAATTAGTTTCTGGGGTTGCACCCTGGAAACGGCTCCACATACACTTAACTGTGTTCCTACTAAATTGGTTCAAAAGACTCCTTATGAGATATGGACTGAGCAACGTCACAGCATGTCATTTATAAAATTTTGGGGATGTGAAGCGTTTGTGAAACGTCTAATCTCTGACAAGCTAGGACCAAAATCAGACAATTGTAATTTTGTGGAATACCCAACTGAAACAAGGGGTTATTCTTTCTATAATCCTTCCGAGAACAAAGTGTTTGTTGCTCGAACTGCTGAGAGATAGTGGGAGGATAATAGATCTCAATGAAGTTTGAGACCCACATGATAACGTTGAACCAGTGGAGGAACCTGAGTAGAATGTACAAGAAAAATAATACTGCTCAAGAAACACAGGTGTTCGTAGGTTTAGTAGGATTCGCCATGAGCCCGAGAGATAATATGGATTTCTCTTGACTCGAGATGGTGATGTGAAGCTTGTGAATGAAGATGAGCCTCTCACCTACCTAGATACTATAAACACTCCAGATTCTAAGAGATGGCTGGATGCCATTAAATCTGAGATGGAATCCATGTATACTAATCAAGTATGGACTTTGGTTGATCCACCTGAAGGGGTTAAACCTATAGGGTGCAAGTGGGTTTTCAAGAAGAAGACCGACATGGATGCTAATGTACAGACCTATAAGGCACGATTGGTGGAAAAAGGTTTCAAGAAAATTCATGGTATTGACTATGATGAGACCTTTTCACCAGTTGTTATGGTCATGTCCATCAGGATTTTGCTTGCTATAGTTGCTTACTATGACTATGAAATCTGGAAAATGGATGTCAAAACGGCTTTCTTAAATGAGAGCCTTGAAGAAGATATGGATGTGTACATGACACACCCTAAGGGTTTTGTTGATCTAAAGGATGCTGGAAATATATGTAAGTTGCGTCGATCCATTTATGGATTAAAGCAGGCCTCGAGGAGATGGAACATTTGTTTTCATGAAACAGTCAAAAAGAGTTTGACTTTATTCAGAATGAAGATGAAACTTGTGTTTACAAGAAGTTTAGTGGGAGCCATGTGGCATTCCTAGTATTATATGTTGATGATTTATTACTAATAGGGAATGGCATTCCTTCTCTACAGACTGTGAAGACTTGGTTGAGAAATAATTTCTCAATGAAAGACTTAGGCGATGTGACATATATATTAGGGATCGAGATCTATAGAGATAGATCAAGGTGATTGATCGGCCTAATTTAGAGTACATACATTGACAAAGTTTTGCATCAATTTCAAATGCAAAGAGACTAAAATGGATATGTCCCAATGTCTCATGGGATAGTGATCTCAAAATAAAATTTGTCCTAAATCATTGGATGATAGGGACTGCATGAGTAAAATTCCATATGCGTCAGCAATTGGTTTTATAATGTATGCAATGATATGTACTTGTCCTGATGTCTCGTATGCTTTAACCATGATGAGTAGATACCGATTTAATCCAGGTGAAGGTCACTGGACGACAGTCAAGAATATTCTTAAGTACTTAAAGAGGACTAAAGATTCATTCTTGTTATATGGAAGAGATGTGAAGCTAGTTGTAAGAGGTTTCAGTGATACTGGTTTCTAGATAGATAACGATAATTTAATGTTTCTGTCTGGCTTTGTGTTTTATTGAGATGTTGTATGCTGGAATGGTTCACAGCAAAGACAATTGTTGATTTTACAATAGAACCTGAGTATATTGATGCTTGTGAAGCAGCCAAGGAGGCTGTTTGGGCATGTACTTAGGAGATATCACCTAATTAATGAGATTAATGATCAAGGAGATATACATATATGTAAAGTGTATACTAATAATAATATTGCAGACACACTGACTAAGGCTTTGTCGCAGCAGAAGCACGAAAGTCACACTAGTTCCATGAGTATTGGATACTTGGGTAATTGGCTCTAGTGCAAGTGGGAGATTGTTAGTAATTGTGCTCTAGAGACAATACTTTTTATATTTTAAAGAAAATATTTATTATTAAGGATTATGTTTTATTGATTATTATTTATTTATTATGTTTTATTTACTGCGTAATAAATTGAAAGCATAATAAATGTCCTTGGAATTTTGATACGTATTATATATCTTTAAGTATGTGACTTAAAAATGAGATTATATGAATAGTATCTTATTCCTAAAATTCCCTAGTCGAGTATTATTATTTAAGGACAATAATAATGCACAAAGACTAGTATGTTTCTTGACCGATGAGCACATCTCATTGGTCATAAGTATGGGGATACTAAAGTCAAGAATATAAGTGCATGTATCAATGCATGGCACTGGAATGACCCGCCGTGAGATTCTACATGTTAAGTAAGTGTCATAAGTAATTCTCACTGTGATAATGGTGTAATGATCCTTAGACCTGAAATCATTATATTTCTATACGAGAATTAATATACTTTGATTACATTAAAAGTTACCTTCGACCGGGTGATGATAAAAGTGGACATTGGGTATATTATGAATCGTATGAGAAATATGAATGATCTAGATGTGATTTAATCCTCCTAATTTTAGGAGTGATATTATTGGCCTCTTGTTTGAGTGAGACTATGAAATGCACGGCCGTGCTCAAATGTTGATTTGATTTTAATAGTCTACTCATCGATCAAGAAAATAAAGATTAAATTATGAAGAGGATGACACGAGACATGCCTTGAGTTTAATCTATAATATCAAGATTAAAGGGATTATATTACATGGAACATTATTCACGAAAGGCTTAATCGAATCACCGATTTATTATTATTACTTGGGTAGCAATGATGTATTACTAGATGCCGCTCATTGTTTACAATTTTAATTAGATATTAAAATTTTTGCCAACGTAATAATAACCTACAAGGTCACACACAAAGGACGCTTGAAGGAGAAATAATTTAAATTATGAATTTAAATTAAATAAGTAATTTATTTTATTTATGATATTAATTAAGTATGACTTAATTAATTATATAAATAGAATAAATGAATTACTTAAACTAATTCCAAAATTAATAATTAATTAATTAAGTGAGACTTAATTAAATAATTTAGAATTTTGGATTAGTATTAATTATAATTGGATTATAATTAGAAAACTTATTCCTCTCTCTATATAATTTCTTTATGGGCTGATTTAATAATATAGAGATTTTACAAAAACCCTAGCCGCTCTGAGAGAGGAGGAAGATAGAGAGAGAAGAAGTTTTCGGGTGCTAGTACACATCAATCCTTCATGAAAAGTGTTCGTGTGGATACCGTAGAGCGTAGATCGCGAGAGCGGGATACGTGGTGATTAAACAAGCTTTGGACCTCCATTAATCTTCCATTAATGAACTGTTAAAGCTTCTAAAGGTATTTATTCTTTATCTCCGAATTAAATCTTTTGTTTTCGCATGGATCCTGCGGAGGGTTTCGCTATTTTGATTTATTTTTCGCGTTTATTCCGCTGCGTTTGTGTCACGAAACCCTTCAGTGTCAGTATGTGATTGGTTCCTTGTTAAAAACTCATCTGACACCTCAATTTGAACAAAGAAATGGGCCTATTTCGTCTTTTAGTGAATAGGCTCAGTAAAAATGTTTTTCGACCCGCACAACTTATAATCTTTGAATAATAAATAATAAATTTAATTCAGAAATTATAAAAATAAATATCTAATATTATTTAGATACTTATAAATATAATTTACTAAATAAATAAAATATTTATTAATTAAAATAAATCCTTACGCTCTATGCTGCGGTCTCCTGAACGTTTGGAACCGAACTCCTTTTGACTTGGAAATGATAAATTAATTCCAACCGGGGTTCCACTTTTACGAATATATGAATTTGGTTTTCTTCCGTGTCAATTCTTTTTTCCGTCTTTTCTTTAAGTCAGTACTGTAAGGCATGTTTGGCTATTTCTACAGTTGCAATTAGAAGTACCACTGTTACTGAAATAATCTGATTCTTTAAATTAGACAATACTTCTTTTTACCACTGCATGTACCCAGTCAAATATTCAATCTTGGATTCTGACTCTTGTACACTGCATTCCAAACAAACATGTATCCCTTTGAGCTTCCACCTTCTGTCTTCTATCATTCTAAAATAATTCTAAATTAATTAATCCTTTAATTAATTTAAGAAATAAATTAATTCTGAGTGAATGAATTTACTAATTAAATTTACTAATTAATTTAATTAATTAACAGAGAATTAAATTAAAGGCTTGACTATTGTTGATGTATATAAGACTCTTCTGTTCTTCAACAATAACCTTTTTAACCACTTGAACTTTTTGATGACAAATCTTCACTGACATTGTTGACATCCTGTGCACTGGTCTGGTTCACGGATGACTAACTACAATGTTGATTCTCATTTCTACTATAGTGGTCTTTGTGTCTTGTCTTGTCCTGTCTTGGCTTCCTTTTGTTCTTCCTCTATATTCAATATTTATTATTTACTTCACTTTTTTATCTGAGTTGAGTTGTCATCTACTTATTACAAATATAACTAGTCATATGACTTTCACCTATAACTCGTAATCAAATTGGGTAAGCTTAAAATTTTCAATTTGTGAAACCCTAAATTTTAAATTGGGGGTTTATATCTTTTTATGCTTGGGAGTTGGGTATTTTATCATTTTTATGCCTGTTTGTAGTGTTTGTTATTTTTATGTTTGTATTGTTTGTTATCTGCCTAGCTTGATGATATTGTTTGTATCTTTTTTTATTTGCCTAACTTTATGCAATATTGTTTGTTATCTGCCTTAAATGGTGTTTGTTAGGCAGTGTTATCTTGTTTTTTATGCTTGGGGGTTGGGTGTTTCTATCTTATTTGTATCTTTTTATGATTGGGGTTGGGTGATCTATCTTTTTTATGCTTGTTTATATTGTTTGTATTGTTTGTTATCTGCCTAGCTTAATTATATTATTTGTATTATTCTCTCTGTCTATCTCTCTCTTTCACACACACACACTGCTAGGCAGTTTGAAATCAGTATATGTTTATTGAATGATGAAAGTTTGGTAGCCAGAGGTAGGACTATATCAGACAGAGCTTGAACTATATATATTGAATGGAGCGAATATGATTTAAGTTACCTACTATTGCAATTTGATGATTGCACCCGTATTTATTCCTATATTAAAGTTGGGGATTATTTTTTACCTTCAATTTTTCATTTAAAGTCAAAGATTAAACTACTATGTTATGTTCTATCATTGCCTACCCCTTTAGAATCTGCAAGTTCTGGTCAAGAAGAAGTTCATAATGTTGCTAATGAAGTTGTGCCCAGAAACCACAAAAAGAAAACATCCTATAAGTTGCTCGTTGTTGGCTATGATAAATCCAGTACTAGTACCATGTTCAAACATGTATCATTTCTGTAAAAATCCTATATATTAATTTAAATTTACAATTTCAATCTGATGATGTCAATCCCCATTTTTATATAAGTAGTAGCTGTTTACAATTTACAATTATTTTGAATACTAAGGTCTTCTTAAATGATTTTTTTGCTCCAACAATCTTTGCAGACCTCCTGCACAATTCTGTGTTTCTAGAAATTAAAAAAGAACTCTCAATCTTCGCCGTAGAATGGACTTCATTGCTGGGATCGTCAATTTACTGCTAGGGGCTGTAAACTTTAAGTTTGCTACTAGTTCGCTATTTTCCTTTACTGTTATACACTTTGTTTACTAGTACTGCAAGTTTACTACCGCAGTATTGAGTGAACTTCCATATCAGGGTTGCTACTGCATTATTGAGTTTACAGATTGAGAATTAAGTTTAAACTATGAGTTTATTGTTAGTCTTTAGCTTTACTATAAATCATCGAAGGTACTGCATTTCCCATGTTTTCTGAAATACATAATTTACTTGCAATTCTTTAGCCTATTCGTCGGGCTTTCTAGTACAATCAAATAAAGTTTGATGGAACACATGACTTTACCACACGATTTAGTATTCAAAATAATTATTAATGTTAACACTTTGATAAACAATATTTTTAGATAAGAAACACAAAATAACTAGTTCTCATGTTGAACATAATGCATCACTATATTGATATTGGAAAATATCAATTCAGAAATTTATGTCATTTTTTAGCTTCCTTTATGCATCATTTTCATGTTTTTTACAAATATATTCTGTCATTTTATTTGAAATTGTGAATTTGTTGGCTTTTGTAGTTAGATTCTGTATTTATCTTACCTAAATCGGGTGTCTGATTTTGCAGGAATCATAAAAAGTATAGGGCATACTAGTGCAGTGAACTGGTGGACTCTTTATTGCTTTGTAGCCTGAATAGTCTTTTGTTTAAGTCTCCGGATATTATTAGGTGATTTGCACTTGAAATAATACATGCAATTGAGACAGTAGATAATGCAGTTTGTTGGATTAGTCATATATAGGTCATTTTTGTTGGATTGGATAATTAATGTAGTTGATCGATCTTGAGAATTGATGTTGATGCTAATTTTATTAATGGTTATATTGGTTATTTTCTTCTAACTATTGGTTTGGTTATTTTCTTCTAGTTAATGATTGTATTGTTTTGGTATTTAGTTAAAAGGACTAAAAACATCAGTTGAAAACTAAAAGCTAATGTCTAAAAATAGATTACACATCAGAAAAGTGTAAAAATTTGATGTCTATTAAAATAGATAGCGATGAAAAACTAGAATTGTTGTCTAAGCTAGATTTAACATTGGTTATTTTTAAGAGCTGGTTTTTAAAGTGGTCTATCACATGGTACAGCAACCTCAACTGATTTTAAATATGATAATTACAACATATATGCTCAAATAAATGATGTCTAAAGCCACATTTTACATTAGAAAATTTAACTACAATGTTTTCTAGAATATTCATAAACATCGGCTAAAAATTATTGTCTAATGTACCTGACCTTTCTCTACACATGCATAGACATCGCTCAGGTTTTTCATAGACATCGGCCAAAAACCGGTGTCTAAGCCAGTTTTTCTAGTATTGTAAGGATGAATTTAGGGAAAATGATCATGGAAGAGATTATCAAGAACCAGGCAAAGAAGGAAAATTACTGTCTATATCCAAGGTTCTTATAGTTTGTTCTCAATCTGAGATTGACTATAGCTCAACTCATGACATTTCAGAGAAGTCTAATGGCTGAATCTCCAAACCTCCAATTCAAAAAAAACCCTAACACTTCACAAGGACACTAATTATCCAAATAGGTATACCCAAGTTCCTCTAATAGATCCTATTCGAGAATATTTTTCTTCTTTTCCACAGGATGAACCTGCTGAGGAAGTTGTTAAAGGGTAAAATGCGAAAGAAGAACAAAGACATCAAACTGATGAGCACCATCAAACTGTTTAATAGAGATAGAGGAGTGTTTCGACCGTGTCAGGATGTTTTAGAAATAACCCATGCAACTCTACCTCCTCCTAAAAGAAGAAAAATATTTATTGAACATGAGGCAACTGTATACCTTGAACCTTATTCTCCAATCCTTTCTGACCTTTAGAATATGCAAAAACTAAATTCTGAAATCGATTTATTCCAGAAAGGTTCAATAGTAGATAAGAATCTGGTACCATCTGTAGTTACTTCAGTAGCAGCACCTGTTTTGGTAGATCCAATTCAAGTCATTCCTTCATCGGCTAAAGGGGGCACCACAGACTCTAGCATCACAGATTTTAACTTGTCAATCAGTACAGAATCCAATGTGGTGACCACACTAGAATCAACACATCCAGTTCCTGAAAAAGAAGTTCTCCCTACCACTAGTGGTAAAGTGGAGAGGCAACCTCTCCAAAGAGGGAGGTGGGGATCCCAAAAAAATTTAATTTAATGGGGCAACCTATCTCACAGAGATTGGCTCCACTCGACGATGAAGTTTCCCCAGTGGTTACCAAGTCTTGTGATGAGATAGTGCCGAGGCATGATAGATCACTAAATCCTCCATGAGATAGTTCTCCACCTGATAATGATTCAATAGAAGAATTGGGTTCGAGGATTCCAAGAGATGCTGCTGTTACACTGGAAGCTCAACTTGAGAGGAGCGAAATAGTCACAGTGAGCCTGAGTGATTATTCTAGCCCATTACCCAATTAGCCGAGTGCGAGTGTTGAGGGCTAAGAACAAACAGTTACATAACATCGTGAGACATCTAGTAACCCAATATACATCACATAAATTGCACACACACATTCCCATAGCCAAAGTATTTTGAATCTAGAGGCCCAATTAACTAATATGTAAGTTTCAATCAAGAAGATAATGGAAGTGCAAGAGTAGCAAAGGGAAGAGATAAAAGAAACTCAAGATTTGGTAAATCATCTACTATCTCAAAGAGCTCAATTTTTTGTACCTCAATCAACCACAATTGAGGAGGATAACCCAACCGAGGGGATGAATGTAAATCAAGAAAAAATGGTGAATGATATGATGCTGGAATATACAGCTCAGGGGGATTCTTATGTCTTTTTCAGGCATGATTCTTAAATTTTAGAAGAAGGAGAAATCAACGAACCGTATGTTACAATAGCACAAGAGATAGAAGCTACAACATCAGCTAAGGGTATAGATGAAGATGTTTAATTTGTAGAAGAGTTGGCTTTTCACAATGATTGTCTACTAATTGATGTTGATGAAGTAATCAATAGAGATGTAAAAGAAGCTCAAGAGCTGTTGAAAAGAAAGTGGATGAGAATTCAGAAAGCAAAAGAAAGAAGAGTAAGGCTGCTAGATGCTCAGAGAAAGGAAGGCCCAGAATGGGAGGAAGCTAGAAACCTCATGAAGAAGAGAGAACTATCCCTAGACAAAAACAAAGACATGGAGGTTCTAGATAGGATCAGAAAGTTGAGAGATGATTTTTCTGATATTCATGAATTCTATTAGAAGCTCAGTGAAGAAGTGACAAGTGTGTTGGTAAGGGCTCAGAAAAATGGGTGGACAATGTTTGTTAACTTCACAACTTTGGGATCAAAGGTGTTATTGTTAAATAAGATGAGTGTTGCAGAAAAGGAGATTGAATGCAACCTGTTAAATTATCTCAAATCTTGCTAGCAACAAACAAGAGTTATATTTAACAAATTAAATATGCCAACAATGATAACAGTTCAAGGAAGACAGTGTTTAAACTTTAAAAATAATATTTTATTATTTTTGCTAACTACAACTTGACTGGAAATAAATTCCAGCTTTAAAGATACAATAACAATGGATTTGTTATTGTTTCTAAGCTTAAGAGAATAGATAAAATAATTATAGCCCAGTTACATTAGGAAAAGTACTTGTGGATTATGTGTATTTATACTGAAATACATATCTCACTTACAGATGCACTTTTCCTTTGTCATAGAATAAAACTTGAAATAGAAACATTATTTTTCTTGTTCAACCTTGGATTCATTCCATTTGTAGATAAATTTGTTCTGAGATATACAGAAATCTTTGACTCCTTGAGCACATTTTATCTTTTTGGTTGTCTTCTCCCAAGTAGCAGTAGTAGACTTGAAAGACTAGATAGAAATGTCTAAATCATTCTTTGTGTTTTCACTATCTAATCTACTTCTAGGAACAGCCTATCAGCTTCACTAAAGGTGTATTGTCGACTTCTGACTTCACCTTGATGACATTATCTATGGCTCCACAGACTATGTTGTGAAACCTTAAAGTCCATCCATACATATTGTCTACTAAGCTATTGTCAACTTTCCCCGCCAATGTTATTGTCAGTAAAACTTGTCTTCTTCAATTCTTCAGCCTCCGCTGAATTTACTATCGAGGAAATAGTTATTGTCGCCTATTCCAATATGTTGTCACTTGAATTATGCTGTCATAGGCTTGAGTGCTTGAATGTTACTGTTTGAGTTTTGAACCATGTTGTGCATGAAAACTTTGAGAACTTCTACTACATAACTCAATTTTATTCTTTTATACAAGATAGTAACTATCAAATATATTGTCACTTAATGTATACTATATAAATGTGATATCTTCAATTGACTTCTAAACATACTGTAAATATACATATGACAATACATTTTACTTAGCTTACTTTTCAAATTAAGACTAAGTCTTAAATTTATTACATGGTTAACCCCACAATCCCTAATAATCTCCTCCAATTTATTTTTATGTAAACTAAATAATGGTATAAAAATCCTTGGGGACTTCAATATTTCTGAAAAATAATTCTTTTTAAAAGAATTAATTATAAAAGGCCCAAGCCCAAAATTAAAAGTGAAATTTATAAAATTTCACTAAGTTAATGTCCGAGAGGCATGAAAAAACCCTTGGTAAAACTTTTACGAAAACTCATGAAATTTTCCCAAAAGTTGGGGGCCAATGATATGGGCAGAAAATAACCCTAAGGAAATAATAAATACAATTTTTTTTTATTTAACCTAGTGTGATCCAAAGGGTTGGGCCCCTTGAAACGGATAAAGAGTAATAAATGTAAGATCAACTGGATTTGTAAGTCCAGCCTATAAGCTCTGTTAGAGCCCCAAACCTATCAAGCCTTTATTATTAATTAATTTTGTAATTAATTAATAAAGACTCAATTAAAGGCTTGAAGAGTCCTACGAGGCCCCTCATTTATGGAAGGTTCTAGAAATTATATCATATAGATAACACCTCATATGCAAGAGATTAACGAGGACTCTCATTCCTAGAAGGTTCCAACAACCTTATTACTAGGAGACTTGACCGCCAAGTCCCCTAACTCTATTATAACTCCTAGGCCCTCGTGCGCCTATATAAATGGTCTAACCCCTCAAATACAAACTCTGGCTTCTTTCCCATCCCTTGAGATACGTAGGCAACTTACGAGGATCTGGTTTAGTCACAAAACGTAAGTGCAACCATTAAAGCTTGAAAGGTCTCACCACTCATTAATTACATACTAATTGCATCTGATTTTGATCCATAACACTATAAGCCAAGATTAATAGTTCTTTTGAGATATCAAAAAATCCTTTTAACAACAATTAGATGAGGTTCCCTTGGATTTTCCTGAAATCTAGCATATAGGCAAGTGGAAAATATCATATCCGCTCTACTTGTAGTCAAGTAAAGAAGGGAACCAATCATACCACTGTAGGTTGTCATATCAAAATACTCACCAATGTATTGATCCAACTTTGTTGCTATTGCCATATGAGTAGTTTTAGTTGCACATTCTTACATGTTAAATTTTATCAATGTATTTCTTGTGTACTTTGACTGGTTGATGAAGATGCCTTCTTCATTCTGTTTAACATGCAATCCCAAGAAGTAGCTCATTTCTCCCATCATGCTCATTTGATACCAGGATTGCATTAGCTTGGAAAATCTTTCACAAAAATTCTCATTAGTAGATCCAAATATAATATCATCAACATATATTTGAACTAATAACGAGTCCTTACCTTGATTTTTGTAAAATAAGGTTTTATCAATTGTACATCTAGTGAATCCACTTTCCAGGAAGAATTGAGCTAGAGTTTATACCATGCCCTAGGAGCTTGTTTAAGTCCATACAGTGCCCTGTCTAATCTAGAGAAATGATTTGGATATTTTAGATCCACAAGGCCAGGAGGTTGTGAAGGGTTTCGGGCATGAAAACGCAGCGGAATTAATGTAAAAACAATAAAAAAAAATCGAAACCCAATCGCAGGATCCATGTATAACGTTGGATGATTATGGTGAAGAAGTCTGTACCTTAACAAAGCTTTCGTATGCTGTTTAATGGAGGTCCAGAAAGATGAATCACAGCAGTCCTTTGTTGCAAAGATTTGCTCTCTAAAGAAGTCCACACGAACGCCCGATCGTCCTACGATCACCGGAGTCGGTACTAGCCGAATTGTTTGCCTCTCTCTCTCTCTCTCTCTCTCTTTCTCTAGCTTCTCTTGATGTTGAGCAGCTAGGGTTTTTCTCTAAAATGAAATTTGATGATTAAACCCTAATACTATACATCATTATGTATATATAGGGGGGAGAGAGATTTTGGGTCTAACCCTAATCCATGTGGTTTCCAAAACCCATTATGACTTTGGGTTATTATTATTATTAAATCTGAATTCTAATATAATTAATCAAGTCCCACTTAATTAATTCAATAATTAAATTCCAATAATAATAATAATACTTATTAAATCCGAATACTAATATAATTAATCAAGTCCCACTTAATTAATTTAATAATTAAATTCGAATAAACAATAATATATTTAAATTCGTAATTTAAATAAACCTCCGTTTTGGCGTTGTTTGTGTGTGACCCTTTAGGTTATTATTACGTTAGCAATAATTTTATTATTTAATAATAAAATTATAAACAATGAGCGGCATCTAGTAATACATCATTGCTACCCAAGTAACAATAATAATTGGTGATTCAATTAAACCTTTCGTGAATAATGTGCAATGTAATATAATCCCTTTAACCTTATATTATAGATAAAACTCGAGGCATGTATAGTGTCATCCTCTTCAACGTTTAATCTTGGTTTCTTTGATCAATGAGTAGACTATTTAAACAAATCAATATTTGAGCATGGTCATGCATTTCATAGTCTCACTCAATCAAGAGGCCAATAATATCACTCCTAGAATTGGAGGGTTAAATCCTATATCTATCATTCATATTCCCCATACGATTCATAGCATACCCAATGTCCACCTTTATCATTACCCGGTTAAAGGTAACTTTGAGTGTAATCAAAGTATATTAATTCTCGTATAGAAATATAATAATTTCAAGTCAGAGGATCATTACATCATTATCACTGTGAGATTTCTTATGACACTTATTAACATGTAGAATCTCACGGCGGGTCAATCCAGTGTCATGTATTGATACATACACTTATGTTCTTGACTTTAGTATCACCATACCTATGACCAATGAGATGTGGTCATCTGTCAACAAACATACTAGTCTTATTGCATTATTACTGTCCTTAAATAATAATACTTGACTAGGGAATTTTAGGAATAAAATACTATTCATATAATCTCATTTTTAAGTCACATACTTAAAGATATATATTACGTATTAATATTCCAAGGACATTTATTATTCTTTCAATTTATGACGCAGTAAATAAAGACATAATAAATATTAATTAAATAATCACATAAAACATAATCCTTAATTATTTTCAATAAAACATTAAAAGTATTGTCTCTAGGACACCAATACTAACAGGTTGTTCGACTTAGACTTCTTCTTCAACTTCTCCATTCAGAAATGAACTTTTAACATCCATTTGGTATACCTTGAATTTCTTGTGTGGAGCATAGGCAAGAAAAATCCTGATTTCTTCAAGTCTTGAAACAGGTGAAAAGGTTTCATCATAGTCAATGCCCTCCAGTTGAGAATAACCTCTGTGTTAGGAATTATGAGTTTTGATGATAACAAATTACTTAGAATTTCAATAGGGACTCAAAATTATTTTTTGTAACTGATCAATGGATATGACTTATAAATATCCATTGATTAGGAAACCAGTTATCAGTTGAAACTTGTTTCTCAACTGATAAACTGGATTGTAGCATTGATTTATGTTTTACTATCAATTGATTGTATTACCTCGATGGATGCAATGATGTAGTCAACTGATGTTATTGACTTCAATTTCTAGCTTCTCAACAGATGTGAAGAATGGCTGATCAATTGTAAATATTCTAAGTCAGAATTCTCACAAGTGAAGTGATCAACTGATGTTGAAGTCGATGGATGAAGACACTACTCAACGGATGAAAGCTATCAATGGATAATTACAGTCAACGGATAAAGAATCATCAATGGATAAGGAGTCGATGGATAGCTCAATTATCCATCGACACATCAACTGATCAACAGATATCCTATCCATCGATGGATAAGCAAAGGTGAATCAACTGATAAGCTTAACAGCATTTATCAGTTGATTAAAGTTTCCCTATTTAGCTAAAAGCCAGATATCACGGGAACAGTGCAGAAACTGAATCATTGGAAGACAGTCCTGTCAGGACTGTGAAGACTTTCTAGGCAACACAGCATCCAAGGAATATCTTAAGACAAAAGACACTTCCAGAGCTAGTTAGTTCTACAAGGAAAGCTGTGAAAAGGAGCTAGTTTCTATTTTTATGTAAACAGTATAAATTGTAATATTATATTGTTATCAGTCGATAGAAAACTAGAGGAGTAGTTTTTGTTTATAAAAGCAAAAACACAGTAGCAAAGTAGAAGTAGTTTTTGTTTTAGAACTCAAGAAAAGCAAAGTAGAAAATCAGGCAGAACTTGTAATGCTTTTCTAAATTCTACATTCAACTTTGTACGCAACTTAGTATTTTTACTAAGATCAATTGAAAGCAAAAACTCACTAGTGGAAAAACAATCCATTAGTAATTTTTAATCTTGTTGTTTCTGTTATCAACACTTTAGTTATCCAGTTCTTAGTTACATCAATCTTAATTAAACACTCTCTTTGTACAAACTTATTTCCGCAAGAAGTTGAATTAATTCTTAAGTTTGTATTCAACCCCCCCTTCTCCAAACTTAGTGTACTTAAGGGCGAATAACAATTGGTATCAGAGCAAGCTTTCAACAAACAGAAAGTCAAGATCTAAAAGTACATCAAGAATGGGTCAAAGAGAAACAGGAGTTAAGATTCCAGTTCTAGAGAAAGATGAATATTTTCCCTGGAAAGTAAAAATGCACTTGCATCTGCTATCTATTGATCCTTCCTATGTTCATTGCATAGAGAAAGGTCCACATGTGCCTATGAAAATAGTTACAAGTGTAAATGCAGACGGTACTCAAGCACCAGACAAACTCATTCCTAAATCTGTGAGTGAGTATACAGATGAAGATGAAAAGGAAGTACACAAGGACAAAAAGGCCATGAATATTTTGTTTAATGGTCTTGACAAGGACATGTTTGACAATGTCATCAGTTGTACAACCTCCAAAGAAGTCTGGGACACTCTTCAAACCCTCTGTGAAGGTACTGAGCAAGTAAGAAAGAACAAGATGCAACTCTTGATTCAAAAGTATGAGGCCTTTCACTTCAAGGGTGGTGAAACAATAAATGATACATATAGTAGGTTTCAAAAGCTGTTGAATGAGCTTAAACTATATGGAAGAGTTTATGCTGTTGAGGACACCAACCTCAAATTCTTGAGGTCCCTACCCAAAGAATGGAAACCAATGACTGTCTCTATAAGGCAATCTCCTGACTTTAAAGATTATACCTTGGACAAGCTGTATGGCATCTTGAAAACCTATGAGTTGGAGCTACAGCAAGATGAGGAAATTGAGAAAAGTCAGAAGAGAGAAAAGTCCATTGCTTTGATGGTCAAGGAAAAGCAAGTTGCAGAAACAGATGAAGATGCTGATTTCAAAGAAGGGAAGAAAGAAGGTCATGGCAATGGTGCAAATTATGTTAGATATGATGAATCTTCTACTGGTAAAGGAAAAGAACTTTGTGATAGTGATGAGTCACTCATCAAAGATGAAATGGATGAAATAGATGAGCATTTAGCTTTTCTATCAAGAAAATTTTCTAAACTCAAGTTCAAAAGGAATCCAATGCAAAGGCCTGGATCACAGTTCAGGAGAGACACTCAACAAGGCAAAAATCTTGTTGACAGAACTCAATTCAGATGCTTTAACTGTGGATTGGCTGGTCACTTTTCAAGTGAATGCAGAAAGCCCAAAGTTGAAAAGAGGTCAAAGTCTAGTGATGGTGTTGACTATAAGAAGAAGTACTTTGACTTGCTCAAACAAAGAGAGAAGGCTTTTGTGACAGAAGAAAAGGACTGGGCTGCTGAGGAGGATTCTGAAGAAGAAGAAGAACACATCAATCTTGCACTAATGGCCAATCAAGATGACCAGGAAGCTAGTTCATCTAGCAATCAGGTAATTTCTACAAATCTATCTGAGTTGTCCAAAGATGAATGCAATATTACAATTAATGAAATGTCTAATGAATTGTATAATTTGCATGTCACTCTTAAGTCTTTGAACAAAGAGAACACTAGGCTCAAATTAACATTAGAAACTCTCACTGAAAGAAACAATTTCTTAGAGAGTGAGCTAGTGCAATTGGACAGACTCAAGATGGAAAACAAAGATGCTAGAAATGAACTAGTTGACAGTAAAAAGGAAATAGAGAAGTTAAAAGAAAAATTAGAGGATGAACTAAGAACCATTGACAAGTGGAACAGGTCAAGTAAAGCCAGTAAGAAGATGAATGACATTCATGGAACAAACTCTTTCACCATGTTGTCTGAAACTCTTGAGAAAATAGCCATTGATGAAGATCAATCTTTAGAAAAGAAGCAATCGATTGATAACTCTGAATCAACTGATAAGAATTATCCATCGATTGATAATGCTATTTCAACGGATAATTATCCATCGATTGAGAAGTCATCAACTGCTAAGAAATGTGATATTAAAACTAAGTTTAACAGACCTATTAAATTTGTCAAAGAAAGTAGCTCCTCTGAAGCTAAAATCGAAGTTGAAAAGGCTAATATAGGATTCTTATCTAAAAATCAGTTGAAAGAGAAATTGGAAAAGATAGAACCTAATATTCAGCCAAATGAAAAGAAGAAGAAAAATAGAAATGGTAAAGTAGGCATAAACAAGCACAACAACTACACACCTGACAAATATGCTCCTAGGAAAGTATGTGCTAAGTGTGGTAGTAAAAATCATTTATCTGTGCAATGTAAACTCACCATGCCTACAGCAACAAATGTACCTGCTATACCCAACATGCATACCAGTTCTGTTTTTCCTCATTTAGTTGATTCTCATGCTGTTCATGCTCAGTATGCATCAATGCCTTATATGTTTAATCCATATCTTGCATTTGCCAATATGAATATGCCTGCTATGCCATGGAATATGCTTAACAGTCTTCATGCACCAAATTTTTTCAACTCTGCAAGCATGAGCATTCCAAATATTAGCACTGAGAATTCTGAGGTAGGGAGACCAACACCTAAGGTTGAAGTGGAAGTAAAACCACCCAAACCAAAGGTACAAAAATTGGAAACCAAGCCAAAGATAACAACTAATAAGAAAGGACCCAAGGCAACTTGGGTACCAAAATCAACTTGATTTGTTTTGACTGTGTGCAGGGAAAGAGATGAAATCTTTGGTACTTGGACAGTGGATGTTCAAGACACATGACTGGAGATAAATCCCTGCTCACAAAGTTTGAGGAGAAAGCTGGCCCTGGAGTAACTTTTGGAGATGACAGCAAAGGGCACACCATAGGATATGGCTTGATTTCAAAAGAGAATGTCATCATTGAACCTGTTGTATTAGTTGATGGCTTAAGACATAACTTGTTAATCATAAGTCAACTATGTGACAATGGAAATAAAGTCTGTTTCACAACAGAAACATGCATAATTTCCAACAAGGTAGATGGAAGCCTGGTCATGACTGGGAATAGAAAAGGGAATGTGTACATAGCTGACTTCAACTCAACAAATGCAGAATCAATGACTTGTCTTCTCTCTAAGGCAAGTACAAATGAAAGTTGGCTGTGGCATAAGAAATTAGCTCACTTGAATTTCAAAGCCATGAATCTCTTGGTTAAGAAAAATCAAGTGAGAGGCTTACCACAAATGGAATTTGTCAAGGATGGACTTTGTGATGCTTGTCAGAAAGGAAAACAGAGGAAGGCATCATTTAAGTCGAAATTGGAATCTTCAATTGAAAAGCCACTTGAGTTATTACATATGGATTTGTTTGGTCCTGTAAATATTATGTCTATTGCAAAGAAAAAGTATGCTCTAGTCATTGTGGATGATTTTTCAAGATTCTCATGGACTTATTTTCTACATTCAAAGGATGAAGCTAGTCATCTCATCATCAAGCACATAAGAGAAAATGAGAAAAATCTTGAATTGGATGTAAAGAAGATAAGGAGTGACAATGGAACAGAATTCAAAAATTCCACAATGAAAGAGTTCTGTGAATCAAAAGGAATCATACACACATTCTCTGCACCCAGAACACCTCAACAAAATGGGGTAGTTGAAAGGAAAATAGGACATTGATTGAAGCTGCTAGAACCATGTTGGAAGATGCCAAACTCCCAACATACTTCTGGGCTGAGGCCATAAACACAGCATGTTTTACTCAAAACATCTCCCTAGTAAATAAAGCTCAAGGGAAGACTCCTTATCAATTGATCAAGAAAGACAAAAAGCCAAAGGTGGGATTTCTTCATGTCTTTGGCTGCAAGTGCTATGTACTAAGAAATCAAGGTGAAAATCTAGGAAAATTTGAAGCCAAGGCTGATGAAGCTATATTTGTTGGGTATGCACTATCAGGTGTAGCCTATAGAATCTACAATCTCAGACTACACATTGTTATGGAATCTGTACATGTAGTATTTGATGATAAAAAGATTCAAGGCTTGTTTGATGAAGGAAATCATGACACACTGCATTTTGAGAATGAATCAAATGATGTAAATGACGATGAAGAGGCAGAAATTATAAAACCTCAAGTGTTCAGTAACCCAATATCAGTTGATGTTACTGCATCAATGAATAATTTATCAGTTGACAGAAATCCATCAACTGATAATGCATCAACTGATAACTCCTCAACGGATAATCAATAATCTACATCAAGGGTATCCACTTCAGGGGGAGGGTTTCAGAATCATTCTACAAATTCAGATCACTTTGAGTTCAATACAAATGATCATGAAGCTTCATCATCAAGGCAAAATTTGTATCCTCAAAGAAAATGGACAAGAAGCCATCCATTTGAACTAATTATTGGAAATGCAGAAGATGGTGTCAAGACAAGAAGTGCTACTCAAAATGAGTGTCTGTATAGCAGTTTTCTATCTCAAGAAGAACCCAAAAGAATTGAAGAGGCTCTCATGGATCCTGATTGGGTTTTGGCTATGCAAGAAGAACTGAATCAGTTTGAAAGAAATAAAGTATGGAAGCTGGTGCCCAGACCAAAAGACAGATCAGTAATTGGTACAAAATGGGTATTCAGAAACAAAATGGATGAAACTGGTATTGTGACTAGGAATAAAGCAAGGCTTGTAGCAAAGGGTTATTCACAAGAAGAAGGAATTGATTTTGATGAAACTTTTGCACCAGTTGCAAGGTTAGAAGCAATTAGAATCTTTCTGGCCTATGCTGCACATGCTAATTTCAAAGTCTACCAGATGGATGTGAAAAGTGCATTTTTGAATGGAGTACTAGAAGAGGAAGTCTATGTGGAACAACCTCCTGGCTTTGAAGATCTAAAATTTCCTAACTCTGTCTACTTTTTACTCAAAGCCCTTTATGGCTTGAAGCAAGCACCAAGGGCCTGGTATGACACTCTATCTCAGTTTCTCATTGAGAATCATTTCACAAGAGGTACTGTTGATAAAACTCTATTCAGTAGACATGTTAATGGCTCTATCATTCTTGTACAAATTTATGTGGATGACATTATTTTTGGATCAACAAATGAGGAACTTTGCAAGAAGTTTGCCAAACTAATGCAGAGTAAATATGAAATGAGCATGATGGGAGAGCTTACCTACTTTCTTGGGTTACAAGTCAAACAGATTAAGGATGGTATTTTTATAAATCAAACAAAGTACATTCATGATTTGTTAAAGAAATTTGAGTTAAGTGAATGTTCTTCTGCAAAAACTCCCATGGCCACTGCCACTAAACTTGAATTAAATACCAAAGAAGCTAAGGTGGATATTTCAAGTTATAGAGGCATGGTAGGCTCACTTTTATATTTAACTGCTAGTAGGCCAGATATAATGTTCTCTACATGCTTATGTGCTAGATTTCAGGCTGATCCTAGAGAATCTCATTTAGTAGCTATTAAAAGAATTTTCAGATATCTTAAGGGTACATCAAATTTAGGTATTTGGTATCCTAGAGATTCTGGTTTCAATCTAATAGGCTACTCAGATGCTGATTATGCAGGTTGCAAAATAGACAGGAAAAGTACTACAGGCACCTGTCAATTTCTGGGAAATAAACTTGTGTCATGGTTTAGCAAAAAGCAACACTCAGTATCAACTTCAACTGCAGAAGCTGAGTACATTGCTGTTGGAAGTTGCTGTGCACAAATTTTATGGATGAGGAATCAACTATTTGACTATGGGTTCAACTTGAACAAAATTCCCATCTTCTGTGACAATACAAGTGCCATTGCAATAACAGAAAATCCTGTGCAACATTCCAGAACTAAACACATTGACATAAGGTATCATTTCATTAGGGAACATGTAATGAATGGTACAGTTGAATTACATTTTGTCCCTAGTGAACAACAACTTGCAGACATATTTACCAAACCTCTAGATGAATCTACTTTTAATAGATTAGTCTGTGAGTTAGGTATGCTTAATTATGCTCATGCTTAAAATGTCTGTCAAGTTTTGCAGCCATTGTTCACAATTATCAATGGATATTTATCTATCGACAGATAATTACCTAAGTAATTGTTTATCGACGGATAAATCCCATCCTATTTGATCAACAGATAAATGTTATTCCTATCGATGGATATTTATCTATCGACAGTTAATTATCTTGGTAGTTAGTGATCGATCGATAAATGATTAATTCTCTATTTTTATCCGTCGATAGTAATAGAATTTCTACAGTTTTATTCATCCGTTGATCAGATTATAGCCGTTGGAGAATTACCATCAAGGGTAATAAACTACAGTCTTTTATACATCAACGGTTATCTACTAATTAAAAAGTCATTTCAAGTCTTTTTAATACTAGAAAATATAAATAGCAGCTACAATTAAAAATTCATTCTTACCTGCTATTTTTTTTAAACTATTCAACTCTGTCTCTCTCTCAAGCTAATTTTATCTAATTCTCACGAGCTCTCACAAATTCTTTCAAGTTCACTTTAATTTCTTGAATATCAACTGAAAGAATGGCACCACAAAAGAAGATCGTCTCTTCCACTGGGTTCACCTATGAACAGAACAACTTCACAGCATGTCTAACGGTGAATGATGCTCCTGTGGACTTTCATCCATTGATGCGATTCCTAGGAGATTGCAAAGTTTCCAAAGCTCTCAGCGAAGCACCAACAATCGTGTGTTCCTTTGTTGAAGAACTGTGGACCTCTGCAGAGATTTCATCAGATGAGAAGGTAATTTCTTATTCTTGCAAAGGTAATACCTATACAATAAATAGTACTTCATTATCTGAATGTTTAGGATTGCCTGCAAATAATTGTGATAAGCCCCCAACTGAAGAAGAAATTAGGGACATGTTAGAATCCGTTAATTATGCAAATGCTGAAACTGGATTAGGAGAAGTTGTTAGGAAGAATCTTAGAAAAGAATGGAGTTATTTCTTTGATGCCATAATTAAAGTATTTTCTGGAAAAATAAGTAATTTTGATGCAATTACAATAAGTATGCAAGAAATTGCTTATTCTGTCCTATTTGATAAATATTTTGATTTTGGCACATTACTCCTAAATGAATTGACTGCCAAATTAGGACCCAAGTCATCTAGGAAACATAATATCTACTTTGCAAGATTTTTCATGATGATTATTAATGCCTCTGTTGGAGAATATGAAATAAGTGCAGATATGGAGTCCTTGGAGCCATGGATGCAAAACAAGAGGGTCTTCAAGGATCTTGTGAGAATCAACTTACACCCTAAGTTGTGCCTCATTTATCCTCCTCTTGTGCAGGTATATCTTCAAAATCTCAATCTTTTACATTCTTCTTCAAAATCTCAAATTTCTTTGCCTTCTGCAACAATGGAGGGAGATGGAAATGCCCCCATTCCTCCTACCCAAGTTGCACAACCTTCAAAACCCAAGTCTAATCAAACCACCTCAGTAGTTTCTCAAAAGACTACTGTTGTAAGAATCAAGAAAAGAAAAATCACTGAGGGGAGAGTGAAGGTGGTTGATAAGGGTGAGGGAACTGGCCAACATCAAGAAAGCCAGAAGGATAAGGAGAGTGAGATTGAGAGGAACCAGCCAGCCTCCAGTCCAATCTCCCAACAGATTGAGGCTGTAGTAAAGGACTTGAACACATCCCTAGTTGCATCTTCTCAAAAAGATGTAACTATTGAAAAGAGGTCTCAACCAGGACCATCAGATGGGGATAAGGGTCACCAAATAATACAACCATACAAAAGAAGAAAGAAGGTTACAAATACTGCACAGGGCACACACACACTTGCAAAGCCAAATGAAAATTTGGTGGAGCCTTCCGTTTCTTCTTTTGATGTGTCTCGGAATCTTCCTGAGGCACAACCCCATTCTTTATCTGAATTTTCTTCTCAATCTCCCTCAAAAACTATTTCTTCAGAAACAGTGTTGATTGACAACTTCATTGTTTCAAATTCACCCTCTTTACAACTCAGGGTGGAGCCAACACTCTCACCTGCATCACCAAATAAGGTTAACACCTTGGCTGATCAGGCAAATACTGTTAGTTCTCTCCAGTCAATGGATATTATGCAATCAACTGATAATTTCCAACATCCATTGACTAGTTCACTATCATCGATGGATATCCTTACATCCATCGACGAGCTCCCATCAACGGATATTCATCCATCGATGGATACTTCTTATCCATCGATTGATCCCTTAATGTCAATTCATGAATCATCCATTGAAACACTTCAAGTGGCCAATACTCTATTAGGATTGAGTGGAGTGGGTGAGGTGTGTGAGAGGCAAGGTTTGCATACCTTGGCAAAAGGAGAGTGTGTGACTGAGGGGCCCTCAAATTCTTCTGAGGTGGCAAAAGGAGATGGTGTGAGAAAAGAGAGTCCCACCTTAGCAGGTGATGAAAAAGGAGAGGAAAGTAAGGGAGAGGTGAGAATCCAGGATGAGATCCTGATGCAAGAAAAGAGAGAAGAGAGTGAGAGAGAAAAGAATAGAGAGAAACCAATTTCACCATCTCATGAAGCATCAACTTCTAAAACTGAGCAGATTGAAGCAGGACTCACCCAGAAGTTAGGGCTGGAGTCAGGGGGAGCTGTAGACTATGAAGTCCCTGCAGGAGGTGCAGAAGTCAACATGGAGGTGGAGGATGAAATTGCTGTAAATCTTGATGCTTCAACCTTTCAACATGAAGATCCTCATTATCAGGAACTAGCAGCAGCATCTAATCAAATAGCTGAGCAAATGCTGGGTTTAGTGCAGACAGAAGAGCAATTCAGGAGTGGGAAAGAGTTTTTGGCCAGTCAACCTGATGATATATCCCACATGAATCCTGAAGATTTTGATGAAAATTCTGATGATGACCTTCTAGATCCACAAGTGGCTAGTGATGAAACTAATTTGGCTGAAACAGAAAGGGCCATTATTTCTCTTTACAGAAGGTCCATGGCTGAAGTAGATGTGGTGGATCCCCTGCACAGGAGAATTCTGAACTTTTACAGGGATAATTTGAAGATCCAGAAAATGCATGTCACAAGCTCCAAGTATGAATTGAAGAAAATAAGAGAAGACATTGACAGCTCAAGGATGCATTTTGACACCACCATTGACTCCAGACTCAGCCTCACAATGCTGACTAGAATCAAGCAAAGGTTGGACACTGAGTTTTCAGCAAAGGACAAGGTAATGGAATTGGAGAAAAGAGTAACCTCCATGGAACTTAGCATGCAGCAAATTTTGAAGAATCAAGTCACTCAGATCAATCTTCTGGGTAAACTCTTAGAGACTCCCATACTCTTTCAGTCAGTAGCACAAGTGCCAGTTGCTGATAACAAAAAGGGGGAGAAGCAAGAAGCTGATGCATTGGAGAAAGCAAGTGGTACTGAAGCTGTGGTAAAGTCTACAGATCACAAGAAGGAGTTGGGTCAAGACATAGTAAGGAAATTTGATGCAATTGCTAGCAAATTCAAGGAAACAAGTACCAGTAGCTCACAACCTGGTGACAGGAAAGGAAAGGGAAAGCTAATTGAAGATGATAAAAAGAAAGCTGTCACAGGTGGAGGGGAAAGTGAAAAATTGTTGAGCAAAGCCATAGTAGTTGGCATAAAAGAAAAGGAGCAACAAGAAAGAAGACAAGAAGAATTAGCCATTCAATTGCAAAGGGAATATGATGAAGAGGATAGGCTAATAAGAGAAGCCAGAAGAAAAGAAGGTGAAAGGAGGCCAAGGATGAAGCAAAGAGCAAACAAGCCCAAAGATGCACCAAAATCATCTGGAGTTAAAAGACCATTAGCTGATGAAGACAAGGAGAAGAAGCCAAAACAAGTCAAGACTGAAGGTCAAGCTTCTGGGAGTAATCAAGCCAAAGAAATAGAGGTGTTCAAACACAAATCTGAAAACTTTGTGCCAATCAAAGCTGATGGAATGATTGCAGCAAAAGGGCAAAGGAAGAAAGATGTTGATCTTCTTCACATTGAGTATGAAGATGGATCACACTCAACCTTCACATTCAACCAAGTTTTGGATCAAGGATATGGCATCTTGAGGAAGATCTACACTATGCTCAACAGGAAGTATTATCTAACTGAAGAGCTAGGAAAGGCCATCCATGAAAGAATGAAGAAGATAAGGGAGGCACCTGTTCAAGAAGAAAGGGATGACAGAATAAAGATCTGGAATCCTGAAGGAAGAAAAGTGCTTCATGAGCCCTTCTACTTGATGATATATAAGGACAGGGAAGGCAGAGAAAAATGCATTGATATTTGTCAAGAAATAGACAAACTTCCAAATCTGGAATTAAATCATCTGGCAAGTCAACTGGACTACAGGATTGAAGATGAGAAGATATTGAAGGGAACCCTCTACAGGAAGATGAAGGAGAATGAAGACAAGATGAATGAGTCAAGGGGAAGAAGGAGAAGATAGGAGATTCAACCTCAATCATCAAAATTATCAGAATTCATCCCTGTCTGGTATTTGATTACTCTGTCTAAAACTTTACTTATCAATATTGTAATTCTTGCTAAGAATGAAAATGTTCAGGAGTTTTGTTATCATCAACAGAAAATTTATGCATATTTTAAATATTCATAAATAGGGGGAGATTGTTAGGAATTATGAGTTTTGATGATAACAAATTACTTAGAATTTCAATAGGGACTCAAAATTATTTTTTGTAACTGATCAATGGATATGACTTATAAATATCCATTGATTAGGAAACCAGTTATCAGTTGAAACTTGTTTCTCAACTGATAAACTGGATTGTAGCATTGATTTATGTTTTACTATCAATTGATTGTATTACCTCGATGGATGCAATGATGTAGTCAACTGATGTTATTGACTTCAATTTCTAGCTTCTCAACAGATGTGAAGAATGGCTGATCAATTGTAAATATTCTAAGTCAGAATTCTCACAAGTGAAGTGATCAACTGATGTTGAAGTCGATGGATGAAGACACTACTCAACGGATGAAAGCTATCAATGGATAATTACAGTCAACGGATAAAGAATCATCAATGGATAAGGAGTCGATGGATAGCTCAATTATCCATCGACACATCAACTGATCAACAGATATCCTATCCATCGATGGATAAGCAAAGGTGAATCAACTGATAAGCTTAACAACATTTATCAGTTGATTAAAGTTTCCCTATTTAGCTAAAAGCCAGATATCACGGGAACAGTGCAGAAACTGAATCATTGGAAGACAGTCCTGTCAGGACTGTGAAGACTTTCTAGGCAACACAGCATCCAAGGAATATCTTAAGACAAAAGACACTTCCAGAGCTAGTTAGTTCTACAAGGAAAGCTGTGAAAAGGAGCTAGTTTCTATTTTTATGTAAACAGTATAAATTGTAATATTATATTGTTATCAGTCGATAGAAAACTAGAGGAGTAGTTTTTGTTTATAAAAGCAAAAACACAGTAGCAAAGTAGAAGTAGTTTTTGTTTTAGAACTCAAGAAAAGCAAAGTAGAAAATCAGGCAGAACTTGTAATGCTTTTCTAAATTCTACATTCAACTTTGTACGCAACTTAGTATTTTTACTAAGATCAATTGAAAGCAAAAACTCACTAGTGGAAAAACAATCCACTAGTAATTTTTAATCTTGTTGTTTCTGTTATCAACACTTTAGTTATCCAGTTCTTAGTTACATCAATCTTAATTAAACACTCTCTTTGTACAAACTTATTTCCGCAAGAAGTTGAATTAATTCTTAAGTTTGTATTCAACCCCCCCTTCTCCAAACTTAGTGTACTTAAGGGCGAATAACACTCTGGCAATAAGTCTTTCTTTGTTCCTGGTGATTATTCCATCAGAGTCTGTCTTGTTTCTGAAAACACATTTAGTTTCAATAATAGATCTGTTCTTTGGTCTATGAACTAGAGTCTAAACTTCATTTCTTTTAAATTCATTCAATTCTTCTTGCATTGCAGTGACCCAATTTTCATCTTTAAGAGCTTCTTCCACTTTCTTTGGCTCTCTCTGAGACAGAAAATTATGATATACAAATTCATTTTAAGTTGCCTTTTTGTTTTGTACACCACTTTTTTGATCACTAATTATCAACTCAGGTGTATGATCCCTAGTTCATTTCCTGTTGTGAGGAAGATTATTCCTTGGACTAGATGCTCCCCCATTATCTGTGCCATCATAAAATGATTTGTTATTCCCTAGAAACATGTCAATATTTGTAGAAGGGGGGTTGAATACAAATATTAAAACTTTTTGCTGGTTCTAATATTCGTTCTTGAAGTTTGAGAATATAGAGAGAATATGTTCTAACAATTTAAGACTGAAACGTAAATTGAACAAGGAGATTTAAAATTACTGATGGGTTGGTTTTTCCATCAGTGTATATTTTTGCTCAATGTTCCTAGGTTAAAAGAAACCTAGCTGCGTTTTTACAAGATTGGAAAACAAATCAACTGTTCTTACAAATGTGCTCTCAAGCTTGAACAGTTGATTAAGAAATATTGTCTAACTTGTCTGTTTTCTAATAATGCTGCTACACTTGTTTATATACAACAAGTGTGCTTTTACAATTCCTATACTAGGATTGTTTCTACCTACCTTCCTTTTTCTTTTTGATATTTTACCAAAAAAGAGTTTGAAAGACAGCTTCTGATTGAGTCTTCACAGTCACTCTAGACTGTTTTCCATAGGTGTGCTTTTCTTCCTTGGATCTTCAACAGATATTCTTTCTGTGTTGTCACACTCAATTGATAATTTGCTATTAAGCATATCAATTGATCCATTCTTTAATCCATCAACTGATGTACTTCTTCGATTGATCTTTCTATCCATCGATTGATAAAAGATGGCTTATCGATTGATAAATGTTATCAATTGATATATCAATCGATGAGTCTTCACATCAGTTGATGGTCTTCAATGCTTGACTTGGCTTCTTCGATTGATCCCTCATCCATCGATGCTTCAATATCAATTGATCATCCTTCACTTGTATAATTTCCTGTCTTCACATAATTACAATTCAACAGTTTAATTTACACATCAATTGATGATCTATATCAATCGACTCTAACATCAATTGATGAACAAAATATCAATTGATTTACACCTTATAGATTGAAATAGACTAAGTACACCTATGCTACTATCCAAGTTATCAGTTGATTCACATAAACACTTCAACTGATAAATGGTTTCCTGATCAATTGATATTTATAACTTTCATATCAATTGATCAGTTACATCAAATAAAATTTCTATGATTCTAAGATTAATGTTATCATCAAATCACATGTAGATTCCTAACATGATTCTTCAGTAAATGCTGGTCCTCCCACTGAAGTTGTGCTTACTTCAGAGTTTGTATTTGTAGAGTTTAAATTATCAGAGTTAATGTGCCAATTAATGTGCCAATTAAGTTTCTTGATTCTATCTAAATGTAATTTTTTTTAAGGGTTTTTGTTATCATCAAGTGTTCTTTTACAATTCCACAAGTGTTCTTTTACAATTCCTATTCTAGGATTGTTTCTACCTGCCTTCCTTTTACCTTTTTCTATTTTACAAAAAGGTTTGAAAGACAGCTTCTGATTGAGTCTTCACAGTCACTCTAGACTGTCTTCCATAGGTGTGCTTTTGTTCTCTGGATCTTCAACAGATATTCTTTCTGTGTTGTCACACTCAATTGATAATTTGCTGTCAAGCATATCAATTGATCCATTCTTTAATCCATCAACTGATGTACTTCTTCGATTGATCTTTATATCCATCGATTGATAAAAGATGTCTTATCGATTGATAGATGTTATCAATCGATATATCAGTCGATGGGTCTTCACATCAGTTGATGGTCTTCAATCCTTGGCTTGGCTTCTTCGATTGATCCTCCATCCATCGATGCTTCAATATCAATTGATCATCCTTCACTTGTATAATTTCCTGTCTTCACATAATTACAATTCAACAGTTTAATTTACACATCAATTGATGATCCATATCAATCGACTCTAACATCAATTGATGAACAAAATATCAATTGATTTACACCTTATAGATTGAAATAGACTAAGTACACCTATGCTACTATCCAAGTTATCAGTTGATTCACATAAACACTTCAACTGATAAATGGTTTCCTGATCAATTGATATTTATAACTTTCATATCAATTGATCAGTTACATCAAATAAAATTTCTATGATTCTAAGATTAATGTTATCATCAAATCACATGTAGATTCCTAACAATCTCCCCCTATTTGTGTATGTGTTATTAACAGGCATAAATCTACTTGATGATAACAAAAACCCTTAAAATTTACATTTAGATAAAATCAAGAAACTTAATTGGCACATTAATTTTGGAAGTACCAGATTGATAGATAACTTCTGCAAGCAGCTTTAATGTCTTCATGATTTAAATTAGTTCCTCTTCCTTCTTTTCTCAGCATTTTCCTTTAGTTGCCTCATGAAAGAACTTCTCAAGATTGCTTCATCCCTGTCAGTTTCTCCAAGTTGCCTCATAAGGTAATGTATTTCTTCATCTGTGATTTTGTCCAGATATTTGCAGATATCAAAGAACTTTGTATTGCCCTCTATATCTGTAAAAATCATAGCATACTTTGGCTCCAACACCACCTTTTTGACCTGTGACTTCCATAGCTTTAGAGGTGAATCAGGTTCAGCTTCTGCCTTGGATCTTCTTAACTTTGAAATTTGTTGTTGTATCTCCTGAGCAATTGTTGTGTTGAGTTTGTACTTTCTGTTGAGTAGATGAAGAATAGTCTTTAAAACATTGTAGCTTTGCTTCATTATCACCTTCAATGAATAGATTGTTTTCACTCCATTTTCATACTCCAACCTCATTGATTCTTCATGGTTAGAGGTTGCCGGGTGAGTACTTACTCCAATTAATCCTTTTTCATTGATTACTGGTATTCCCTTCAAATCATATCCTTCAATTGTGACCTCCTGCTTGATTTCTTCTTGTTGACCCTGGAGGTTTTCCTGAACCACTATTTCTTGAGTAGAACTTGACCTTTTCTTGGCCATAGTAACTTTTCTCTTTTTCTTCAGTGGTTGATCCATTAGTTGATCTTCCATATCCCATTCCATTTTCATTTGCCTTACTATTTCCTCATTTTCTTTTTCTTTCTTTTTAGCATCTGACAATCCTGATGAAATGGCTTCTTGAAGAAGCTTCTGGCCAACTGGCTCTTTTCTCTTCTTCTTTTCTTCAATCATTATGGCTTTTCCCTTTTTCTTCTCTTTAAGGGCTTCTTGATCAACTGATAAAAAGGCTTCAGCATCTGAGTTGCTTTCCTTGGCAGCCTTTAGTGCATCTTCATTTATTTTTCTTGTTTGAGCAATGAACTCATCCAAGTCTCCTTTTTCTACTGCCTCTGTTACTAACTCAGTGTTTCTCCTTAGATCTTCAATTCTCTTCTTTTCTCTCTCAATCATTGATTGAGTTTCTTTCTCCCTAGAAATTCTCCTAGCTTCAAGATCATCATCAAACTTCTTGTAATCTTTCTTTTTCTGTTCTAAATCATCTTTTGGAGAATTAGATGACTTAGATTTCTTTGAAGATTGATTGTCCATGTTACTTCTGCTTTTATCTCTTCTGTGTGCAGAGCTGCCAATACCACTGAACTTATCCTTTCCAGATCCACCTATATTACCACTGCCTTTGCCATCACCACCATCATCATCTTTCCTCTTCTTTGTATTCTCCCCCTTTTTGTTATCATCAAATAAAGAGGGTGGTGGAAGTCTGTCAAGAATCCTTTGAAGAATGGAAAAATGTAGATTTTGACTTCTGAGGATATCATCCATTTTCTTCTCTAGAGACCCTACTCTTGTCTCCAAAGATGTAAAATTCTTGGATTCCTTGAAAAGCTTGTCCTTGATGCTATTCATGGTGTTGAACGGTAACTTTTCATCCAATCTTCTGTCTATAGTATCCTTGGTTGTGGAGATAGAGTTCTTGATAATCTCCAGTTCCCTTCTTACTCCTGTAACTGTCATCTTGTGGATCTTCATTGTGTCCCTCATGTAGTGAGCAATTCTTCTTTGTGCAGGATCTGCAATTTCTTCTTCCACCATTGCTCTTCTGTATTGAGACATAATTTCAGTTTCAGCAGCTTCTAAGGAACCATCAATAGTGCTCATCCATGGTTCCTCATCAGAATCACTCTCCAATTCTTCAAGTGCCATATAACAAGTGTCTGTTGTATTGGCAATGCTTTCCTTCAGATTCCTGGTCCTTTGTTCTGTATGTTCAATTCCCAAAAGTTATTCTGCAGTCCTGTTACTTGAAGTTGCCAACCCTTGATATTGAGGATCAGGATGAATGAAATTCCTTGGATCCAATTCACCAGCATCTATTTCTTCTTCAAGGTCCTTAAGAACTCCACTCCCACTAGCTTCTGCATCATAGGCTCCCCCTATCTGCTTTACTCCTTCCTCTACTTCTTCTGCCATCAGATCATTTTCTAATTCTTGTGCAAATTGAAGAATTGTTTTATCACTCTCACTCATCTCTCTATTTTGCATCAGGATCTCATCCTGGAATCTCACCTCTCCGTCACTTATTTGTTGTGCACCTTCTAAGGTGGGGCCCTCAAGTGTTTCACTCTCATCCCTGGAAGAAATAGGAATGTTCTTGTTCACTTCTTCTCCTTTTGCCAGGTTACAATCCTGCCTCTCACTCAACTCACTCATTCCTAAGAGTGTTTGGGCAACATCAATTGATTGATCATCAATTGATGTATTGACAATATTAGTTGAAGTGGTGTTTGGGACATCCATCGATTGATGCATACCCATCGATTGATCTTGAGTATCGATCGATGGCTTATCAGTCGATGGCTGAATATCAATTGATGAAGGAACATCAATTGATGGAGAAGAAACAGTTGAGATAATTTGTGAAGTTATGTTTGAGATGATATTGGAAATAGAATCCTGAAAATTCTGAGAAGAAGATTCAGGAGAGAGTGTTGGCTTCTCCTTGAAAAACAAAGAAGGAGAATCTGAAAATGTTCGATAATCTATCAAAACATTTTCTGAAGAAGTTTGATATGGGGAAAGAAGAATAGAAGAGATAGGAATTGAAAGAGAATGGGGCTGCATCTCATCATTTATATGAGATGCATCAAGCAGACTTTGTGAAGGCTCCACCACAGTTTCCTGTGGTTTTGCAGTGTGTGATTCCCCAAGTACAAAGGTGACTTTCTTTTCTCTCCTCTTATATGGGGTTATTGGTTTGGACTTTGTGTCCCCAACTTTGTTTTGTGCCCCTGGTTGTGGGATATTTTCAATACTATCATCCTTTTGAGAGGATGGCAATAGGAATGTGGTGTTTTCCATATTTACATCCACAATCTTTTGGGAGACTGTGGAGTGGCTTGGCTGAGGTTGCACACCCTCACTCTCCTTATCCTTCTGGGTTCTTTGATGTTCCCCAGTTCCTTCACCACCTAAATCCTCCTCTAGTCTATCTACCAAAACATTTGATTTTCTTTTCTTTGTTTTTACAACAGCAGGTTTTTGGGAACCTGTTGAGGATGGTTGCTTAGATTTGGATTTAGAGATTGGTTGTGTGACTTGGGTAGGAGGGTTGGGGTCATTACTACCACTCTCCATAGTCACAGAAGGCAAAGAAGAATTAGGTTGGGAAGAGTTTAAAGTAGAGACAAATACCTGAACAAAAGGGGGATAGATCAATTCCACATTGCTGTGAAGATTGATCCTTACCAGGTCTTTAAAGACCCTTTTGTTTTGAGTCCAGCACTCAAGGGTTTCAGTTTCCCTGCAAAACTCAATTTCTTTGACCAAGTGGTTAATTATAATCATGATAAATCTAGCATAGTATATATGATTAGATCTATCATGCTTCTTTCCTAACTTAGCAGCAATTTCAGATAACAATATAGAAGAAAAATCATGATATTCATCAAACAAAACACTATATGCTATCTGTTGCATGCTTGAAGTTATGGCATCAAAATTACTAATTTTACCACTAAAGCATTTTATTATTGCATCAAAGAAATATGACCATTCTCTCCTAAGGTGTTTTCTAACTACTTGTCCTAAATTGATATCAGGATTTGCATAATTAACAGCCCTAAGCATGTTTCTAATATCTGATTCACTAGGCACATTATCAGTATTATTAACAGGCAAATCTAAACATTCATTTAAAATTAAAGTAGTAAGAATGTACTCTTGTCCTTTACAGTTGAACTTGATGCTCGAGAAGTCATCGACAACTTCTGCAGAGGACCAAAATTCTTCCACCAAATTGCAGATTATTGTTGGTGCTTCCTTCAATGCTTTCTGTATCTTTCCACTTCCCAGGAATTGCATCAATGGATGAAATTCCTTTGTAGCCTCTTCAACAACAGTGCAGGCCATAAAATTATTCAATTCGTAGATGAACCCTGTTTGAGAGATTTTCTTGGATGAAGATGCCATTTTAGTAGAAGATTAGTAGTATAAAAGCTTTGAAGATATTAGAAGAGTTGAGTACTGAGAGACAGAGGGTTGTGATTAAGTTCGTAGAATGAGAGAGAGAGAAAGAGTTAGAGAAATTGTTAGTAAAAAAAATGTAAGTAAGAATGAACAATGTTTTAATCTCATTATTTATACTTACTAGTTTCTCAATCAATTTCTTACTCAAAATAGAACTTAATCGACCGTTAAAAGAAAATGAAAGGTAAAAGTTACCTATCTTGGCAATCGACAGTTATACATACATGAATATACGTATTAATCAATTGATAAAATAAGTAATCAACGGCTAAATTTTGTACAGATCGACTGATGACATGGACCAATCAAATTCCAGGTCTTCGATCGATAACAATCTTCTTCATCGATAGGTACATTTATCCATCGATAAATAAATATATCATCAATTGATATATTTATCTGTCGACAGCTTCAGATATCCATCGATAAACAAATATATCATCAATTGATATATTTATATGTCGACAGTTTCAGATATCCATCGATATGTAAAAATGTTTATCAGTTGATTATTGAAGAATCAATAAATTAACATAATCAATGGCTAAAATTAATATTAATACATAACTTGTCAGACATTTAAAGGATTAAATATAATTAAGCATACCTAAATCACAGACCAATCTATTGAAAGTAGATTCATCTAGTGGTTTGGTAAAAATGTCTGCAAGTTGTCTTTCACTAGGGACAAAATGTAATTCAACTGTACCATTCATTACATGTTCCCTAATGAAGTGATACCTTATGTCAATATGCTTGGTTCTGGAATGTTGCACAGGATTTTCTGTTATAGCAATGGCACTTATATTGTCACAGAAAATAGGAATCTTGTTCAAGTTGAACCCATAGTCAAGTAGTTGATTCCTCATCCATAAAATTTGTGCACAGCAACTTCCAGCTGCAATGTACTCAGCATCTGCAGTAGATGTAGAAACCGAATTCTGCTTTTTGCTAAACCATGACACAAGCTTATTTCCTAGAAATTGACAGGAGCCTGTTGTACTTTTTCTGCCAATTCTGCAACCTGCATAGTCTGCATCTGAATAGCCAATTAGATCAAATCCAGAATCTCTAGGATACCAAATTCCAAGATTTGGAGTTCCTTTGAGATATCTGAATATTCTTTTTATTGCAATCAAATGAGATTCTCTAGGATCAGCTTGAAACCTAGCACAAAGACATGTAGCAAACATTATATCTGGCCTACTTGCAGTTAAATAAAGTAATGAGCCAACCATGCCTCTATAACTTGAAATGTCCACTATTGCTTCCTTAGTGTTTAATTCAAGTTTAGTTACAGTGACCATGGGAGTTTTTGCAGAGGAACATTCATTTAAATCAAATCTCTTTAATAAATCAGAAATATATTTGGTTGGATTTATGAAAATACCATCTTTAACTTGTTTGATTTGCAAGCCAAGAAAGTAGGTTAGTTCTCCCATCATTCTCATTTCATATTTACTCTGCATCAACTTAGCAAACATTTTACAAAGTTTTTCGTTAGTTGAGCCAAAGATAATATCATCTACATAGATTTGAACAAGAATCATAGAGCCATTTACATTTCTATGAAAGAGAGTTTTATCAACAGTACCTCTAATGAAGTAATTCTCAATCAGGAATTTAGACAGAGTGTCATACCAGGCTCTAGGTGCTTGTTTTAATCCATAAAGTGCCTTGAGAAGATAGTATACAAATCCGGGATGAACAAGATCAATAAAACCAGGAGGTTGTTCTACATATACTTCTTCTTCTAGTTCTCCATTGAGAAAAGCACTTTTTACATCCATCTGATATACTTTGAAATTTGCATGAGCAGCAAATGCTAAAAAGATTCTGATTGCTTCCAACCTTGCAACTGGTGCAAATGTTTCATCAAAATCTATGCCTTCTTCTTGTGAATAGCCTTTTGCCACTAATCTTGCCTTATTTCTTGTCACTGTACCAAATTCATCTATTTTGTTTCTGAATACCCATTTTGTACCAATGATAGTCTTGTTCTTTGGTTTGGGCATCAGCTTCCACACTTTGTTTCTTTCAAACTGATTCAACTCTTCTTGCATAGCATTTATCCAATCAGGATCATTCAAGGCTTCTTCAATCCTTTTTGGTTCTTCTTGTGACAGAAAAGCTACTATACAAGCATTCATTTTGAGTTGCACTTCTAGTTTTGACACCATCATTTGCATTTCCAATAATTAGTTCAAAGGGATGACTTTTTGTCCATTTCCTTTGAGATGGTAAGATTGTCCTTGAAGATGATGTTTCATGATCATTGGAAGTGTTATGATCATTGTGAAGTGATTGACTATTTGAGAACCCTCCCCCTGTGATGGACACTCTATTTGAAGATTTTTGAGCATAGTTGTTATCCATCGAATGATTATCAATTGATGTATTATCAGTCGATTGATGATTGTCAACTGATAAGTTATCTGTTGAAGCAATGACATCAATTGATGGGAGGATTCTAGGAACTTGTATACTTGTAATTTCCTCATCATCATCACTATTTTCAATATTACTTGAGGATTCATTTTCAAAATGCAATAGATCATGAAATCCTTCATCAAACAACCCTTGAATTTTCTTGTCATCAAAGACTACATGCATAGATTCCATAACAATGTGTAATCTAAGATTGTAGACTCTGTATGCTTTGGTTGTTATTCCATATCCAACAAATATCGCTTCATCAGCTTTGGCTTCAAATTTTCCTAGATTTTCACCTTGATTTCTCAGTACAAAGCATTTGCAGCCAAAGACATGAAGAAAGTTAACTGTTGGCTTCTTGTCTTTCTTCATCAATTGATATGGTGTTTTGCCTTAAAGTTTATTGACCATGAAAATATTTTGAGTGTAACAAGCAGTATTAATTGCTTCTGCCCAGAAGTATGTAGGAAGTTTTTCTTCTTCTAACATAGTTCTAGCAGCTTCAATCAAGGTCCTATTTTTCCTTTCTACTACTCCATTTTGCTGTGGAGTCCTTAGAGCAGAGAAAAAATGTGTGATACCTTTTTCTTCACAGAATTCTCTCATGGTTGAATTCTTGAATTCAGTTCCATTATCACTTCTAAATTTCTTGACCTTCCATTCAGTGCCATTTTCAACATTCTTCACATGATTGATAATTAATTTGCTTGCTTCATCCTTAGAATGTAAGAAATATACCCATGAAAATCTTGTGAAGTCATCCACAATTACTAGGGCATATTTCTTTTTGGCAATTGACATGATGTTGACTGGACCAAATAAATCCATGTGTAATAATTCCAGAGGCTTATCAATTGATGATTCAGACTTTGACTTGAATGATGCTTTTATTTGTTTTCCTTTTTGACAGGCATCACACAGTCCATCCTTGGTGAATTCCATCTGTGGAATGCCTCTAACCAGATTCTTTCTAACCAATAAATTCATGAATTTGAAATTCAAATGGGCTAGTTTCTTGTGCCACAACCAACTTTCATCTGTATTGGCTTTGCTAAGTAGGCATGTCATTGAATTTGCTTTTACAGAGAGAAAATCAGCCACATAGACATTTCCTTTTCTTTCTCCAGTTAAGAGAATTTCACCAGATTCTTTGTTGGCTATGATGCATGATCCAGTTGTAAACCACACACCATTACCATTATCACACAGTTGACTTATACTGAGCAGATTGTGCTTCAATCCATCAACTAGTGCTACAGTTTCAATGATAACATTTTCTTTTACAATTGAGCCATATCCCAGAGTAAAACCTTTGCTGTTATCTCCAAAAGTAACTCCTGGGCCAGCCTTTTCCACAAACTTTGTGAGCAGGGACAAATTTCCAGTCATGTGCCTTGAACATCCACTATCCAAATACCAGAGATTTTTCTTCCTGTTTCCCTGATTGGATGCTGAACTAGCTTCTTCATCCTCATGGTTGGCCATTAGAGCTAGATTGATATATTCTTCAGAATCGCTGTCCTCAGCAGCCCAGTCCTTCTCTTCAGTGACAAAAGCCTTTTCTTTCTGTTTGAAAAGGTCAAAGTATTTCTTTTTATAATCAATACCCTCATATGTCTTTGCCTTTTCTTGCTTTGGCTTCCTGCACTCACTTGAGAAATGACCAGCCAATCCACAGTTAAAACATCTGAATTTAGATCTATCAACCAAATTTTTATTTTGATTGTTGTTTCTAAACTGGGATCCAGGCCTTTGAGCATTTGGATTCCTTTTGACAAAAATGCAAGGTGCTCATCAATCTCATCCAAATCATCCTGTGAGCATGTTTCATTTTCCTCACATTTGGTCTTTCCTTTTCCCTCGGATGATTCTTCATCAGCATCATTAGCCACCATCATGACTTCTTCTGAACAACCAGTATTTTTCTTTTCTTTCTTGTCTTCATTCCCATTGACCATCAAAGCCACAGTTTTCTCCATTCTTTGATTCTTCTCAATCTCTTCATCTTGTTGAATCTCCAGTTCATATGTTTTGAGAATACCATATAATTTCTCTAGAGTATAATCTTTGAAGTCTTGAGATTGTCTAATGGAGACAGTCATTGCCTTCCATTCCTTTGGAAGAGATCTTAGAAATTTGAGATTTGTATCTTCTGTTGCATAAACCCTACCATATAGCTTTAGACCATTCAATAACTTTTGGAATCTGCTATAGGTATCATTGATGGCTTCACCACTCTTAAAATGAAATGATTCATATTTTTGAATTAAGAGTTGCATCTTGTTTTTCCTAACTTGTTCAGTTCCTTCACACAGAGTTTGAAGAGTGTCCCACACTTCTTTTGATGAAGTACAGTTTATCACATTATCAAACATATCTTTATCTAGACCATTAAACAGAATGTTCATGGTCTTTTTGTCTTTTAGTACTTCTTTTTCATCCTCTTCTGTGAATTCAGAAATAAGTTTTGGAATATGTCTATCAACTGTTGGAGTTCCATTTGGGTTTACTCCTGTAACTAGCTTCATTGGAATGTGAGGACCTTTCTCTATGCAGTGAACATAAGAAGGATCTAGAGAAAGAAGATGCAGATGCATTTTTACCTTCCATGGAAATTATTCATCCTTTTCCAACATTGGAATCTTTACACCTGAATCTTTTTTGCCCATATTGACTGTTCTTGATCTTTAAACTTTCTGTATGTTGAAAGCCTGCTCTGATACCAATTGTTATTCCCTAGAACAATGTCAATATTTGTAGAAGGGGGGTTGAATACAAATATTAAAACTTTTTACTGGTTCTAATATTCGTTCTTGAAGTTTGAGAATATAGAGAGAATATGTTCTAACAATTTAAGACTGAAACGTAAATTGAACAAGGAGATTTAAAATTACTGATGGGTTGGTTTTTCCATCAGTGTATATTTTTGCTCAATGTTCCTAGGTTAAAAGAAACCTAGCTGCGTTTTTACAAGATTGGAAAACAAATCAACTGTTCTTACAAATGTGCTCTCAAGCTTGAACAGTTGATTAAGAAATATTGTCTAACTTGTCTGTTTTCTAATAATGCTGCTACACTTATTTATATACAACAAGTGTGCTTTTACAATTCCTATACTAGGATTGTTTCTACCTACCTTCCTTTTTCTTTTTGATATTTTACCAAAAAAGAGTTTGAAAGACAGCTTCTGATTGAGTCTTCACAGTCACTCTAGACTGTTTTCCATAGGTGTGCTTTTCTTCTTTGGATCTTCAACAGATATTCTTTCTGTGTTGTCACACTCAATTGATAATTTGCTATTAAGCATATCAATTGATCCATTCTTTAATCCATCAACTGATGTACTTCTTCGATTGATCTTTCTATCCATCGATTGATAAAAGATGGCTTATCGATTGATAAATGTTATCAATTGATATATCAATCGATGAGTCTTCACATCAGTTGATGGTCTTCAATGCTTGACTTGGCTTCTTCGATTGATCCCTCATCCATCGATGCTTCAATATCAATTGATCATCCTTCACTTGTATAATTTCCTGTCTTCACATAATTACAATTCAACAGTTTAATTTACACATCAATTGATGATCTATATCAATCGACTCTAACATCAATTGATGAACAAAATATCAATTGATTTACACCTTATAGATTGAAATAGACTAAGTACACCTATGCTACTATCCAAGTTATCAGTTGATTCACATAAACACTTCAACTGATAAATGGTTTCCTGATCAATTGATATTTATAACTTTCATATCAATTGATCAGTTACATCAAATAAAATTTCTATGATTCTAAGATTAATGTTATCATCAAATCACATGTAGATTCCTAACATGATTCTTCAGTAAATGCTGGTCCTCCCACTGAAGTTGTGCTTACTTCAGAGTTTGTATTTGTAGAGTTTAAATTATCAGAGTTAATGTGCCAATTAATGTGCCAATTAAGTTTCTTGATTCTATCTAAATGTAATTTTTTTTAAGGGTTTTTGTTATCATCAAGTAGATTTATGCCTGTTAATAACACAGACAAAAATAGGGGGAGATTGTTAGGAATCTACATGTGATTTGATGATAACATTAATCTTAGAATCATAGAAATTTTATTTGTTGTAACTGATCAATTGATATGAAAGTTATAAATATCAATTGATCAGGAAACCATTTATCAGTTGAAGTGTTTATATGAATCAACTGATAATTTGGATTGTAGCATAGGTGTACTTAGTCTATTTCAATCGATAAGGTGTAAATCAATTGATATTTTGTTCATCAATTGATGTTAGAGTCGATTGATATGGATCATCAATTGATGTGTAAATTAAACTGTTAAATTGTAATTATGTGAAGACAGGAAATTGCACAAGTGAAGGATGATCAATTGATATTGAAGCATCGATGGATGGAGGATCAATCGAAGAAGCCAAGCCAAGGATTGAAGACCATCAACTGATGTGAAGACCCATCGACTGATATATCGATTGATAACATCTATCAATCGATAAGACATCTTTTATCAATCGATGGATATAAAGATCAATCGAAGAAGTACATCAGTTGATGGATTAAAGAATGGATCAATTGATATGCTTGACAGCAAATTATCAATTGAGTGTGACAACACAGAAAGAATATCTGTTGAAGATCCAGAGAACAAAAGCACACCTATGGAAGACAGTCTAGAGTGACTGTGAAGACTCAATCAGAAGCTGTCTTTCAAACCTTTTTGTAAAATAGAAAAAGGTAAAAGGAAGGCAGGTAGAAACAATCCTAGAATAGGAATTGTAAAAGAACACTTGTGGTATATAAACAAGTGTAGTAGCATTATTAGAAAACATACAAGTTAGACATATTTCTTAATCAACTGTTCAAGCTTGAGAGCACATGTGTAAGAACAGTTGATTTGTTTTCTAATCTTGTAAACGCAGCTAGGTTTCTTTTAACCTAGGAGCATTGAGCAAAAATATACATTGATGGAAAAACCAATCCATCAATAATTTTAAATCTCTTTGTTCAGTTTTATTTTTCAGCATTAATTTGTTCAAATTTATTCTCTTATTCTATCAAACATCAAGAACAAATATTAGAACATACAAAAAGTTTTAATATTTGTATTCAACCCCCCCCCTTCTACAAATATTGACATTGTTCTAAGGAATAACAATTGGTATCAGAGCAGGCTTTCAACATACAGAAAGTTTAAAGATCAAGAACAGTCAATATGGGTCAAAGAGATTCAGGTGTGAAAATTCCAGTTTTAGAGAAAGATGAATATTTTCCATGGAAGGTCAAAATGCATCTGCATCTTCTTTCTCTCGACCCTTCTTATGTTAACTGCATAGAAAAAGGTCCTCATGTTCCCATGAAGCTAGTCACAGGTGTAAACCCTGATGGAACTCCTGCACTTGACAGACATGTTCCAAAACTTATTTCTGAGTTCACAGAAGAGGATGAAAAAGAAGTACTCAAAGACAAGAAGGCCATGAACATTCTGTTTAATGGTCTAGATAAAGATATGTTTGACAATGTAATAAATTGTACTTCATCAAAAGAAGTATGGGATACACTTCAAACTCTGTGTGAAGGAACTGAACAAGTAAGGAAAAACAAGATGCAACTCTTGATTCAAAAATATGAATCATTCCATTTCAAGAGTGGAGAATCTATCAATGACACCTATAGCAGATTTCAGAAGTTGTTAAATGGATTGAAGCTATATGGTAGGGTTTATGCAACTGAGGATACAAATCTAAAATTTCTTAGATCTCTTCCAAAAGAATGGAAACCAATGACTGTTTCCATTAGACAATCTCATGATTTCAAGGATTTTACACTGGAGAAACTTTATGGTATTCTCAAGACATATGAGTTGGAAATCCAACAAGATGAAGAGATTGAAAAGAATCAAAGAAAAGAGAAAACTGTGGCTTTGGTAGTCAAGGGAAATGAAGAGAAGAAGGAAAATGGCTATGAAGAAGAGTCAGTCATGATGGCTGGTGATGCTGTTGAAGAATCATTCAAGAGAAAAGGAAAGAGCAAGTGTGAAGAAAATGAAACATGCTCTCAGGATGATTTGAATGAGATTGATGAGCACCTTGCATTTCTGACAAGGAAATTTTCAAAGCTAAAATTCAAGAAGAATCCATATGCTCAAAGGCCTGGATCCCAGTTTAGAAACAACAATCAAAATAAAAATCTGGTTGAAAGATCTAAATTCAAATGCTTTAACTGTGGATTGGCTGGTCATTTCTCAAGTGAGTGCAGGAAGCCAAAACAAGAAAAGGCAAAGTCATATGAGGGTATTGATTATAAGAAGAAATACTTTGACCTTTTAAAATAAAAAGAAAAGGCTTTTGTAACTGAGGAGAAGGACTGGGCTGCTGAGGATATTGATTCTGAAGAATATGTCAATCTTGCATTAATGGCCAATCATGAAGATGAAGAAGCTAGTTCAGCATCTAATCAGGTACTAGCTACCAACTTTTCCGAGCTTACATCTGAGGAATGCAATAGTACTATTAATGAAATGTCTAATGAACTGTACAATTTGCATGTCACTCTAAAATCTCTAAACAAAGAAAATCTCAAGTTAAAGAACACCATTGATGCCTTAACTGAGAGAAATATGTTTCTTGAAAATGAACTTGTTTGTTTAGAAAGATTTAAGCAGGAAAGAAAGGATGCTAGGAATGAACTAGTAAACAGTTTGAAAAGAGAAGAATTGTTGAAAGAACAATTAGCTGAAGAAATTGAAACCATTAGCAAATGGAATAGGTCTGCTAAAACTGCCAAACAAATTATTGATGTTCAGGGTGTAGATACTCTAGGAGAACTCCCCAAATCAATAGGCAAGTCATTGGCTGATACTTCAATGGATAAAGATCAATCGACTGCTAATCCTTCATCAACTGATAAGGATTATCAATCGATTGATGCTGAATCAATCGATAAGCATCCATCGACAAGTAAATCATCAATGGCTAATAAAAAGAACAAATTTAGCACTCCTATTAAGTTTGTTAAGGAAACCAAGAATCAAGTTGAGACTGAGACTGAGAAGATCAACATAGGTAGCTTATCCAAGAAACAATTAAAAGAAAAATTAGAAAAGATAGCACCTGTGGAAATTTCTCTATCTAAGTCTGAGAAAAAGAAAAAGAATAGGAATGGTAAAGTAGGCATAAATAAGCACAATAATTACACTCCTGATATGTATGCACCTAGAAAGGTATGTGCTAAATGTGGTAGTGTAAATCATTTGTCCATGCAATGCAAAAGTGAAAAGAATTCTATATCTACAAATGATTTAAATATACATGCCATGACTGCAAATGCCATGTTTACCAATCCTATGCTCATGAATGCCATGTCTTCTAATTTGGTTGCACCTAATGTTCATATGCCTTATGCACAAGTTCCATATATGTATAATCCCTTCTTTGCATATCCTAATATGAACATGCCTGGTATGCCATGGAACATGCCTAATGTAAATGATGAAATCCATGAAAATTCTGCCATGAGTTCTAAGGTGTCAAAGCCCCAAAAGTCAACTCCCAAAGATAAAGTGGATTTAAACCCACCAAAACAAAAGGAACCTAAGTTGACAACAGGGGCTCAAGCTGCAACTAATAAAAGAGGACCCAAGGCAACTTGGGTACCAAAAGCAACTTGATTGTTTTATGTGTGTGCAGGGAAACAGGAAGAAAAATCTCTGGTATTTGGATAGTGGATGTTCAAGGCACATGACTGGAGATTTGTCCCTGCTCACAAAGTTTGTGGAAAAAGCTGGCCCAGGAGTTACTTTTGGAGATAACAGCAAAGGTTTTACTCTGGGATATGGCTCAATTGCAAAAGAAAATGTTATCATTGAAACTGTAGCACTAGTTGATGGATTGAAGCACAATTTGCTCAGTATTAGTCAACTGTGTGATAATGGTAATGGTGTGTGGTTTACAACTGAATCATGCATCATAGCCAACAAAGAATCTGGTGAAATTCTCTTAACTGGAGAAAGAAAAGGGAATGTCTATGTGGCTGATTTTCACTCTGTAAAGGCAAATTCAATGACATGTCTACTTAGCAAAGCCAATACAGAAGAAAGTTGGACTTGGCACAAGAAACTAGCCCATTTGAATTTCAAAGCCATGAATTTATTGATTAGAAAGAATCTGGTTAGAGGCATTCCACAGATGGAATTCACCAAGGATGGACTATGTGATGCATGTCAAAAGGGAAAACAAAGAAAAGCATCATTCAAGTCAAAGTCTGAATCATCAATTGATAAGCCTCTGGAATTATTGCACATGGATTTATTTGGTCCAGTCAACATGATGTCAATTGCCAAAAAGAAATATGCCCTAGTAATTGTGGATGACTTCACAAGATTTTCATGGGTATATTTCTTACATTCTAAGGATGAAGCAAGCAAATTAATTATCAATCATGTGAAGAATGTTGAAAATGGCACTGAATGGAAGGTCAAGAAATTTAGAAGTGACAATGGTACTGAATTCAAGAATTCAACCATGAGAGAATTCTGTGAAGAAAAAGGTATCACTCATCATTTCTCTGCTCCAAGAACTCCACAGCAAAATGGAGTAGTTGAAAGAAAAAATAGGACCTTGATTGAAGCTGCTAGAACTATGTTAGAAGAAGCAAAACTTCCTACATACTTCTGGGCAGAAGCAATTAATACTACTTGTTACATTCAAAATATTTCCATGATCAATAAACCTCAAGGCAAAACTCCATATCACTTGATAAAGAAAGACAAGAAGCCAACAGTTAACTTTCTTCATGTCTTTGGCTGCAAATGCTTTGTACTGAGAAATCAAGGTGAAAATCTAGGAAAATTTGAAGCCAAAGCTGATGAAGCTATATTTGTTGGATATGGAATAACAACCAAAGCATACAGAGTCTACAATCTTAGATTACACATTGTTATGGAATCTATGCATGTAGTTTTTGATGACAAGAAAATTAAAGGGTTGTTTGATGAAGGATTTCATGATCTATTGCATTTTGAAAATGAATCCACAAGTAATATTGAAGATAGTGATGATGATGTGGAAATCACAAGAGTTCAAGTACCTAGAATCCTCCCATCAATTGATGTCAATGCATCAACATATAACTTATCAGTTGACAATCATCAATCAACTGATAATACATCAATTGATAATCATTCGATGGATATCAACTCTGCTCAACAATCTTCAAGTAGAGTGTCCATCTCAGGGGGAGGGTTCTCAAATAGTCAATCACATCACAATGATCATAACACTTCCAATGATCATGAAGCATCATCTTCAAGGACAAATTTACCATCACAAAGGAAATGGACAAACAGCCATCCCTTTGAATTAATAATTGGAGATGTAAATGATGGTGTCAAAACTAGAAGTGCAACTCAAAATGAATGCTTGTATAGTAGCTTCCTGTCTCAAGAAGAACCAAAAAGGATTGAAGAAGCCTTGAATTATCCTGATTGGATAATTGCTATGCAAGAAGAGTTGAATCAATTTGAAAGAAACAAGGTATGGAAGCTGGTGCCCAAACCAAAGAACAAGTCTATCATTGGTACAAAATGGGTGTTCAGAAACAAAATGGATGAATCTGGTACAGTGACAAGAAATAAAGCAAGATTAGTGGCAGAGGGCTATTCACAAGAAGAAGGCATAGATTTTGATGAAACTTTTGCACCAGATGCAAGATTGGAAGCAATCAGAATCTTTCTAGCATATGCTGCTTATGCAAATTTCAAGGTGTATCAGATGGATGTGAAAAGTGCTTTTCTCAATGGAGAACTAGAAGAAGAAGTTTATGTAGAACAACCTCCTGGTTTTATTGATCCTATTCATCCTAGATTTGTATACTATCTTCTCAAGGCACTTTATGGATTGAAGCAAGCACCTAGACCCTGGTATGACACATTGTCTAAATTCTTGATTGAGAATCACTTCACAAGAGGTACTGTTGATAAAACTCTCTTTCATAGAAATGTAAATGGCTCTATGATTCTTGTTCAAATCTATGTAGATGACATTATTTTTGGCTCAACTAATGAAAAACTTTGTAAAAAGTTTGCTAAGTTGATGCAGAGTAAATATGAAATGAGCATGATGGGAGAACTAACCTACTTTCTTGGCTTGCAAATCAAACAAGTTAAAAATGGTATTTTCATAAATCAAACAAAATATATTTCTGATTTATTAAAGAGATTTGATTTAAGTGAATGTTCTTCTGCTAAAACTCCCATGGCCACTGCAACTAAACTTGAATTAAACACTAAGGAAGCAGAAGTGGACATTTCAAGTTATAGAGGTATGGTTGGCTCATTACTTTATTTAACTGCAAGTAGGCCAGACATAATGTTTGCTACATGTCTTTGTGCTAGGTTTCAAGCTGATCCTAGAGAATCTCATTTGATTGCAATAAAAAGAATATTCAGATATCTCAAAGGAACTCCAAATCTTGGAATTTGGTATCCTAGAGATTCTGGATTTGATCTAATTGGTTATTCAGATGCAGATTATGCAGGTTGCAGAATTGACAGAAAAAGCACAACAGGTTCCTGTCAATTTCTAGGAAATGAGCTTGTTTCATGGTTTAGCAAGAAGCAGAATTCAGTGTCTACATCTACTGCAGAGGCTGAATACATTGCAGCTGGAAGTTGCTGTGCACAAATATTATGGATGAGGAATCAACTACTTGACTATGGGTTCAACTTGAACAAGATTCCTATTTTCTGTGATAATACAAGTGCCATTGCTATAACAGAAAATCCTGTACAACATTCCAGAACCAAGCACATTGACATAAGGTATCACTTCATTAGGGAACATGTAATGAATGGTACAGTTGAATTACATTTTGTCCCTAGTGAAAGACAACTTGCAGACATTTTTACCAAACCATTAGATGAATCTACCTTCAATAGATTGGTCTGTGATTTAGGTATGCTTAATTATATCTAATCCTTTAAATGTCTGACAAGTTATGTATTTATAGTACATGTAGCCATTGACTATGTTAAATTATTGATTCTTCAATAATCAACTGATAAATATTTTACATATCAATGGATATTAATGGAGCTGTCGACAGATAAATATATCAATTGATGATATATTTGTTTATCGATGGATAGGGGTAACTATCGACAGATAGATATATCAATCGATGATATATTTGTCTATCGATGGATAATTGTACCTGTCGATGGATAAGCAATTTATCAATCGATGACCTAGAATTTAAAGGGGTCCATGTCATCAATCGACCTGTACAAAAATCTAGCCGTTGATTACTTATTTTATCAATTGATTAAAACGTACATTCCTGTATGTATAACAATCGATTGCCAAAATTGGTAACTTTTAATTATCAATACTCTTCCAACGGTCGATTTAGTTCTATTTTGAGTAAGAAATTGGTTGGGAAATCAGTAAATATAAATAGTGAGATTAAAACTTCTTTTAATTCTTACTTGCATTTTTACTATCGATTTTTCTATCTCTTTCTTTTTCTCAATCTTTGAACTTACTCTGTATCTATCTCTTGCTAAGAACCCTAATCTACTACTGTCTATTTATTATTTCTGTTATAATTACTAACAAGTTTGCCAGTTAATTCAATTATAAATCTTCAAACACGATAATGGCATCTTCAAAGAAAGTCTCACAATCTGGATTCTACTATGAGCTCAACAACTTCGTTGCTTGCACTATGGTGGAGGAAGCCCCAACAGAATTTCATCCCCTAATGGAATTTCTAAGGAGTTTGAAAATTGCAAAGGCCCTCTCAGAAGCACCAAAAATAGTGTGCAATCTAGTTGAAGAATTCTGGACAACAGCAGAAGTAGCAGATGATTTTTCTACAATCTCCTTTGAATGCAAAGGACAAAGGTATATTCTAACCACTGTGGTCTTGGGTGAGTGTTTAAATATTCCTGCAAATAATACCGAAAATGCACCCACTGACACAGATATTAGAAACATGCTTAGGGAAATCAACTATACTGCTCCTGATGCTAGTCTAGGTAGTATTGTTAGAAAGAATCTAAGAAAAGAATGGTCATATTTCTTTGATGCTTTAATAAAGTGTTTTTCTGGTAAGGTTAGTAATTTTGATGCAATAACAACTAGTATTCAACAAGTAGGGTATAGCATTTTATATGATAGATATCATAATTTAGGAAGCCTGTTACTCAATGAAATATCTGCCAAATTGGGGAATAAAATAAATAGATCTAATCATATTTATTATGCAAGATTTATTATGATTATTATTAACCACTTTGTCAAGGATATTGAGATTGACAGGAATACAGAAATTTTGGATTGCTGGACTCAAAACAAAAGGGTCTTTAAAGACTTGGTTAGGATCAATCTTCACAGCAATGTGGAATTGATCTATCCCCCTTTTGTTCAGGTATTTATCTCTACTTTAAACTCTTCTAAACCTAATTCTTCCTTGCCTTCTGTGACTATGGAGGGTGGTAGTAATGACCCCAACCCTCCTACCCAGGCCACACAACCAATCTCTAAATCCAAATCTAAGAAACCAACCTCAACAGGTTCTCAAAAACCTGCTGTTGTAAAAACCAAGAAAAGAAAATCAACTAGTGTGGTAGATAGATTAGAGGAGGATGTAGGTGGTGAGGGAACTGGGGAATATCTAAGAACCCAGAAGGATAAGGAGAGTGAGGGTGTGCAACCTCAACCTAGCCACTCCATAGTCTCCCAAAAGACTGTGGATGTTAACATGGAAAATACCACATCCCTATTGTCATTCTCTCAAAAGGATGACAATATTGAAAATAACCCACAACCAGGGGCACAGAATCAAATTGGGGACACAAAAGCCAAAACACTAACACCATACAAAAGAAGAGAAAAGAAAGTCACCTTTGCACTTGGGGAATCACACACTGCAAAACCACAGGAAACTGTGGATGAGCCTTCACAAAGTCTGCATGATGCATCTCATATAAATGATGAGATGCAGCCCCATTCTCTTTCAATTCCTATCTCTTCTATTCTTCTATCCCCATCTCAAACTTCTTCAGAAAATGTTTTGATAGACTATCGAACATTTTCAGATTCTCCTTCTTTGTTTTTCAAGGAGAAGCCAACACTCTCCCCTGAATCTTCTTCTCAGAATTTTCAGGATTCTATTTCCAATATCATCTCAAACATAACTTCACAATTTATCTCAACTGTTTCTTCTCCATCAATTGATGTTCCTTCATCAATTGATATTCAGCCATCGACTGATAAGCCATCGATCGATACTCAAGATCAATCGATGGGTATGCATCAATCGATGGATATCCCAAACACCACTTCAACTGATAATGTCAATACATCAATTGATGCTCAATCAATTGATGTTGCACAAACACTCTTAGGATTGAGTGAGTTGAGTGAGAGGCAGGATTGTAACCTGGCAAAAGGAGAGGAAGTGAGTAAAAACATTCCTATTTCTTCCAGGAATGAGAGTGAAACACTTGAGGGCCCCACCTTAGTAGGTGCAAAAGAAATGAGTGAGGGAGAGGTGAGATTCCAGGATGAGATCCTGATACAAAATAGAGAGATGAGTGAAAGTGATAAAAATAGTCTACTTTTTGCACAGGAATTGGAAATTGAAATGATGGCAGAAGAAGGAGTAAAGGAGATAGGGGGAGCAAATAATGCTGAAGCTAGTGGGAGTGGAATTGCTAAGGACTTTGAAGAGGAAATAGATGCTGGTGAATTGGATCCAAAGAATTTCATTCATCCTGATCCACAATATCAAGGGTTGGCTACTTCAAGTAACAGGAATGCAGAACAACTCTTGGGCATTGATCATACAGATCAAAGGACCAGGAATCTGAAGGAAAGCATCGCCAATACAACAGACACTTGTTATATGGCACCTGAAGAATTGGAGAGTGATTCTGATGAAGAGCCATGGATGAGCACTATTGATGGTTCCTTAGAAGCTGCTGAGACTGAAATTCTCTCTCAATATAGAAGAGCAATGGTGGAAGGAGAAATTGAAGATCCTACTCAAAAGAGAATTGCTCACTATATGAGAGAATCAATGAAAATTCAAAAGATGACAGTAACAGGAGTAAGGAGGGAACTGGAGAGGATTAAAGACTCTATCTCATCTAACAAGGATGCAATGGATAGGAGATTGGATGAGAAGCTACCATTCAACACCATGAATAGCATCAAAGACAAGCTTTTCAAAGAATCCAAAAATTTTACATCTTTGGAGACAAGAGTATGTTCTCTAGAAAAGAAGATGGATGATATTATCAGAGGTCAAAGTCTTCATGCTTCCATTCTTCAAAAGTTTCTTGACAGACTTCCACCACCCCCTCCAATTGATGATAACAAAAAGGGGGAGAATACAAAGAAGAAGGATGATGATGGTGGTAATGGCAAAGGCAGTGGAAGTGGTGGAATAGGTGGTTCTGGTATGGATAAGTCAAGTGGCATTGGTGGTTCTGCACCGAGAAGAGATAAAAGCAGAAGTAACATGGACAATCAATCTTCAAAGAAATCTAAGTCATCTAATTCTCCAAAAGATAATTTAGAACAGAAAAAGAAAGATTACAAGAAGTTTGATGATGATCTTGAAGCTAGGAGAATTTCTAGGGAGAAAGAAACTCAAACAATGATTGAGAGAGAAAAGAAAAGAATTGAAGATCTAAGGAGAAGCACTGAGTTAGTAACAGAGGCAGTAGAAAAAGGAGACTTGGATGAGTTCATTGCTCAAACAAGAAAATTAAATGAAGATGCACAAAAGGCTGCCAAGGAAAGAAACTCAAATACAGAAGCTTTTCTTCAATTGGATATTGAAGCTCTTAAAGAAAAGAAGAAAGGGAAAGCAATAGTGATTGAAGAAGAGAAGAAGAAAGAGACTGAACCAGTAAGTCAAAAGCTACTTCAAGGAGCCATCACTACAGGAATCTCAGATGCCTCAAGGAGAGAAAGGGAGAATGAAGAGATTGCTAGACAGATGGAAATGCAATGGCATTTGGAAGAAGAGCAACAGGCAGAGCAACCTTTGAGAAAAAGGAGAAAAGTTTCTATGGCCAAGAAAAGGTCAAGTTCTACTCAAGAAATAGTGGTTCAGGAAAACCTCCAGGGTCAACAAGAAGAAATCAAGGAGGAGGTCACAATTGAAGGTTATGATTTGAAGGGAATACCAGTAATCAATGAAAAAGGATTAATTGGAGTAAGGACTCACCCTGCAACCTCTAACCATGAAGAATCAATGAGGTTGGAGTATGAAAATGGAGTGAAAACAATCTATTCATTGAAGGTGATAATGAAGCAAAGCTACAATGTTTTAAAGACTATTCTTCCTCTACTCAACAGAAAGTACAAACTCAACACAACAATTGCTCAAGAGATAAAACAACAAATTTCAAGGTTAAGAAGATCCAAGGCAGAAGCTGAACCTGATTCACCTCTAAAGCTATGGAAGTCACAGGTCAAAAAGGTGGTGTTGGAGCCAAAGTATGCTATGATTTTTACAGATATAGAGGGCAACACAAAGTTCTTTGATATCTGCAAATATCTGGACAAAATCACAGATGAAGAAATACACTACCTTATAAGGCAACTTGGAGAAACTGACAGGGATGAAGCAATATTGAGAAGTTCTTTCATGAGGCAACTAAAGGAAAATGCTGAGAAAAGGAGGAAGAGGAACTAAATTAAATTATGAAGATATTGAAGCTGCTTGCAGGAGTTATATATCAATCTGGTACTTCCAAAATTAATGTGCCAATTAAGTTTCTTGATTCTATCTAAATGTAATTTTTTTAAGGGTTTTTGTTATCATCAAGTAGATTTATGCCTGTTAATAACACAGACAAAAATAGGGGGAGATTGTTAGGAATCTACATGTGATTTGATGATAACATTAATCTTAGAATCATAGAAATTTTATTTGTTGTAACTGATCAATTGATATGAAAGTTATAAATATCAATTGATCAGGAAACCATTTATCAATTGAAGTGTTTATATGAATCAACAGATAATTTGGATTGTAGCATAGGTGTACTTAGTCTATTTCAATCGATAAGGTGTAAATCAATTGATATTTTGTTCATCAATTGATGTTAGAGTCGATTGATATGGATCATCAATTGATGTGTAAATTAAACTGTTAAATTGTAATTATGTGAAGACAGGAAATTGCACAAGTGAAGGATGATCAATTGATATTGAAGCATCGATGGATGGAGGATCAATCGAAGAAGCCAAGCCAAGGATTGAAGACCATCAACTGATGTGAAGACCCATCGACTGATATATCGATTGATAACATCTATCAATCGATAAGACATCTTTTATCAATCGATGGATATAAAGATCAATCGAAGAAGTACATCAGTTGATGGATTAAAGAATGGATCAATTGATATGCTTGACAGCAAATTATCAATTGAGTGTGACAACACAGAAAGAATATCTGTTGAAGATCCAGAGAACAAAAGCACACCTATGGAAGACAGTCTAGAGTGACTGTGAAGACTCAATCAGAAGCTGTCTTTCAAACCTTTTTGTAAAATAGAAAAAGGTAAAAGGAAGGCAGGTAGAAACAATCCTAGAATAGGAATTGTAAAAGAACACTTGTGGTATATAAACAAGTGTAGTAGCATTATTAGAAAACATACAAGTTAGACATATTTCTTAATCAACTGTTCAAGCTTGAGAGCACATGTGTAAGAACAGTTGATTTGTTTTCTAATCTTGTAAACGCAGCTAGGTTTCTTTTAACCTAGGAGCATTGAGCAAAAATATACATTGATGGAAAAACCAATCCATCAATAATTTTAAATCTCTTTGTTCAGTTTTATTTTTCAGCATTAATTTGTTCGAACTTATTCTCTTATTCTATCAAACATCAAGAACAAATATTAGAACATACAAAAAGTTTTAATATTTGTATTCAACCCCCCCCCCCTTCTACAAATATTGACATTGTTCTAAGGAATAACATATTGGCACTAAATGGGTCTATAGAAACAAAATGGATGAACATGGAACTGTCATAAGGAACAAGGCAAGATTGGTGGCAAAAGGATATTCATAAGAAGAAGGCATTGCCTATGATGAAACTTTTACTCAAGTTGCAAAACTAGAGGCAATAAGAATTTTTCTAGTATTTGCAGCACATTCAAATTTTAAAGTCTATCAAATGGATTTAAAAGTGCATTTCTAAATAATGAATTGGAAGAGAAGTTTTATGTACAACAACCACCAGGATTTGAAGATTCCAAATTTCCTGATTTTGTCTACAGACTTCTCAAAGCATTGTATAGACTCAAACAAGCCCCAAGAGCAAGGTATGACAAACTATCAAGGTTTCTACTGGAAAATCAATTCACTAGAGGAACAATTAACAAAACTCTCTTTTACAAAAAACATGGTGAGGACATCATCCTAGTTCAAATTTATGTGGATGATATCATTTTTAGCTCTACATATGAAAAGCTGTCAAAGATTCTCAAAGCTCATGCAAATTGAATATGAAATGATCATGATGGGAGAGTTCAATTACTTTATAGGTCTTCAAATAAGTCAAAGAACATATGGCATCTTCATAAGCCAAACCAAGTACATTAATGACTTGCTCAAAAGGTTTGACATGCAAGATTGCTCAACTGCAAAAACTCTAATGTCTACAGCTATCAAACTTGATGAAGATAAGAAGGGAAATAGTGTAGACATGAAGTCCTATAGTAGAATAATTGGATCTCTACTATATTTAACAGCTAGTAGCCTAGACATTATGTTTTCTACATGTTTGTGTGCAAGGTTTCAAGCCAATCCAAAGGAATCTCATCTCATTACTGCAAAAGAATACTGAGATATCTGAAAGGAACTACTCAGATGGGGTTATGGTATCCAAAGGTAACATGATTCAATCTAGTTGGATATTCTGATGCTGATTTTGCTGGGTGCAGAGTTGATAGAAAGAGCACCTCTAGAAGCTGTCAATTCCTTGGATTGAGACTGGTGTCATAGTATAGCAAGAAGCAACAATCAGTTTCAACTTCCATAGATGAGGCTTAATATATTGTTGCTGGAAGTTGTTATGCACACGTGTTTTGGATGAGGAATCAATTAAGGGATTATGGATTAGTGTTGGGAAGAATTCCTATTATGTGTGACAATACAAGTGATATATCCATTGTTGCAAATCCAGTGAATCATTCAAAGACAAAGCACATTTATGTTAAGATACCATTTCATAAGGGAACATGCAGAAACTGATGTGATTTAATTATTCTATGTTCTTACACAAAAAAAGCTTGATGATATATTTACTAAACCACTAGATGAATCCATCTTTAACATCCTAGTTAGTGAGATTGGAATCTAAATTCTTCTGACTAGTGGCTACATAGATATATCTTACCAACTGTTACAACAATTACTTCACGAACATGAATTCTCAATGATTTATCTAAGTGAAGTTAACTGGTGTATATTTTCAAATATATCAGTCATATTATTGTACATTGTTTTTGAAAAATTAAAATTGTAGCTTGAAACTATTTTTATGTTCTAAGAAAACCTTAAAAGAATTTTATACTTGTGCATCTTTAAATAACAAGTGTGATATTCAACTTTGCAGGAATATTTAACAAATGCATTTTTCTTTCTAGATTAAATTAATTTGATATAAATTTAGTGTGAAAAATGTGTGCTTGATAAATTTTTCTTACTTTATTTTCAAAGTGGAAATAGAGTAAACATTCAAACTGGGGTTTGTGGTTAAGTTTCCATTTTCTTTATAACTTCTCAACTAGGTACAATTCTTGAGTTCTCGGTTAGTCTTAAATAGAGTTCTAGAATCATTATTTAGTGAGTTCTCGATCAAATTGGTATTTGAGTTCTCGATCACTAGAGTTCTCGGTTAATCTCACATTGAGTTCTCGAATGGTTTATTTGGTTTTATTGAGTTCATGATTGTTACACTTCTCGAATATACATTCAAATAAGAGTTCTCGATCAAATTCTGACAATTCTCTACTAAAATAAATTTATTCATTTTCTGAGTTCTCGATCATTCAAAATCGATTACAATTCTAGTCGAGTTGTCTAAGTCATATAAATAGCAAAGTGGATCTAACATTTCATTTCTACACTTAACCGCACACTCAAAGAACTCTTTTCTCTCAACAGTTACATTCAAACTCTTCTAATTATTTTCTCTAAAACCTTTGTTTCTTTACTTCTCTTCTTTTACACACTAATCTCATGACATCTTCTAGTTTCATCCCTGTAGCTGAGGTGTATGTCATCCTTGAAACCAACTTTCTCGCTATTGACAGAGATGTGTATGCCAAGCCTTATTATAAGTGATTCACCAAATTTCTTATTGAATCATATCAGAAGGAAGCTCTATTGAACAACCCACCACTGTACTTGGACATACTGGAGCAGTTCTGGAACACTGCAAATTGGAAGGATGTTACTTTATAGAATGGGAGCTCCAAGATTTTAGTCACCTGCAAGATTCAAGAAGAGAACATTACATTTGATGAATATGATGTGAATGCAAGCTTGTCTCTCCCAACAGAGAATCATGTCAGGGTACCCACAAAAGCTGAGCTAGAGGACTTCATGGAATTTATTAGGTATTCTGTTGAAATCATGCTGGGGAAGCTCAACAAGAAGTTCGTTCGAAAGGAGTGGTCATTCCTCTTTGACACACTGCTGAGGGTCTTCACCTGCAGGAAGACAGGGTTTGATCAAATAAGCTCAGTTGCCTTAAAGCTGGCCTACTCATTGGCATACAATCAGAAGCTCAATGTAGGCATGCTCATTCTTGGGGAGCTCAAAACCAGGATTCCCAGGATAGGTAATGAGATTTTCTTCCCTCGTTTTATTTAATTAATTCTTAATTATAAAAATGCCAATTTGATTGAACTACCTAGGATGAACAAACATAGAATTAGTTATTCCAAGTCCATTTCAAAAATCATTTTTGTTATATTGGACAGGAGAAAATAGTGAATGTACCTCTTCAAATCACACCTCATATGAGGAGTGTATTTGAAGGGTATCCACTAGTGCAGCCTACATATGGTTACTTGTTTCCAGTAGAGAGTTCCAAGGCTGTAGAAGTATCAAATGCATCTAACCCAAGAACTCTTAACCCAAATGAGTCCTTTCTTTCAAATTCTCTAGAAGCTAAGGAGCCAACCTCCACATCCTCCCAACAGGGTGTGGTTGAAAAGAAGAAAAGGAGAAAACCTGCTCCAAAGAAAAAGCTAGTGGTAGTTATAGAAAGTGTAGAAACATCTCACTCAGATGAGTCACATGTGGAACCTCTCAAAAGGAGAAAGAAAAATAAAGAGGCCACACTAGACCACTCTACATCCTCCCAACAGGGTGTAGAGGTAACAAAGGGACTACACCTGTTACTAGGTGCACTTTCTCAGCAAAGTGCATCTATTGAACTTGGGAGTCAGCCCACTCCACTATGTAAAGTGTCTGCACTAGCACATGAACTCACTCCTGTTGTTGAAAGAAGCACAGTCGAAAAGGAGACATAAGAGCACATATAAATATCCATTGAAACTTTCCCATCTTGTCAAGGGGAGTTGCAAACACTCATCACTTCTCAAAACACTTCTTTCTCTCCTCAAATTTCTTCTCAACCAATTGTGTTAGGTCAAACACAAAAGGTTGTTGATCACTAGGAATCTAATCCTCCTAGTATGTCAATTTCAAGTGATTTGGTTCATGAAACCCTATTCACCACCGGGACATACATCTAGAAAGTCATAGAATACATGCTGGGGTATATACTAATGACACCATCAACACCACAGAGGTTCCAGGAGTTTTTACTTCAGACTCTTTGGGGGCTAGAGTTGCATCACCCATTGGTCTCATTAATGAGCCTTTGGAGACCATGTCTTCACAAACATTAGGCAATCTGGGGGACCTTCACTCCATGCAAATGGCATTCCCTAGAAAATCCCAGTCATTCAAAAGTTGTCTCCTAGGGAGAAATCATCTATTCATCCAGTATCTTTGGAATCATCTGAGAAATTAGATGAGGAAATTGATACTGAGGGGAACACTGTAACAAGTGGCCCTAGCTCTCACTTTATGTCACAATGGATGAAGCTTGTGTGCAACATGGCAGTTCTTCAGGACCATCTACTAATGGGTTACTTTCTGAGGACAAATTGAGAGAGTTGTATGGTGATCAAATGGATGGTTTTTACCACATTGCTCAGCAACTCCTGACTGCACACCTGCCTAATCAAGATTATGCTTCTATTCTATTAGAATATGCAAAAGATCAGGAGGAGATAAAAAAATAAGCAAAATGCTGAAGAAGGAAAAGCAAATGTGGATGCCTGGTTGGACAAGAGGCAAACTGTGAGCATGGAGGAGATGTTGTAGTGGATGAGGGAGAAATATCTGATTTCTCTTGGGTCATGTGAAAGGACTGTCACTCCCTCTACAATCTCTGATGCCATCCATGAGGTTGCCAAAGTGCAATTGCAAACCAACCACTACCTAGTAAGGGGCCTCAAATTTGAAATTGAAGATCACAGAAGCAAGATGAAGAGCAGAATGAATTCAACTGTTAAAAAGTTCATGCTTAGTGTAATGCTTGCTCCAAGATCTGAGTCATCCTTGGCAAGGTTTCATATGAAGGAGTTGAATGAAAAAATTGAGAAAATGGAAAGTGCATTCAAGGAAATTGTTGAGGCCAATGTTAATCTTCAACAGACTTAGTCAAGGACAAATAACATGGTGGAGGTTCTCTACAAGAACATGCATGCTGATATGCTGCCAAAGGATGTCAAATTGCATGAAATGACTCCTTTTCAGGTGGATCTGTATTATCAGTCAAAGGCACAGGATGAGCAGGCTCAAGCCTCTATAGTTGTAAGATTAGCTGAAAAAGTGGAACAACTGATTGTAAATCAACACACCATCAACAACAGACTTAGTCAAGATTGCTTTTATTACGTACCATCAGGTCCCCTAGGATCATGAGAAGCGTCTTCACCATCATCACCTCTATCATCATCTCTCATACTTTTAACTCCCATTGATTCATCATCATCCTTGCAACTCCCATCCTTATTACTCCTTGAAAAATCACCAGCCTTCTTCTCCCCCTTTTTGACATCATCACCACCTATGATAGTCAAAAGAATATACTCAAGTACTGAGGATATGTTGGCTTGAGCTACAATTACAGAATCAACTTTGGCAGTTAGAGAGTTGACAGAATTCTGTAGAAAGTCTTGTTGTGCCTTGAAAGAAGCTAAAGACTCCTTAACAAAAGCATCCTTTGACATTTGGAGAGAATGAAGAGTACAAAATTTGGTTTTCTTCTGAGCAGTAGTAGTGTCAAAAGTGCCCAATTTGATTTGAATGTGATAGATATCATTGACCAGCATAAGAGTTTTATGATTTCCTTGAATTTGGCCAGAGCCTGAAAGATTCAGAGTTTGGGCTATTAGAGTTTTTGCCTTGATACTTTGTCCATCCTTATAACTCCTTTGACTTTTGTCAGGCATCCCACTCCCATCACCATCAGTTTTATTAGAAAATTTTAGAGGAATATCAACTGTAAAGAATAATGTAACGTAACATGTAATAGTGGTACTGATAACTCAACTAAGATATATAGACAGTCAAATAATACTAATATGCAGCACAGAATCCAGAAGAACATGTGAATAGGAATCATACATACATCATTACAGAGCATTCAAGATGAAAGGCATACTGAACGTCAGCGAAAGAAGTTCATTTAATATGTTCAGGCCTCAGCAACAAATAAGAATTCAGAAGATTTCATATTAAAGAAAGTGTAATGATTTGAGTATAAATGTCAAAGGGTTTCAGTGATCAGAAGCAATGAAAAATTCAAAGATTAATAAGCTGAAACAGAATAGAAGTCAAGAGAATTTAATTCAGTGTTAGTCATTTGTGAACCAGAACAATGCACTAAGAGTCAGCACAATAAGAAGATAATTACTTTGATTTATCATAATAAAACAGTTGAATAAGCCAGAGAGTGAAAATAAGGTGGTATTTACTTGGAGCATGTCAAGAACATGGTTAAGGCAAGTAATATCACTTTAGTTGTTCTTGTGCTCTAGAAAAAATGTACCAGGCGTACCAAAATTTTTATTGGCACAAGTAAATAAATATCCAAGTTTTCCAAGTGCTTAGGGGCACCTAGGAGCAACAAAACTCAAGCCAAGGCGTAACAAAAGCTTAAGTCAAGGTATTATGGTGCCTATACAAGGGAATAAGAGCATAGGTGCAACAAACCTTGACAAGGGGTGCAAGGAAACTCCAAGAAAACATTCTAAGGCATTGGTGGCACCTATACACTGGAATAAGAGTAGAGGCGCCACAAAAGGGATGCTTAGGCGTAACAAACACCTTTTGTGGTGCATATACACCAAACACACTCTTGCAAGCTAAACAAAGGACTTAACATTGTTGGAAAATTAATTTAATTGATTTCCAAAAGTCTACAAAATATATATGGGTGAAATCAATACAGACAGTAATTTATTCATTTCCAACATTCAAGACAAACAGACGGGAAGCTCTATGAAAGCCTTTCATTAACCATACCCAACTGTATTCTTGTTTTAATATTGATTGAACCCATAAAATCTAATCTCTTGATTAGAAGTGTAGTACCTCAGGGATTTAATAATATATCTTTATTTCCCTGAATCTATGTGTTTCATTTACTGCCATTTTATATCTTAAGAATAGATACACTTAATCCGCAATTAAACGAAAATCTACCAACATCATATTCACCCCCCCTTCTATGATGATTTAGGACCTAACAATTGGTATCAGAGCTTCTTGATTCAAGTTACAAATCAAGATCCAAAAATAGTTTTTTCGAAAAACTGTATTTTTAGATCTAGAAAAATTCATATTGAAATTTCCTTGTTTTTAATGAAAATTCAATTTTAACTTTTTTTAAGATTTTAAATCCACTAATTTTTAAAAGGCTATTAATCGTCAATAATTCGAATTAAAATTTTATTTCTCAAAATTTAATTTTTATTCGAATTGATTTTAGTTTTTAAGAAATTAATTTTTTCTTGAGATTTAAAATTCTTCGTAACCATGAGTACCCAAAAATTCAGTAGCATCAAAATCCTAGCCTTTGACAAAAATGAATACATTCTATGGAAGAAGAAGATCTCCACTTTCATCAAATCAGCTAATTCTCAATACATGGGGATTTTGGAAAATGAACCATATGTTCCTCAGAAGCTTACACCAGAAACAGTCTCAGATGACGGAGAACGGATTTCTCAAGGATTTACCCCAAACGAGCCTTCAGAGACACTGACAAAGAAAGAGTAGCATGGGATAATCATCTTCAATGAATCCTAATGGATTCACTAGACACTACAATACCGAATCAAGTGATAAATTGCACTAGTGTCAAACAAATGTGGGATACGATGGATCTGCTAATGGAAGGTACTGTAGAAGTGAAGGAGAATAGGCTAGATATTCTTACTTTCCTGTATGAAGCTTTCAAGTCACTGCCTGGAGAAAGTATCACTCAAGTCTTTGAGAGATACAATAAATTGTTGAATGACTTGTCACTGCATGGCAAGGCCTACTCAAGTAGAGAGATCAACAGAAAATTTATGTTGACACTACCAGTGCATCTTGAACACAAAATATCTGCTATTAGAGAGAGAAGTGACATAAATGACATGTCTATCAAAATTCTATATGAGAAGCTCAAGATTCATGAAATGGAGCAAGAGCAAAGATAGATCATTTATGGTTCAGGAACTGTAGACAGTAAGAATACAACTCTATTAAAAACTACATCACTTGTAGCTAAAGATTTTTCCAGAGAACAACAAAGAAAAACCTGTAACTAAGAAAGAAGAGTTTCTAGAAGCTAAATTTACAGAGAATGCTCAAGAAGATGATGAATATGACTTCTAATCAATGGAAGAACTTGAACAGTTGGAAAACAAGGCAATGGCCTATATGGCAGGAAAGTTCAAGAACCTCTGGTTTAGAAGGAACACTAAGTACAAATTTAAGAGTAACACCAGTTATAGTGGTTCTAGCTTCAGAAACAACAACCGAGGTGGTTCGTCTTTAGGGTCTTTCAGCAAAGGAGGTTATAAGACTAGAATGGTAGACCGCGATAAGTTTAAGTGCTATAACTGCAATAAACCCATACATTTTGCTATAAAATGTCGGAAGCCTAAGCAAGGAAAAGAAAGAAAGGAGTAATATAATGAATTGAAAGAGAAGTATGATGCACTGGTAAAGAAGCATCAGAGCAGAGCTTACATAGCCGAGGGAAAGAGCTGGGATGATTCAGACAACGATGAAGAAGAGACATATAAAAATGTTACTTTAATGGCTGACTCTTCAGAGGCATCACCTCAGTCATGGAAGGTATCATTTCTATCCACAGTTGACATGTCTAATTCTGATTATAAGAAAACTGTAGAAGATCTTAGTGTAGAAATCTTTAATATACAAACAAGAATGCTAGCATCAGACAAAGAAAATGTTAAATAAGTTCTAAATAATAAAATGCTAGAAGTTAGAAATGAAGAACTAGAACTTACATGTGTTAACTTAGAAGATCTTAAGCAGAAGATAGAATATCTACCGAGAAGTAGAAACTGCTCTTAGGAATAAAATTTATGAGTTAGTGTTAAAACTTCAGGCTTATAAGAAATCTGTTAATCTTGTTAAGGAGGCAATAGATAAACAAGTCATAGGTCAAAAAACTGGAATAAGATTTGACTATGATGAGAACGCAGGAAAGAAACATGATGAATCAATTGATGAGGAAAGTCCTATGAAGCAACATATTCCACATGTGTTAAAAAATGTTGCTAAGCCCCTATACAAGAAGTTTGTCTTCAAACCCCTAGATGAATAACATATCTTAATGAAAGAAGAAATCCTTGCTGAGGATAAAAAGAAAGGGGAAGAAGATAAAGAGAAATTGCCTAAGAAATCTGTTAAAATTGTAGAACCTAAGTAACAGATTAAAAGTGATTTAGGCAACAAAAATGAAAAAAAGAAAGCTAACAGAAATGACAAGATAGGTGTTAATAAGAAAAAATGATTATGTTTATCCTCCCAAAGCTATTAGAAAATTTGTAACAATTGTAATTCTACTTGTCATCTTAAGCATGAATGCAAAAAGATAAAAGTAGTGAAAATAGAAACTTCTAATGTGCCTACCATGCTTGCCATGTCTATCCCTCATCAACCATGTGGTAAAGTAGGATGCATGCCATGTGCTTTAACCATCATGTCTGCATATATATACTTGATGAATTCATCATCTAGTACTTGCATTAATACAGATGTAAACATGAATAGAAAGCATGTTAGAGAAAAGACTGCTAGTCCTCCTAAGTCTAGGAAGGAAGCCCATGTCCCTAAGCCTAAAGACACACCTGTCAAGGCTAAACCAAAGAGCAAGGGCACAATCAATGAGAATGACAAGGACAAGGAAATTTCTACAGCTAAATTTGTTAACTTATCTAAGCCTCTTAGACCCAATCAAATTCCGGTGCCAAAAAAGAAGTAATCAATCTGTGGTTATAGGGCATAACAAAGAACAAGCGTGTCATGTGGATTCTTGACAGTGGTTGTTCAAGGCATATGACTGGTGATAAAGCCCTACTATCAGATGTGACTGGGAAAGCTAGCCCGATAGTGTCCTTTGGAGATAACAGCAAGAGATTCACGATGGGATATGGCAATTTGAAAATCAGAAATATTATCATTGAAAATATCTCTCATGAATGGATTAAAGCACAACCTCCTAAGTATCAGTCAGTTCACTGACAAGGGCTACAAAGTTACATTCTAAAAGGAAAAGTGTGCAATCCAAAATAGGAAAGATGTGAAGCTTACTCTTCAGGGAGTGAGAAAGGGGAATCTCTTTGTGGCCGACTTATTCTCTGTAAGCAAAGGTGAAGTTCAATGTTTTTTTAGCAAAGCATCAACACAGGACAGTTGGTTATGGCATAAGAAATTTTCACACCTGAACTTTAAGGCAATGAACTCTTTAATTAAGAGGGAATTGGTTAGAGGTCTACCCGAGATGAAATTCTGTCAAGAAGGTTTGTGTGAAGCATGCGAAAAGGGGAAGTCAAAGAAAGCATCTCACTGTAGCAAAGAATCATCAGACATTGTTAAACCACTGCAACTTCTGCATATGGATTTAATTGGTTCATTCAACGTCATGTCAATGTCAAGGAAGAGATATGCACTAGTAATTGTAGATGACTACTCTAAGTACACATGGGTGTTGTTTCTAGCCTCAAAGAATGAAGCCCCTCAAACAATTATTGATCACATAAAGAAGATAGAATTTGAAGCTGATTTACCTGTTAGGAAAATAAGGTCTGACAATGGAACGAAATTCAGGAATGTAACCCTGAATGATTTCTATATTGAGAAAGGGATTTCAAGACAATATTCAGCGCTCAGAACTCCATAACAAAATAGAGTAGTAGAAAGGAAGAATAGAACTTTGGTTGAAGCAGCAAGAACAATGCTGAATGAAGCTAAGTTACCTCAATATTTTTTGGGATGAGGCAGTCAACACATCTTGCTATACTCAGAACCGTAACCTGGTAAATAAAGATCATGACAAGACTCCGTACGAGTTGATGGCAAACAAGAAACCAACAATGAAATACTTTCATGTGTTTCGAGCAAAGTGCTTTGTACTGAAAGATGATGAACATCTAGGAAAGTTTGAATCCAAGGCTAATGAAGGTATATTTCTTGGCTACTCTCTGGAATCTAAGGCATACAGGGTTTATGTGATTTAACACAAAAAGGTCATTGAAAGCATGAATGTAACTTTTGATGATCTTAAGCTCCCAAGTCTACAAAGAACAGATAACAATGAAACTCTATAGTTTGAAAATTTGAACTCAGATGAAGGTGAAATGGAACCTGAAGATGCAACAGAAAATCAAGCACCAAATGAGAATAACAACAATGATGATTCTGATCCTAGTAGTGGAAATAGTGGAAGATTCACAAAAACTACTAGTAGTGGTAGAGAATCTCATTCTCAACCAAGCAACAGCTCAGGGGGAGAAACTGAAGGATCTACTAATAGGACTCGGCACTTTAATGAAAATAAGGCTAAATCATCTAGGGCCAATCTACATAGGCATAAGGTGTGGAGTAGAGATCACCCATTTGAGTTGATTCTAGGAGATACAGATGCTGGAGTTCAAACAAGACGTGCTTTATAGAATGAATGTTTATTCTCTAGTTTTCTCTCTGAGATAGAGCCAAAGAAAGAAGAAGAAGCACTAGAAGATCCAGATTGGGTTATTGCTATGCAAGAAGAACTCAATCAATTCGAAAGACAAAAAGTCTGGACACTTGTACCCAGGCCAAATAACAAGTCGATTATTGGCACAAAGTGGGTATTCAGAAATAAACTGGATGAAGATGGCATAGTTACGAGGAACAAAGCCAGACTGGTTGCTAAAGGTTATTCCAAGAAGAAGGAATATATTATGATGAAACATATGCACTAGTGGCAAGGCTTGAAGTTATTAGGATGTTTCTGGCATTCGCAGCACACTCAAACTTTAAAGTATATCAAATGGATGTGAAGAGTGCATTCCTGAATGGAGAGCTTGAAGAAAAAGTGTATGTGGAAAAACCCACAGGGTTTGAAGATCCAGAATTTGCTGATTTTGTGTACTTTCTCTTCAAGGCACTCTATGTCTTAAAGCAAGTACCTCGGACATGGTATGATACTCTATCTGTATTCTTACTTGAAAATGGTTTTACTAGAGGTGTCATAGATAAGACTTTCTTTCATAAAATGCATAAAAATGACATGATAATTATACAAGTATATGTGGATGACATTATATTTGGTTCTACTAACGATCAGTTGTGTAGTAGATTTGCTAAGTTAATGTAGAGTAGGTATGAAATGAGCATGATGAGGGAGCTGAATTACTTCCTTGGACTCCAAGTAAGACAAATGAAAGATGGAATCTTCATTTTCCAGACCAAGTACATCAGAGATCTTTTGAAGAAGTATGGTCTTGAAGATGCATCACCAGCCAAAACCCCAATGGAAACTGCCACGAAGCTTGATAAAGATGAACCTGATAAGAGGGTAGACATCACAAGCTACAAAGGTATGATCGGCTCATTACTTTACTTAACTGCAAGTAGGCCAAATATTATGTTTCCCACTTGCTTGTGTGCTAGGTTTCAGTCTGACCCTAAAGAATCACATTTTATAGCTGTTAAACACATTTTTAGGTATCTTAAGGGAAGTGTTAATTGTAGAATTTGGTACCCTAAAGATACAGGTTTTGACCTTGTTGGCTACACAAATTCTGATTATGCAGGTTGGGATTGATCGGAAAAGTACATCTGAGAGTTGTCAATTCCTTGGTAGAAGATTGATGTCCTGGTATAGTAAGAAGCATCATTCAGTTGGAATGTCAATAGCTGAAGCTGAATATGTCACTGCTGGAAGCTACTATGCTCAAATATTGTGGATAAGGAACCAACTTCAAGACTATGGACTATTGTTGAGCAAAATTCTAATATTCTATGACAACACAGGTGCCATAGAAATCACAAACATTCTTGTTCAACACTAAAGCACTAAGCACATTGATATCAGGTATCATTTCATAAGAGAGCAAATTGCAGACATCTTCAATAAATCACTGAATGAAATAACTTTCACTAGACTGCTTTGTGAACTTGGAATGTTAAATTAAACTAACTAATTATTTAGTAATCAAAAACTGTAATTTGAAACTGATAAATTAACTAGTTGATTAATTTCAATATTTTTAGGACTTGTGAATTTATTTACCAAATTATTTTCCAGTTCTTAAGATTATATATTAGATAAATACCTTGTGCATGCCTGTTAATTTGTTATTCTGATATTTATTTAATTTTGATCTTAGAAAATATTTAAATGTTTGTGGTTAATTAATAAATTCTTAGCACTTATATATTTAAATATTATTTGAAAATATTTTAAATAAAAAGGATAAATATTTATATTTATTATCATATTTAAAATAGAAGTAAAATAATAAAAAGCATAATTTATTTATTTTGATAATTTTAACAATTAATGTTATTATTAATAAATATTTTATGAGTTTTAATAAGAATGGACCTTATTATATTTAATATTTTAAAGGCCATAATTGTTAATATTAAAAATGTAGCATAAATTATAAATATTTATAATTATAACAATTTATTTTTATTCTTATAAATTGTTAATAATTTGAGATATATTTGTATTAATGAATAATTATTTTATTACTGATTTGTTTCAAATTATTCAAAAAAATATAAATATATTTTAGTAACAAAATTTTTGTGGAACAACAAAATTCACCAAGTGATTTTGTTGCGCCACATAGGGGAACAATTGTGTAGGCGCAACACTTAGTGAAATTTTGGGGTTAAATGACTTATTCATAATCAGACTCACACTTACATTGCAAGTGGGTCACTGAACTTAAAAAACTTGCACTTAAATAACTGAACTAATATAAACTTGTAATCGACTAACTGAACTAATAGAAACTTGCAATCAACTGACTGAACTAATATAAACTTGTAACTAGGTGTTCGAAGTCAAAAAGTCATAAAATATCACATATTTTAATTTATAAAGTATTTTAGGGAGAAACTGGTACAACAGTATTTTCGTAATCCAAATCCAAAAATTTGAATCCGTATTTGAATTCGAAATATCCCGAAAAAATATATGTATAATAATTATATATATCTTATTAAAAATATATTAGTTAATAAATAAATATGTAAATATGTATATATTATAAATTGAACATAAGAAAATATATATTTATATTATATATTTTTCTATATAATATATATAATTTCAGATTCAGATATTAATTATCGGATACAGATTTTCCCATATCCATATTTGTATTCAAATCCGACTATTCAGATACAAATATTATTCACTTTATTTCAAATACAGATAATATTCGACTTATTTTGAATACGGATACAGATATTTCGAACGGATATCAGATATTTTAAATTTTTTTAACAGCCCTACAATTTTGTATGTTGTAAGTTTATTTTGTTCAGTACCTCAGTTGCAAGTTTATTTTGTTCAGTAACTCAGTTGCAAATTTTTATTAATCTAGAAATGTAAATGCAAGTTGGGGTTGAGTTCAATTTTGTAAGTTGCAAGTTCATTTTTTATTTTGTTAGTGATGTTAACGACAGTTACCCAAATGCAAGTTTTAATTACTTGGATTACGTAAATGCAAGCTTTTTGAGTTCAATGAATCATTTGCAAGTTGAGTGCGAGTTTGATTATGAATAAGTCATTTAACCCTGAAATTTTGTTGCGCCAAGAGTTTGGTTGCACCAACAAAGTAAGCCTCTATGTTGCGCCAATGAAGTTTGTGGCGCTATCATAGTGTACACACTGTGTAGGCACCACAAAGTCCTTAAAATATTTTTTTTGTTTTGTTTGTGGCGCCTATAAATAGCTATGTAAGTGTTATCTTTCAATTTATTTATTTGTTGTGATTTATATATACATACATAATTAAAATCTAAATACTTACACCATTAGAGGCACAACAAGATCCAGTTTTTTGATTGATCATATCTTAACGAATCCTTGTCCAAATTAAAATATATGACCGGTTCTGTAATACCCATAAGATTGTCAATCATTTGCTAGTTACTTTATCTGATTTGGTTAATGAAAGGCAGATTGTCTAAACTTGTAACACTGTAACTAATGTAACTCAACTAAAGAAAAGATACTTAACCGGAAGAAAATCAAGAACAAGAAGTCACAAAGAAATCAATACAAATTGAAGACAAGGTAATTGATACAATTTAACATGATTAATTATGATCAATCAAAGATGAAATCACTGGAAGAAGTTCAAGTCAAAGTTGTTCATGCCTTAGTGATGTGTAACTTAAAGAATCAAGATCATAACAATCAGTATCAATAAGACTAATTGATTTCAAGTGAAGAAGCAGGAAAACGACAATTTGAAAGCCACATTACTAACTGAATATGGTATTCTATTCAGAAGCAAGAACCCTATCAAGACTAGTCACTTATGAACCAGACCATTGCATCAAGTGTTAGGGCATTGATAGCAAGTTTATGTCAGTAGTTGAGATCCATGTTCAAGAGCTTGTTGTAAAATATAGAAGACAAGAAGAAATCACAAGTTCAAGATGTTGCATTGAAGTTTATAGTTGAAGCCCAAAATTTCTCTAAGTACTTACTGGGGAACCTATGTAGAAATTTCTATCTAGGAATTCTAGATAAATTTCTACTTAGAGCCAAGTAGAAATTCTGGAAGTGGAATATTTTCTAAGTACACAGGAATGAAGCTATCTCGAAATTCCTATGTAGAAGTTCTACTTAAATATTTGAGATAGAGTGTAAATAGAAAATTCCTATGTAGAAGTTCTACTTAAATGTTCGAGATAGTAAGTAGAAATTCCTAAGTAGAAATTCTACATAGAGGACAATTTCAACATAACACATGGCATCATCTGGTTGGCTATTTCCAAGCTTTCAAGACAAGATAAGATTTACGTGGACAACATTGGACCACTCATATCTTATCTGTTGAAGACTACAAGTCATAGATTACAAGTAGTATAAATAGAAGTACTCGTGTAACATTTTAAAAAGAGAGCAATATTGAGAGAAACACTTGTAAAAGAGACAGATAGTATTCACAGAGCTTAGTATCATTTACTACCCTCTTTACTTCTGTTGTACTATTGTAATGAATGTTGTAGCAACCCTTTCAAGGTATATATAAGACATATATTCCTTGAATCATTGTGTTCATTTATTACAAAGTATTTATTTCTTCATAAAGTTGAAAAGTTGTATTTACCCCCCCCCCCTCTACAACACATTTGGACCTAACAATTGGTATCAGAGCTATATGTTTAACATACAAAACATAGATTCTTGTGTTTGGTAGAAGATTTATGAGTTTTCATTTCTAGATCTACTTTTCAAGCTTTTCTTGAAAAGTGTGCTTTAACTCGTTTATCAGTGAAAACTCATCCTAAAAATTATTTAAACACTCCAGGTGTGATTATTTAGCTTGGGTCGATTTTAGATAATTTTTGTGAATTATTCTGGGTATTTGATTCTTTGTGTTCTTCAAGAAGTCATCACTGTTCTTGATAAAGAAGACAAACCCAACAACTTTTGATTCCCTTTTTCAAAAGACAAAAAGTGAAAAAGGTGTTATTGGCTTTTGATTGGACAACTTTCTCACTGCACAAAAAGATATTAAAGATTACTCTGTACCTGTCACGTGGGTGAGGTGAGTTAGGTGAGAAAAGACACAAAAGTCAAAAAGTATGAAAATAATATTGTTTATTCAATATTGTAAGTGACCTACAACAAATTTTCTCTAAGGACAAAAAGTTCTACATAGAATTTCTACTTGAGATTTTCTACTTAGAAATTTCGACTTGAGCAAAATCTCTACGTAGTGAAAATTTCGATATGCACTAAATTTTGACTTAGTGAGAATTTCTACTTGTCAGATTTTCTACTTGGTGATATTTCGACTTAGGTAAAAGTTCTACATAGATTTTCTACATAGCCTAGTCTTGGGTACTTAGAAATTTTTGGTGACCAAAATTTGAACTTTGATTTATTCTGAGATAATTCGATTTTCTTTTAATCACTAATCAAGTAATAAGAAAAGTTTAATATCTCTACTTTAAATCTACATTAAGATGGCACCTAAAAATCATTTCAAAATTCCAATGTTCGACCGAGATCACTATGAAGAATGGGTGTTGAGAATGAAACTTTACCTTGAGTCCGTCAATCCTGAATATCTGGAAGTCCTTGAAAAGGGTAAATTTGTACCAATGGTTGTTGTTCCTGAGCATATGGAAGGAGATGTGATTGTTCCACAACGGTCTGAGCCTAAGAAGGCAGCGGACTTTTCAAATGCTGATAAGGAGCAAATAGCTTTCGATACATCCGTTCGACAAACATTGATGGAATCTCTAGATCATGAGATGTTTAATGTAGTCAAAGGACTAACTACCGCAAAGAAGATATGGGATAAAATAGAGGTCGTCATGGAAGGTACTGCTGAGGTCAGAAGCAACAAAACACTTATACTCAAGATGGAGTATGACACCTTCAGAATAAAAAAAGGAGAAAGCATAACAGATGTATATCTAAGATTCAGTCAGTTAGTGTTGGATTTGAATCTGAGTGGTGTAACTCTCCCCGTGGTTGAAGTCAACACGAGATATCTAAGGAACCAACCAAAGAGCATTGAACATAGAGTCTACGCTGTTAGAGAAACCAGAGATTTGCATACAACTTCTATGGAAGAATATTATGGAATTTTAAAGACTTATGAGCTGGAGACCCTTCAAGATCAAGCATGGGATAATGATTCAAGAGGAAAGGAAGCTGCATCAGGATTAATTGCTGATGAGGAAGAGTCTAAAAAGGCAATGATTGCAGAAAAACCAAGATCATCACCTACACCACATCAAGTTGAAAATGATGATGAGTGCACGTCAACTAGTGATGACAACTACTTCACCCAAGAAGAGCTGGACAACATGGATGATAGTGTCGTGGCATACATGGCAAGGAAGTTCAGCAACATAAGATTCAGAAAGAGTAACTGTCCACAAAGAAAATCTTCATCTTACTATCGAGTTACTAAGGGTGGTGGTAGTTCTCAAGGTTATAAAGGGAAAAGCAAGAGTACCAGCTATAAATCACCTTTGGATTTCAAAATGAAGTTCAAATGCTATAACTGTGGTGAAGCTGGACATTTTGCTATAGACTACAAGAAGCTGAAACAGACATATCCCAAAGAAACTTATGAAACCCTCAAAAGCAAGTATGAAGCCTTGGTGAAGGAAAGTGTAAGGCATAATGTAACGTAGTATGTAATAGTGATAACGATAACTCAACTAAGAAACAAAGACAGATAAATAATACTAATATACAGCACAGGAATCCAGAAGGACATGCAAACAGAAATAATACATACATCACTGCAGAGCATTCAATATGTAAAGTTTACTGAACGACAGCGAGAGAAGTTCATTACTATGTTCAGGCCTCAACAACAAATAAGTGTTCAGTAGATTTCAGTCTAAAGACAGTGCAATCATTTAAGTATAGTTGTCAAAGGATTTCAGTGATCAGAAGCAATGAAACAGTCTAAAGTTAGTTAGCTGAAACAGAACAGGAATTAAGGGAATACAATTCAGTGTTAGTCGTTTGTGAACCAGACCAGTGCACTAAGCGTCAGCACATCAAGAAAAGAATTGACCTGATTAATCAGAAGAAAATCAGTTGATCAAGCCAGAAGAGTGAAATCCAAGTAGTTGTTACTTCAAGAATTGAAGATAGTTATTAAAGCAAGTGAAACTACATTCGGTGGTGCCTACAAAGGTGGAACCTAGTGTGAAGTACAACAATCTTTACTTAGGCGCAACAAACAAAGTTGGAAGCTCAAGATTAGTCTAAGTCATGATTTTGTGGCGCCTACACACTGCAACTAGTGTGCAGGCGCAACAAAACATGTTGTAGCATTTTATCCAAGTCAAAGGTGCAACAAAAGTTAGATGGATGATTTTGTGGCGCCTACACACTGCAACTAGTGTGCAGGCCCAACAAAATGTAATGAAGGCGCAACAAAATGCTACTTGGAATTAAATTGAAGGCAAAGGCACAACTTGGAGGCGCAACAAACATTAAGTGGTGCCTACACAGTGGAGACAGTGTACAGGCGCAATAAAGATGAAGCTAAGGCGCAACAAAGTTTACACGGCGCAACAAAACATATTTGTGGCGCCTACACACCACTAGCACTCTTGAAGCGCAATAAAGGACTTAAACATTTGTGGAAATCAATTTCCAAAAAGCCTACAATTATATATGGGTTTAATTCAAAAGAATTAGTAGAGGTGATCATCTTCAGCATTCAACACAAACAGACGGGAAGCTCCATTAAAGCCATACATTTATTTCACCCAACTGTATTTGTGTTGTAATATTGTTTTGAACCCATTGCAGCTAATCTACTGATTAGAATTGTAGCACCTCAGGGATTTAATAATATATTGTTATTTCCCCGAACTTTGTGTTTCAAGTACTGTCAAGTTCATATCTCTTAAACACAAAAACATAATCCGCAATTAAAACGAAAAATCTACCATATCATATTCAACCCCCCCTTCTATGATGATTTTGGACCTACCAATTGGTATTAGAGCTTGTTGATTGAAGTTAACAATCAAGATCCAAAAATAGTTTTTCGATAAAGTGCATTTTTAGATCTAGAAAAATTTATATTGAAATTTCTTTAATAGTAAAGAAAATTCAATTTCGATTTTTTCAACGATTTTAAGTTCACTAATTTTAAGAAGACTATCAATCATCAAGAATTCGTATTAAAATTTTATTTCTTGAAATTTTATTTTTATTTGAATTAATTTGAATTTTTAAGAAATTAATTATTTCTTAAGATTTAAAATTCTTATAACCATGAGTACCCAAAAACTCAGCAGCATTAAAATCCCAGCCTTTGACAAAAATGAATACATCTTATAGAAGAAGAAGATGTCCATTTTCATTAAAACTTCAAATTCTCAATATTTGGGAATTTTAGAAAATGGACCCTATGTACCTCAGAAGCTTACACCAGAAACAGTTTCAGAAGACGGCGAACGGATTCTGTAAGGATTTATCCCAAATGAACCTTCAGAGTTTACTGACACTGATAAAGAAAGAGTTGCATGGGACAATCATCTTCAATGCATCCTGATGGATTCTTTGGACACTACAATGCTAAATCAAGTGATTAACTGCACGAGTGCCAAACAGATGTGGGATACAATTGAACTGCTGAGGGAAGGTACAACAGAAGTGAAGGAGAACATTCTTGATATTCTTACCTCCCAATATGAAGCTTTCAAGTCACTACCAGGAGAAAGTATCACTCAAGTCTTTGAGAGATACAACAAATTGTTGAATGACTTGTCACTGCATGGGAAGGCCTACTCACGTAGGGAGTCAACAGAAAATTCATGTTGACACTGCCAGCACACTTGGAACACAAAATCTCTGCCATCAGAGAAAGGAGTGACATAAATGACATGTCCATTGAAATTTTATATGGGAAGCTCAAGACTCATGAAATGGAGCAAGAGCAAAGACAGATCATTTATGGGACAGGTACAGTAGACAGTAAGAATACAGCACTGTTGAAGACTACAGCTCTTGTAGCCAATGATCTTGCTGTCTCAGAGATCAACACAGTGAAACCTGATGTTGAGAAAGAAGAAATTCTGGAAGCTGAATTTACAGATAACACTCAACCAGGTAATGAAGACGACTTCTACTCAATGGAAGAACTTGAACAATTGGAAAATAAAACAATGGCCTATATGGCAGGGAAGTTCAAGAACCTCAGGTTTAGGAGGAATCTTAAGTACAAATTCAAGAGCAACTCCAGTTACAGTGGTTCAAGTTTCAGAAACAGCGACCGAGGTGGATCGTCTTCAGGGTCTTACAGCAAAGGAGGTTATAAGAAAGGAATGGTAGATCGCAGTAAGTTCAAGTACTACAACTGTGATGAACCCGGGCATTTTGCAACAGAATGCAGGAAGCCAAAGCAAGTAAAAGAGAGAAAGGAGTCATATGATGAACTCAAGCAGAAATATGATGCACTGGTAAAGAAGCATCAGGGTAGAGCTTATATAGCTGAAGGTTATATAAGGTGTAGAATGGGGCTTTTAGCGAAGAGATCTATATATTGTGTAAAATCCTAAATACGTCTCAAAAAGAACAGAAAACACTTGTTGCCAAATGCAGAATGCTTGAGGCAAAAGTAGAAGAATTAGAGGCTGTCTGCACTATAGATACTTCCCTAAGAGACTCTATTAAATCTTTGGAACACAAGCTCAACCTTAAAGATGAAATAGAAGCATGTCTTAGTAATAAACTAGCTGAGTTAGAAACTAAATGCGAAGCTTATAAACTAGCAGCTAGTAAAGTGAATGTTGATAGTGACACATTTAAGAATATAACTGAAGTCGGTGTAGGACTTGACTATTCTAACTTATCTAAGAAAGAAGGAAAAAGACCTGTAGACACTAGTTCCATTAAGATTAATAAAGAAATACCTACAATTCTTAAATCTACTGTCAAACCTATCTTTAAACACTTCGTTCCTCGTGAAGAAGGAGAGACTGAATTGTTATTTAGATATGAGATTGAAATGGAAGATCAGAAGAAAGAACAACCTATAACTCCTACTAAATCATTTAAAATCAATTCCCCTAGAGATGAGTCTAGACCAGGATTAGGAGCTAAAGCTGTTAAACAATAGTGTAAAAAGGAAAAAGGCTTAAAAGAGGTTAAGGAAGCACGAATAAAGAAAGCATGTTATCACTGTAAATCAACTGAACATCTTTCTTATCATGTAAATCTAACATGAATATTCCTGTTGCACATGCCATGCCTGTACCACACATAATGAATAACATGCATCAGAATCATGCACAATGTGGTCAACCAAATTGTATGCCATGCACTTTTAACGTCATGCAAACATTTGTGAACTTGATGAATGCAACTAGCCAATCATGTCTAAATTCTTCTGGTAGTTCTAACGTCAAAAAGAAGCATGTAAGAGCTAAGACTGTTAGTCCTCCTAAAATTAGGAGTGACAAACCTTCTCCTAAGACTAACAAATCTGTCAAGTCTGAAAAAGGAAGAGACAAAGTCGAAAGCTCTAGTAATGTTAAAAAGGGTGCATCTCCTGTTGTTAAATATGATAATTCTCGATCTTATAGAAAAGGCGGGCCCAATCAATTTTTGGTTCCGAAGAACGCCTAATCAATCTGTTATTGTCGGGCTTTAAGTAGAAAATAAATAAAATTATATGGGTGCTAGATAGTGGAGCATCAAGGCATATGACAGGAAACAAGTCCCTGCTTACAGAGTTGGTTATGAAGGCTGGCCCTTATGTCACCTTTGGAGATGACAACATAGGTGTGACAAAGGGATATGGAAAATTGAAAACTGGTAATGTAATCATTGAAGATATTTCCTATTTTGAGGGATTGAGACATAATCTATTGAGTATCTGTCAATTCTGTGACAAAGGATACCAAATTATCTTCAATAAGAAAGGTGTATCAATCACTCACATTAAGGAAGGTTCGTTGGCTTTAAGAGGAGTTCGAAAGGCAGATCTTTTTGTTGCTGATATGGATTCGGCAAACTAGAATGAAGTCACCTGTTTCTACAGTAAAGCTTTAAATGATGAAAGCTGGTTATGGCATAAAAAGCTATCTCACTTAAACTTCAAAACGATGAATGCTCTCGCAAGGCGAGAATTGGTGAAAGATCTACCTCAAATGGAGTTTGCTCCTAAAGGACTCTGTGAAGCTTGTGAAATGGGAAAGTCAAAGCGAGCGTCGCATAAGAGTAAAGAAATTTCTAGTATCACTGAGCCTCTGCAACTCCTACATATGGATTTATTTGGCCAAGTGAATCTCCTATTATTGTCTAGGAAAAGATATGCGTTAGTAATCGTGGATGACTTCTCCAAGTATACATGGGTATTGTTCGTAATGACAAAAGACGAAGTACCTTTCCAAATCATTGATCACATCACTGAAATTGAGAATGTTTCAACACTCACTGTGAAGACGATTATATCAGACAACGTCACTGAATTTAAAAATGCAATACTGAATGATTTCTGTGTTTCTAAAGGAATACGTCATCAGTACTCTGCCCCGAGAACTCCACAGCAAAACTGAATAGTTGAAAGGAAGAACAGAACTTTGGTTGAAGCAGCAAGAACTTTGTTGTATGAATCAAAACTTCCTCTATACTTTTGGGCCGAAGCTGTGAGTACTGTGTGTTACACTCAGAATAGAACCTTGATTATAAAAGATAAAGAAAAGACACCATATGAACTAATGAATAACAGAAGACCAATAATTAAATACTTTCATGTCTTTGGAGCTAAATGTTATGTACTTATAGACGATGAAAATCTAGGTAAGTTTGAAGCAAAAGCACGTGAAGGGATATTTGTGGGTTATTCTACAGATGTGGTGGCAGCTTATCTGGTATTCTTAGTGAAAGATCGAAAAGTGATTGAGAGCTACAATGTCAAATTTGACGATACCAAACTCCCATCAATTTCTAAAGATAATAGTGAACCTGAGTCCCTAAAATTTCAGAATATGGACTTGGATGAAGTTGAGGATGAACCTGAGTTGATTGTTACTTCAAATATACCAAGTGTTCGTGAAGAAATACATAAGTCTAGTGGACAATCGATTTCTACAAGATCAGAAGAAACTTCTTCAGCATAGTCTGGCAACAACTCAGGGGGAGTAAATAGCAGCTCAAGGACAAGTGCTCAAAACTCAAGAAGAGATGACACTAGTTCTGCAGGAGCTGGCATTAACTCAGGCAGAGTTAGTAGAAATAACACAAGTAGTCAACACAACAATTAAGAAAATCAAATTGAATCATCAAGACATTTACCAAAAGAACGGGTATGAAGTAGAGATCATCCGTTTGAATTAATCATTGGTGATCCAGACGCCGGTGTGACTACTAGAAGAACTACAAGACTTGACATGGCTAATATCTGCTTGTACTCTGGGTTCTTGTCCAAACTTGAACCTAAAGAAATAGAAGAAACTCTTGGTGATGCTGATTGGGTAATTGCAATGCAAGAGGAGGTTAATCAGTTTGAAAGGCTGAGGAGCTCAATCAGTTTGAAAGGCAGAAAGTTTGGAAACTGGTACCCCGACCAAAGAACATATCAGTAATTGGAACTAAGTGGGTATTCAGAAATAAACTGGATGAAGACGGACGTGTAACACGAAACAAGGCTCGTTTGGTAGCGAAGGGTTATTCTCAAAAAGAAGGTATTGATTATGATGAGACCTACGCTCCAGTTGCAAGACTTGAGGTAATCAGGATGTTCTTGGCCTTTGCAACACACATGAACTTAAAGGTTTTTTAGATGGATGTGAAAAGTGCCTTCCTGAATGGAGAGCTAGAAGAAGATGTATATCTAGAACAGCCACATGACTTTATTGATCCAGAACTTGTAGATTTTGTATACTTTCTCTTCAAAGCTATCTATGGCCTCAAGCAATCCCTAAGACGATGGTATGAAACCCTATCCTTGTTCTTAATTGAAAGTGGTTTTACTAGGGGAGTAATTGATAAAACATTGTTCTATAAAATGTAAAGGGTGATTTAATACTTGTTCAAGTCTATGTGGACGATATTATTTTTGGGTCATCTAATGAGCGCTTGTGCGAGAAATTTGCCAAGTTAATGCAGGATAAGTATGAAATGAGCATGATGGGGGAGCTGTCATTCTTCCTTGGATTACAGATCAGTCAGAGAAAAGAAGGAATCTTTATCTGTTAGTCTAAGTACAAAAAAGATTTACTCAAGAAGTACAATCTAGAAGATGCGTCAACAGCTAAAACTCCCATGGCAACTGCCACGAAGCTTGATGAAGACAAATCAGGTAAACCAGTTGACATCACAAGATATCGAGGTATGATTGGCTCACTTCTTTATTTAACTGCAAGTAGACCCGATATAATGTTCACAACTTGTTTGTGTGCAAGGTTCAAAATGGATCCTAGAGAGTCACATCTCATAGCTGTCAAATGAATCTTTAGGTATCTCAAGGGAACATCAAATCTAGGGATTTAGTACCCAAGAGATACAGGTTTTAATCTAATAGGCTATTCGGATTCAGACTATGCAGGTTGCAAGATTGATAGGAAAAGAATATCTGGTGCCTGTCAATTCCTAGGAAGAAGATTGGTGTCCTGACAAAGTAAAAAGCAACATACAATATCTACTTCTACTGCTGAAGCTGAGTACATCACTGCTGGAAGCTGTGTAGCTCAAATACTCTGGATGAGGAACCAATTGAAAGATTATGGCATGGAGCACAAGAAGATTCCTATCATATGTGACAACACTAGTGCCATTGCCATGACCAACAATCCTGTGGATCACTCCAGAACCAAGCACCTAGATATAAAATATCACTTCATAAGAGAACATGTTGAGAAGGGGACCGTGGAGTTACATTTTGTACCCACAATGTAACAAATTGCAGATATATTCACTAAACCTCTTGATAAAGTCACATTCAATAGGTTGGTTGGTGAATTGGGGATGCTTAACACAAGTTAGTAATTCCTCTTATCTGTAAAATCCCAGTTTTGATCAAGTACATATGTTTTTCTTCTTATAATTTGCATATTTTAATTGTGTCTAGTTGAAAACATATGTAAATAATCTAGAAAATTGCTAAAAATATCACTTCTATATGCTATTTAATCATTATAGACTTAGACTTTAAAATGTTTCATTAATGATTATTATATGTGTATGTTGTGTTATTTTTCATGAATTCATTGTGCATTGAGTGAAATAATTTGTAAAAACTTTGAATTTATGCTCATTTAATTGCATGAACATAGGGGGGTTAAATTCATGCTTCTCTAAATTCTACATGATTTTTTTAATGAATTTCTCTATGTTTTTCATGTAATTTTATGATATTAAGGCCTTAGAATTATCAAGGAATGTTTTTAGTATTGGTTATGATTAAAAATCCTTGAATTGGTATTTATTTTAATTTGGCAAAATTTAATTATTGTTTTCATGAAAAATTGCCAAATTTTACTAAGTATCTTCAAAATTTCGAGATATGTTCTATCTCGAAACTCATATCGAAATTCGACTTGAATTTCGAATTTGAGGCCTCCAGGTGTGAAGTTTTGAAAATTCTAAGTCTGGGAAGAAGTTCGACTTAGGTTCTATCTCGAACATTATCTCGAATATCGACTTCATGTTCGACTTAGGTTCTATCTCGCACATTATCTCGAATATCGACTTCATGTTCGACTTAGGTTCTATCTCAAACATTATCTCGAATATCGACTTCATGTTCGACTTAGGTTCTATCTCGAACATTATCTCGAATATCAACTTAATATTCGAGATAGTTTTCCCTGGTAAGACTTATAATTTGTTTAAGGGTTAAGGAAATTTCGAGATAGTCTCTTTCTCGAACCTTATCTCGAATATCGACTTGATGTTCGAGATAGGTTTTCCTTGAGGGTTTTGACTGTTTAAATTGTTTAAGTGACTAAACTTTGAGTTAGCACCTATGTCGAAACTCAAGTCGAAGTTCGACTTGATGTTCGACATAGTGTTCGACTTAGATTACCCTGTACTTACTTAAGTTTTTTTTTTATTTTCACAGGTGTATTTTTGTCATTTCTTAATAATGTATATATATACATCGCTAACCCGATGTTATTTTCACTTTTACCCATTGTTTAAAACCTAATTTTTACAGCCCCCACCCTCCCTCCCAGGCGATTTCTTCTTCACAGCGGTTTCTGTGTTAATATTCATACATACCACGAACTACTGTCAAAATTGTGTCTGAATCTATTGTTTGCATCTCTGATCACTGTGTGTTTTTGTGTTTTGCATCGTGTCTGTTCATCTTTAATCTCGATATATACACAATCCTATACACACGCTTTCACATATACGCATTGTAGTTACAGTTAAGTAGTTTGTTTGGTATTGCTGTGTTTGATTTCGTATCATTGATTTAAATTCCGTAGTTTATTTTCCAGTTACGACTCTGTGTCTTTTCTGCTAATTAAAAGGAATTGATCTGCCATTGTTTCGTTAATTTTTCCCCTGCTTTAATTGTGTGCATTTTTTTATATACAAATATCCAATTAATTCAAGAAGAAAATTTTTTACAAACAAAATGTCTCACCAATTTTCACTTGCTAAAAATAACTTTTATAATATTTCTATGGAAATTGGTGATCAACTCCCGCGATTCAAGTTTTGGGTGCGATTTCTCAATTTGTACTCCAAAGCTAGTACTGCTTTCACTGCCAAACCAACACTGGTTCATGATGCTTTGCAGCAATTATGGACCAGTGCGGTTACTTATGGGAGCAAATCGACCCCTTATGGTTTTAAGTTTACCTTAGAAGGTCAAGAATATGAGGTTACAGAGGCAGTTTTTAATAGAGTTCTTGGTTTCCCAGTCAAGGATTCTTATGACCCTGTACCTACAACGACCGAGCGCTTGAAGTTTTTTGAGGAAATTGGATGTTATCCTCCCACTGGTAAAATATCCACTTCCACTATTCAAAAACAATTTTTTCATTTGGAATGGAATTACTTTTTCGAAGCTATCACAAGATGTTTTCGTGCACGCAAAAGAGATTTTCATCAAATTCCTATTCCCATGCAAATCTTTGGTGTTTCCCTGGCCCGTGAACTCAACATCAATTATGGAAGAATCGTTCTTTCTGAAATTGTGGCCATGATGGGATCACCTGATACCAGGGACATTGCAACCACTGATGTTGTCTGCTGGTATCCCCGTTTCTTACAAATGCTAATTAATCATCTTGTACCATCTCATGCTTTATCAGTTAGGCAGGCATTTGTTAGGAGTCCAACCTCTGCATCTCTCGGTATGTGAACTAAGTCACTAACAATAATAGCTAACCATGATAAGCATCAGGGTAAACCTATGTCTATTCCTGAGAATATTAGAGTGTGGCTTTCTTATAATGCAGGTGTCACTACTCTGGCGGGGACTTCACAACTATCATCACATGCTCAAAATCCATCTGCTCATACTGACGCATTTCAAGGGATTCCTGATGAGCAACTTGATGATGAAGAAGAAGAGGGTCATTCTCTCAGTCAGTACTCTACCGGGCAAAGGGAGCAGCAACCGTCTCCTAGGTCAACTCCTGCTGAATCTGACCCCTTTGCTGAACAAGGTAATGAAGGAGGTAATTTCTTTGAACATGAGGTACCCTCTGTTCACACTACAAATACTTCATCTTCATCTAATTCTGATTCCGTGGCCCAGGATTCTGCTAACCCGCAGGATCTATCCCAGGGTGATAGCCAAATTTCTGAGTCTAATTCCCTGACTTCTTCACTTTCACCCTTGTTGACGGGAGTTAAAAGGCCGGCACCTGTAGAATTAGGTGAGAGTTCTGATGAGAGTAACCTGCAGTGCAGCCCCTAATAAGGAAGCGAGCCAAAATTTCTCAAACTGCTACTTCACAAGCCCAGTAAAAACCTAGTGTGTCAATCACAACCACTCCACCTCACGTGAGTGGTTCTCCCCTTGCACATTCTACACCTAGGACTTTTGGTGAGGATTTTGTGCCTTCTGAGGAGCCTGTTGCTTCAGCTAGGCCAGAAGTTTTATTTGCTTCCAAAGTACCTTCATCGGTACGTACTGATGCTGTAGAGATGATCGGTTCAGATGTTGTACATGAACACTTTGCAGCCTATCAGCCTGAGATTCCACCTTAGGAACAGACAGGATATTTAGATCCCATAACTGCTCTTCACTTTTCTTATCCAATTTTTGCAAATGGGTTGTTACTAATCTATTCTTTAATTTCCTCAAAATTTCTTTCACCACTTACTATATGCCTTAAAATTTAAACTTATTTAACCAAAACTCACATACTTAGAGAATTTAGCATCCAATCTCTTTTCTCTTAATATTTCCAAGGCTATATAGATTTCTCCCTTCGGGTTCTTCATCTTTAATCTTTGGGCAGATCAAAATATCCCCTATGAAGACTTCGATAACTTGCCTAATTATTTCTTAAAACTCCAATGAAAACCTTAAAAGGTACAGATGCATTCATTAATACAACCTTCCTCATCAAAGACTCACAATATCCTTATCGCGTACTAAACGCCATCATTGGCATAATACCAAGGTAAATATTTAACTTATAATAACATATCCTTAATATATCTTCAAAAGTAGACTAATTTCTTCAAGTGGTCGAATATTCTGTGTATCCATGGTATAGGTATCCAACATAAATTCTTAGTAACATATGTATGGTCTCATGCCGCTATCCTCTTCCTTAACAAGCAAAATATATGCACTTCATAGTGACACTTCAATCTTATGATACCTTTATATAATAGTTTTTATAACTGAGTGACTAACTCTTTTATGCTGACAAGTGTCATCTTTTAAGATGCCTCCAATGCTGATGTTACTCATCACAGTAGATCAATGGCGGATGATATAATATATAATGGGTGGTAACCCCAAAATTTAATGAAATTTACACTCGAATCGTAATTTAAATCTTCTCAGTCTATCTCTGTCTTCAAATCTCAACTTTATCCATTATCAAATAATCTTAACTTCACTATTTTATTGTTACCATTAGATTGTACATCCTTATTTGGACAATCGTCCATTCTTAACATCATATCAATTCTTCAATCTGATAGGGACTTAAATCTACGTCAAACCGGTACACTAGTCAATCTTGATACCATATTACCTTTCCCTCTTCTCCATATTTAAAACATGTTATCCCTTCTTTTAGGGCAATCATTATCATAACATCTAGACTTTATAATTATAGCTCATTGCTTTCCATTTCACATACTTTCCAATATCAGTCTCACTGTTTAGTAAGTGAGGTCTTGATTGGCTTGGGTGAACCATATTTAACTATACGTCAACACGCTCAGATTTTCTTAATCCACTGTTCTTTCCGAAGTAGAACTCTGGTTCCTTGTTAAAAGTTAATGGTATTTCTTTATATGTTGCTCCTCAAATTCCCTTTTTCTCCATGTCTCTTTCTCAACCATTTCATTTCCAATTCCTTCTATAACCACTTCTTGAATATATATAGTAATTATTTCCAACACTATGGATTTAATTGAATCCTCAACATTCAAGATGACAATCCTGATAATTCATGTAGACTTCAATTCAGAATATAACACACTCTTGTTTCAGTCCCAAAACTTCAATTACATCTGAATTTCCAGATACTTAGGAACAAGTACATAATACAAGAAATATTTATGGCTAAAGAAATCTTTGTTCGATAAAGTTCATAGGAATTCTCGTTGAATCAATGACCTTATTAAGTCTCCACCAATTTCTCTTCAGAAATTTTGATCAACACATAATAACCTTATATATTGCAAGGTAGGGAAACAAGGTATATTATATGATTTGGTCATCCTATAGTTACTACTGTTAGTCCTATAATAACTCTGTGGGTTGAAATATAACACTGAGCACCAAACATGCCAAATCCATCATTTAGTTTCTCAAGATAAATACTATTGTACGTATGACAAACTCCTTTAAAATTCACCGTACTCTGACTTGATAACGTTCTAGCGGAACAAAAACATAGATTATCTCGGTCTCATAACTCAATCAGACATAATCTGACTACGCATTTGGTTATTAAAACCCAACATCAAACTCAACCAAACAAATCCCCATTGGGAAACTCACAATTTCTCATTACAACTATGCCTCGATATTATCTCATTATAGACTTTCATATCTCTAAAGTCATCATATATATTCATTTTATTATGGCATTAATCCATCTAAATACTCAATATTAACTAATATATAGATTGTCATATCCTTTAAGCCATGCTTCTCTATTTTACCCTGAAACATTTTATTTACACGTCTTCTTAATTCTAAAGTTTATTAAACTTGAGTGAATGTATTTTCTACAAAAAAAAATTAGGCATGACCTATTCGTAAGTTAGACTATGCCCGGTGTAAAACACCTCAATTACAATCCCAAACATTCACAACCAATCTTTGTCCTCTAGGGACCTCAAACATCAATGTCTAGTCATTCATCCAAAATATAATGTATATCAAAAGAGAAATAAATAGAGTCACTATATATATGTGTACTCTCAAGCATCCTTAAAGTCAGTCAACAACATTATTGACGGTCACTTCCTCGGACCATCAATCTCAATTCAAACCATTTTATCATCAATGACTACTCAGATCCCTCTCTGGTCTAGAATTCCACTTTTTGAAATAAGGAGCTTTGTACAAGTACTTATTCAATATCTCATCTATACTGGTTAGACTTGCCATCATATTTGCAATGTGGCGGTCATCGCTACCCTAAGGGCTTACTTTAATCCAAAATCCTTAATATACTCAGTGACTACATCAAGTGTGTATCTTAACTCTTTGTTGTGACTCTGCATTGTATGCATACCACACATCATATAAATTAATGCTTTACTTTGTATTATCAGGGAATCCTCAATAAAATCCTCGTATTCCTCATAATCAAACAAACATCAATAATACCCTTAGATCCATCATACTTCTCGTTCGTCTTGCAAATACCGGGTCATTTCCTATTTGGGAACAATTCCTCTAATTCGGCACAAAATTATAACCAAAAAAGGTTCTCCATGATCTTGACATTACTAACTTAAGGTAATTGTCACAGTTCTATCTTATTCATTGGCACTACATCCAGTAGTCCAATAACGAATTCTATATGAGCTCTTACGTCCTCCTCTTATATATATATATAACTCTTAACTCTCTCGTACATAAGTACTATGACTCAGAGCTCCGATACCATCTCTATGACACCCCCAGATCCGGGGTCAGGGATCCGGGTCATCACGGTCCAATTGCAACAATAAATTACTCGCCTGCTTAACAATTATATCACAACATATCCTGGTGACCCCAATCCAAATACATAACTCGAGCCATAGTCTCAGAAAACGAACTTAAAATAATAACAGTTATTATAATCCAACTGTAAACTCAGGATCTTATACTAATAACATAACCTCTACCTGAAGTTACATTAGAAGTAAACACTGTTTCAACATTTATTATTACATTTCATATTTTACAATAAGTATTAGGATTCTAAACTGAAATCCTATCTAGCTTACACCAGCTGTAGAAGCCTTGAACCTGACTAACTCAAGCCCGAGCCTCTTCTTTCCTTTGCATCCCATGGACAAGTCTTACTACAAGATTTAAAGTTTACAAAAAGCAAGAATGAGCCAAAGAATGCTCAGCAAGATATATATTAGAATATTTTGTAATTTGCACCAAGAAAAGGGTGGTAACCAATATTTATACCAACCCGATGTCCAACAATATCAGTTGATAATTTGCAATATTTTTCTGCAGAAAGTTTAGCGAGATATATTTCGACAATAAATGAATCAGAGTTTACGATGCAAGAAGGTACTCAAAATAAGTATACAGTTCGAGTTATTGCGGTACAACAATTTAAGTTCAAAATTTTGGAATGACAATATCGGTAACTTAGCACGATGACATCAGTTACAGTGTTTATTCATTTAGAAATCAATAAGAAAGCAGTTCAAGATACTGCGAAAAGAATCGATAAAAGTTCAACAGTTCTCATTAACACTATCAGTAACTTAGCACCTTGGCTTTCGTTATAGTGTAGGACCAATGAAAGTTCAAAAGTTCCCATTAACACTATCAGTAACTTAGCACCATGGCTTTCGTTATAGTGTAGGACCAATGAAAGTTCAACAGTTCTCATTAACACTATCAGTAACTTAGCACATATGCCTTTATTACAGTGTTAATGTCAAATTCCAATTGGAAGAATGAGACTATATGGAGCATTCACCACGCCTATTGTACACGATGATCAGTCGTATAGTACAATAGTTAAGTAACCTTTTCTATTAGCAGAATGATGATCCTCAACTGGTCATCACCCTAGGCAACACCTGGGCCTTTAAATGCTGGACCGTGCGTCACTCGGCCTCTTCCGCTAGATGGACTGTGCTGCACACAAGCCTCTTACACTTTTATCTCCAGTCTCCTTTGAATAATTTAAAAATCAACAAGTCTAGAAGGAAATTTAATCCAACCTTCCAGAATAACAACAATCCTTGCTAGGATTTTATCAAATCAACAGGTATGGAAGGGAATTTAATCTAACCTTCCAGAACAACAACAATCTTCTGTAAGATTTCAACATCAGATAATGGATTCACTTCCGGAATTATGTGGAAGTAATCTCGTATATATGTGGATTGACTCTCAGTCAACTAATCAATAAGATAAAAACAATTGAATCAAGAAGACTCAAGAACACGACCGGGGAGTCGCTATATTAAAATATAATAACCTTAATGAAGTGTATTGAATTAGAACCAGATATAAGTCCCGAAAGACCCAAGTATATATGGGAAGAATGTCAAGATTATTCATTCCTTCCCTAGTGTGAGGTTGTTAGCCCAAAAATATTCGCAGAATATTTTATTGTTAATTAAATAATCTATATTTAATTAAAAATAATATTTAAAGAGTTTCTCGAAAACTCCAAAATATTTTTAGAGATCATCAAAATATTTTAGTAGTGATTTGGGTACTCTATTAACCCTCGAATCTCAGTAGCTCGGGATGATTAAAAATAATCAGAGTAAAACAATTTTTAAATATGGTTTCGGATAAAATCAGTTGACAATAATTGTTTTTTTAAATTCTCAATATTTAAATAATATTTAATATTATTTAAAACAATTAATAGAATATAAATATAATTAAATGATCTAGTTTTGAATGCTTCGTAATATGTAAATAATATTTAATTAATATTAAATAGTATTTAAATAACCTTCAAAATGAATTTAAAACAATTCATTAATGTTGAAACGCTATTCAACCCTTTTTAAATAACATGTAAATATTATTTAAATAATTTAAATAATTATTTAAAATAATTAAGTGGATGATCCTCAGTGATCATCAAATAATCCTCAATACATTTTGAATCAAAATAATTTTGATAGTTATCGACTACCGTCGAGAAAATACTCGCTCTGCCCGGTTAACCATCGAGTACCCTGAAAGGTAACTCGACACACAAAGCAGATGTCCAATCTGGTTACATGCATACTCTAACTTTTCGAGAAGTTCAGAGTAGTAGAAGAATCAAGTTATAAAGGAACAAAACAGTTCAAGGTGAAAGGGCAATGTGCATTTTCAACAACAACAATGAGCTGAGTAGTTCAAAACACAACAAAACTTTATAATCGAAGAACTTATTATCAAGTCAAAGATTTCAAGGACTCAAGATACTTGCATATACAGGAATCAAAATATTCCGTAATAGAATTTGAAAATAGAGTTAGGAATCTTGCCTAGTGTCCATGATGCATATCCATGATCCCACTTGTAATCTAGAAGCTCTATCAATAGATATAAGAACTTTGATTAGTCTCTCTACTTGAGTTAACTAATTAACTCTACTAATCATAACCAGTTTTTATTAAGTACTAACATTTGCTTCATGATTATTAAACCTCATGATTTTGATAAGTTAGGACCTCGATACTAATCCAGAAACCTATATCGAGTCCAATTATGGTCATTACAATTTGCACTTGCTAGTTTTATTAACTCTTATTTTACTCGATATTTCACCTCCTCGGACCTACTTTAGCTATTTGTAAAGATATCTTGTCAATGATTTTTAGTCAATTTCTCTACACCAACATGTAGTCATGGTATTCCTCAACAACTTTCATTACTTGACCGACTCGAGAAAAGTCCTATAACTTGCTCGAAGTCGACTCTCAAAACGGTTGTTTAACCTTTCATCATGTTCATTTCACTCCAACACCCTATTTTCTAGCATTTTTAATAAATTGGATAATTAATCCATTTGACATGAATCTTTCTCTGAGATCATCTTTGTACCACCAACAACATGACATAAAAATTTCAATTCCAGCTAAGGTTGTTAGCTAGGTGAAACAATTCTCCAAAATTCGATGTTTAAGCAATTCGTAGGTTATGAACAACCTTTACTAAAATAGTTATATCTCCTAGCTCCTTAATCCAATTGACTCACCGTTTGAGGCTACGCAAACTAGACTAAGCTTAGAACATAGACCCAACAAATCCTCAGTGCAGAAATAGTGTTAAGTCATCCGAACAATTCATCCAAAATAGTGGCTCCATAATTACCATTTCTATGATTTATGGTTACATGACTTGCACTCTACCAATTTTAATAAATCAGATTTTACTCCTTTTAATCCAATTCTTCTTCCCAGGTAATCTCCTAGTATTTAAAATAAAAGTTTCATGATTTATGGAATCCCCTAATTAGGGTGATCACAGCTTCAAAGTTCAAGGAAAACAGGATTTTCATTTTCTGCGCTACCGTTTACTAAATCAACCATAACTTTTGGCTCGTAACTCCGAATGATGCAAAATTAGCGCTCAAATGATCTAGAGACTACCTACTCTCCAGTCATCTCATCAAACCACTCAGACCATATGAAAAATGTTCCCAGATATTTCTGGACAGTTACAACAGAAAGGTCAAGAAAAAAAATGGCATGGTTACGTTTGTTTTCTCATCGTTTTCCATTTCTATTCTACTTCAATTCAACCAACAAACAATCCCAAACTCTCCTTCAACCACATACTACATCATACATCCATCCCAAGCCATTTAACTAACAAAATTTATGAACTAAGAGCTTAACATCAAATTAACAAACCATGCATTTCTAGGATTAACCAAGCATAATCCATACTACCCATAACATATATAAGCTATAACAATCATCATCTAACCCAAAGAACCTCAAGAATCAAAGAAAATAAATATTTATTTTCGGAGTTACTATTCATGTTCATCACGCTTTGGATCATAACTAGAGATTTCATTGATGAAATGATGTAAGATTCAAGATTAAGCAAGATGAGGGTTATACCTTCGATTTGAGCTATAGAACACAATGAACAAGCAAGCCTATGATTATCCCCCAAAAACGCAGCCCTTGCTCTTCAACAAATCATGGCGAAAAGTGGTGTTGGTGATGAAGATGATGGCTAGGGAAGAACGGGAACGAAGAGAGGTGAACAACGAGACCGAAATCAATCGATTCCGACAAGAATCGAGCAAGTTATGAATAAATCTCTCCATTCTTCACTTTTCTCTCTCTCTCTCTCTCCCCCTCCCTCCCACAATCGGCAACATGAAATGAATGGGTGTTGGCTGATTTTTCTTTCTTTTATGTGTACCCTAGCTTTGTGTGGTAGTCGCGTAATTTCCCCACGATATTTTAATCTCTCGTTCTTGTACTTTATTCATCCGATAAACTTAAGTTTTAAAATATCAAATTCCCATTTTGTAATTCTCTTATGAATCATTATTATTAAATTAATACCCTTTAATTATTTCAAGAATTTACAAAATAATTCTCCGGATAAATACTATTCACTTACACCGTCTCTCAAACTCTGTTACGACTTTCACCCGGAGTCCAAATTTATTTTGTTAGACTAAAAATAATTATTAGTCATATATTTATTACGTATGCTACCGTAACCCCGATACGCATATTTGGAATACCCCGTATATTAATAATACGGCATCACATCTCAAGTACCTTATGGAAAAAAAATCATAAAATTGCTTATTCATAAAATAAAAAAATTTATCCAAAAATTCTTAATAATATCAAGCGTCAAAAGTATGGGTTATTACAGTCTTCCCTCCTTAAAAGGATTCCGTCCTCGGAATCTATATGAGAACCACTGAGGTTACTATCCTCACACCTCACTTTCAAATTCTAAGGTTGAGTCTTCAACCTACTCAGTTTCGTACAACAATATCACTACTGATATTACTTAACTTCTCAACACTTTCTTTATCCAATCAATGGTCATTATAAGTTCGTACTCTAACGCATGCCTAACGTCCGCGCTATAATTTCCTAATACTAACGTGTGATATGCACGATGGATTCAATAAAATTGGGAAAGAGCGCCACTTCATATACATCTTCTTAATATACTTCGAGACCTTGAGAGATTCAATACTCCTCGAGCTTAAGTTCTCTCTTTTACCGAATCTCGTTACTCATTTCTACGATAATACGTTCAGCAATACGAAGTCTTTCACTTCATACTATCTGCCTTTTCTAGCTTTGATCACCATACTCGCGTTTTCCATCTTGAGTTATCAATAATCGGTTTCAATTACTACAATTTGTATCATATGCCTGTCGAATCAGTTCTTGTCCCCCATTATCTATCTTTCATCGATTTTGTCCCTAACACAAGGTAGATCGACATTTTTCGTCCGTACTAAACTTCGTAAGGCGACATGCCTACATGTGAGTGGTAACTAGTGTCGTATAAAAGCTCTATCCGTAGTAAGTAATTATCCCACTCCTTTTTGAAATCCAAGGTATGAACTTTCTATGAAGAGATAACTTTGTACATGATTTTTAATAGAGATCTTTTCCATGAATATCACTGTAACAAAAGGATCAGAGTGATTTGTAGATCAATAAACTCATTTTCAATGTATATGGGAGATTAGAAAGAAAATAATTTGGATATGACTGAGAACAACCATGTTTGTACTTAAGATGGCTAGTCTTTAGTACTTTCTGGCTTACAACACATAATTGAGTGGTTTCCTACCAGACTTTTGTCACACCATATGCATTGTTTATCTCAATCGGATGAAAAATAGTTAACATTTAGAAGAAAATGATTTTGAAAGGGAGGGAAAATATATTTTAAAATTTTCATTCCTTAATGCATTACGAACTCAATATACAGCAGTCCCTACTCATTTAGGAACCTATTGACAAAATCCCCAAATTTCTTATTTCCCATTTCTATTCTTTGTGAATGAATAAATCCTTAAGACTCTTATGGTCTTTGTACTTTCTCCACTTCTACCCATTCGAGTGATGTTTCCACAGCTCAAGTGCAACCGTTATGGCTATTTCCTCCCATTCATGATGGGGATACCTTAATTCATATTCCCTCAGTTACTCCGATACATATAAAATTATTTTTACTATGTTGCTTCTGTGCACAAGCAATCCCTCAAAAGACATGTCATTATTAATTACAAGATTCAACTTTTATCATCTGGTAGTCGAAACAACGGGGTTGTTACTAATCTATTCTTTAATTTCCTCAAAATTTCCTTCACCACTTACTATATGCCTCAAAATTTAAACTTATTTAACCAAAACTCACACACTTAGAGAATTTGGCATCCAATCTCTTTTCTCTTAATAATTCCAAGGCTATATAGATTTCTCCCTTCGAGTTCTTCATCTTTAATCTTTGGGCAGATCAAAATATCCCCTATGAAGACTTCGATAACTTGTCCAATTATCTCTTAAAACTCCAATGAAAATCTAAAAAGGTAGAGATGCATTCATTAATACAATCTTCCTCATCAAAGACTCACAATATCCTTATCGCGTACTAAACGCCATCATTGGCATAATATCAAGGTAAATATTTAACTTATAATAACATATCCTTAATATATCTTCAAAAGTAGACTAGTTTCTTCAAGTGGTCGAATATTTTGTGTATCCATGGTATAGGTATCCAACATAAATTCTCAGTAACATATGTACGGTCTCATGCCGCTATCCTTTTCCTTAACAAGCAAAATACATGCACTTCATAGTGACACTTTCAATCTTATGATACCTTTATATAATAGTTTTTATAACTGAGTGACTAACTCTTTTATATATGCTGACAAGTGTCATCTTTTAAGATGCCTCCAATGCTGATGTTACTCATCACAGTAGATCAATGGCGGATGATATAATATATAATGGGTGATAACCCCAAAATTTAATGAAATTTTCACTCGAATCGTAATTTAAATCTTCTCAGTCTATCTCTGTCTTCAAATCTCAACTTTATCCATTATCAAATAATCTTAACTTCACTATTTTATTGTTACCATTAGTTTGCACATCCTTATTTGGACAATCGTCCATTCTTAACATCATATCAATTCTTGAATCTGATAGGGACTTAAATCTACATCAAATCGGTACACTAGTCAATCTTGATACCATATTACCTTTCCCTCTTCAACATATTTAAAAAATGTTATCCCTTCTTTTAGGGCAATCATTATCATAACATCTAGACTTTATAATTATAGCTCATTGCTGTCCATTTCACATATTTTCCAATATCAGTCTCACTGTTTAGTAAATGAGGTCTTGATTGGCTTGGGTGAACCATATTTAACTATACGTCAACACGCTCAAATTTTCTTAATCCACTGTTCTTTCTGAAGTAGAACTCCGGTTCCTTGTTAAAAATTAATGGTATTTCTTTATATGTTGCTCCTCAAATTCCCTTTTTCTCCATGTCTCTTTCTCAACCATTTCATTTCCAATTCCTTTTATAACAACTTCTTAAATCTATATAGTAATTATTTCCAACACTATGGATTTAATTGAATCCTCAACATTCAAGATGACAATCCTGATAATTCATGCAGACTTCAATTCAGAATATAACTCACTCTTGTTTCAGTCCCAAAACTTCAATTACATCTGAATTTCCAAATACTTAGGAACAGTTACATAATACAAGAATTATTTATGGCTAAAGAAATCTTTGTTCGATAAAGTTCATAGGAATTCTCGTTGAATCAACGACCTTATTAGGTCTCCACCAATTTCTCTTCAGAAATTTTGATCAACACATAATAACCTTATATATGGCAAGGTAGGGAAACAAGGTATATTATATGATTTGGTCATCCTATAGTCACTACCGTTAGTCCTATTATAACTCTCTATGGGTTGAAATATAACACTGAGCACCAAACATGCCAAATTCATCATTTAGTTTCTCAAGATAAATACTATTGTACGTATGACAAACTCCTTTAAAATTCACCGTACTCTGACTTGATAACGTTCTAGCGGAATAAAAACATAGATTATCTCGGTCTCATAACTCAATCAGACATAATCCGACTACGCATTTGGTTATTAAAACCCAACATCAAACTCAACCAAATAAATCCCCATTGGGAAACTCACAATTTCTCATTACAACTATGCCTCGATATTATCTCATTATAGACTTTCATATCTCTTAAGTCATCATGTATATTCATTTTATTATGGCATTAATCCATCTAAATACTCAATATTAACTCATATATAGATTGTCATATCCTTTAAGCCATGCTTCTCTATTTTACCCTGAAACATTTTATTTACACGCCTTCTTAATTCTAAAGTTTATTAAACTTGAGTTAATGTATTTTTTACAAAAAAAATTGGGCATGACCTATTCATAAGTTAGACTATGCCCAGTGTAAAACACCTCAATTACAATCCCAAACATTCACAAACAATCTTTGTCCTCAAGGGACCTCAACATCAATGTCTAGTCATTCATCCAAAATATAATGTATATCAAAAGGGCAATAACTCGAGTCACTATATATATATGTGTACTCTCGAGCATCCTCAAAGTAAGTCAACAACATTATTGACGATCACTTCCTCGGACCATCAATCTCAATTCAAACCATTTTATCATCAATGACTACTCAGATCCCTCTCTGGTCTAGAATTCCACTTTTTGAAAGAAGGAGCTTCGTACAAGTACTTATTCAATATCTCATCTATACTGGTTAGCCTAGCCATCATATTTGCAATGTGGCGGTCATCGCTACCGCAAGGGCTTACTTTAATCCAAATTCCTTAATATACTCAGTGACTACATCAAGTGTGTATCTTAACTCTTTGTTATGACTCTGCATTGTATGCATACCACACATCATCTAAATTGATGCTTTACTTTGTATTCTCAGGGATTCCTTAACAAAATCCTCGTATTCCTCATACTCAAACAAACATCAATAATACCCTTAGATCCATCATACTTCTCCTTCGTCTTGCAAATACCGGGTCATTTCCTATTTGGGAACAATTCATTGAATTCGGCACAAAATTATAACCAAAAAAGGTTCTTCATGATCTTGACATTACTAACTTAAGGTAATTGTCACAGTTCTATCTTATTCATTGGCACTACATCCAGTAGTCCAATAACGAAATCTGTATGAGCTCTTACGTCCTCCTCTTATATATATATAACTCTTAACTCTCTCGTATCTAAGTACTATGACTCAGAGCTCTGATACCATCTATGTGACACCCCCAAATCCGGGGTCAGGGATCCGGGTCATCACGGTCCAATTACAATAATAAATTACTAGTCTGCTTAAGAATTATATCGCAACATATCCTGGTGACCCCAATCCAAATACACAACTCGAGCAATAGTCTCAGAAAATGAACTTAAAATAATAACAATTATTATAATCCAATTGTAAACTCAGGATCTTATACTAATAACATAACCTCTACCTGAAGTTACATTAGAAGTAAACACTGTTTCAACATTTTTTATTACATTTCATATTTTACAATAAGTATTAGGATTCTAAACTGAAATCCTATCTAGCTTACACAAGCTGTAGAAGCCTGAAATTCTATCTAGCTTACACCAGCTATAGAAGCCTTGAACCTGACTAACTCAAGCCCAAGCCTCTTCTTTCCTTTGCATCCCATGGACAAGTCTTACTGCAAGATTTAAAGTTTACAAAAAGCAAGAATGAGCCAAAGAATGCTCAGTAAGACATATATTAGAATATTTTGTAATTTGTACCAAGAAAATAGTGGTAACCAATATTTATACTAACCCGATGTCCAACAATATTAGTAGATAATTTGCAATATTTTTCTGCAGAAAGTTTAGCGAGATATATTTCGACAATAAATGAATTAGAGTTTACGATGCAAGAAGGTACTCAAAATTGTTAGGCCCCGGAAGTATCGTAGAAGGGGGAGTTGAATACGATACTCACTAAATTAAAAAATTCTTTCGAATCTTTTGCGGATAAATAATTTAGAGTTCGGTTAGTGGGCTCGTGTTCTTGAGGTGAATAGTGTTTAATGAGTTGCTTACTAATTTTCTGTGTTTAGGATTAATCAGTTCGGTTCTAGAAAATTAGCAGGAAAATAAACAACACAAGATTCGGGGAATATATCATTGGATAAATATAAACCCTGAGGTTGCCACACCCGGCCAACAAATCCGGTCCGAAGAACAAGTTCTTCGCTGCTTAACAAAAAATATAACTCTCAATTTCCTATACAAGTATTTCTAGATCAGTACAAAGGAAACTAAGACCGTAGAGAGTGACATATAGTGGCCCTGAACATTTTCCGTTAAGGGACCGGCCACTAATACATCTCCGGTGAAGAGGTATAGATTTTTCTAGGTGTTCTCTCCTCTCCGGCTTTGCCTTCTCTCTCTCTGGATATTTTTTGTTGTGTTGTAGAAGACTTCTCCAAATGAATGGCTCTGCTTCAATATATGTGTAGGCTTTTTCAGTACAGCTACGTGGCTTCATGTGGTCCAAGTAACTGAGCTGCTTCTCACTTCTTGAATTAACAACCGTCGAGACATTTGATTTATAACCATCGGTGAGTCTGTTGATAACCATCGAGACTGAAATAAATCACTTAATACAATTCTGTTCAAGGATATCAATGATATGTGGCATGCTGTGGCTGGCTGTAGATTAAACAATCTTAAACCTCAACTATCGAATGACTTAACCGTCGATGGAATAAATAATCTTGATATTTATATGAGTACCTTAACTATCGAGATGTTGTAACCGTCGGTCAATTAAGACGAAACAGTCAAACCCAATAACTATCGACTCAAAATAAATTATTAAACCATAACCGTCGAGTGAAATGAAATTAATAATATATCCAAAATGGTAACCGTCGAGATGTGCTAACCGTCGGTAAATAAGACGAAATAGCCAAACAGCTGAAACCCAACCGTCGGAAATAAGACAAAACAGTCAAACAGCTAATCACCAACCGTCAGTAATTAGGACAAAACAGCCAAACAGCTAAAACCAACTATCGGTAGTTCACCTTAGCCGTTTTTTAAACGATTCAAAGCTCTGTAATATTTCTTTTCACTGTAACCAAGTTAATAAATTTGGCTTTACTACTTGAACTTGATTTTCTCTGAGCTTTAGCACACAACGGTTATACAGCCAATTCTTTTCTAACGTAGATGCAGTTCTCAATTCCTTTTGTGCTGACGTTTAGTGCAACTGGTCTGGTTCACAAACGACTAACACGAACTTGATCTTCACATCTTCTTGACTATTCAATTGGCCCTGTTTCTCTAGTTGTTAAGAAGTGCTTCTATTGTAAGTACATTGGAATCCTCTGGTACTTTTGCTGAACCATAAACATATCTGAAACCCTGAACATCTTCGAACTTTATCCTTCACTGAAGTCTGAACATATGAATGAACTTCCTCCAGCAATCTATAATAGGCTCCAAGATTCCATCTAATATTTTGATTCTTTGTATTTGCCGTATATTCTATCTTATCGATTCCTGTACTTGAGCTCTGCAATTCATTACTTGACTAATTTGCAGATTTGGATCACTAGAATCTTTCTGGTACTTTGATAACTGCTTCACTGCTTCCACATCCTTGAATACTTCAACCTTTATTCTTCACTGAGGCATGAACATATTAACGAACTTCTTCCAGTGAGCTAATGCTTCAAGTCTGTAGATTTCTTCTTTATCCTTTATCTTTACCAAGTCTTCATGTCTTCCTGATTCCGGTGATAACTTCATATTATTTACACGTCCTGTTCTTGTGTTGAGTTATAACCCTATGTTACATATAGGTCTATACATACAACCTTTCAATCTCCCCCTATTTGTTTGGTAGAGATTAGCAAGCAAATCCCTAGAGGATAACTCAACTAACTACAAGAAAATATTAATGCTCTAGACTTGTAAATAATACTACTTGGGTTCTGGATCATATAATACATTTCCAGATTTCTATAAAGTAAAGAGAAATAGAAAATGAGTGTTCCTTTAGCACTGAACACATCTTCAATAGATATCATCTTCATTCCTCTGTGTTTGAGCTTTTCTCTGCTTCAAAATCCTTCAAAGCTTGACCTACAAAGAACTTATCATAAACTGAGCTTCATAAGAATCAAAATTCCTGGGAACATCTTCAATAAAATGTAGAACATTGCTCAAATAATGTTCTCCCCTTGAGAATGTGATTCTGCTTCTTCTTCATCTCCCTCTTAGTTATTCATTGCTGCACACTGGAGAGTAAGATTTTCTTCTTTATCTTGTCTACTAAATTCTTCTCCCCCTAAGGATATTAACTTCTCCCCTAAGGATATGAAGATAAGAAGACCTTCTCCCTTTTCTTGTATACTAAATTTTCCCCCTTAGTTGAGGAATCCTCCAATGATCTTTCGAATGGCTTGTCTTCCAAAGAAGGTTCTCGTATGTCATTGATTGGGAAAACATAGTAGCTTTTCTCCCAGAAGTAGCAAGTAGCAAGAGTAAGTGTTTAGTCTATGGTTTCCTCACTTCTACTACGTTCTGTTGGTGTTTACACTTAAGTGTCGAGCACTTTGAAGTGTTTCACTCATTCTATCCCTATCTCTCACTCAAGTGTATCTCTCCCTCACTTTCACTTAAGTGTTTCTCTCCCTTACTTTCACTCTGCATTCCAAATATAGCCTTCTGTACCTGCAAGTGAAATCCGTCAATTCATTTATATTCCCATCACCTAATTCATCAGAATAAACTAAATCACTATCAAGTGGAGAATTGCCTCGTAGAGGTGTTCTTTATCTATTATTCATACGCACTGTCTCAGCACCAGACTTAATAGCTATTGCTAAATCACTATCTAGTGGAGCCTCACCTCTTTGAGATGGGTTATCCCAAGATATAAAATCTATTAGGGAATCCCGCTTTGTTCTATCAAGGGGTTGCCTCACACCTTCTCCGTAAACGGGAGGTCGATTTCCCTTTTTAGGGTCTAGAAATGTTCTTTCTAGGAAGGTCATCACGTTGGATTCTGTAATGAATGGCAGTTGAGAACCCGTGATTCCCTCAATAGCCTGTGAAGGCATATCCCGCACAGGATCTACCTGTGAAGGCTCTCCTGTCTCAACAACTTCATCTACCGTAACAAATAGTAAATAAAGAAATTAAGGGGTGTTGCCTGTACCTCTCACTGTGCTCTCCTTGCAATGTGTCCCTAGAATTTATTTGTTTAGGCTTACCATTAGCATGAGTACCAATGGTGTGCATGACTCATTACAAGGTGCTCTGACTGACGAGCGAATTTCAATGGACTCACCCTATTGAGAGAATGATTCCAGAGACAGTTTAATTGCCTTTTCAGCTATGCATCCTTTTGAGAAAATGCAGATGAGCTTACAGTTACCTCAATTTGTATACTACTTTTCTTCTCTGGAGGTAGAGCTGTGGGTGCACTTCCGACTTCATCCTTATTTACTGCATCAAGTGCAGTTTCTCCTTTATCAACTTCTAACTACATATGTTCCTTATATCTCCAAGGGTTAATATATGTAAGTGGATGAATTGGTGTTTGGTACAAAGGCCTGGATAAGAGATTGATGGGTTTTCAACCTCTTGGCCAGCTTCAAAAGCCACTGGGGGCTAAACCGATAGATCAACAAGACAGATAATCATCTTAACATTCCCAAACTTATTTTTCATCTCAAAGAGAAGGAAAAATATGAGCAGGAATGATAATAGATTGCATTAAAGCGCTTTTTAGTAAAAGAGTTTTATCGGAACTAAAGATTTATCATTAAGAGTAAGATACAAAATTTTCTTTAAGATACATATCCCATAATAAAATGCAGGAAAGTGTATCAGAGAAGAAAGTTTATATCCCTTACGAATTTCTTATAAGGCAAAACTTCCCATAATAAAACGCGGGAATATACACCAAAGAAGAAATTCAACTCTCTTACCAAATTATATCTCGAAATAATGACTCACTTTTATTAAACCTAAGTACAATATGTTTAGAAATTTGTTTTGCAAAACAACCTTATCAGATAGAAGACAATGATTTTCCGACTCATACAGAAAATATGATTTACATCATTTTCTTCCACCTAATATTATCCCCAACTAAAACATAAAAATATGACAGAGAGGGACAGATATTTGCTTTAGCTATACAATACTAGGCCTTCAAAGCAACAACCACTGTTTTGGTACTATGAATCAATGTGGAACAGACTTTGAAACAAGTTTGAAAATAAATAATTTTATAAATGGTTGATACCTCGAAGTAAAAACAATTTCTCCAAATAAAATAGTAGTCACAATAGTGGGTTTTAATCACAAAGTTTCTACCACTTGAAAAGGAAAAATTAAGAGAGAAAAAGCTTTTAAAAATAAAACTTTTAAAATCAGCTTTTGAGAGAGGATAAAAGATTTTGAGATTTAAAGAAACATTATCCTCAAGAAAAGTTTAATTCACACCCTAGGTTTGGGAAAATAAAGTAGGGTTGTAAATCAAAAGATTTTCAAAATAGATTTTGAGATTTAAAGAAACATTATCCTCAAGAAAAGTTTAATTCACACCCTAGGTTTGGGAAAATAAAGTAGGGTTGTAAATCAAAAGATTTTCAAAAGAGAAGTTTTGAAAAAGAATATGATGTTTTCTTCTCTAAGACTAATAGAAAAATGAATGCATCTTTGAATAAAGCATTTTGAAAAAGAAATAGACAAGAATTTCTTTTTAATACATTCAAGTTTAAAATTCAGTTGAAGAAAGTAAACTAATATAAATACTCATGTAATACTAAACAGTTACCACAAACATGCATATATATAAATTGAAACATGGTAATTATTCAGTAAAACAATAAGCATTAAGACATATTTTTATTATTAGTGATTTCAGATAAACAACATATATTATTACTAATATTAAAAATATCACAATTAATTATACAGAAACATTAACAAACTATCATTACTTGATATTTATCAATAATTTCAAAATGCAAGAAACTATGCTTCTAATATTTTATCAAATTAAAATTATGAAACTAATAAATATTTAATTGCTTTAATTCATAATTTTAATAAGATAAAATAATTTCACTTTTGTTGTAGTTGTAATTTTTTAAAAAATTAAAACCAACCCAATCACAATTCAAATAATAATAACAGCATACTAAGAATCATACAATCAGATATGCATATTAAAACTATTGAAATGTAATTGCTGCACATGCTTTGTGAAAATAATATAACAGATAATCAACTCATTCAGTACAATTATTTTCAACAAACAAACATCACTAGTCTGATATAGATTTCCTTAATTACATTTCATTAACTGAAATTAACCAAGTAGTCTAAACCACAGACAGTCATGCAATTGTTAACTACAAACAATGATACAGTAGCCAACCACTTATGCTATATCAACTACTTACCATAAAACATAACTGATATACTTAAGATAAATAGCATAGATATTCATAAGCCCGAGATTAATAGTTAGACTGGAATTCACAAATCCTTTGGATATTAACATTCAATAACTTGTGAATCCATTCAACTTCTCGCAAATATAAATCAAAATTTAGAAATATTTCCTAAGTATATAAAATAATGAGAATTTTATACACATGACTTAGAAAATACTTCACCTTCCAATATCAATAATTTTTGAAATATGCATTAATTACTTAGAACAGAAATTATAAATATCGTCACTAATATCAAAAGTATCACAATTATTTGTAATAAAATATTTAATATTCTCAGAGTAAAATATCAGAGCTATTAAGCAAGATATCATGACTGATACTCATCAAATATTTATAAAACAAATACTTATGCTACAAACTAATGCTATAAGATTTAACTATCAAATATGCATATAACATTCTAATCATGATAATTAAACTAGTAGCAAAAGCACGAGGTACTGGATTACAAATAAATTCACAAGTCCTTTAAATATGGAAAATTTAATACTTGTGAGCTCTTTTAAGAATTCCTTGCAGATGAGATTTCCAACAAATATGCACATTAAATAATATCCCAAGTTCACCAACCAACTTAGACAAAATGAATTCATCAAGTTGTTTAGCAAATATCTACAAGTAATTCACTTAAGAACAACTCTCGAAAGAAATGATACCTGGTGTCCATGCGCTTGTTCCATAAGTGGTGTAAAGAGTATCCAGCAGAGTTGTTGGAGTTGAAGTAGTTTCCTTGTACAGAAGATCAGAGCATCACATTCACTAGCTACTTTAAATTTCACCTTTGTTGCAGCTATGTGTGTTGAATGCTTCCTCTTATTTCAACAAGAAATCAACTTCTTCCATAAAATTGACAGCTTCTAGGAATTACTTCCCTGTCTTTCTTACAACCTGCATCATCTATATCTATATAGCCAATTAGGTTAAATCTATTATCTTCAGGGTACCAGATTCCAAGAATTGGTAATCCCTTAAGATATCTAACAATTAATAGCTTAGCTATAAGATAAGATTCTCTAGTATTCACTTGGAAACTTGTACATAGGTATATCGAGAATAAAATATATGGTCTATTTGCACTTGAATAAGTATTCAACTAATCATACCTCTATAGCTCGTCACTTCAGTTCATATAACTGATTTGCCCTGATCAAGCTTAGTGGTCTGTTGGCAAGAAGTCTTGGCAGGTCTAGAATCTTCTAAATTGCGCATCTTCAAAAGATCTTTGACTTACTTTAATTGCCATCATTCTTTTGAATTACTTATAATCCAAAAAGAATTGCAACTCTTCCAACATGTTCATTTTTTACCTACTCTGCATTAACTTAGCAAAATGTCTCTTGCACAAGTTTTCATTAGTAGACCCACATATAATATAATCATGGTATACTAGAACTAATATTACATTATGTGTGTGCCTTGTATTCTAGAGAGATGTATGTATAACAACACTAATAAAAATCATTTTCAAGTAATTAGTAGTTAGAGTGTCATACCATGTCCTTGACGACTACTTGATTTCCTACCTCCGTCATAGAGAGCTTGTGAAGAGGATGATATACAAATTCAAATGGATCTGCATTTTCAAAGTCCAGGAGTTGTTGTACATCAACTTTTTCTTCTAACTCATCCTTCAAGAGTGCACTTGTTCACATTCATCTGATAGATATTCATGGTTGAATTCTTAACAGGTGCTAGGAATATCATATTAGGTCCTCATCTTGTTAGTCCTAATAGAATCAAGTCTCGTCACTGGTGCTTGCTGTTAGATCTTGAAAGTCTCGAAGATTCTGTTTCCATCATCATCGTTACCTTCTACTTGATAGTAACCTGTAGCAACCAGTTTGGCTTTGTCTCTCGTAACAATGCCAATAATCATCCGGTCTCTGAAAACCCTTACAATACCAAATACCATCTTGTTTTATGGTATGGGTTCCAGCTACAGTAGATTCTGCCTTTGAACTGATTGAGATCATCTTGCAATGCAATCACCCAATCTGGATCAATCAGTGCTTCTAAAATCTTCTTTGGGCTACCAACTGTTACCAACTATTCTTTCCCGAAGAATAACCATTTACTTTGCATAACACTTCTAGCCTTTACTCCAAAATCCGGATCACTAAGAACTAGACTCCAGGAATGACTTTGACTTCAAACCCTTTGTCGTGGCAGATATTTTCTTAATGTATTCCTTTTGATCTTCATTGTGTTGAGTACGACTAGTAGATCTTTCTATTGTTTTGCTCCCCCTGAGTTGCTGCTAGGATGCGTTGAAGATCCTTCACCTTTTTCAGTGGTTTCTTTTAAAGTCCATGAGTTATATAGATTTACTACCATTTTCACTGCTAGGATCTGAATCACCAACATTATCATTGTTTCCTTCTGCAACCTCAGCTTCATCATTAGTATCTGAATATGACTCTAACAAGATATCAAACTTCAAAGATCCAGAATAGTCTTTCATTCGAATGCTTGGGAGCTTGGTGTAGTAGAACGAAACATCCAGTCTTTCAATCACCTTCTAGTTTTTAATCACAAATGCCTTGATAGCTTTCGACTAAGTCTTTTCACGATCTTTGTTGAATACAGTAGCATGCTGTGTTAATTGCTTCAGCTTCATAATCCCTTTAAAGTGTAGACTTCACATAGAACTTCATTCGCGAAACTCAGTTCCATTATCTGACTTTAAAGTTCTCACAGCTTACTTTACTTCCAACTGATCTTTATGATGTGATCAATCACCATCTGTGATGCTTCAATATATGTTGAATGCACGAACATCACCAAATTATAACTAGGGTCATCAATCACCACTAAGCATATTTCTTCCATGACTTGATTTGCCTCAGTGTGATGCTTCCATGACTTCCCTAAATGTGACATACTTCAAAATTTCCTTCTGGATAGGATTCCAAATGAAGCAGTCCTCTCACCAATTTCATATTTCTCAGAGAATCCATTGTCTTGACAATCAAGAGTGAGAGCTTCCTATGCTATAGCCAACTCTTTACTGATGAAGCTTTACTAAGAAACTCACTTCACCTTTGAATATAGAATCCATGTCAGCTACGAACAAATTTCTCACTCAGATTAGAGTAAGCTTCTATCTTTCTTGCTTGAGATCAAACACTTTTCCTTTTCTGCTTTTCTAGAAAACCCTTGACAAAGAATTCCCCAGTGCCTTGTAGATAGTGTTTTATTCCGTTTATAAGAAAGATGCTTCCAATGATGACAATACAAAAATCATGATAGTCAAATCCCTTGTACATCCTTTGTTGTCATCTCCAAAGGTTACCATTGGGCAGGCTTTCTCAACCAACAGTGATAGAAGAGCTTTAATGTTAGTCATATGCCTCGAACAATAACTGTCAAGAAATCACATAACTTTTGCTTCTTTTTACATACTCTGCAATCACAAATGATTAAGCTTCTTGGTCCTCAATCTCAATTGAGTCCAGATGGGTTAGAGATATTTCTTATAATAAAGGTAACAACAGATTCAATTATACATAATAGAAAATTCAGTACTATCTACTTTAACCATTAAACACATAAGTGACAGGTTTCAAGCAGATTTACAAATATTCAATAATTTTCTAAAAGCACATGGAATAGAAGAACTAACATATTAATTATCGATTCTGTCTAATCCATTCTATTGTTGTCTAACATTTTAACTATCTCTAATTACCTAAGTCAGTTTTAGATTAATCCTCGTCTCTACAAGTTTTACTGGCTACTTAGATAATTCTACCATCTTTTAATATTCTACTCCTTAACAAGCAATACATGATGTGATATGACATTTAAGTTCAACTATGTGAGTAGGAGCAAATCATATGAAAATAAGCACATAAACAATTTCAAGTAAGAGCAAATATAAAATATCTGATCTATGACCTGTTTTTCTATTAGCAATTTTCACAACATTAGCAGAGATATTAAATCACATAAGATTTAAAATCAAGTTCAAACAAATGTTTTTGGGATACACTTAACAGTCTAGCAACTATCTAATTCTTGATATTCATTTTACTGCATAGAAAAACAAGTATGAAATGTACTCACTAAACTCATATAACTAAGCATGAAATCTTATTCTTAGCAATCAACTAAGCATTTAAGTTCTAAGATGCTAACATGCTGACACGAGTCTAATACATTTCAAAACATAATAATCATACAATTATGAATTAGATAAAGATATACTAGTTAGTAAGTGTACCTGTGAAGTGCTTAGTGATTCATCTCTAGTGTTGGTCATTGATGCCAGATATTCATTTGGTTCATCACTCTCACTGATAGAATCATCCTTGCATTTAACTTCATCAACAAATGTTTTCCCTTGCTGCATCCTCACTAATTCCTAATTCCTACTACAACCCAACATAGTCTCTGTCATCATTTGCTTGTACAGGCTTCTTCAAACTATGTAGCAAAACCTCGATCTTGTCTTTCTATTTCAAACCATCCAGGTTTTGTAACCGCCTCTTGAACTGATCTTGAAAATCTCCTTTATGGAATCTATAGGTAAGGACCTTAGATTAAGAATTGGGATTCCATCTGAATCTGATGTCACTGAACTTCTATTTGCCTTGCAGGCTTGACTTGCAGTCCAGTTCTCAAGATATTCCAAAGTTTCAAATTCACATATAACACCTTGACCACTACCTCGAGCTACTACATCTTCAATTCAGCTTCTTGGATCATTTCATTTCTTTTCAGAGGTTCTCAACCTTGACTTCAATCAAATTTGGTTCCTGGGTCACAAAAATAGTGGATATGCTAACAACTTCTGCTTTACCAAATATTATCTTCTTCAGCTCTTGTTCTAGTTCATAGGCCTTCAGCACAACATATAGATCTTCTAAAGATAATGTGGTTATATCCTTAGAATCCCTTGTAGCTGTAATCCTATGTTCCAGATGATCTGCAGTGTTAGCACGAACTTCCTGTAATCTCCTTGTAGATTAATCTTTAAGGCTTATGTACTGAGATGCTAGGATGTCCAGTTTGTTCTCCTTCACACTACTTAAACCCCTAAGATTTTTCATCTTCAAATTCAACTCAAACCAACTAAAAACTGTACCCAAATAATCTTTTCATAACCAGAATCAACTTCTCTGGATAATCTTCAGTCGATCTTTATTGTCTTCAATAACCCGTAAAAATCTTCAACTACTAACTTCTGAGCATCCTCGAATAAGTACTTAAGAAAAATTTAAATTTACAGAATTTTTAATTTTTTTAGAAAATAAATTAATCAAAAATAAAAATTTACAAAACTTAAATTTCAAGAATTTTAAATTTTCTTAAAAATTAAAATATTGTAAATTAATATTTAAGAAAAATTTAATTAACAAGAATATTAAATTTTCTGGAAAAATAAATAAATCTAAAATAGATATTAAAGTTCAAAACGTTAAGTAGGCCAAAATAGCATCTGAGGCGCTTAAGTCCAAGAGTAACACTAATGAGTCACATTTTTCCTCAAAAAGAAACTTCGCCAATATTAATACCTAAGACATGATTACACAGTAAAAAAACTATATGATCATGTTTCAAAGTTTAATAAACACTGGTCAATTTTTATTCCGGAAACAATAATTACACCAGGGGCAAATGTGTTTTTCTGAGATGTAAATCAAAAGTAGAAACACTCTGCAGTGTCGACACCCTTAGTTTAATATTTAAGAAAAAATTATATTTCCATAATTTTTAATTTTCTAATAAATTAATCAAAAATAAATATTTACGAAAAATTTAATTTTCAAGAATTTTGAATTTTCTTAAAAATTAAATAAAATGTAAATTAATATTTAAGAAAAATTTACAGTTACGAATTTTAAAAATTTTGAAATAAAATAAATAAAAAATAGGGCAGCTAGCTGTCGATAATTATTAACAGTCGTTGCATAAAAACAAATTAAGCCTCGATACTTAATAAGTATCGGATGGTGTCCATGTCAACTTGACACATCTAGCAAATGATTAAGTCTAGCAAGTGTCAGAATCAATTTGTATAACCTGCGCGCGTGGACTAAACATTTGCTGGCCAATTCGAGTACCTGCCTGTTTTTAACAAAAGCGGACAAGCTGCTGAGTACTTAAAATGGACAAGGAAAAATTAATTTAAATTATAAAAAATAAATCTATTTAAGTTTAAATAATAAATTTGTTTAAATAAAACTTATAAAATAAATTTATTTAAATTAAGTTTATAAATTAAACTTATTCAAGTTTAAATAATAAACTCATTTAAATTAAATTCATATTATAAATTTATTTAAATAAAATTTAAAAAATAAACTTATTTAAATTTGAATTTATAAAATAAATTTATTTAACATGGCCTTTCATCATTCTGAGTTCAAACAGCTTCCGCCTGGCGAGCTTCACTGAGCTAATGGATCTTGATTTGTATATCAATCGGTAAGCTCTGATAGCAATTGTTAGGCCCCGGAAGTATCGTAGAAGGGGGGGTTGAATACGATACTCACTAAATTAAAAAATTCTTTCGAATCTTTTGCGGATAAATAATTTAGAGTCCGGTTAGTGGGCTCGTGTTCTTGAGGTGAATAGTGTTTACGGAGCTGTTTACTAATTTTCTGTGTTTAGGATTAATCAGTTCGGTTCTAGAAAATTAGCAGGAAAATAAACAACACAAGATTCGGGAAATATATCATTTGATAAATATAAACCCTGAGGTTGCTACACCCGGCCAACAAATCCGGTCCGAAGAACAAGTTCTTCGCTGCTTAACAAAAAATATAACTCTCAATTTCCTATACAAGTATTTCTAGATCAGTACAAAGGAAACTAAGACCGTAGAGAGTGATATATAGTGGCCCTGAACATTTTCCGTTAAGGGACCGGCCATTAATACATCTCCGGTGAAGATGTATAGATTTTTCTAGGTGTTCTCTCATCTCCGGCTTTGCCTTCTCTCTCTCTGGATATTTTTTGTTGTGTTGTAGAAGACTTCTCCAAATGAATGGCTCTGCTTCAATATATGTGTAGGCTTTTTCAGTACAGCTACGTGACTTCATGTGGTCCAAGTAACTGAGCTGCTTCACACTTCTTGAATTAACAACCGTCGAGACATTTGATTTATAACCATCGGTGAGTCTGTTGATAACCATCGAGACTGAAATAAATCACTTAATACAATTCTGCTCAAGGATATCAATGATATGTGGCATGTTGTGGCTGGCTGTAGATTAAACAATCTTAAACCTCAACTATCGAATGACTTAACCGTCAATGGAATAAATAATCTTGATATTTATATGAGTACCTTAACTATCGAGATGATGTAACCGTCGGTCAATTAAGACAAAACAGTCAAACCCAATAACTATCGACTCAAAATAAATTATTAAACCATTTTTAGGTCACTAGAATCTTTCTGGTACTTTGATAACTGCTTCACTGCTTCCACATCCTTGAATACTTCAACCTTTATTCTTCACTGAGGCATGAACATATTAACGAACTTCTTCCAGTGAGCTAATGCTTCAAGTCTGTAGATTTCTTCTTTATCCTTTGTCTTTACCAAGTCTTCATGTCTTCTTGATTCCGGTGATAACTTCATATTATTTACACGTCCTGTTCTTGTGTTGAGTTATAACCCTATGTTACATATAGGTCTATACATACAGCCTTTCAAAAATAAGTATGCAGTTCGAGTTATTGCGGTACAACAATTTAAGTTCAAAATTTTGGAATGACAATATCGGTAACTTAGCACGATGACATTAGTTACAGTGTTTATTCATTTAGAAATCAATAAGAAAGCAGTTCAAGATACTGCGAAAAGAATCGATAAAAGTTCAACAGTTCTCATTAACATTATCAGTAACTTAGCACCTTGGCTTTCCTTATAATGTAGGACCAATGAAAGTTCAAAAGTTCCCATTAACACTATCAGTAACTTAGCACCATGGCTTTCGTTATAGTGTAGGACCAATGAAAGTTCAACAGTTCCCATTAACACTATCAGTAACTTAGCACCTATGCCTTTATTACAGTGTTAATGTCAAATTCCAATTGGAGAAATGAGACTATATGGAGCATTTAGTCGTATGGTACAATAGTTAAGTAACCTTTTCTACTAGCAGAAGGATGATCCTCAAATGGTCATCACCCTAGGCAACAACTGGGCCTTTAAATGCTGGACCGTGCGTCACTCGGCCTCTTACGCTAGTGGACTGTGCCGCACACAAGCCTCTTACACTTTTATCTCCAGTCCCCTTTGAATAATTTAAAAATCAACAAGTCTAGAAGGGAATTTAATCCAACCTTCCAGAATAACAACAATCATCGCTAGGATTTTATTAAATCAACAGGTATGGAAGGGAATTTAATCTAACCTTCCAGAACAACAACAATCTTCTGTAAGATTTCAACATCAGATAATGGATTCACTTCCGGAATTATGTGGAAGTAATCTCGTATATATGTGGGTTGACTCTCAGTCAACTAATCAATAAGATAAAAACAATTGAATCAAGAAGACTCAAAAACACGACCGGGGAGTCGCTATATTAAAATATAATAACCTTAATGAAGTGTATTGAATTAGAACCAGATATAAGTCCCGAAAGACCCAAGTATATATGAGAAGAATGTCAGGATTATTTATTCCTTCCCTAGTGTGGGGTTGTTAGCCCAAAAATATTCGCAGAATATTTTATTGTTAATTAAATAATCTATATTTAATTAAAAATAATATTTAAAGAGTTTTTCGAAAGCTCCAAAATATTTTTAGAGATCATCAAAATATTTTAATAGTGATTCAGGTACTCTATTAACCCTCGAATCTCAGTAGCTCGGGATGATTAAAAATAATCATAGTAAAACAATTTTTAAATATGGTTTCGGATAAAATCAGTTGACAATAATTGTCTTTTGAAATTACAAATATTTAAATAATATTAAGATAATATGTAATATTATTTAAAACAATTAATAGAATAAAAATTTAATTAAATGATCTAGTTTTGAATGCTTCGTAATATGTAAATAATATTTAATTAATATTAAATTGTATTTAAATAACCTTCAAAATGAATTTAAAATAATTCATTAATGTTGAAACGCTATTCAACCCATTTTAAATATTATTTAAATATTATTTAAATAATTTAAATAATTATTTAAAATAATTAAGTGGATGATCCTCAGTGATCATCAAATAATTCTCAATATATTTTGAATCAAAATAATTTTGATAGTTATCGACTACCGTCGAGAAAATACCCGCTCTCCCCGGTTAACCATCGAGTACCCTGAAAGGTAACTCGACACACAAAGCTGGTGTCCAATTTGGTTACATGCATACTCTAACTTTTCGAGAAGTTCAGAGTAGCAGAAGAATCAAGTTATAAAGGAACAAAACAGTTCAAGGTGAAAGGGCAATGTGCATTTTCAACAACAACAATGAGCTGAGTAGTTCAAAACACAACAAAACTTTATATTCGAAGAACTTATTATCAAGTTAAAGATTTCAAGGACTCAAGATACTTGCATATACATGAATCAAAATATTTCGTAATAGAATTTGAAAATAGAGTTAGGAATCTTGCCTAGTGTCCATGATGCATATCCATGATCCCACTTGTAATCCAGAAACTCTATGAAAAGATATAAGAACTTTGATTAGTCTCTCTACTTGAGTTAACTAATTAACTCTTCTAATCTTAACCAGTTTTTATTAAGTATTAACATTTGCTTCACGATTATTAAAATTCATGATTTTGATAAGCTAGAACCTCGATACTAATCCAGAAACCTATATCGAGTCCAATTATGGTCATTACAATTTGCACTTGCTAGTTTTATTAACTCTTATTTTACCCGATATTTCACCTCCTCGGGCCTACTTTAGCTATTAGTAAAGCTATCTTGTCAATGATTTTTAATCAATTTCTCTACACCAACATGTAGTCATGGTATTCTTCAACAACTTTCGTTACTTGACCGACTCGAGAAAAGTCCTCTAACTTGCTCGAAGTCGACTCCCAAAACGGTTGTTTAACCTTTTATCATGTTCATTTCACTCCAACACCCTGTTTTCTTTCATTTTTAATAAATTGGAAATTAATCCATTTGACATGAATCTTTCTCTGAAATCATCTTTGTACCACCAAAAACATGACATAAAAATTTTAATTCGAGCTAAGGTTGTTAGCTAGGTGAAACAATTCTCCAAAATTCAATGTTTAAGCAATTCGTAAGTTATGAACAATCTTTACTAAAATAGTTATATCTCCTAGCTCGTTAATCCAATCGACTCACCGTTTGAGGCTACGCAAACTAGACTCAGCTTAGAACATAGACCCAGCAAATCCTAAGCCCAGAAATAGTGTTAAGTCATCCGAACAACTCATCCAAAATAGTGGCTCCAGAATTACCATTTCTGTGATTTATGGTTACATGACTTGCGCTCTACCAATTTTAATAAATCAGATTTTACTCCTTTTAATCCAATTCTTCTTCCCAGGTAATCTCCTAGTATTTAAAATAAAAGTTTCATGATTTATGGAATCCCCTAACTAGGGTGATCACAGCTTCAAAGTTCAAGAAAAACAGGATTTTCATTTTCTGCGCTACCGTTACTAAATCGACTATAACTTTTGGCTCGTAACTCCGAATGACGCAAAATTAGCGCTCAAACGATTTATAGATTAACTAATATCCAGTCATCTCATCAAACTACTTAGACCATATGAAAAATGTTCCCAGATATTTCTGGACAGTTACAACAGAAAGGTCAAGAAAAAAAATGGCATGGTTACGTTTGTTTTCTCATCGTTTTCCATTTCTATTCTACTTCAATTCAACCAACAAGCAATCCCAAACTCCTCCTTCAACCACATACTACATCATACATCCATCCCAAGCCATTTAGATAACAAAATTTATGAACTAAGAGCTTAACATCAAATTAACAAACCATGCATTTCTAGGATTAACCAAGCTTAATCCATACTACCCATAACATATATAAGCTATAACAATCATCATCTAACCCAATGTAACTCAAGAATCAAAGAAAATAAATATTTATTTTCGGAGTTACTATTCATGTTCATCACACTTTGGATCATAACTAGAGATTTCATGGATGGAATGATGTAAGATTCAAGATTAAGCAAGAGGATGGTTATACCTTCGATTTGAGCTATAGAACACAATGAACAAGCAAGCCTATGATTATCCCCCAAAAACGCAGCCCTTGCTCTTCAACAAATCATGGCGAAAAGTGGTGTTGGTGATGAAGATGATGGCTAGGGAAGAACGGGAACGAAGAGAGGAGAACAACGAGACCGAAATCAATCGATTCCGACAAGAATCGAGCAAGTTATGAATAAATCTCTCCATTATTCAGTTTACTCTCTCTCTCTCTCTCCCTCTCTCCCACAATCGGCGACATGAAATGAATGGGTGTTGGCTGATTTTTCTTTCTTTTATGTGTCCCCTAGCTTTGTGTGGTAGTCGCGTAATTTCCTGACAACATTTTAATCTCTCGTTCTTGTACTTTATTCATCCGATAAACTTAAGTTTTAAAATATCAAATTCCCATTTTGTAATTCTCTTATGAATCATTATTATTAAATTAATACCCTTTAATTATTTCAAGAATTTACAAAACAATTCTCCGGATAAATACTATTCACTTACACCGTCTCTCAAACTCTGTTACGACTTTCACCCGGAGTCCAAATTTATTTTGTTAGACTAAAAATAATTATTAGTCATATATTTATTACGTATGCTACCGTAACCCCGATACGCATATTTGGAATACCCCGTATGTTAATAATACGGCTTCACATCTCAAGTACCTTATGAAAAAAAATCATAAAATTGCTTATTCATAAAATGAAAAATTTTATCCAAAAGTTCTTAATAATATCAAGTGTCAAAAATATGGGTTATTACATTATTGCTACAACATGAGGATGACTACCCAAACAGGTTTACTCCTACTCCAATGACTAATTCTATTCGAGATTACTTTGCTCTTCTTAGACAGGCTGAAGAAGAAGTTGTAGAAGAAGAAGATCATGTATCTGAAATTGATGAGTCAGCAAATAAAGATTCAAAAGAAGTAGCCTCTCAAGATGAGAAAGAAGTTGAAACATCAGAAGTGCAAAGAGATAACTCTGGAAGAGATGAAGCAGAACAAGAAGAAGAACAAGGATCTGAAAAAGTTGATGAAAGCATGGATGAAGCTGGTTCAGGAAATGAACAAGAACCAGATCCTGAACAAGATCAACAAAGGCAAAGCCCTAATAATGCATCAGAAGAGGTACCTGTGAAAGAGACTCAGAACACTGATGTGTACATTCCTAATCTTTCTGATGAACTAATGGAAGAAGGTACACTTCTGGATTTTGACTTTTCTGCTTTTCTTCATGATGAATTTGTCACAATATCTACTACTATGCCTTAAATGACAATGCACACACTTGATCCCTCAGTGGCCTTCGAAACTGGCAATGAACTTGATGCCAACCAGTTTTAACCACTGCCACAGAACAACAAACACTTCCTATCTCTCCTGAAAACAGAAAAAGATCACTTGATATATATGATAGGAGTGATTCCCTACCGAATCACGAATTTTTAGAAATATTCTCTACAGCTCTGCCTTCTCAAAAATGTCCTAAATTGAATTTTAAACCTAAGGCATCTGTGATCCAGGAACCTGATTCTTCAATCTCTGAGACCTTTCTTTTTCTTCGTGATCTCAATTCTGAAATTGACCAACTCCTGAAAGGTACGGGAACTGAACCAGAGATGGAAACACTTTCACTACTTCATTAGCCAGTACTGTTTTGGTAAATCCAATTTAGAACCTGTCTTCACAGACAGTAGGGGGCATTACTGACTCTCACGAGCCATTCATTACATTGTCAAATGTGGTAACCCCCATGGATTTAACATCTCCAAATCCTAGTAAGGATGTTTTCTCTCTCCAATTGGGAGAAGTGGAAAGGCAACTCTCCTTTAGAAGGGAAGAGGTCTCCATTCATGGAGTAGCTACATCAGTAGCATCACCACTTCAAGTGGAACTGCCTTCACAGGTGTTGTGGGGCACCACAGGCTCTAATTTGTCACTCATTACATTGCATGAGGTGGTGACCCCCCTGGTATCTACAAATCCACCTCCTTCAAAGAAGGTGTTCCCCACCTTTTTAGGTCATACCGAGAGACAACACACCCATTGAAAGGATGTGGACTCTATACTTAGAGTATTTGCTGCTTCGATAGTAGAACCTATTCAGGGTGCCTCTAAGCAGGTAAGGCTTTCAATAGCTTCAGTTGGCATCACTGATTCTTCAACTTTGCCAATCATTACAGAATCCATAGTGGTGACCACACTGGGTCTAATTCCCCCAGTTCCTGAAAAAGGAGTTCTCCCCACCCAAAGCAGTCAGGCGGAGAGGCAACCTACCCATAGAAGGGATAGGGATTTACATGCAGGTATAGAAGATTATGATGATTTAAATGATATGAGTGATACAATCAACCTAAGTGCTCTTCAATTCCCTAACCCTGATCAACCGAGTGTGAGTGTTGAGGGACGAGAACAAACAGTAACAGTGAGCAGTGAGACATCCACTGACCAAATAAACACCACACACAATGCCCACACAACACACATCCAGAGGATTCTAAATCTGGAGGCCCAAGTCACTGAAATTCATTATTCACTACGAAAGATCTTGGAATTACAAGAGCAGCACAGAAATGAAATGAAAGAACTTAAAGATTTGGTACAATAGTTGCTGGCTCAGAAAACTCCTACTACTCAACAATCAACTTCTACAGCTCAGATAACTCCGGTCGAAAGGGAGGATAACCCAACTGAGGGGGAGAGAAGAAGAGAGCATGAAAAAGTTAGAGCTAAAATGATAATGGAATATACAGCTCAAGGGGAGATGAATATCTTTTACAGGCCTGGATCAAGGCAACTGGAGGAAGGTGAAATCTTTGAACCCTATGTGCCAATGGATATTCCTACTGAGAATGAGATAGAGGAGACCGCAAAGACTGCAGGTATTGATGTCGAGGTGGAATTTGCCGAAAAGTATGCATTTGATAATGACTGTCTTCTAGTTGGTGTGGATGAAGTTGTTACTCAAGATGTAGCTCAAGCTCGGGAATTAATGAAGAGAAAGTGGAAAAGAGTTCAACATACAATTGAAAGAAGAAATAGAATCAAGGACATTAAATCTAAAGTTAGTCCTAAATGGGATGAAGCAAGGAGTCTGTTGGAAAAGAAAGAGCTATCTCTAAGCAAGAAAAAAGATAGAGAAGTCCTTGACCTGTTCAGAATCATAAGGGAAAAATTTCAAGATGTTCATGAATTCTATGTTGCTCTATTAGAAGAAATAAGAAGTGTGTCAGTAAGTGCACTGAAATCCAGTTGGAAGATGTTTATCAATTCAACAACACTGAGATCAAGAATCTTGTCGACAAAAAGCTTAGAGAAAATGAATATAGTGGAGTTGTATATGCTAAAAAAGAAAGCCATCTTTGGGGGACATAAGTCGAATGAGATACTGAGAGATCTAATTGAGAAGAAGATTATTGAAATCGGTGTCAAAGCATTTGAGAAGCCTCCGGTGGTCAAGTACTATAACACAATAACTCTACACAATCTACTTTGTCAGATGAAGGTCTAGAATCAAGTCAAGTAATGTTCATGCAGCACGTAGAGGGAAGACTCAGAAGCAAGAAGAACAGTACTGAAGAAGATCTTAAGGCTGATGAGTTGATCTATTCATTCAGGTTGAACAAAGTTATCAAAATGTCAGGAAAATATCTAGTGGAAACAACCAAATACTATCAAGATCCAGTTTACGTTAGAAAGGAGGATGGCACTAAAGAACTTGAAACTGTTAGAGATTCTGAACCATGCATCTAAACTGAACCAAATGGAACAAAGTACTTCTTGCATAAGAAAGATGGAGTGGAGAAGAGAAATGAACTGTTAAAGCTGAAAAAGAACAATTCTGACTTCATCATAAAAGTCTTTTCTAGGGTAAAGAGATCCACTGTCAAATCAGATAAGAAGTCTTTGAGGATCATTCAAGATGTCCTGGTGGAGAAATTGGTTGATGATTCTATGCATGACACTAATAGAGTGAAAGGCTTTCCAAAAAGAATAACGGTGTTCATGTTTTCAAAAAGACAATCACTGACCTTCAAGTCTATCTCAAAGACAAATTCAACTACATTTCTCACAGAAGTCTTAAAAAAATTTGAAGATCTACCTCATGTCAACACTCTTGAAGTTGAAGCAAGGGACTTGGTAAAAGCAAGACTAGAAGAAAAGGAAGAAGTGTTAAGGCAACATTACTCTGAGACGAGATCAAAGAAGAAGCAAGATACAAGTCAATCAAGTAGAAGATCATAGAAATTTATGTTCAGGCTAGAGGAACAAACTTCTCTTGTACTTGTAAAGAAATCTGGAAATGTATAATCCAATCTAGAATATAATTAATATTATTTCCTGTCTTTCTGTACTTTACTTTTTCTTGTAAGTATCAGTTGAGTTATCCTCTCACAGGATTTGCTTGTCGAACTCTAACAACCAAATAGGGGGAGACTGTAAAGCATAATGTAACATAACATGTAATAGTGGTATCGATAACTCAACTACGAAACAAAGACAGTCAAATAATACTAATATTTAACAAAGGAATCTAGAAGAATATGTGAACATGAATCATACATACATCATTACAGAGCATTCAAGATGAAAGGCTTACTGAACGTCAATGAGAGAAGTTTATTAATATGTTCAGGCCTCAGCAACAAATAAGAGTTCAGAAGATTTCATATTAAATACAATGTAATGATTTGAGTATAAATGTCAAAGGGTTTCAGTGATCAGAAGCAATGCAAAATTCAAAGATTAATCAGCTGAAACAGAATAAAAGTCAAGAGAATTTAATTCAGTGTTAGTAGTTTGTGAACTAGACCAGTCCACTAAGCGTCAACACAACAAGAAGAGAATTACTTTGATTTATAAGAAGAAAACAGTTAAACAAGCCAGAGAGTAGAAATAAGGTGGTATTTACTTGGAACATGTCAAGAATATGGTTAAGGTATGTAATTTCACTTTAGTTGTTCTTGTACTCTAGAAACAATGTACTAGGCATAACAAAATTTGTATTGGCACAAGGAAATAACTCTCCAAGTTTTCCAAGTGCTTAGTGGCACCTATACAAGGCATTGAAAGTGCAGGCGCAACAAAACTCAAGCCAAGGCGCAACAAAAGCTTAAGTCATGGTTTTGTGGCGACTATACAAGGGAATAAGAGTATAGGCGCAACAAAACTTGACAAGGGGTGCAATAAAACTCCAAGAAAACATTCTAAGGCATTGGTGGCGCCTATACACTGGAATAAGAGTAGAGGCGCAACAAAAAGGGATGCTTAGGCGCAACAAAATCTATGGGCGCAACAGACACCTTTTGTGGCACCTATACACCACACACACTCTTGCAGGCGCAACAAAGACTTAGCATTGTTGGAAAATTAATTCAATTGATTTTCAAAAGTCTACAGAATATATATGGGTGAAATCAATACAGACAGTAATTCATTCATCTCCTACATTCAAGACAAACAGACGGGAATCTCTATTAAAGCCTTTCATTAATCATACCCAACTGTATTCTTATTGTAATATTGATTGAACCTATAGAAGCTAATCTCTTGATTAGAAGTGTAGCACCTCAGGGATTTAATAATATATCTTTATTTCATCGAATCTCTGTGTTTTATTTACTGCCATTTTATATCTTAAGAACACATACACTTAATTTGCAATTAAACGAAAATCTACCAACATCATATTCAACCCCCCTTTCTATGATGATTTAGGACCTAACATCGACCTTGCATTTGTCATTAGAAACTTTCTCCCTCTTTCTGACTTCATGAAGAATGGAAAAGTGTTTCAAGATGGTGGTCAGAATATACTGAATAGAAGATACAACAGAGTTGAGAGTGTTCACCTCGGTCTCTAAGGCACCCTGCTGCTTGGAAATAGTCTGAATTTTCTTTTCCACATCATAGTTGGATAAATCTATAACATTATGTATAGAAAAACCCTGCCTGAGGACATTCTGTTGAAGTGTAGACATTTCACTGTGAAGGTCTTTAGTTAACACAATGTTAGCCTTTAGTATAGTCTTCATGTCATTAGATGTTAACTCAGAGTTTGCCTTTTGGACAAGATCATGAGTAGGAGTCCAAGATATCTTTTTATGAGCATGCTTACAAGAAATATCACAAACAATTTTCTTATATTTGGATTCAAAAATTTCTGCAAATGAAGATTCTCCCTTCCCACTTTTTCTGAAAATGCCTCCATTATCAAGAGCAGATTCAATATCACCTTTAAGCTGAAAAATAACACAATAATCTAGATAGTACATCTGCAACCTATCAAGAGCATCATGAGCATTGATAGGCCAATACTTGGAACTGTATCTAACATCATAAGGAATGGAAAAATCAGTGGGCTCTTTATCAAGAAGAATATCATATAAAGAGTCTTCAGAGTTTGCAGATTAAGCATTGGCAACACCAATGACACTAGGTGCATTAGAGTTTGGAACATTTTGAATAGGTAGAACAGCAGAGCCTGCATCTGGTACACTCTGAGCAGCTGCACAAAAAATAGAACAACCTAAGTCACTCTTTTCTTTTAAATTAATCTCATTACTTCTCACTTCACACATCTCATGATTGTCAAGAGTCAGAATTTTCTCACTAGAAGTAACTAAGTTTTCTCTCACATCTACCTCTCATTTTACTAGAACTAGTGTCTCCATTTCTTTATTATATCTATTTTCCATACATTTTACCTCAGACTCACAAGAAAAGCTCAAATCAAAGTTTCCTATATAAATAAGGGGTGGCTGAGAAGAGTTATTTGTTGTTACTTGAATATTGGTTACCCTTTCAGGACAATTCATGATCATTCCAGCAGTAAAAGTAGGAAATATAAAGTCTGAAGTTATGCTATCAGATTATGTAAATTCTAAAGAAAATTCAGAGGTTATACCTTGTAAAGTTGGAAAATCTGATGGAGTTTCCAATGGTTTGACAGATACTAGTTGAACCTGAATTGCATCAAAGATTGCCAGAGGGTTGTTATCAGAAACTATCTTCTTAGATTGAGCAGCAATAGTTTTAGAGGTTACTTGTTGTTCCATGTCTTGGTCTTGAATTAGATTGAAGGTGATTGGTTCTTATGGGGCCAGGGTCTTTTCAGTAACTGTTTCACCACTTTAGGGTGAAGGTTCTTCTGTGTTGGACTCTGCCATAATTTTGCATTCAGCATAAGCAACAATAAGATCTATCATCAAAGATTGAGTGCCTCCATCCAAACTTTTGTTGGATAGTTCTTGTGTGGTTAGGGCCTTAACAACTTCTTTAACCCTTTGAGTTGAAGGTTCTTGTGGGCTATACCCCTGATCCTTATTGGATTCACCTTCTTCGATAAAGGCTTCTTTTGGACTTTGACCAACATGTTCTTATGTGCATGGCCCTTCAAAGACTGCTACCTAACTTTGAGAGATAAGTTCTTGATGGTCTAGTCCAAAAGAAACTATAGGTTTCTTCTTCTTGGGGAATACCATGGAATCAGATTTTCTTTCACCTAGTGACTTCATACTTTTTAGCAGCCATTTTCTTTGCAACCTCATCAGCCAATTATTGAAATCTTTCATAGGATATTTCATTGACTATTAGCTGAGGTGATTTGGTAGATGAATCAGAGTATCACTGGAACAGATGATGGAGCTGAGGCATCTTTTACTGATGGCCCTGAATCATACTTCTCATTTTGCGTATTAGGATTTTTGTTATTATTTTTATCCCATCATTTTTCATCAATAATTTCAATGCCAGCCAATGTTCCATTTTTATCTTTACTTGGTACATCATTCGAAGCACCTTCTAGGGTGATTACAGGACTAGTAAAATGGTTAACATGGGTGTCATCCATATTGTCTTCAGCTGAAACACCAAATCCTTGAGAGGAGATCTTGATTTGATTTATATCCTCACTTATGGACACTAAACTCTCTTCTGCAGATGCAAAGATATTAGACTTTATTTGGTCAGAGTTTGTAGCATCAACTGAGGGAATATACTCTAAGGTTTTAGCTTTGACTAGTCTACTTATTTTCTTTACAGGCTCCGATACATGATTAAAATGAAATGGCTACATATTGGAAGCAGGAGGAATTTCTGAGGCAGGTTTGACATATTTCTTATTAGAGAAAACCATGCCCTTAACACTGTCATCAGAGTCTGTTAGCTCATCAATTAGCCTTCTTCTTCTAGGTGGGGACTTAATCCTGATCTTTCTTTCATCTTCAGTCCTGATCTCTGAGCTTGAGAGGTATGTTTTACAACTGATGCCTTTTTGGAGACACCAGAAGTTGGCAGAGATGGTGTATCAATGTTTGGTGGAAGGCTTGGAACAAGATCATAGATAGGGTTTTGTAAACTCTAATCCATATCCACTTGAAAAAAATTTATTCCATAATGTAGGAACTGTCTGACCTATGCATGATAGAACAATTCTGGCAACACTGCCCTATTTTTTGTATCCTTCCGTGTAAGGTCAGCAAAATGCCTTCTATTCATTTGAAAGGCAGGCAACTTTAACATCATCACAGCAAGTAACATTTGGTAACAAGTGACTAAAAATTAACTATAAAAATCTAGCAAAATATATAGTAAATTTATCATCACTTATTTTAGTTTCTATCCTCCTAATCAACAAACAAGCAAAATTAAATTTTTTATTATGGGTCAGAGAGTACCCAATTTGTTGAGAGAGAAAAGGAATGGCATCAAAGTTTGAGCACTTGGCAGAGATGACTCTTCTTATTCAATCTAAGAAAAAACTCCATTCCCTTACGAAGTTTGGCCTGTGAGACTTCCAAGCTTTTGCAGGCTTCCTCTATAGTCCATAGCCTGGAAAAAGGACCTGATGTTGACATCACATTCAATATCATCATATCCCTTAAGCTCTTGATATGAAGAGCTTTTCGGACCATGGCCAGAGTGATAGATATGTGCCATTACATTGGAAGGCAAGTATGGGCTCCTCATCTTCACTAGCATCATTGTACTAGGTTGTAGACCATATACTTAACAAGGCCTAAGTAGAGATCTCAGCCAGTTCCTGCGAATCATAGATAATTCTACTATTAGGAAGAAAATCTTGAATGACATAGAAATCACTGTTGTCATTGGATATAGTGAGAAGAGTAGTGTAATTGTTCGCAACAAATGTTCAATCATCAACAACAACACCCTTACATGCCATAAGAATAAATAGATGAAGATGTAGATGCTAAAGTGTATTGAGAGAGTTAGGATTTTGAGAGGATGAGAGAAAATAAAGATGAAAACTTTTAATTCAAATTATAGGAATACTAATGATTTAGAATTTTTCCTCTTATGTAACTTCCCAAACGGTAGCAAACATCAATTGGTCAGAGATTAACCTGGAACAAGTTATAAGTAACGCGTGTGTATATATATTAGTGTATATAATATGAATCATTTTTCATGAACTACACGCGCATGCACAGTTACTCCATCAGAGTTTAGAATAATGACGTCATACAAGAATATTAAAGAATTATTTATGTAAAAATAAACAATTATTCAATCATTGACTTGTTGACCTATAATCAAAGTTTAAAGACTTGTGCCTTTCAAAGTCTACCATACTTGGATAAAGTTTACCACATACTCTGACAGAGTTTAACATAGATGATGACAATTGATGTGTATTAGAATTTGCAAGTATGATACAATTGTCATAGTCTTGTTTGTGATGCGTATCTCCTACTTGTCCTTGATTGTTGATAATCATGCTACCAAGCCCAAGCCCAACACAAATACTAATCTTGTAAAGGTGGCTTCACACAATGGCTTGGTGAATATATCTACTAGCTGTTGATCTGTTGGAACAACATGCATCTCAATGGTTCATTCCATAACATGTTCTCTGATAACGTGATATCTGATGCTGATATGTTTTGTCATTGAGTGTTGAATTGGATTTTCTATCATAGCAATTGCACTTTGGTTCTTACAATAAATAGGAATTTTTGTAAAGTTCAAACCATAGTCTAAAAGCTGATATCTCATCCATAGAATTTGAGCATAACAACTTATTGCAGCTATATACTCTGCCTTTATAGTTGATATAGAGATAGACTTCTGCTTTAAAGTAAACAAGAAAACAATTCTTCCTCCTAAGAATTGACAACTTCCACTTATGTTTTTCCTATATTGTATATTTTACATCCCATAAAATCAGCATCTGAATAGCCTATAAGTTTAAAGTAAGATTTTCTAGGACACTATAAGCCAAGATTAATTATTCATTTGAGATATCTAAAAATCCTTTTAACAGCAATTAGATGAGGTTCCCTTAGATTTTCCTGAAATCTAGCACAGAGGCAAGCGACAAACATCATATCTGGTCTACTTGTAGTCTAGTAAAGAAGGGAACCAATCATACCTCTATAGGTTGTCATATCAACAGACTCACCAGTTTCTTGATCCAACTTTGTTGCTGTTACCGCAAGAGTAGTTGTAGTTGCACATTTTTGCATGTTAAACTTTGTCAATGTGTTTCTTGTGTACTTTGACTGGTTGATGAAGATACCTTCTTCATTCTGTTTAACTTGCAATCCCAAGAAGTAGCTCATTTATCCCATCATGCTCGTTTGATACCTGGATTTCATTAGCTTAAAAAATCTTTCACATAGCTTCTCATTAGTAGAATATAATATCATCAACATATATTTGAACTAATAATAAATCCTTACCTTGTTTTCTGTAAAATAAGGTTTTATCAATTATACCTCTAGTGAATCCACTTTCCAGTAAGAATTGAGCTAGAGTTTCATACCATGCCCTAGGAGTTTGTTTAAGTCCATACAGTGCCTTGTCTAATTTGTAGGCATGATTTGGATATTTTAGATCCACAAATCCATGACGATGTTCAATATAAAGTTCTTCTTCAACTTCTCCATTCAGAAATGCACTTTTAACATCCATTTGGTATACCTTGAATTTCTTGTGTGCAGCATAGGCAAGAAAAATCCTGATTGCTTTAAGTCTTGCAGCAGGTGTAAAGGTTTCATCATAGTCAATGCCCTCCTGTTGAGAATAACCTTTGGCAACAAGTTTTACTTTGTTCCTGGTGATTATTCCATCAGAGTCTGTCTTGTTTTTGAAAATGCATTTAGTTTTAACAATAGATCTTTTCTTTGGTCTATGAACTAGAGTCCACACTTCATTTCTTTCAAATTCATTCAATTCTTTGTGCATTGACGTGACTCAATTTGCATCCTTAAGAGCTTCTTCCACTTTCTTTGGCTCTGTCTGAGATATAAAATTATGATATAGACACTCATCTTGAGTTGCCTTTCTTATTTGTACAACACTATTTGCATTAATAATTATCGACTCAGGTGTATGTTCCCAAGTCCATTTCCTATTATGGGGAATATTATTCCTTGAAATAGATGCTACCCTATTATCTGTGCCATCATAAAATGAATCTTCAGTAAATGTTGATCCCCCACCTAAAGTTGTGCTTACTTCAGAGTTTGTATTTACAGAGTGTAAATTATTAGAGTTAGTTTCTGTCAGAGATTGACCAGATTCTGATATTAAATCACAGAAGTTGATTTAGTAGTCTCTGTAGAATATTGATGTTGCTCCCCCTCAACATGGGTATAATCTGCATTCATTGTATCATCAGAGTTTGGAGAGTCAAAGTTTGGGAGGTCAGAGATTGGATCATCAGTGTCTGTTTCTTGTTGGCTTTTGAGTAACTGATTTTCAAATCTTAGACATTCTTGATCATCTTCATCATGTAATCTTGAGATCTTTGTTTCATCAAAAGAGACATTGATGGATTCCATGATAGTATTTGTTCTCAGGTTGTACACTTTAAAAGCTTTTAAAGAAGTCTTTGAAGCTGTAGAGTAACCAATAAAGATTCCTTCACGTGATTTCAACTCAAACTTTTTCATTCGTTCAGGATGTGCTTTAAGAATATAACACTAGCTTCCAAATATGTGAAAATATTTCATATTTGGCTTCCTTTCTTTCATCATTTCATAAGGAGTCTTTTCATGCTTGTTGATCAATGTATAGTTCTGAGTGATATAAGCAGTGTTTATAGCTTCTACCCAGAAGTAAGTAGGAAGTTTTGCTCCTTCCAACATAGTATTGCAGCTTTAATAAGAGTTCTGTTTTTCCATTATACTACACCATTTTGTTGTGGTGTACCAGGTGCTGAAAACTGTTGTCTTATTCCCTTTGCTGCACAGAATTCCTCTATCATAGAGTTTTTAAACTCTGTTCCATTGTCACTCCTTAGAATTTTCACCTTAAAGTTTGATTCAATTAGTATCATGGTAAAATGATCAAAGATGATTTAAGCATGTTCATCCTTTTTATGAAGAAAGTACACCCATGTATACCTTGTGTATTCATCAACTATTACCAGAATATATTTCTTTTTCCCAATGGACATGATGTTTACAGGGCCAAACAGATTAAGATGTTGTAAATGAAAATGTTCTTCGATTGAAGTCTCAGTTTTACTTTTGAATGATGTATTTCTCTGCTTTTCCTTTTGACATGAGTCACAGAGACCATCAGGGTGGAATTGAGCTTTATGAAGTCCTCTCACTAGATCCTTTCTAACGAGATCATTTATATTGCCAAAATTCAGATGACACAACTTCTTATGCTAGTTCCAGCTTTTAATTGATGATGCTTTTCCAAGGAGACATGTCATTAGAACATCAAAATTTATTTCTAAGCTTGCTTCATATAAGTTGTTATGTTTATGACCAATAAGAACCACTTTGCTAGTCTGTTTGTTTTTGACTTCACAATGTTTATCAAGAAATTTCACAAAATAACCTTTGTTTATTATTTGTCTTACACTCATCAGGTTGCGCATGAGCCCTTCAACCAGATCTACATTTTTAATGATGACATTGCCAATAACTATATTGCCATATCCCAGTATTCATTCTATGTTGCCATGTTTTCCCAATTACACAAGTAGAAAGGGGGGTTGAATACATGTATTATCTTTTTACCTGTTTTAAAATCAAACTCAACATATTTAAACTTCGAATACTACACAATGATTAAACAAAATGTATGAAGAAAATATTATTTGTATTATTGATGAATAAATACAAACTCTCCTAGGGTGTATACAAAACCCTAGCAACTACTCTGTTTTTCGACAAATAAAATAGGTTACTGTTGGTCCCTGATATTGTAGAAGGGGGGTTGAATACAATATCTGATTTTAATCACAGAATTATGGATTTAAAAATATTACTTTAGTTTCTCACGAAATATTAATTTTAGTGAAATACGGTTCAAGTATAAGATATGATTTTAACTTGAAAAGTATTAAAAGTTAAAATTCAGGGCTTTTCAAGTAAAAAAAGCCCTGAATTGTAATAATTAATTCAATTATTTTCAATTATTTTGATATAAGATATGATTTTAACTTGAATTGAAAATAATTAATTCAGGGCTTTTTTTGTAATCACTAAAAAAGTATTACATTTCAGGGCTTTTTTCAGACTTTTTTTAAGCCTTATGACTTTTGATTAACACGTGTATGACATTTTTTAAAGTTATTTTTGGTATGAGTTTTTAACCAGAAGCTCAACATGACTTTTTAACAAAAGCTCGGCATGACTTTTTCTGAATGAATTTGGTATGACTTTTTCTTCTGCAGCTCGGTATGACTTTTGTCAATAGACTCGGTATGACTTTCTTCAGAAGTTCGATATGACTTATCAAAACTGCTTGGTAAAACTTTTTTTCTCTACAACTCGGTATGACTTTCTTGATCAGATCGGTATGACTTTATTTTATCAGAATTCGGTACGACTTTTAATATAGACTAAAAAGACTTATTAAAGTCATACCAAGTCATATCTTTTATAATAAATTAATTCTACTTAATTTAATTAAATAATTTATAAATTAAATTAAATTCAACTTGAATTAATTTAATTAAATAAATTAAATAATTATTAACTTTTGATAGTAGAATTAAATTACTATATTGACTTGTATAACCTTTTTGATAGCTCCGAAATCTTTCCGCCATTTGTCATAAAACCACTTGTACTTTTTGATGACGAATCTTCACTGATATTGTTGAAACCCTATGCACTGGTTTGGTTCACTGATGTCTAACTACAATGTTGATTCTTATTTCTGCAGTAGTGGTCTTTATATCTTGTTTTGTCCTGTCTTGCCTTCTTTTCTTTTTCCTTTAATTTTTTCTCTTCTGGAATCTTTCTGTAGTAGGCACTTAAAACCTTCTGTATCTTCTGAACTCCTTGAGATACTACTCTTTTATTTTACACTGACGCTTGATCATATAACTGAAATTCTTCCAGTATTGAGTAGTAGTCTTGTCAGAATTCTTCTGATATTCTGATTCTTCGTGTCTAATTAACATTTTTCGTCTTGATTCATGTTTCAATATTTATTATTTACTTCACTTTCTTATTGAGTTGAGTAGTCATCTAATTCTTACAAATAGTCCTAGACATATGCATTTCAATCTCCCCCTATTTGTTGTTAAATATTTAACATATAAATTTCTAGAGGATAACTCAACTAATCAATAAGCAAAAAATAAAACATTAAACTATGTAAATAATATAGTATTTTCTGGATTATATAATACATTTCCAGATTTCATAAGTAAACTAGAAATTAAAGATGAAAGACAAATCTTCAAGTTAAATCATCTTCACTTCTCAGACTCATCACTACTCCCCCTTAGGATGGCAGGGATGAAGTCTTGTTCCCTTCTTATCACTTCTCCTCTATTTCTCCAACTTCTGTCTTCAGTTCACTCCCAAGGTGAATTCATTATCCCCTTATGTGAATTATCTAACCATTTTAATTGAGTTAACAATAGACATGGCATACACTTGGCATTAAACCATCACAGATAAAAAAAAATGCAAATTACGACATGTTATGCATTTTTTAAAATCTGGTTAATCCTATATTAAAGAATCCTTTAAAATCAAATGGAATAGAAGAATTAATAAATAATCACTAGTTCTATCTAATCCAAGCATGTTGTTATATATCCCTGTTTCTTGTTCAATGATTCTCCCCTTTAGATCTTGTTCTCCACCTTAGATCTTGTTCAACAATTCTCCCCCTTAGTTAAGTAATCCTCAACAGAAGACATTTCATCCCCCTTAGTTGAGTAACATTAGAAATCTGTAACAGGGAATTGGGAATGTGATTTGGTAATTGTGCTAGTGTGTGAATTTACTTTGTGTTTTTGACAAGTGTTTCGCTCATATACTCTCCAAGTGTTTCACTCATAGAATATATATTTTCACTATTTCTCATTTATATTTCATTCTTTTCTCACAACACTATTTCTCTTTCAGTACGGATGACATAGTCTTGTGTACTTGTAAGAAAGATCATCATGGACCCTTCAAGAGAGGTCATTGGTGGTGCAATGGGGTTTCGTAAATCCCCGTCCTCAATTGAATCTATGAAAATATTTGACTTTGAAAACTTAATTGCTTCATGAATAGATTCAATGAGTTGTTGATCATCTAAGATGATCTATTCCATTAGGAATCCAGATATGTTCCATCTGCGGAGGGAGACAAGGATATATATTGTAGAAAATGATCTAAGTTTCCTCCTGACGCCTGTGAAGCCATGTTGATTCAGTCAGAATCATTAATCATCCTTCCTTCCTTGATATGGAAGTTTAGAATAATTACTTCCCTCAATTCATCCTTAGTGTGTGACAATCCTTACAGTGCATTTGAATATATACATTTATCGGTTATAGTGTTTGAATGTTTCCAGATGAAGTTGACTCTTTATAAATGACCTTGGTTGACATGTTGAATTCGATAGACTCACTCTGTTGAGAGAATGAACCTAGTAACAGTTTTGCCTTTTCCAAGTCTATACGCTTTTGAGAGAACACATATGAGCTAGCAGTTGTCTCAGTTTATATATATTTGAGTCACCTTTCTAGAGATAGAGTTGTTGGTTCACTCACATCACTAACCTTATCAAATGCACTCAAGGCATTGACTCCATCATTTTTAATAATTAGGTATTCTGTTTAATGGTTAGAGTGATGGATGTGATAGTGTTTGTGTGTTTGGTTCTAAGATCTTGGATAGAGATTGATGCCAATGATTATGATCTAACTATTAGAAACTATTGGTTGATCAAGCTCATAGATCTTTCCTTATGTAACTCTCATTCCTTCCCATAACATATATGCAATATATTAGCCTTTATCTTCAAAGACTTTCCTTTCCTGTGATCACTTTCCAAATTTAGATTCAGGTTTATAGACCCTGAAAGACTTCAGACACTGATGATCTTCAGTCTCTGATAGACTATAGACTCTGACAGTCTATAGACTTTGATCAACTTCCAGACTCTGATTAATCTCCAAACTCTGATCAACTTTCATCTCTTCATTATCACACTTGATTTGACAGTAAGCAGCTCTTAGATCATTAGCATTGCATTCTTCTTCTTTTAGATATATTAGCAACATGATACTAGCCTTTCCACTCATAGGTTGAAAACTAAAGTAATGACCAACATCTTCTTGAAATTTAATTTCCTTTTCTTCTAGTGGTATGTTTTGATCATTCCCACTGACATCAACATATTTTAGAGAAAATTTACCCATCTATTTATTGGCTAGTCTGTGCAGAGTCAGTTTTCTGTCAATCTCTAAGAACCATCTTTTTGTTGCTACTTATTTGCTTCTATTCACCTCAGAAGCTACTTGTAGAAGAAATTTAATATTATGTAACTCCTCATCTTGTTTGAAGAAGATGAAATTTATTTGACTTATCCATTTGACAGACCCCCGTCCAGAAAATATATCAACATTTCATTTTCACTTTTCTGTTCCACCCTGTCATCCTAACAACTTTCTTTCAAAAACATTATAAACAATATGAGCAGATACCATGTTGTTCAGGGGTTTCTGAGACATCTTCTCGAATTGATTATTTGTCAAGGATTGATGATCCTTGGATAGAGTTGTAGTTCTGTTTATATCAGATTCTGCAAAGCCTCTAAGACCATTCTTTTTCCTGGCTCAAAGTGGAAGATTTTCCTGACTGCATTTCCAATAACTTGGTTCTTCGGCATCTTGATCTCTGTTTACATCAAAGTTTGAGATTTTTCTTTTTCTATCAGATCCTGATCTAGACTATGATGTCCCATGTCTAGTCCCTAACTGGTGTGTTTGAGATTTTATTATAACAACCACTCCATATTGCTTTTATTGCATACCATCAGGTCCCCTAGGAACACGAAAACCATCCTCACCATCGTCACCTCCATCATCATCTCTCCTCCTTTGAACTCCCCTTCATTCAACATTATCCTTACAACTCTCATCCTTATTACTCCTTGAAGAATCACCAGCCTTCTTCTACCCCTTTTTGACATCATCACCACCTGTGACAGCCAAAATAATATTCTCACGTACTAAGGAGATGTTGGCTTGAGCTGCAATCACATAATCAACTTTGGCAGTTAGAGAGTTGACAGAATTTTGCAGAAATTCTTACAAGCATCCTTTACATTTAGAGAGAATGGAGAGTATAAAATTTGGTTTTCATCTGAGCAGTAGTAGTGTCAACAGTGCCCAATTTGATTTAAATGTGAGATATATCATTAATCACCTTAGCCAGTTGGCCCATAATATTCTCCTACTCAACTCTAGGGGTCATCATTGACATTCTTATTCTGTTCAAGAAATATATCTTTCTAAAGGCCTGGAGTCTTTCAGATTGATGGATGGCCAAGATACATTCAAAAGAGGCTTCATCAGAAATGCCCTTTGCCTGTGCTATTTTCAATGTATGTGGAAGGAATTGATCAAAGTAATTAAATGATGGATTCAACCTTCCATTCATCTACAGAGGTAGAATTATCATCATTAACAGCTTCAATAGGTTTGAGTAGTAGACTCTGGTAGAGGCATAGACTCTGATACTGCATAAGGATCCACTAGAGCCTCCTTAACCCTATCTGATGTTGGTCCCTGATATTGTAGAAGGGGGGTTGAATACAATATCTATAAATTATCAAGAAATTTCGGATTTAAAATATTATTTTAATTAATCACGAAATATTAATATTAATGAAATACTGTTCAAGTAGAAGATATAATTTTTAACTTGAAAAGTATTACAAAAATTATCCGATGAAAAGTGTATATAATTGATAAAATAATCTAGAACGAATTCGACATGAAGTGTTCGGGGTTTAACAATTATATTCCAAACTTGCACAGAAATCTGTGAATATTACAATACATACAAATTTCTGAAATTTGAATATTTTAATGACTAAAATATGAAGCCAAAACATCATATTTATAGAGGTTGGTAAAGCTGGTATGACTTTTGTGCTATGACCTTTTTAGAAACAAATTAACCCTTATATGACTTTTCAAAAGGCTGGGCATGACTGTTTTTACACGGTATGAGTTTCTAAAATTCGGTATGACTTTTCTAAAGTTATATTCAAATTTTCTTTTGATTAAATAAATCATTATGACTTATTTAATAAAGAAATCGGTATGACTTTTTTTAATAAAAAGGTCGGTATGACTTTCTATTAATAAAAAATTGATATGACTTTTTATTATAGAACTCGGTATGACTTTTCTATCAAAAAGGCTCGGTATGACTTATTTTATAAATAAAATCAGTATTACTTTTTTAATTAAAGAACTCGGTATGACTTCTTTTAATTAAATTCGGTATGACTTATTTTATAAAATTCGGTATGACTTATTTTATATAATTCGGTATGACTTATTAAATAGTCATTTGAATTATATTAAAAGTCATATTAAGTCATTCCTTTTATAATAAATTAATTATACTTAATTTAATTAGTTAATTTATAAATTAAATTTAACTTGAATTAATTTAATTAGATAAATTAAATAATCAATTAACACTTGAAAGTAGAATTAAAATACTATCTTTGACATTTATTACTTAGTAGTCAGCTTTGAAGTCTTCCCGTCTTTTCTTTGTCTTTTGTCATAAATGTTAGTGTAGGTGCCCTAGAGGCAATACAATGTTTCCTTTAATAAACCTTTATGTCATTTGATTATTCAATAAACGTATTTATTATGACTTTAATTACTGCGATATATTTGTTAGCATAATAAATGTCCTTAGAATCATGATACACGTTATATAGTTTAAGTACATGACTTGAACTTGAGATTATATAATATATCATATTCTTAAATGTCCCTAGTCGAGTATTATTATTATAGGACAATAATAATACATAAATAGACTAGTATGTTGTTTGACAGATAACCATATCTCATTGGTTATAAGTATGGGGATACTAAAGTCAATGCATAGGTACATGTAGGAGTACATGGTACTGGACAGACCCACAGTGAGATTCTTCATGTTTAATAAAGTCATAAGAAAGACTCACAGTGATAATGGTGTAATGATCCTCTGACTTGAGATCATTATATTTCTATACGAGGATTAATATACTCTGACTACATTAAAAGTTACCTTTGACCGGGTGATGATAAAAGTGGACATCGGGTATATCATGAGTCGTATGAGAAATATGAATGATAGATAAAGGATTTAACCCTCCTATAATTAGGAGAGATATTATTGGCCTCTTGATTGAGTGAGACTATAAAATGCATGGCCGTGCTCAAATAATGATTTGTTTTTCCATAGTCTACTCATGGATCAAGTAAACCCGGATTAAATGTTGAAGAGGATGACTAAACACATGCCTCGAGTTTAATCTATAATATATTTGGTTAAAGGGATTATATTACACGGAAACATTAATCATGAAAGGTTTTATCAAATCACGATTTAATTATTGTTTAATTGGATAGCAATGATGTATTACTAGATACCGCTCATTGTTTATAATTTTATTGGAGAATAAAATTATTGCTAATTAAATAATAGCCTATAGGGTCACACACATAGAGCACCTAGTGGAATAGTTAATTTAAATTATAGATTTAAATTAATTGATGATTATTTGAATTTTATTATATTAATTAAGTGAGACTTAATTAATTAAAATAATATAAATTCGAATTTGAATAATTGTATTTCTGCCAATAATAATTAAGTGTGACTTAGTTATTAATTAAATAATAAAAGCATGTTTTATTATTTAATCCTATGCCTACATGGGTTAGGTTTTGCTGAAAAGGCCCATTAACCAATCATTATAAATAGATAATGATAGGTTAAATGAATGGTACGTTTTATATGATAAAACCCTAGAGGCAGAGCAAGGAGGCAGCAAAGGCAGTCATTCGAATTCATCAAAGGAGGCTAGTACATCCATCCCGTGATCAAGATCGTGAGACGTTCTTGAAGGTGCTCGTGTGGATACCATAGAGGTGCTTTCGAGAGGAAGACACAAAATCGTGATAGCAAGGATCTCCGTTGAGTTCGTGAAAGTCAGGACAAGAATAGGTATGATTCTGTTTACCATAATCCGTCAAGTCTTATACATGATCCTGCGTTAGGGTTCCGATTTTTTTTTGTTATTTTTACGTTTATCCGCTGCGTTTTATGCCTCGGAACCCAACAATGGTATCAGAGCTACGTGTATAAGGGACTGATTTGGTTACGTGTTAACTGTATTTGATGCAAATATGCCTGTCTTGGTGACTGCCATGAAACTGCCATGCTACTGCTTTGCTACTGCCATGCCTGTTTGAGACTGCCATGCTACTGCCTTGTATATTCGAATTGTTATTCATATGATGAGTAAATAGATGATGATACTAGCATGTTAATGATTTGTCATGACTGATTTATATGCCTGTTTGCGATTTGTATGTTATGCATGAGGGTCGGTTTGTATATGATACAAACTGGTGGACAGATTATGTTGGACATCAGCTGTTAACTGGGATATGATAAGTATGTATATGATACTTGCTTCTGAAACTGTATAAGATGCAGTGGGGAAAAAGGCCAACAGATATGATCTGTAGTTCAGAAATTGATGATTTCTGAATAGGACTGGTCTTCGAAAATAAAAAAAAAATTTCTGATTTCGACCCCAGCCTGGGGCTGCCGCCCCCGGACCCCGCCCGGGGCTGCCGCCCCGGACCCCGCCCAGGGGCTGCCGCCCCCGGACCCCCGCCCAGGGGCTGCCGCCCCCGGAACCCCGCATTATTTTGGTTGAGTACTTGAGCATGGTGCTGGTTATGGCCTTTGGACCCCTAGATTAATGGTTTTGGTTTTGGTTTTATAAATACGACTTGCATGTCGTTTTCTTCATTCTTGTAATTGTTTAACCTCGAATGTAACTCGAGTTTTCTTATGTAAGTACATTAGTATAGGTTGTATTCAATTATTCCATGTAATGTACTTGAAGATTGAAGGATGATCCAAGAAGAGGAGCAAGCACCCATGGATACAAGAAGAATGAAGACATGTAATTGTATTTATATTTTACCACCATAGATTGACTTTGATCCTTTCATTAGCTCGAAAGGATCACATAGGAAAAGGGCCATAACCAAGCACGTTTACATACTGCACTTTACATATTGATGTATGAATGTATGTGTAGAGTAGAAGATGCATGTTTTAATTAGATTAATGATGTATGCATGTATTAGATACGTCACCCATGCCATGCTTGCCATGCTAAACAAGATAAAATCTTTAACGATTTAAGATTTTAAAAATTAACAAACGAACGATCATGAGATTCTTGTGTTTATGAAATATGGATTTTAAAACACGGAATTAAATATGAATTTTTGATATCTAAAACTGGGATTTTCTGTCAAAAGCGGATATGCGTATTCGTAAGGCTGATGGGTTTTAAGTGTGACCACTGGTATCCTCCATCTACCTGGGAAATGAACAATTTAAGATGTCAATTTGAAATATTTGGTTCAAGGAAAAAATTGAGGATCTCTTCATGATGTGATCATGATCGTCGTAAATTTTCTAAACCCCTTAACAAAATATTAAGTTTTAATCGGATGCTTTCCAATGAATGAACACTCATCGAATCCTAGATCGATTAGGGGAAAGACTGTCAGTGGCAGGGGACTCCTATCTATCGTGGTGAGATGCGACGAATATAAACGGTTATATTCGGCCGTTGTATCATTGGGTCAAACTTAACTAAGTCGTCATAATAAGGTGAAAGTAAACGGTTATATTCAACCATTATGAACTTAGAAGCATAGAGTTTGGTTTAAAAATCTATTAGATAGATAAGATCAATCGTTGCTCACCAAACTATCCAAGAATTATATATGATATAATTGACAACTGTTGTCTACCTAAATAATCATTCTTAAGGACTTCCAGTGGTTGACTTAAGACATGACGAAATATGGATCTTGGCTCACTAGAAAGAATTATGGGATATACTTTCCAAATTAATAGTAAGGGCTATTGATTTGATAAAAATAGTGGGAGATATATTATGAATGTATCATAATCATTTGAACATAATAAATAACTCAGACAATCTAATGTTTATTTTGTGCTTTTATCATTGTAGATACCGAATAATGACAAACAACACAAACACACTATCCGTACGATCTGTCCTTGAGAAGGATAAGCTGACAGGAGGAAACAACTTCCTAGACTGGCAGAGGAATTTGAGGATTGTCCTCAGGCAGGAGCGCAAGCTTCATGTCATTGATATTCCTCCGGCAGGTCCCCTTCCTGAGGGCGCTACTGTTGAGGAACGAGCGGCCCACACAAAGGATGAGAATGATGCAACTGATGTTGCATGTCTTATGTTGGCAACTATGAGTGCTGAGCTTCAAAGACAACATGTGCATATGGATGCATATACTATCAATGAGCACTTGCAAAGTATGTTTGCAAGTCAAACTCGTCAAGAAAGGTTCAACACGAGCAAGTCACTCTTTAACTGCAAACAAGGGGCAAGTGAACCAGTTGGCCCACATGTTCTGAAGATGATTGGTTACATTGAGTATCTTGATACTTTGGGTTTCCCGATTGGTCCGGAAACTGGTATTGACCTAATCTTGAATTCTTTGAACAACAAATTCACTCAGTTTGTTATGAACTACAATATGAATGAATTTGACAAAACACCTACTGAATTGTTGGCTATGTTGAGAACATATGAGACCAACATGAAGACGGCTGAACCCGCTCCCATACTGATGGTGGGCAACAAAGGTAAGGCCAAAGGGAAAGGCAAGTGGAAGGGTAAGAAGAAGACAGGTTCTGATTCTACACCCAAGCCAAAGTCAGGTCCTAAACAGGCTTTAAAGCCTAAAGGTGGGGTCGCTAAGGGTGAATGTCACTACTGTAAGAAAACTGGTCACTGGAAGAGAAACTGTTCAGTTTACTTGGAGGATCTGAAGAAGAAGAGGGCTGAGCAAGCTTCTAATTCAGGTATATATGTTATAGAAGTCAATCTGTCTATTTCTACATCTTGGGTATTGGATACCGGATGTGCTTCTCACATTTGTATAAATGTGCAGGAAATGCAGAGAAGTAGAACATTGGCTAAAGGAGAAATGGACCTACGAGTTGGCAACGGAGCAAGAGTTGCTGCTTTAGCTGTAGGAACCTATTATTTATCTTTGCCCTCTGGGCTAGTTTTAGAACTGGAGAATTGTTATTACGTGCCTGCAATTCGCAGAAACATTATTTCTGTTTCTTGTTTGGACAAGAAAGGTTTTTCGTTTACAATAAAGGACAACAGTTGCTCTTTTGCTTTGAATGATTTAACCTATGGTGTTGCGCGTTTGTTTAATGGTTTATATGTTCTTGACTTAGATAATCCTGTCTGTAATATAGAAAACAAACGACTTAAAGTTAATGACTCAAATCAAACATACCTCTGGCATTGTCGTCTAGGCCATATAAATGAGAAACGCATATCCAAATTACATAAGGATGGACATTTGGATAAGTTTGATTTTGAATCATACCAAGAATGCGAATCTTGTTTGCTTGGTAAAATGACTAAAGCCCCTTTCACTGGTAAGGGTCAAAGGGCCACTGAACGTTTGGAGCTAATACATAGTGATGTATGTGGCCCAATGCGTGTGATGGCTAGAGGAGGCTACTACTACTTCATAACATTTACTGATGATTTCAGTAGATATGGATATGTATATCTTATGAAGAATAAATCCGATTCTTTTGAAAAGTTCAAAGAATACAAGGCTGAAGTAGAGAAGCAAATTGGCGGAGGTGCAAGTATTAAAATCTTACGATCTGATCGTGGAGGAGAATACTTGAGCACTGAATTTAAAGATTATTTAAAGGAGTGTGGTATTGTATCACAACTCACTCCGCCAGGTACACCTCAATGGAATGGAGTTTCAGAGAGGAGAAATCGCACCTTGTTGGACATGGTGCGATCGATGATGAGTCATGCAGATCTTCCAATTAGTTTCTGGGGTTACGCTCTAGAAACAGCGGCTTTCACACTTAACCGTGTTCCTACTAAGAAGGTTCAAAAGACTCCATATGAGATATGGGAGGAGAAACGGTCAAGCATGAGCTTTATGAAAGTTTGGGGATGCAAGGCGTTTGTGAAACGTCAAGTATCTGACAAGCTTGGACCTAAATCTGAAGAGTGCAATTTTGTGGGATACCCTAAAGAAACAAAGGCGTATTATTTTTATAGTCCCTCTGAGCAGAAAGTGTTTATTGCTCGAGATGCTGTTTTCATGGAAAGAGATTTTATTTCCAAAAGAAACAGTGGGAGAACTATAGATCTCGATGAAGATCGAGAACCACAAAATAGCATAGAACCTGAAGTGGAACAAGAGCAGGATAATTATAATGCTCAACAAACACAGGTTGTTCGTAGAACTGGTAGAATTCGCCATGAGCCAGAGAGATATGGATTTCTCTTGACTCAATGTGGTGATTTGATGCTCATAGATGAAGATGAGCCTCTCACATACCAAGATGCTATGATCAGTCCAGACTCTAAGAGATGGCTAGAAGCCACGAAATCCGAGATGGATTCCATGTATGAAAACCAAGTATGGACTTTGGTTGATCCACCTGAAGGGGTAAAACCCATAGGGTGCAAGTGGGTTTTCAAGAAGAAAACTGACATGGATGGAAATGTTCAGACCTATAAAGCAAGGCTGGTTGCAAAAGGTTTCAAACAAATTCATGGTATTGACTATGATGAAACTTTCTCACCAGTGGCTATGGTCAAATCCATAAGGATTTTGCTTGCTATTGCAGCATTCCATGATTATGAAATCTGGCAAATGGATGTCAAAACAGCTTTCCTTAATGGAACCCTTGATGAGGATGTGTACATGACACAACCTGAAGGTTTTGTCGATCCAAGGAATGTTAGCAAGGTATGTAAATTACGTCGATCCATTTATGGATTGAAGCAAGCATCTAGGAGATGGAATATTCGTTTTGATGAAACAGTCAAAGAGTATGGATTTGTTCAAAACGAAGATGAACCTTGTGTTTACAAGAAGGTTAGTGGGAGCCATGTGGCATTCATAGTACTATATGTTGATGACATACTACTAATGGGGAATGACATACCTTTTCTCAAGGGTGTTAAGACTTGGTTAGGGAGCAACTTCTCTATGAAAGACTTAGGAGATGCATCCTACATTCTGGGAATGAGGATCTATAGGGATAGATCTAGAAGGATGATCGGTCTAAGTCAGAGTACATACATCGATAAGGTTTTGCATCGTTTTGGTATGCAAAATGCAAAAAGGGGATATGTCCCCGTATCTCAAGGGATAACGATCTCTAAAGATCAGTGTCCGAAATCATTGGATGACAAGGACCGCATGAGTAAGGTTCCATATGCCTCAGCAATTGGATCCATCATGTATGCAATGGTATGTACTCGCCCAGATGTTTCGTATGCTTTAAGCATGACGAGCAGATACCAATCTAATCCAGGTGAAGGTCACTGGACGGCTGTCAAGAATATTCTAAAGTACTTGAAAAGGACTAAAGATTCGTTCTTGGTGTATGGAGGAGAGGAGAAACTGGTTGTAAAAGGTTACACCGATGCAAGTTTCCAAACAGACAGGGATGATACTGTATCACAGTCTGGTTTTGTGTTTTGTCTAAACGGAGGTGCTGTAAGTTGGAAGAGTTCAAAGCAAGAAACAGTAGCTGATTCTACAATGGAGGCTGAGTACATTGCAGCTTGTGAAGCGGCTAAGGAAGCTGTTTGGATTCGAAAATTCATTAATGATTTGGGAGTGGTTCCATCGATCGCAGATCCCATTGATCTATACTGCGATAATAATGGAGCCATTGCACAGGCTAAAGAACCTAGAGCTCACTCCCGAACCAAACACATACTCAGGAGATATCACCTCATTCGAGAGATTAATGAAAGGGGTGACATACACATATGTAAAGTGCACACAAATGATAACATTGCAGACCCACTGACCAAAGGCTTATCGCAGAAGAAGCACGACGGTCACACTAGTTCCATGGGTATTAGATACATGGGTGATTGGCTCTAGTGCAAGTGGGAGATTGTTAGTGTAGGTGCCCTAGAGGCAATACAATGTTTCCTTTAATAAACCTTTATGTCATTTGATTATTCAATAAACGTATTTATTATGACTTTAATTACTGCGATATATTTGTTAGCATAATAAATGTCCTTAGAATCATGATACACGTTATATAGTTTAAGTACATGACTTGAACTTGAGATTATATAATATATCATATTCTTAAATGTCCCTAGTCGAGTATTATTATTATAGGACAATAATAATACATAAATAGACTAGTATGTTGTTTGACAGATAACCATATCTCATTGGTTATAAGTATGGGGATACTAAAGTCAATGCATAGGTACATGTAGGAGTACATGGTACTGGACAGACCCACAGTGAGATTCTTCATGTTTAATAAAGTCATAAGAAAGACTCACAGTGATAATGGTGTAATGATCCTCTGACTTGAGATCATTATATTTCTATACGAGGATTAATATACTCTGACTACATTAAAAGTTACCTTTGACCGGGTGATGATAAAAGTGGACATCGGGTATATCATGAGTCGTATGAGAAATATGAATGATAGATAAAGGATTTAACCCTCCTATAATTAGGAGAGATATTATTGGCCTCTTGATTGAGTGAGACTATAAAATGCATGGCCGTGCTCAAATAATGATTTGTTTTTCCATAGTCTACTCATGGATCAAGTAAACCCGGATTAAATGTTGAAGAGGATGACTAAACACATGCCTCGAGTTTAATCTATAATATATTTGGTTAAAGGGATTATATTACACGGAAACATTAATCATGAAAGGTTTTATCAAATCACGATTTAATTATTGTTTAATTGGATAGCAATGATGTATTACTAGATACCGCTCATTGTTTATAATTTTATTGGAGAATAAAATTATTGCTAATTAAATAATAGCCTATAGGGTCACACACATAGAGCACCTAGTGGAATAGTTAATTTAAATTATAGATTTAAATTAATTGATGATTATTTGAATTTTATTATATTAATTAAGTGAGACTTAATTAATTAAAATAATATAAATTCGAATTTGAATAATTGTATTTCTGCCAATAATAATTAAGTGTGACTTAGTTATTAATTAAATAATAAAAGCATGTTTTATTATTTAATCCTATGCCTACATGGGTTAGGTTTTGCTGAAAAGGCCCATTAACCAATCATTATAAATAGATAATGATAGGTTAAATGAATGGTACGTTTTATATGATAAAACCCTAGAGGCAGAGCAAGGAGGCAGCAAAGGCAGTCATTCGAATTCATCAAAGGAGGCTAGTACATCCATCCCGTGATCAAGATCGTGAGACGTTCTTGAAGGTGCTCGTGTGGATACCATAGAGGTGCTTTCGAGAGGAAGACACAAAATCGTGATAGCAAGGATCTCCGTTGAGTTCGTGAAAGTCAGGACAAGAATAGGTATGATTCTGTTTACCATAATCCGTCAAGTCTTATACATGATCCTGCGTTAGGGTTCCGATTTTTTTTTGTTATTTTTACGTTTATCCGCTGCGTTTTATGCCTCGGAACCCAACAATAAACCACTTGAGCACGATGTTGAATATTTATTATTTTAGTTGACCCACGAATGTACTGTCTAGTTCATTTGTGTCATACTATAATAAATATTCTCCATCCATTAACTTTTAAGTTGTGGCCTTCTATCATTCCTTTGTTTTATTGTCTTTCCTCTTCATCTGAAATCTTCGTGTAGTAGTCACTTGAAATCTTCTGAATTCTTCTGTAATACTACTGTTTATTTATCATTGACGCTTGAACATAGTAATGAACTTCTTCCAGTGTTGAGTAGCAATTTCATAAAAATTCATCTGATAATCTGATTCTTCGTGTCTAATTGACTTTCTTCGTCTTGATTCCTGTTTAGTAATTATTATTTACTCCTCTTTCTTAACTAAGTTGAGTTATCATCTAATTATTACAAATAGGTTTATTCATATGCCATTCAATCTCCCCCTATTTGTTTTTAAATATTTAACACACAAATTTCTAGAGGATAACTCAACTAACAACTAAGAAAGTAATACAACATGTAAAAACTGTCAATAATAAAGTGTTTTCTGGATTATATAATACATTTCCAGATTTCATAAGTAAACTAGAAATGAAAGATGATTGTTCCTCTAGCACTGAACATATTATACAAGTAGTATTATCTTTATTTCTCAGACTCATCGCTACTCCCTCTTAGGATGGCAGGGATTGAAGGGTTTCGAGGCACAAACGCAGCGGAATAAACGTGAAAAATAAATCAAAATAGCGAAACCCTCCGCAGGATCCGTGCGAAAACAAAAGATTTAATTCGGAGATAAAGAATAAATACCTTTAGAAGCTTTAACAGTTCATTAATGGAAGATTAATGGAGGTCCAAAGAATGTTTAATCACCACGTATCCCGCTCTCACGATCTACGCTCTACGGTATCCTCACGAACACTTTTCATGAAGGATTGATGTGTACTAGCACCCGAAAACTGCTTCTTTCTCTCTATCTTCCTCTTTTCTCAAAACCGTTAGGGTTTTAGTAAAAATATGTCTCATAAATTAAATCAGCCCATAAAGAGATTATATAGAGAGAGGAATAAGTTTTCTAATTATAATCTAATTATAATTAATACTAATCCAAAATTCTAAATTATTTAATTAAGTCTCACTTAATTAATTATTAATTTTGGAATCTGTTTAAATAATTCATTTATTTTATTTATGTAATTAATTAAGTCATACTAAATTAATATCATAAATAAAATAAATTACTTATTTAATTTAAATTCACAATTTAAATTATTTTTCCTTCAAGCGTTCTTTGTGTGTGACCCTGTAGGTTATTATTACGTTGGCAATAATTTTAATATCTAATTAAAATTATAAACAATGAGCGGCATCTAGTAATACATCATTGCTACCCAAGTAATAATAATAAATCGGTGATTCGATTAAGCCTTTCGTGAATAATGTTCCATGTAATATAATCCATTTAATCTTGATATTATATATTAAACTCAAGGCATGTCTCGTGTCATCCTCTTCATAATTTAATCTTTATTTTCTTGATCGATGAGTAGACTATTAAAATCAAATCAACATTTGAGTACGGCCGTGCATTTCATAGTCTCACTCAAACAAGAGGCCAATAATATCACTCCTAAAATTAGGAGGATTAAATCCCATCTAGAACATTCATATTTCTCATACGATTCATAATATACCCAATGTCCACTTTTATCATCACCCGGTCAAAGGTTACTTTTAATGTAATCAAAGTATATTAATTCTCGTATAGAAATATAATGATTTCAAGTCTAAGGATCATTACACCATTATCACAGTGAGAATTACTTATGTCACTTATTTAACATGTAGAATCTCACGGCGGGTCATTCCAGTGCTATGCATTGAGACATGCACTTATGTTCTTAACTTTAGTATCACCATACCTATGACCAATAAGATGTGGTCATCTATCAAGAAACATACTTTTCTTTGTGCATTATTATTGTCCTTAAGTAATAATACTTGACTAGGGAATTTTAGGAATTAGATACTATTCATATAATCTCATTTTTAAGTCACATACTTAAAGATATATAATACGTATCAAAATTCCAAGGACATTTATTATGCTTTCAATTTATTACGCAGTAAATAAAACATAATAAATAAATAATAATCAATAAAACATAATCCTTAATAATAAATATTTTCCTTAAAATATTGTAAGTATTGTCTCTAGAGCACAATTACTAACAGGGATGTAGTCTTGTTCTCTTCTCATTACCACTTCTCCTCTGTTTCTCCAACTCCTGTCTTCACTTCTCTCCCAAGGTGAAATCAATTTCCCCTTACTTGAATTATCCAACCATTTTAATAGAGGTAACAAACATGGCATACATACAACATTAAACCATCGCAGATATAAAAAAATGCAAAGTATTGCATGTTATGCATTTTAGAAAATCCGGTTAATCCTATATCCAAGAATCTTCTAAAATCAAATGGAATAGAAGACTAATAAGTAATCACTAGTTCTTTCCAATCCAAGCATGCTGTTATATACCTCTTTTTCTTGTTCAACAATTCTCCCCCTTAGTTGAGTAATCCTCTTCTGGTAAAAGTCTTGTTCAACACTTCTCACTTTTTATAAAAGTCTTGTTCAACACTTCTCCCTTTTTGGATAACACTTCTTGGATAACACTTCTCCCTTTTGAATATTGTTCAACACTTCTCCTCCTTAGTTGAGTAATCCTCTTCAGAAGAAATTTCCTCCCCCTTAGTTGAGTAACATTAGAAATATGTAACAGGGAATTAAGAATGAGATTTGGTAATTGTGCTAATGTGTGATTTTACTTTGTGTAACTTACAAGTATTTCGCTCATATACTCTCTAAGTGTTTCACTCGTAGAATATATATATATATATATATATATATATATATATATATATATATATATATATTCACTCTTTCTCACTTGTATTTCACTCTTTCTCACTTGTATTTCACTCTTTGCTCACAACACTATTTCTCTCTCAGTACGGATGACATAATCTTTTGTACCTGCAAGAAAGATCATCATAGCCCCTTCAAGAGAAGTCACAGGTGGTGCAATGGGGTTTCGTAGATCCCCGTCCTCAATTGAATCATATTAAAATATTTTACTTTAAAAAATGAATTGCTTCAAAAATAGATTCAATGTGTTGCTGATCATCTAAGATGATGTATTCCATTAGGAATCCATATATGTTCCATCTGGAGAGGGATACAAGGATCTATAATGTAGCAAATGATCCAAGTTTCCTCCTGACACCTGTGAAGGCATGTTGATTCAGTCAGAATCATCAATCATCCTTCATTCCTTGATATAGAAGTTTAGAATAATTGTTTTCATCAATTCATCCTTCTTGTGACATTCCAGTTGTTCCCTCTTGGTCCCAATTATTGGTCCCTTTTGGATACCAATTGTTGGTCCTTAAAAATAAAATAATTTATTTGTGGTTTCTTGAAAATGTCAGATGAAATTAACTCTTTATTTAGTAGCCTTGACTGACAGGCTGAATTCAATAGACTCACTCTATTGAGAGAATGAACCTAGTAACGGTTTTTCCTTTTCCAAGTCTATACCCTTTTGAGAGAACACAGATGAGCTAACAGTTGTCTCAGTTTTTGTATAATAGAAACACCTTTCTAGAGACAGAGCTGTTGGTTCACTCACATAACCAACCTTATCAAATGCACTCAAGGCATTGACTCCCTCAGTCTTAACAATTAGGTAATTTGTTTAATGGTAAGAGAGATGGATGTGATAGTGTTTATGTGTTTGGTTCTAAGATCTTCGATAGAGATTGATGCCAATGATTATGATCTAATTGTTAGAAACTATTGGTTGATCAAGCTCATAGATCTTTCCTACTTCTCAAAAGTAACGTGAAATAATCAGCACGGTTTTATATATGTATAAAAAAAAGAAAAATAAATAAAATAACGATGTCAACTTATATTTGACAATAAAAATAAACTTACACACATATATATAGAAATAAAGATACTAAAAGTTTGAAAATAAAAACAATGTAAAATATATTTACAGTACGGATGTTAATCGAATAAACTATACAAAAATAAGAAAAATCTTTTTGAGTTTTCTTTTTCATTTTTTTTGTTTATTTTTGATATCTTTAAGGAATATATACAGTATATTTACAAGAATTGCTTAAAATTAAATATGCAGTTAAAACATCATGCAATAATCAATTCATGTTTAACATCTCTAAGTCACTAACCAATTTAGAGAAAGTGGATTCATCAAGTGGTTTCGTGAAGATGTCAGTAATTTGATCTTCTGTGGGTACAAAATGTAACACCACAGTTTCATTCATGACATGCTCTCGGATGAAATGATACCTTATGTCTATGTGCTTGGTTCTTGAATGTTGTACAAGATTATTGGAAATTGCTATGGCACTTGTGTTATCGCAAAGTATTGCAATTTTAGTTAGAGCAAGTCTATAATCATTCAACTGATTCCTTATCCATAAGATCTGTGCACAACAACTACCTGCCACAATATATTATGCTTCGGCTGTTGAGGTAGATACTGAGTGTTATTTTTTACTGTACCAGGAGATCAACCAACTTCCTAGAAACTGACAGCTTCCAGAAGTACTTTTTCTGTCCATTTTACATCCTGCATAATCTGAATTTATATAGCCTAATAGGTCAAAACCTGTATCTTTAGGGTATCAAATCCCAAGATTTGGTGTACTATTCAGATATCTAAAAATTTATTTAACGGCTATAAGATGAGATTCCCTAGGATCTGATTGAAACCTTGCACATAAGCATGTTGTAAACATTATATTGGGTCTACTAGCAGTTAGATATAGTAATGAGCCTATCACACCTCTGTAGCTTGTGATGTCAACTTTCTTACAAGTTTCATCTTTGTCAAGCTTGGTGGTTGTTGGCATTGGGGTTTTTGCCGGTGAAGAATCTTCTAGACTGTATTTTCTGAGAAAATCCCTTACGTACTTTGATTGGCAAATAAAAATCCCATCTTCCTTTTGCTTTACTTGCAATCCAATGAAGAATGATAGCTCACCCATCATGCTCATTTCATATCTGCTCTACATTAACTTAGCAAATCTCTTGCACAAGTTCTCGTTAGTAGAACCAAATATAATATCATCAACATAAACTTGGACATATATCATATCTTTTTCATGCAATTTATAAAAGAGAGTTTTATCTATGACACCTCTAATGAAACCATTTTCAAGTAAAAACAAAGAAAGTGTGCAATACCATGTCCTCAGTGCTTGCTTGAATTCATAGAGAGCTTTGAATAGAAAATACACAAAATTAGCAAACTCTGGATTTTCAAAGCCAGGGGGCTGTTCCACATATACTTCATCTTCTAACTCTCGATTCAGAAACGCACTCTTCACATCCATTTGATAATAGAGACAATTATTGATTCCATAATAGTGCCTAAGTATATTGATGCTTGCGAAGCAGCCAATGAGGTTGTTTGGGCATGTATTTAGGAGATATCACCTAATTAATGAGATTAATGATCAAGGAGATATATATTTGTAAAATGTATACAAATAATAATATTGCAGACTCACTGACTAAGGATTTGTCGCAGCAGAAGCACAAAAGTCACACTAGTTCCATGAGTATTGGATACTTAGGTAATTAGCTCTAGTGCAAGTTGGAGATTGTTAGTAATTGTTCCCTAGAGACAATTACTTTTATATTTTAAGGATTATGTTTTGTTGATTATTATTTATTTATTATGTTTTATTTATTGCGTAATAAATTGAAAGCTTAATAATTGTCCTTAGAATTTCCATACGCATTATATATATTTAAGTATTTGACTTAAAAATAAGATTATATGAATAATATCTTACTCATAAAATTCCCTAGTCGAGTATTATTATTCAAGGACAATAATAGTGCACAAAGACAAGTATGTTTGTTGACAGATGACCACATCTCGTTGGTCATAGATATTGTGATACTAAAGTCAGAACATAAGTGCATGTCTCAATGCATGGCACTGGATTGACCCGCCGTGAGATTCTATGTGTTAAATAAGTGTCAAAAGAAATTCTCACAGTGATAAATGATGTAATGATCCTTGGACTTGAAATCATTATATTTCTATATGAGAATTAATATACTTTGATCACATTAAAAGTTGCCTTTGACCGGGTGATGATTAAGATGCGTATTGGGTATATTATGAATCATATGAGACAGATGAATGATATAGAAGGGATTTTATCCTCCTAATCATATGAGTGATATTATTGGCCTATTGTTTGAGTGAGACTATAAAATGCACAGCCGTGCTCAAATGTTGATTTGATTTTAATAGTCTACTCATCGATCAAGAAAAATAAAGATTAAATTATGAAGAGGATGAAACGATACATGCCTTGAATTTAATCTATAATATGAAGATTAATGGGATTATATTGCATTGTACATTATTCACGAAAGGCTCAATCGAATCACCTATTTAATTATTATTACTTGGGTGGCTGTTAGGAATCTACATGTGATTTGATGATAACATTAATCTTAGAATCATAGAAATTTTATTTGTTGTAACTGATCAATTGATATGAAAGTTATAAATATCAATTGATCAGGAAACCATTTATCAGTTGAAGTGTTTATATGAATTAACTGATAATTTGGATTGTAGCATAGGTGTACTTAGTCTATTTCAATCGATAAGGTGTAAATCAATTGATATTTTGTTCATCAATTGATGTTAGAGTCGATTGATATGGATCATCAATTGATGTGTAAATTAAACTGTTAAATTGTAATTATGTGAAGATAGGAAATTGCACAAGTGAAGGATGATCAATTGATATTGAAGCATCGATGGATGAAGGATCAATCGAAGAAGCCAAGTCAAGCATTGAAGACCATCAACTGATGTGAAGACCCATCGACTGATATATCGATTGATAACATCTATCAATCGATAAGACATCTTTTATCAGTCGATGGATATAAAGATCAATCGAAGTAGTACAACAGTTGATGGATTAAAGAATGGATCAATTGATATGCTTAACAGCAAATTATCAATTGAGTGTGACAACACAAAAAGAATATCTGTTGAAGATCCAGAGAACAAAAAGCACACCTATGGAAGACAGTCTAGAGTGACTGTGAAGACTCAATCAGAAGCTGTCTTTCAAACCTTTTTGTAAAATAGAAAAAGGTAAAAGGAAGGCAGGTAGAAACAATCCTAGAATAGGAATTGTAAAAGAACACTTGTGGTATATAAACAAGTGTAGTAGCATTATTAGAAAATATACAAGTTAGACATATTTCTTAATCAACTGTTCAAGCTTGAGAGCACTTGTGTAAGAACAATTGATTTGTTTTCTAATCTTGTAAAAACGAAGCTAGGTTTCTTCTAACCTAGGAGCATTGAGCAAAAATATATATAGATGGAAAAACCAATCCATCAATAATTTTAAATCTCTTTGTTCAGTTTTATTTTTCAGCATTAATTTGTTCGAACTTATTCTCTTATTCTATCAAACATCAAGAACAAATATTAGAACACACAAAAAGTTTTAATATTTGTATTCAACCCCCCCTTCTACAAATATTGACATTGTTCTAAGGAATAATAATTGGTATCAGAGCATGCTTTCAACATACAGAAAGTTTAAAGATCAAGAACAGTCAATATGGGTCAAAAAGATTCAGGTGTGAAAATTCCAGTTTTAGAGAAAGATGAATATTTTCCATGGAAGGTCAAAATGCATCTGCATCTTCTTTCTCTCGACCCTTCTTATGTTAACTGCATAGAAAAAGGTCCTCATGTTCCCATGAAGCTAGTCACAGGTGTAAACCCTGATGGAACTCCTGCACTTGACAGACATGTTCCAAAACTTATTTCTGAGTTCACAGAAGAGGATGAAAAAGAAGTACTCAAAGACAAGAAGGCCATGAACATTCTGTTTAATGGTCTAGATAAAGATATGTTTGACAATGTTATAAACTGTACTTCATCAAAAGAAGTATGGGATACACTTCAAACTCTGTGTGAAGGAACTGAACAAGTAAGGAAAAACAAGATGCAACTCTTGATTCAAAAATATGAATCATTTCATTTCAAGAGTGGAGAATCTATCAATGACACCTATAGCAGATTTCAGAAGTTGTTAAATGGACTGAAGCTATATGGTAGGATTTATGCAACTGAGGATACAAATCTAAAATTTCTTAGATCTCTTCCAAAAGAATGGAAACCAATGACTGTTTCCATTAGACAATCTCAGGACTTCAAGGATTTTACACTGGAGAAACTTTATGGTATTCTCAAGACATATGAGTTGGAAATCCAACAAGATGAAGAGATTGAGAAGAATCAAAGAAAAGAGAAAACTGTGGCTTTGGTAGTCAAGGGAAATGAAGAGAAGAAGGAAAATGGCTATGAAGAAGAGTCAGTCATGATGGCTGGTGATGCTGTTGAAGAATCATTCAAGAGAAAAGGAAAGAGCAAGTGTGAAGAAGATGAAACATGCTCTCAGGATGATTTGGATGAGATTGATGAGCACCTTGCATTTCTGACAAGGAAATTTTCAAAGCTAAAATTCAAGAAGAATCCATATGCTCAAAGGCCTGGATCCCAGTTTAGAAACAACAATCAAAATAAAAATCTGGTTGATAGATCTAAATTCAAATGCTTTAACTGTGGATTGGCTGGTCATTTCTCAAGTGAGTGCAGGAAGCCAAAACAAGAAAAGGCAAAGTCATATGAGGGTATTCATTATAAAAAGAAATAGTTTGACCTTTTAAAACCAAAAGAAAAGGCTTTTGTAACTGAGGAGAAGGACTGGGCTGCTGAGGATAGTGATTCTGAAGAATATGTCAATCTTGCATTAATGGCCAATCATGAAGATGAAGAAGCTAGTTCAGCATCTAATCAGGTACTAGCTACCAACTTTTCCGAGCTTACATCTGAGGAATGCAATAGTACTATTAATGAAATGTCTAATGAACTGTACAATTTGCATGTCACTCTAAAATCTCTAAACAAAGAAAATCTCAAGTTAAAGAACACCATTGATGCCTTAACTGAGAGAAATGTTTTTCTTGAAAATGAACTTGTTTGTTTAGAAAGATTTAAGCAGGAAAGAAAGGATGCTAGGAATGAACTAGTAAACAGTTTGAAAAGAGAAGAATTGTTGAAAGAACAATTAGCTGAAGAAATTGAAACCATTAGCAAATGGAATAGGTCTGCTAAAACTGCCAAACAAATTATTGATGTTCAGGGTGTAGATACTCTAGGAGAACTCCCCAAATCAATAGGCAAGTCATTGGTTGATACTTCAATGGATAAAGATCAATCGACTGCTAATCCTTCATCAACTAATAAGGATTATCAATCGATTGATGCTGAATCAATCGATAAGCATCCATCGACAAGTAAATCATCAATGGCTAATAAAAAGAACAAATTTAGCACTCCTATTAAGTTTGTTAAGGAAACCAAGAATCAAGTTGAGACTGAGATTGAGAAGATCCACATAGGTAACTTGATTGTTTTATGTGTGTGCAGGGAAACAGGAAGAAAAATCTCTGGTATTTGGATAGTGGATGTTCAAGGCACATGACTGGAGATTTGTCCCTGCTCACAAAGTTTGTGGAAAAAGCTGGCCCAGGAGTTACTTTTGGAGATAACAGCAAAGGTTTTACTCTGGGATATGGCTCAATTGCAAAAGAAAATGTTATCATTGAAACTGTAGCACTAGTTGATGGATTGAAGCACAATTTGCTCAGTATTAGTCAACTGTGTGATAATGGTAATGGTGTGTGGTTTACAACTGAATCATGCATCATAGCCAACAAAGAATCTGGTGAAATTCTCTTAACTGGAGAAAGAAAAGGGAATGTCTATGTGGCTGATTTTCACTCTGTAAAGGCAAATTCAATGACATGTCTACTTAGCAAAGCCAATACAGAAGAAAGTTGGACTTGGCACAAGAAACTAGCCCATTTGAATTTCAAAGCCATGAATTTATTGGTTAGAAAGAATCTGGTTAGAGGCATTCCACAGATGGAATTCACCAAGGATGGACTATGTGATGCATGTCAAAAGGGAAAACAAAGAAAAACATCATTCAAGTCAAAGTCTGAATCATCAATTGATAAGCCTCTGGAATTATTGCACATGGATTTATTTGGTCCAGTCAACATCATGTCAATTGCCAAAAAGAAATATGCCTTAGTAATTGTGGATGACTTCACAAGATTTTCATGGGTATATTTCTTACACTCTAAGGATGAAGCAAGCAAATTAATTATCAATCATGTGAAGAATGTTGACAATGGCACTGAATGGAAGGTCAAGAAATTTAGAAGTGATAATGGTACTGAATTCAAGAATTCAACCATGAGAGAATTCTGTGAAGAAAAAGGTATCACTCATCATTTCTCTGCTCCAAGAACTCCACAGCAAAATGGAGTAGTTGAAAGGAAAAATAGGACCTTGATTGAAGCTGCTAGAACTATGTTAGAAGAAGCAAAACTTCCTACATACTTCTGGGCAGAAGCAATTAATACTGCTTGTTACATTCAAAATATTTCCATGATCAACAAACTTCAAGGCAAAACTCCATATCAATTGATAAAGAAAGATAAGAAGCCAACAGTTAACTTTCTTCATGTCTTTGGCTGCAAATGCTTTGTACTGAAAAATCAAGGTCAAAATCTAGGAAAATTTGAAGCCAAAGCTGATGAAGCTATATTTGTTGGATATGGAATAACAACCAAAGCATACAGAGTCTACAATCTTAGATTACACATTGTTATGGAATCTATGCATGTAGTTTTTAATGACAAGAAGATTCAAGGGTTGTTTGATGAAGGATTTCATGATCTATTGCATTTTGAAAATGAATTCACAAGTAATATTGAAGATAGTGATGATGATGTGGAAATCACAAGAGTTCAAGTACCTAGAATCCTCCCATCAATTGATGTCAATGCATCAACAGATAACTTATCAGTTGACAATCATCAATCAACTGATAATACATCAATTGATAATCATTCGATGGATATCAACTCTACTCAACAATCTTCAAGTAGAGTGTCCATCTCAGGGGGAGGGTTCTCAAATAGTCAATCACATCACAATGATCATAACACTTCCAATGATCGTGAAGCATCATCTTCAAGGACAAGTTTACCATCACAAAGGAAATGGACAAAAAGTCATCCCTTTGAATTAATAATTGGAGATGCAAATGATGGTGTCAAAACTAGAAGTGCAACTCAAAATGAATGCTTGTATAGTAGCTTCCTGTCTCAAGAAGAACCAAAAAGGATTGAAGAAGCCTTGAATGATCCTGATTGGATAATTGCTATGCAAGAAGAGTTGAATCAATTTGAAAGAAACAAGGTATGGAAACTGGTGCCCAAACCAAAGAACAAGTCTATCATTGGTACAAAATGGGTGTTCAGAAACAAAATGGATGAATCTTGTACAGTGACAAGAAATAAAGCAAGATTAGTGGCAAAGGGCTATTCACAAGAAGAAGGCAAAGACTTTGATGAAACCTTTGCACCAGTTGCAAGGTTGGAAGCAATCATAATCTTCTTAGCATATGCTGCTTATGCAAATTTCAAGGTGTATCAGATGGATGTGAAAAGTGATTTTCTCAATGGAGAACTAGAAGAAGAAGTATATGTAGAACAACCTCCTGGTTTTATTGATCCTATTCATCCTGGATTTGTATACTATCTTCTCAAGGCGCTTTATGGATTGAAGCAAGCACCTAGAGCCTGGTATGACACATTGTCTAAATTCTTGATTGAGAATCACTTCACAAGAGGTACTGTTGATAAAACTCTCTTTCATAGAAATGTAAATGGCTCTATGATTCTTGTTCAAATCTATGTAGATGACATTATTTTTGGCTCAACTAATGAAAAACTTTGTAAAAACTTTGCAAAGTTGATGCAGAGTAAATATGAAATGAGCATGATGGGAGAACTTACCTATTTTCTTGGTTTGCAAATCAAGCAAGTCAAAAATGGTATTTTCATAAATCAAACCAAATATATTTCTGATTTATTAAAGAGATTTGATTTAAGTGAATGTTCTTCTGCTAAAACTCCCATGGCCACTGCAACTAGACTTGAATTAAACACTAAGGAAGCAACAGTGGACATTTCAAGTTATAGAGGTATGGTTGGCTCATTACTTTATTTAACTGCAAGTAGGCCAGACATAATGTTTGCTACATGTCTTTGTGCTAGGTTTCAAGCTGATCCTAGAGAATCTCATTTGATTGCAACAAAAAGAATATTCAGATATCTCAAAGGAACTCCAAATCTTGGAATTTGGTATCCTAGAGATTCTGGATTTGATCTAATTGGTTATTCAGATGCAGATTATACAGGTTGCAGAATTGACAGAAAAAGCACAACAGGCTCCTGTCAATTTCTAGGAAATAAGCTTGTTTCATGGTTTAGCAAGAAGCAGAATTCAGTGTCTACATCTACTGCAGAGGCTGAATACATTGCAGCTGGAAGTTGCTGTGCACAAATATTATGGATGAGGAATCAACTACTTGACTATGGGTTCAACTTGAACAAGATTCCTATTTTCTGTGATAATACTAGTGCCATTGCTATAACAGAAAATCTTGTACAACATTCCAGAACCAAGCACATTGACATAAGGTATCACTTTATTAGGGAACATGTAATGAATGGTACAGTTGAATTATATTTTGTCCCTAGTGAAAGACAACTTGCAGACATTTTTACCAAACCATTAGATGAATCTACCTTCAATAGATTGGTCTGTGATTTAGGTATGCTTAATTATATCTAATCCTTTAAATGTCTGACAAGTTATGTATTTATATTACATGTAGCCATTGACTATGTTAAATTATTGATTCTTCAATAATCAACTGATAAATATTTTACATATCAATGGATATTATTGGAGCTGTCGACAGATAAATATATCAATTGATGATATATTTGTTTATCGATGGATAGGGGTAACTATCGACAGATAGATATATCAATCAATGATATATTTGTCTATCGATGGATAATTGTACCTGTCGATGGATAAGCAATTTATCAATCGATGACCTAGAATTTAAAGGGGTCCATGTCATCAATCGACCTGTACAAAAATCTAGCCGTTGATTACTTATTTTATCAATTGATTAATACGTACATTCCTGTATGTATAACAATCGATTGCCAAAATTGGTAACTTTTAATTATCAATACTCTTCCAACGGTCGATTTAGTTCTATTTTGAGTAAGAAATTGTTTGGGAAATCAGTAAATATAAATAGTGAGATTAAAACTTCTTTTAATTCTTACTTGCATTTTTACTATCGATTTTTCTATCTCTTTCTCTTTCTCAATCTTCGAACTTACTCTGTATCTATCTCTTGCTAAGAACCGTAATCTACTACTGTCTAATTATTGTTTCTGTTATAATTACTAACAAGTTTGCCAGTTAATTCAATTATAAATCTTCAAACTCGATAATGGCATCTTCAAAGAAAGTCTCACAATCTGGATTCTACTATGAGCTCAACAACTTCGTTGCTTGCACTATGGTGGAGGAAGCCCCAACAGAATTTCATCCCCTAGTGGAATTTCTAAGGAGTTCAAAAATTGCAAAGGCCCTCTCAGAAGCACCAAAAATAGTGTGCAATCTAGTTGAAGAATTCTGGACAACAGCAGAAGTAGCAGATGATTTTTCTACAATCTCCTTTGAATGCAAAGGACAAAGGTATATTCTAACCACTGTGGTCTTGGGTGAGTGTTTAAATATTCCTGCAAATAATAACGAAAATGCACCCATAGACACAGATATTAGAAACATGCTTAGGGAAATCAACTATACTGCTCCTGATGCTAGTCTAGGTAGTATTGTTAGAAAGAATCTAAGAAAAGAATGGTCATATTTCTTTGATGCTTTAATAAAGTGTTTTTCTGGTAAGGTTAGTAATTTTGATGCAACAACAACAAGTATGCAACAAGTAGGGTATAGCATTTTATATGATAGATATCATAATTTAGGAAGCCTGTTACTCAATGAAATATCTGCCAAATTGGGGAATAAAATAAATAGATCTAATCATATTTGTTATGCAAGATTTATTATGATTATTATTAACCACTTTGTCAAGGATATTGAGATTGACAGGAATACAGAAATTTTGGATTGCTGGACTCAAAACAAAAGGGTCTTTAAAGACTTGGTTAGGATCAATCTTCACAGCAATGTGGAATTGATCTATCCCCCTTTTGTTCAGGTATTTATCTCTACTTTAAACTCTTCTAAACCTAATTCTTCTTTGCCTTCTGTGACTATGGAGGGTGGTAGTAATGACCCCAACCCTCCTACCCAGGCCACACAACCAATCTCTAAATCCAAATCTAAGAAACCAACCTCAACAGGTTCTCAAAAACCTGCTGTTGTAAAAACCAAGAAAAGAAAATCAACTAGTGTGGTAGATAGATTAGAGGAGGATGTAGGTGGTGAGGGAACTGGGGAACATCAAAGAACCCAGAAGGATAAGGAGAGTGAGGGTGTGCAACCTCAACCTAGCCACTCCATAGTCTCCCAAAAGACTGTGGATGTTAACATGGAAAAAACCACATCCCTATTGTCATTCTCTCAAAAGGATGACAATATTGAAAATAGCCCACAACCAAGGGCACAGAATCAAATTGGGGACACAAAAGCCAAAACACTAACACCATACAAAAGAAGAGAAAAGAAAGGCACCTTTGCACTTGGGGAATCACACACTACAAAACCACAGGAAACTATGGAGGAGCCTTCACAAAGTCTGCTTGATGCATCTCATATAAATGATGAGATGCAGCCCCATTCTCTTTCAATTCCTATCTCTTCTATTCTTCTTTCCCCATCTCAAACTTCTTCAGAAAATGTTTTGATAGATTATCGAACATTTTCAGATTCTCCTTCTTTGTTTTTCAAGGAGAAGCCAACACTCTCTCCTGAATCTTCTTCTCAGAATTTTCAGGATTCTATTTCTAATATCATCTCAAACATAACTTCACAAATTATCTCAACTGTTTCTTCTCCATCAATTGATGTTCCTTCATCAATTGATATTCAGCCATCGACTTATAAGCCATTGATCGATACTCAAGATCAATCGATGGGTATGCATCAATCGATGGATAACCCAAACACCACTTCAACTGATAATGTCAATACATCAATTGATGCTCAATCAATTGATGTTGCACAAACACTCTTAGGATTGAGTGAGTTGAGTGAGAGGCAGGATTGTAACCTGGCAAAAGGAGAAGAAGTGAGTAAAAACATTCCTATTTCTTCCAGGAATGAGAGTGAAACACTTGAGGGCCCCACCTTAGTAGGTGCACAAGAAATGAGTGAGGGAGAGGTGAGATTCCAGGATGAGATCCTGATGCAAAATAGAGAGATGAGTGAAAGTGATAAAAACATTCTACTTTTTGCACAGGAATTGGAAATTGAACTGATGGCAGAAGAAGGAGTAAAGGAGATAAGGGGAGCAAATATTGCTGAAGCTAGTGGGAGTGGAATTGCTAAAGACTTTGAAGAGGAAATAGATGCTGGTGAATTGGATCCAAAGAATTTCATTCATCCTGATCCACAATATCAAGGGTTGGCTATTTCAAGTAACAGGAATGTTGAACAACTCTTGGGCATTGATCATACAGATCAAAGGACCAGGAATCTGAAGGAAAGCATTGCCAATACAACAGACACTTGTTATATGGCACCTGAAGAGTTGGAGAGTGATTCTGATGAAGAGCCATGGATGAGCACTATTGATGGTTCCTTAGAAGCTGCTGAGATTGAAATTCTCTCTCAATATAGAAGAACAATGGTGGAAGGAGAAATTGAAGATCCTATTCAAAGGAGAATTGCTCACTATATGAGAGAATCAATGAAAATTCAAAAGATGACAGTAACAAGAGTTAGGAGGGAACTGGAGAGGATTAAGGACTATATCTCATCTAACAAGGATGCAATGGACAGGAGATTGGATGAGAAGCTACCATTCAACACCATGAATAGCATCAAAGGCAAGCTTTTCAAAGAATCCAAAAATTTTACATCTTTGGAGACAAGAGTAGGTTCTCTAGAAAAGAAGATGGATGATATTATCAGAGGTCAAAATCTTCATGCTTCCATTCTTCAAAAGTTTCTTGACAGACTTCCACCACCCCCTCCAACTGATGATAACAAAAAGGGGGAGAATACAAAGAAGAAGGATGATGATGGTGGTGATGGCAAAGGCAGTAGAAATGGTGGAATAGGTGGTTCTGGTATAGATAAGTCAAGTGGCATTAGTGGTTCTGCACACAAAAGATATAAAAGCAGAAGTAACAGGGACAATCAATCTTCAAAGAAATCTAAGTCATCTAATTCTCCAGAAGATGATTTAGAACAGAAAAAGAAAGAATACAAGAAGTTTGATGAAGATACTGAAGCTAGGAGAATTTCTAGGGAGAGAGAAACTCAATTAATGATTGAGAGGGAAAAGAAAAGAATTGAAGATCTAAGGAGAAGCACTGAGTTAGTAACAGAGGCAGTAGAAAAAGGAGACTTGGATGAGTTCATTGCTCAAACAAGAAAAATAAATGAAGATGCACAAAAGGCTGCCAAGGAAAGAAACTCAAATACAGAAGCTTTTCTTCAATTGGATATTGAAGCTCTTAAAGAAAAGAAGAAAGGGAAAGCAATAGTGATTGAAGAAGAGAAGAAGAAAGACACTGAACCAGTAAGTCAAAAGCTACTTCAAGGAGCCATCACTACAGGAATCTCAGATGCCTCAAGGAGAGAAAGGGAGAATGAAGAGATTGCTAGACAGATGGAAATGCAATGGCATTTGGAAGAAGAGGTACAGGCAGAGCAACCATTGAGAAAAAGGAGAAAAGTTTCTATGGCCAAGAAAAGGTCAAGTTCTACTCAAGAAATAGTGGTTCAGGAAAACCTCCAGGGTCAACAAGAAGAAATCAAGGAGGAGGTCACAATTGAAGGATATGATTTGAAGGGAATACCAGTAATCAATGAAAAACGATTAATTGGAGTAAGGACTCACCCTGCAACCTCTAACCATGAAGAATCAATGAGGTTGGAGTATGAAAATGGAGTGAAAATAATCTATTCATTGAAGGTGATAATGAAGCAAAGCTACAATGTTTTAAAGACTATTCTTCCTCTACTCAACAGAAAGTACAAACTCAACACAATAATTGCTCAGGAGATACAACAACAAATTTCAAGGTTAAGAAGATCCAAGGCAGAAGCTGAACCTGATTCACCTCTAAAGCTATGGAAGTCACAGGTCAAAAAGGTGGTGTTGGAGCTAAAGTATGCTATGATTTTTACAGATATAGAGGGCAACACAAAGTTCTTTGATATCTGCAAATATCTGGACAAAATCGCAGATGAAGAAATACACTACCTTATGAGGCAACTTGGAGAAACTGACAGGGATGAAGCAATATTGAGAAGTTCTTTCATGAGGCAACTAAAGGAAAATGCTGAGAAAAGGAGGAAGAGGAACTAAATTAAATTATGAAGACATTGAAGCTGCTTGCAGGAGTTATCTATCAATCTGGTACTTCCAAAATTAATGTGCCAATTAAGTTTCTTGATTCTATCTAAATGTAAATTTTTTTTAAGGGTTTTTGTTATCATCAAGTAGATTTATGCCTGTTAATAACACAGACACAAATAGGGGGAGATTGTTAGGAATCTACATGTGATTTGATGATAACATTAATCTTAGAATCATAGAAATTTTATTTGTTGTAACTGATCAATTGATATGAAAGTTATAAATATCAATTGATCAGGAAACCATTTATCAGTTGAAGTGTTTATATGAATCAACTGATAATTTGGATTGTAGCATAGGTGTACTTAGTCTATTTCAATCGATAAGGTGTAAATCAATTGATATTTTGTTCATCAATTGATGTTAGAGTCGATTGATATGGATCATCAATTGATGTGTAAATTAAACTGTTAAATTGTAATTATGTGAAGACAGGAAATTGTACAAGTGAAGGATGATCAATTGATATTGAAGCATCGATGGATGAAGGATCAATCGAAGAAGCCAAGTCAAGCATTGAAGACCATCAACTGATGTGAAGACCCATCGACTGATATATCGATTGATAACATCTATCAATCGATAAGACATCTTTTATCAGTCGATGGATATAAAGATCAATCGAAGTAGTACATCAGTTGATGGATTAAAGAATGGATCAATTGATATGCTTAACAGCAAATTATCAATTGAGTGTGACAACACAGAAAGAATATCTGTTGAAGATCCAGAGAACAAAAAGCACACCTATGGAAGACAGTCTAGAGTGACTGTGAAGACTCAATCAGAAGCTGTCTTTCAAACCTTTTTGTAAAATAGAAAAAAGTAAAAGGAAGGCAGGTAGAAACAATCATAGAATAGGAATTGTAAAAGAACACTTGTGGTATATAAACAAGTGTAGTAGCATTATTAGAAAATATACAAGTTAGACATATTTCTTAATCAACTGTTCAAGCTTGAGAGCACTTGTGTAAGAACAGTTGATTTGTTTTCTAATCTTGTAAAAACGAAGCTAGGTTTCTTCTAACCTAGGAGCATTGAGCAAAAATATATATTGATGGAAAAACCAATCCATCAATAATTTTAAATCTCTTTGTTCAGTTTTATTTTTCAGCATTAATTTGTTCGAACTTATTCTCTTATTCTATCAAACATCAAGAACAAATATTAGAACACACAAAAAGTTTTAATATTTGTATTCAACCCCCCCTTCTACAAATATTGACATTGTTCTAAGGAATAACAGTGGCAATGATGTATTACTACATGTCGCTCATTGTTTATAATTTTGTTATCGGATAATAAAATTATTACCAACGTAATAATAACCTACAGGATCAAACACAAAGAACACTTGAAGGAGAATTAATAGTAATTCAAATTTATTTTAAATATTAAATAAGTTGAACTTAATTAATAAAATTAGAATCTTGAATTAATTTATAATTCGAATTATATTTGAATATTAATTAAATTTGACTTAATTAGTTATTTAAATTCAAATTTCAATTTTAAATAAATTAATTAATTATAAGGCCCAATCAGATGATGGGCTAAAAAGACTTATTTATTTCATACATAAATACATTTCTTTCTCAGGAAGTTAACTGGATTTAATTTTGGGAAAACCCAAGCCGCATGGAGAGAGGTATAGAGGTTGAGATAAATAGCTTGGGTGCAATAACCCGTATTTTTTTGACTCATTTTTTTATTTATTTATAAAAGACCTTGATGAATAGTGATTCTACGGATTTATGAAAAACGTTTTAGCCCATACTAGGTAGGTGATGGAATATTGGAAATCCGAAGATGCAATATTGTTGTATGAAGCAAATGAGTGAATGCAAAAGTCGCCAGAATCCGAAGATTTTCACTTTTACTATTTGTTTCATAATTTACGATATATTAAGGAATACGAGTATCTCGGCCTGACACGAACCCTATAACATGGAATTTTATTGGATATAAGTGGAGTCAAAGTATTAAGAATAATTATAATGAACACTGCGCAACGAAACGATTCAGAATAAAATTGAGATTAACATTGGGATCAAGCGATGAACGAATAACGTATCGGGAATGAAATAGACAAGGAAGCCATGCAAGTATCATGCAATCCTAACTAGGAATTACAAGCCAACCAAATAACAAAGTATTAGTTAGAAACATGGTTCCACAAATCATGGAAAGGTGGAAACCAAGATCCCTAATTCATGGCTTTATTTATACTTGGCCTTGACCTTTCACTCCACCAAGCCACACTTGTATAAGAATGCAGCCATGTAACAATACATAAATATTATACAAACACAAATACACCAACGCAAAAGTAATCAAAGTAGAAAAAGCTTCACCCCTCCATTTTCTTCCATTTGGACTTACAAGAAAAACAAGGAAAGAAAAAATTCAAAACCCAAGCCACACTCATTCAAAAATCACAAGCTTTTTACCATAGCTTCTAAAATATATATCTAAGGTATGTACAAAATTTCATTGCCATCCAATTAGTATAGCATAGCCAAATCCTTTCTCAAAGATGAGGGTCAATAGTAACTCCGAAAATTACTAACTTGTTTCTTGATTTTCTCTTGCAAGTTTGAGGATGATAAGAATATATCAAGGATCCCTTAAGGCTTAGAATCTATTATTAGTATGTTTAAGTATTCAAGAAAGGTATAAACACCATTCACCCTTTGATTTACTTTGAGCTATAAGCTTGAGTTTGAGTTATGTTTAAGTATATGTTGATTTAAGGAGTTTGGATGTAAATGGTTGAATAATATGGGTTGATGATGATGATGTGTTTATGAAGTTATAAACTGATTTTATTGTTAGATACATTGGTTTGATGATTGGGTTATTAGTTAATTGATTTAACATAGTTAAATTCGGGAATCGTTCCGTATATAGCCGTCGTAATGCCCATTTGGTTTTAGACTTATTTTGACCAATAATTCCGAAATGATAATTTACAGGACCCTGACACCACTAACATGGTTGTTTATATCTTATTTCATAGTTCGTTTTGGCGCTTGAATCATGTTATTTCGATTTACGGTTTTGGAGAAAAGCCCGATTTAGTGCAAGTAGTTCGATTGAACAAAACTGCTCCTTTAATCTCACTTTGGGACTATTATTGGACAACTTAAGAATGGTTATAAAATATAAAACTTGGATGATAAATACTTTAGGTATTATTTAGTAAGGTCACCGAGAAGGATTCATATAGAAAGGTTAATATTTCAATTTTATAAAAACATCAGAACCAAAGTTACGTGATGACACTATTCACTAAAGAAGCTACTTCCTTGTTCAGTAAATCCGGGAAATGAGTCCTTTGTCCAGTACCAAACTTTTGCTGCATTGTATTCTAGGCATTCTCTAGATCGTGTACGCGAAAACGGTACGTCATTTAAGTTAATGGTTAATGAGTTATGAGTATTTTAGTGAAGCTAACGCAAATAGTAAAATTCCGTAGTTGACCTAATTTGTAAAATACCTTTCACCAACTCATGTTTCCAAATAAAACTATTTTTGATAATTATTACAAATACTCAAGAAGCTCCTTGAGGTGGTTTCGTATTTAATTATAAATTTTCTAATTTATTAAAAATGTTGGAGTGTGAGTCACGTAATAGTAATTCTCAAGAAAGTCAACTCTAGGGGCACTGTTTTGACGAGCCACTTTGGCCAAGATAAAAGAATAATTTCAAGTCGGTTAAAACATAAAAGATGTTGAGGAATAACTTGACTATGTATTGGAGTAAAAAGATTAGATTAAAAGTCAATGACGAGATGGGTTATGAACGTTCAAGATAAATCTGGGAGGTGAATGCCGGATAAGATAAGTGTTATTAAAATGACTAATTACAAATTGAAGTTGTCATAATTGGAATGAATATGTGATTATACTTATTAGTAATATAAGTAGTTGATGAGATTAAGAGTTTTAATTGGGATTATGATATCTATAGATAGAAAATGTGGAACGAGTGGAACTCTGAGAACGTATCTTGGACTTTAGGCAAGTTTTATATCCCTACTGTAACACCCCCTTCCCAAAATGAGATGAGGGGTTACTTCCAAACCAAAAACATGTATATAGAGTACTAAAATCCACCTTATAATAAATAAATAGGTCCAACAATGTCTCCAAAATAATATTAAAATTTCTAAAACAATTCAAAATCTCTAATAATAAACAATGTCTAAAAAGAAATGCGATAAATTCAAACGTCCAAATAAATGAAAATAAGGGAGCTCTCCATCACACATCTCAAGATCCCCCTAAGTACCTGCCAGAAGAAAGAATACGGAATGAGCCAAATGCCCAGTACGGATTGGAATACAGTTTATAAAACAGAAACAAGATATATAGTTTGACAGTTATAAATAAACATTAATTTTTAAAAAAGGCTGAAGCAAAGAGGGGTTAGGATATTTCATACCGATACAAAACAGATAACAGATACATACATCATAGGGTACCTAATGCGTGCAACAAACCAGACAACGTGTACGGCATATACAACGTCACCATCAAATATCAAATCACAAATCAAATCAAATCTGGGTGCACCCACGTATCCTCAAATAAATATCAAAATGGCCAAAGCTCGCCTCCTGAGCTAAGAGAAGGATACGCTGTGACCAATCACACTGTCACGGAATTGTCATGCCACTGGTGTTGCAATGACATGGCTGTAGTACCCCTAAAGCTGGTTAAATCGGTATACCCTATATCACTCTAAGGGTTAAAATAAATTAATTCCACAATTTTTAAAATCACCTGAAACGAATATTTCAAATACTCTATGAAGATATGTAACATATATAATTTTTGAAAAATCAAAACAGTTAAAACGAATAATAATGGAAGGAGCAGATTTACTAATGGAATGAATCAAATATAATTAATCCTAAATAGAGTAGCGCTGAAGAGAAAAAGGATGAAATCCATACCTCAAAAGTAGCAATCACAAACACTAACGATATCCGCAAATAACCCACTAAACACCCGGCTCCCGATCTATACAAAATATAATTTATAATCAATGATTATACCTATATGAATAAACAAAAGTAATCATAGCCTTAATTATATATATCACCTCTGCTTAAGCTAGTCCTATTATTACACTTGTGATTATAATATGTCAAATCGGAGACAACAATTTTAGCTATTAAGAGTTCAAACAAAACTTAAATTAATAAATAAAATAATTATAGCAATAATGATCTAAAACAAAACACCCACATGCTTAAATAAATATCAATTAAGTTGGTCTTAGTCTGTTGAATGAATCTATAAAACATGTGCAGACATGCAACACTGAAGCATCAGCCATCAGGTAGCTTAGCAATTCATATGACTTATATTATACAAAATACACGGGCACCTGAAATAGTATAAACTAATGATTTGAAAACAAGTTATAGAAATAGTAGATGGAAAAGAGTACCATGCTAATATATTAAATATGATAACTTGCTATGCTATTCTCCTCTCCTCATCTGCTCTGTTGTGCGGCTCCGCTAACGATTATATTTTTAGGGTTTAAATAAAATATGCATTACACCTAATATATATAGGGAGATTTTAGAAATATTATCCTATTTCTAATCTAATTATTAATAATTATATAGCTCAAGATGCAAGCTTTGGCCATTTTGATATTTGTTTGAGGATACGTGTATGCACCCAGATTTGATTTGATTTGTGATTTGATATTTGACGGTGACATTGTATATGCCGTACACGTTGTCCGGTTTGTTGCACGCATTAGGTACCCTATGATGTGTGTATATGTTATATGTTTTGTATCGGTATGAAATATCCTAACCCCTCTTCGCTTCAGCCTTGTTTTAAAAATTAATGTTTATTTATAACTGTCAAACTATATATCTTGTTTCTGTTTTATAAACTGTATTCCAATCCGTAATGGGCATTTGGCTCATGCCGTATTCTTTCTTCTGGCAGGTACTTAAGGGGATCTTGGGAAGTGTGATGGAGAGCTCCCTTATTTTCATTTATTAGGACGTTTGAATTTCTCGCATTTCTTTTTAGACATTGTTTATTATTACAGATTTTGAATTGTTTTGGAAATTTTAATATTATTTTGGAGACATTGTTGGACCTATTTATTTATTATAAGGTGGATTTTAGTACTCTATATACAGGTTTGTAGTTTGGAAGTAACCCCTCATCTCATTTTGGGAAGGGGTGTTACAGATACTCTAGGAGAATCCCCTGAATCAGTAGGCAAGCCATTGGTTAACACCTCAATGGATAAAGATCAATTGACTGGTAATCCTTAATCAATCGATGAAGATTATCAATCGATTGATGCTGAATCAACTGATAAGCATCCATTGACAGGTAAATCATCAATGGATAATAAGAAAAACAAATTTAGCACCCCTATCAAATATGTGAAGGAAAAGGATACCAAAGATCAAGTTGAGACTATGGTTAAAAAGGTCGATATTGGTAGCTTATCTAAGAAACAGTTAAAAGTCAAACTAGAAGAGATAACACCTGTTGATGTCATTCACCCTAAGTCTGAGAAAAAGAAAAATAATAGGAATGAGAAAGTAGGCATAAACAAGCACAATAATTACACTCCAGATATGTATGCACCTTGAAATGTTTTTGCTAAATGTGGTAGTGTAAATCATTTATCTATGCAGTGCAAGAAAGAAAATAGTTCAATACCTGTAAATGATTTTAATTAACATACCATGTGTACAAATGCCAAGCATGCCAATCTTATGCTCATGAATGCCAGATGCATAATTTCTATACATGTATAATCCATTCTTTGCATATGCAAATATGAACATGCCTGGAATTCCATGGAACATGTCTATAGTTGATAATAATCATGCTAGTTAAATTGTTAAGTATGAAAACATGCATGATAATTCTGTTATGAATTCCAAGTTGTTTGAGCCCCAAAAGTTAACTCCCGAAGTTATAGCGGATTTAAACCTACCAAAATAAATGGAACCAAAGTTGGCAACCAAGGCTCAGGCTGCAACTAATAAAAGTGGACCCAAGGCAACTTGGGTACCAAAAGAAACTTGATTGTTTTTAATTGTGTACAGGAAAACAGGAGAAAAAATCTCTGGTATCTAGACAATAGATGTTCTAGGCACATGACAGGAGATATGTCCCTGCTCATAAAGTTTGTGGAAAAGGCAGGGCCAGGAGTTACTTTTGGAGATAACAACAAAGATTTTACTCTGGGATATGGCTCTATTGCAAGTGAAATTTTATCATTGAAACTGTAGCACTAGTTGATGGATTGAAGCATAATTTGTTGAGTATTAGTTAACTGTGTGATAATGTAAATGGTGTGTGGTTTTCAACTAGATCATGCATCATAGCCAACAAATTATCTGGTGAAATTCTCTTAACTGGAGGAAGAAAAAGAAATGTCAATGTGACTGATTTCAATTCAGTGAATGCAAATTCAATGACATGTCTACTAAGCAAGGCCAGCACAGATGAAAGTTGGATTTGGAACAAGAAACTAGCCCATCTAAATTTCAAAGCCATGAATCAATTGGTTAGAAAGAATTTGGTTAGAGGCATTCCACAGATGTAATTCACCAAGGATGGTCTGTGTGATACTTGTCGAAAGGGAAAGCAAATGAAAGCATCAGTTAAGTCAAAGTCGGAATCGTCAATTGACAAGCCTTTGGAGTTACTGCACACGGATTTATTTGGTCCTGTCAAAATTATGTCTATTACCAAAAGGAAATATGCCTTAGTAATTGTGGATGACTTCACAAGATACATATGCGTATATTTCTTACATTCCAAGGATGAGGCAAGCAAATTTATTATCAATCATGTGAAGAAAGTTGAAAATGGTACTGAATGGAAGGTCAAGAAGATAAGGAGTGATAATGGTACTGAATTTAATAATGTAACAATGACAGAATTCTGTGAAGAAAAAAGTATCACTCATCATTTCTCTACTCCTAGAACTCCCCAACAGAATGGGGTTGTTGAAAGGGAAAATAGAACCTTGATTGAAGTTGCTAGAACTATGTTGGAAGAAGCCAAATTACCCACATATTTTTTAGCAGAAATAATTAACACCGCATGCTACACTCAGAATATCTCCATGGTCAATCAATTACAAGACAAAACTTCATATCAATTGATGAAGAAAGACAAGAAGCCAACAATAAATTTTCTTCATGTTTTTGGCTACAAATGTTTTGTCCTAAGTAATCAAGGTGAAAATTTAGGAAAATTTAAAGCCAAAGTTGATGAGACAATATTTGTTGGGTATGGAATAATAACCAAGCCCTATAGAGTCTACAATATTTAATTATACATTGTTTTAGAATCTATGCATGTAGTCTTTGATGACAAGAAGATTGAATGGTTGCTTGATGAAGGATACCATGAAGGCATTTTGAGAATGAATCAACCGGTAATGGTGAAGAAAGTGATGCTGAAGTGGAAATTATAAGGAATGAAGTACCCAGAAATTCCCCATCAATTGATGTCAATACACCAACAGATAACTTATCAGTTAATGATTATCAATCGACTGATAATACATCAATTGATAACCAATCAATGGATAATAATAACTCTACTCAATAATCTTCGAGTAGAGTGTTCATCTCAGGGGGGACGGTTCTCAACCACTCAATCACATTATAATGATCATAACAATCCTAATGATCATGAAGCATCATCCACAAGGATAAGTTTACGTCCACAACGGAAATGGACTAAAAGTCATCCATTTTAGAGTATTAGAATGCAAATGATGGTGTCAAAACTAGAAGTGCAACTAAAAAAAAATACTTGTATAGAAGCTTCATGTCTCAAGAAGAACCAAAAAGGATTGAAGAAGACTTGAATGATCCTGATTGGGTAATAGCTAAGCAAGAAGGGCTAAATCAGTTTAAAAGAAATAAGGTATGGAAGTTGGTGCCCAAACCAAAGAACAAATCTGTTATTGGTACAAAATGTGTATTCATGAACAAAATTGAAGAAACTGGTACAGTAAAAAGAAACAAGGCAAGGTTAGTGGCAAAGGGTTACTCACAAGAAGAAGGCATAGATTTTAATGAAACATTTGTAAATGTTGCAAGATTGGAAGCTATCAGAATCTTTCTAGCATATACTGCCCATGCCAATTTCAAGGTGTACCAGATGGATGTAAAAAATGTTTTTCTCAATAAAGAATTAGAAGAAGAAGTATATGTAGAACAACCACTTGGTTTTGTAGATCATGTATATCTTGGATCTGTGTACTATCTTCTTAAAGAACTGTATGGTTTGAAACATGCATCTAGAGTCTGGTATGACACATTTTCTAAATTCTTGATTGAGAATCACTTCACAAGAGGTACTGTTGATAAGACTCACTTTCATAGAAATGCTAATGGTTCTATTTTTCTTGTTCAAATCTATGTAGATGACATTATTTTTGGCTCAACTAATGAGAAACTTTGTTAAAATTTTGCTAAGTTGATGCAGAGTAAATATGAAATGAGCATAATGAGAGAACTTATCTATTTTCTTGCTTTGAAATTCAAAGGAATTAAAGATGGTATTTTCATAAATCAAACCAAATATATTTCTGACTTACTAAAGAAATTTGATTAAATGAATGTTATTCTGCAAAAACTCTCATGGCCACTGCAACTAAACTTGAATTGAATACTAAGAAAGCTAAAGTGGACATTTCAAGTTATAGAGGCATGGTTGGCTCATTATTATATTAAATTGCATGTAAACCATATATAATATTTGCTAGTCTTTGTGATAGGTTTCAAGCAGATCCTAGAGAGTCTCATTTGATTGTTATAAAAAGAATATTCAGATATCTCAAAGGAACACCAAATCTTTGAATTTGGTATCCTAGAGACTCTGGATTTAATCTAATTTATTATTCAGATGCAGACTATGTAGGTTGCAAAATTGACAGGAAAAGTACACAGGCACTTGTCAATTTCTAGGAAATAGGCTTGTTTCATGGTTTAGCAAAGAGAAAAATTCAGTGTCTACATCCACTGCAGAAGATGTATATATTGCTACTGGAAGTTGTTGGCACATGGGTTATGGTTGAGGAATCAATTATTTGACTATGGATTTAACTTGAACAATATTCTAATATTCTATGATAACACAAGTGCAATTGCCATTACTGAAAATCTAGTTCAACATTCAAAGACCAAGCATAGGGACATAAAGTATCACTTCATTAGGGAACATGTAATGAATGGTACTGTTGAATTATATTTTGTCCCTGGTGAAAGACAACTTGCAGAAATTTTTACCAAACCATTAGATGAATCTATTTTCAATAGATTAGTTTGTGATTTAGGTATGCTTAATTATTATTATTCTTCTAAATGTCTGATAAGTTATTTTATTTTGTTATATTTAGTTTGTAGCCATTATTTATGTTAATATGTTGATTTTTCCATAATCAATTGATAAACATTTTATGTATCGATGGATATTTTTTTGCTATCGATAGATAAATATATCAATTGATGATATATTTATTTATCAATGAATAGTACTATCTGTCGATGGATAAGTTAGTTATCAATCGATGACCTGGAAGTTTAAGGGTCAATGTCATCAATCGACCTGTACAATATCTAGCCGTTGATTACTTATTTTATCAATTGATGAATACATATATCCTTATATGTATAATAGTCGATTACCAAAATTGGTAATTTCTTCTTTTTATTTTTAATTTAATAATCAATTGAGTTCTATTTTGAGAAAGTAATTGATTAAGAAATCAGTATCTCTTCAAAAATATAAATAGTGAGATTAAAATTTCTTTTAATTGTTACTTACATTTTTTAACTAATTTTATTTCTCTCTTTTTCTCTGTACTCAATTTTCTCTCATTCTCTATGTACTCTATCTCCATTCTTCTCATTCTTAGTTTTTCCAAAGCTTTTTGTATTTTTAATATTGTAATCTAAAGCAATGGCATCTTCATCTAAGAAAGTTTCTCAAGCTGGATTTATTTACGAGTTAAATAATTTCGTGGCTTGCACTGTGGTTGAAGAAGCACCAAGGGAATTTTATCCATTGATGCAATTTTTGGAAAGTTGCAAAGTGTAGAAGGTTTTGAAACAAGCACCAAAAATTGTCTACAATCTGGTGGAGGAGTTTTGGACCACTGCAGAAGTTTCCGGTGACTATTCAAGCATCAAATTCAACTGCAAAAGACAAGAGTATATTCTAATCACTTTAATTTTAAATGAATGTTTAGATTTGCCTGTTAATAATTCTGCTAATGCACCCACTGAATCAAATATTAGAAAAATGCTTAGGGCTATTAATTATGCAAATCTTGACATTAATTTAGGTCATGTATTTAGAAAGAACCTTACGAGAGAATGGTCATATTTCTTTGATGCCATCATTATATGTTTAAGTGATAAAATTAGTAATTTTGATGCTATTGCCTCTAGTATGCAACAGATAGCTTACAATATTTATTTGATCAATTTCATAATTTGTCATCTATTTTATTGAATGAAATTGATACTAAACTAGGTAAAAAATCTGATAGATTGAATCATATTTACTATGTTAGGTTTATCATAATTTTTATTAACCATTTTATCAAAGAAATTGAGATTTATAGGGAAACTGAAACTCTTGAGTGTTGGACTAAAAAAATAGTATTGAAGGACCTGGTGAGAATTAAACTCCACAATGAGGTGGAGTTAATTTATCATAAATTTGTGAAGGTATACATTTCTTCCTTAACTACTTCTTCCAATCCCTAAACTTCTTTGCCTTCTATGGCTATGGAGGGTGCTAGCAATGACCCCAACCCTCCTACCCAAGAGCTACACAACAAATTTACAAACCCAAATATAAGAAACTAACCTCAACAGGTTCCCAAAAACCTGTTGTTGTAAAATCAAGGAAAAGAAAAATCATTGTTTTGGTTGATAGATTAGAGGAGGCTGTTACTAGTGAGGGAACTCGGAAACATCAAAGAACCCAGAAGGATAAGATGTGTGATAGTGAGACAACCTAGCCTAGCCACTGAACAGTCTCCGAACAAACTGTTGCAGTTGAAAAGGAATCTACCAAATCCCTATTGGTATATTCTCAAAAGGATGTCAATATTGAAAAGAGCCCTCAACTAGGGGCATTGAACAAGGGTGGAGGCAAACAAGTCAACACCCCAATGGCCTATATCAGGAGAAGTAAAAAACCAAGGTTTTCACATAGGGTTGCACACACTGCAAAGCCACATGAAACTGTAGTGGAGCCTTCTATTTCTCAGTTTGATGCATCTTCAGTAAATGTGGAGATGCAGCCCCACTTTCTTTCAATTTCAATTCCTTCTTCGCCTCCACCTAAAATTTCTTCAAAAATGTCTTGATAGACAATTAGGCATTTTCAAATTCTCCTTCTTTATTCATCAATGAGAACCCAACACTCTCTCTTGAGTTTCCTTCATAGGATTCTCAAGACACTATCTCAAATACTATATCAAAACTAAACAATGAAATTTCTTCAATCTCTATTGTTTCAACCTCATCAATTGATGTACTCTCATAAATTGATGTACTCTCATCAATTGATAATCGGTCATCGATAGATAAGCCATCGATCGATACTCAATATTAATTGATGGGTATACATCAATTAATGGATGTCCCAAACACTTCAATTTCTTCTATTTTCACATCAATTGATACTCAATCAACTGATGTTGCATACACACTTTTTGGATTGGGTGAGTTGAGTGAGAGGCACGCTTGCATCATGGCAAAAAGGGAGGAAGTGAGTGAGTGAGGACATTCCTACTTCTTTCAGGAATGAGAGTGAAACACATGAGGGCCTCACCTTAGTACGTGCAACAGGTATGAGTGATGGAGAGGTTAGGTTCCAGGATGAGATCCTGATGAAAATAGAGAGATGAGTGAGATTGATAAAAAAATTCTTCTATTTGCACAGAAACTTGAATTGTAGTTGATGTCTGGGGGGGAATGAGTGCAGAAGATAGGGGGAGTCCCTAATACCAATGCAGCTAGTGGTAGTGGAGTTGATAAGGAGGCTAAGCAATTGGAGAAGGTGGTTGTAGAATATGAAAATGTGGATGCAGGAGAATTAGATCCAAGGTACTTTGTCCATTCTGATCCAAGGTATCAAGGGTTGGATGAGGTAGTTCTGGAGTTGGAGCATACAGAGCAAAGAACTAGAGGCTTGAAGGGGACTCTAATAAATACTGTAGATGTTTGTCACATGGCTCATGGTGACATTGATAATGACAGTGATGAAGAGCCATGGATGAGCCCAATTAATGGAAGCATGGCTGATGTTGAAACTAAGCAACTCTCTTAGTATAGAAGATCCATGATGGAGGTGGAATTTGCAGATCCCACTCAAAGGAGAATTGTAAATTGTTTCAGGGACCAATTGAGTTCAAAAGATGATAGTGACAGGAGAAAAGGGTGAATTGGCCTCAATCAAAAATTCTATCTCATCCACCAAAGATGTGTTGGAGAGAAGGTTGGATGAAAAATTGCTTCATAGCACTCTGCATCATATTTAACAAAAGTTTCTAAATGATGCAAAGGGTTTCACTGATTTAGAGAAGAGGGGGTCTGCCATAGAGTCCAAGATGGATGATATTGTCAGATTCAAGCCCTTCGTGCACAGATTCTTCAGAAGTTTCTTGACAGGATGCCAACACCTCTTTCTTGTGATGATAGAAAAGAGGGGGAGAACACTGATAAGAGGGATAAGGATGACAATGGTGGTGGAAATGGAGCTGCTGGGAGTAGCAGATTTGCAGAAGCTAGTAGTGGTTGTGCTAGTAGGAGTAATAATGAGACAAGAGGAATCAGAAGTAACAAGGGTCAATCGTCAAGTTCAATCAAAGATGATTTGGACATGAAAATGAGTAATGCACAGAAATTTGATGATGACTTGGAAGCTACGAGGCTTTCTAGAGAAAAAGAGACAAAGAAACTAATTGAAAAATAAAGAAGAAGGTTTGAGCAGTTAAAACAAAGCACAAAATTGATGACAAAGGCTTCCCAAACAGGGAATTTGGATGACTTCATTGCACATACCAAAGTTGTGCATGAGAGTGAAAATAAAGCTTCTAATAAAGTTAATGTTCACGTAGAAAAATTTCTTCAATTAGAAAAAAATCAAAAGGGGAAAGCCATTATGGTTGAAGAGGAGAGGAAAAAGAAAAAAAGGTTTACAGGAAAAAAATTGTTACAGGGAGCCATTACTTCAGGAATGTCAGATGCTGCTAGGACAGAAAATGAGGATGCAGAAATAGCAAGGCAAATGCAGATGGAATGGAATCAAATGGATGTAACTGAAGACCAACTTTCAAAACCAAAAAGACAGACTAAAATGGCTAGGAAAAAGGATGTGAAGCCCCAAAAAAATGTTCAACAAGAACAATCTACATCCATGGAGGGACACGGAGATATGGTTGTAGAAGCTACAAAAGAGATTGTTCTTGAATGGTATGAAATAAAGGAAGTGCCAAGTATTAGTGAGAAGGGTTTAACATGCTGCAAAACTCATCCTGCAACTTTAATTCATGAGGAGTGCATGAGTTTGAAATATGAGGATGGACATAAGGCAACCTATCCAATGAGGCTGATTAGAAGCAGGGTTACCATACATTGAAGACCATTCTTCCTCTACTCAACAAGAGATACAAGCTATACATTACCGTTGCTCAGGAGTTACAACATCAAATCACAAAGCTAAAGAGATTGCCTGCAGAAGCTGTTCCTAACCCTCATTTGTAAAGATTGTGGTACTGGAACTAGTCTATGTCATGATATTTACAGATGTTGAAGGGAGGAAAAAGTATTTTGACATCTGTAAGTATCTAGACAAAATCACAGATTAGGAGATTTTCTATTTAATGAGGCAACTTGGGAACTCAGAGAGGGATGAGAAAATATTAAGCGGATCATTCTTAAGAAAACTAAAGATGAATGCTGATAAGAGAAAGATGATGAAGATGAAGGAATTTATGCACCAGCGGAAGCATTGAATAACATTTATTTGCATATATTCCTATGTATACATACATATAGATACAAAAACTATTTTATAAATTGAAGAATACCTCGATTGCTTTCCGGCAACAGCTAGAGAAGATCTTGTTCTTCAATCCTTGCAATCACCCCTCAAGTGTGGAGTGCTCTAAAGATATCCACCAAGAATCAAACTGAAAGATGAAGGAGGATGCTAGAGAGGAAATTAGGGTTGCCTCCCTTTTAAAATATTTCTCACAAATATTAGAGTTGAAGTATTAGGGTTTATAATCCTATATTTATAGGCAAATATCTCAGCTGAGATATTTTCTATAAATATCTTATTATTAATTCCCTTTTTCGTTAATTAATCTTATTAATTAATTAGTTAATGATAAAAACTATTTTAATCATTAATTCCTTTTTCTAAACTCTTTTAGAAAATTATTCTATCTTCATATTTAATTACTTTAATTAAATATTTAATTAATAATATTAAAATCTTATCTTAAATAATTTATAATCAATTAAATCTCATTTAATTAATTTATAAAATTTGTTAAGTAATTATTTATTTCATAAATAAATAATGACTAGCTATTATTAATTATTCCTTGATCTATAATTTAATCTCTTTTATGGTGTGACTCTTTAGGTTCAATATTAAGCTGGTAGTAGAAATAAATAATAATAAACATTTTATTTATTATTTATATGAATTCTATTAATTCATTAAATATAATTAATCTGATTAATTATATTTATTCTACATCGTGAGTGATGCTTCTCAACATATCGCGACTATCCAGATAATACGAAATCATTGCTTAGAATACTTAAAACCTGTCAGTAATTAGTTACCGTACAATTAATTCCTTCTACCCTTCAATATCCCGATTAAATAAAAGGCATGAAACTCGTGTCAAGCCTGTCTAATTTAATCATATGATTTCTTATTCATAATGCAAAGTTCCTTTTAATGCAACTTAGAAACTCTTTCTAATTTCAATCACTCTGGCCAGATATTCCTGAACTGGCATATCTAAGAATAACATAGGATATTCACTTCCTTTACTGGAAGGGGCAGATCCTTTATTGATCCGTTAACTATCTCCATACACAAATCACTATGCCTAGAATGGACCTAATGAGTGTCCTAGAGACTAAGGACTAAACTAAAGCATAAATCATTGTGTACGAGATTACTCTAACGATCTCAAGTCTAAGGATACTTGTACGACTATTTACTTAATAAACAACTATCGACATGTGAGTAAACTCCATTACTTGTTCTACTTATCGAGTCATGTTCAGTGAATTTATTCCTTAATAAGCACCTACATACTAGCTATAGTGTCACCACACAAATGTCTATGAGAACAGACATCCTCCTAAGAGAGCTAGCATAGTATGTACTGATCTTTACGGATTTACCAATTTCCAATTAGTTATCCTATAATCAGGAACTGTTTAAGTCTAAAGCTATTATCTTCTAGATCTCATTATTACAATCTCATTATAATTCTAGAAGCTTTGCTCTAAATTATGGAACATCTTATTTAATACACTTCAAATAGATTAAGCCCGTAACATAAATACTTTATTATTATAAAATGAAATCAAATAAGAGTAGCAGAAAGTTTTTCCTAACTCATCATACATGATTGGTTTTAGGTCAAACACTTTCAATCTCCCACTTGGCCTAAAGCCAATCACTCTGGTATCTAATACCCATCCGCTCCTTATGACGATCAAAATTTAACTGAGACAGCAGCTTCGTGAACGGGTCTGCTATGTTGTTATGTGTGTCAAGTCTTTCGATCTTGACATCTCCTCTTTCAATGATCTCCCTAATCAAATGAAACCGTCGTAATATATGTTTGGTATTCTTATGAGACCTCGGTTCCTTGGCTTGAGCTATTGCAGCGTTATTGTCACAATATAACACAATAGGCCCCTCTAAGCCAGGAACTACTCCCAACTCAGAAACAAATTTCTTCATCCAAACAGCTTCCTTTGCAGCCTCACTTGCAGCTATATACTCTGCTTCTGCTGTGGAGTCAGACGTCGTAGATTGCTTACGACTTCTCCAACTAATCGCCCCACCATTTAGAGTAAACACATACCCTGACATGGATGTACTATCATCACACTCTGACTGAAAACTAGAGTCAGTGTAACCCTCTATTTTCAACTCAGACCCACCAAAAACAAGAAAAATATCCTTAGTCCTTCTCAAATGCTTAAGGATGTTCTTCACTGCTTTCCAGTGGTCTTCACCTGGATTTGACTAATATCTGCTAGTCACACTAATTGAGTGAGCAACATCAGGTCTAGTACATAACATCACGTACATGATAGATCCTATTGCCGACACATAAGGAATCCTACTCATACGCTCTCTTTCTTCAGGTGTCTTAGGAGACATCTTGTCAGAAAGGGAGACTCCATGGCTCATCGGTATGAGACCTCTCTTGGAGTTTTCCATGCTAAACCTTTTAAGCACCTTATCGATGTACGTACCTTGGGTTAGACCTATCATTCTTCTTGATCTATATCTATAGATCTTCATACCAAGAATGTAGGACGCTTCTCCCAAGTCCTTCATGGTGAAGTTCTTTGATAGCCACATTTTTACTGATTGCAGCATTGGTATGTCATTTCCTATTAAGAGTATGTCATCTACATACAAAATAAGAAATGTTACTGCGCTCCCACTAACCTTCTTGTAGACACATGGTTCATCTATGTTTTCGATAAAATCAAACTCTTTGATTGTCTCATCAAAACGGATGTTCCATCTTCGAGAAGCTTGCCTTAACCCATATATGGTTCGTAGTAGCTTACATACTAGATGTTCATTTCCTTTGGAAATAAAACCCTCTTGCTGTGTCATATATACTTCTTCTTCAAGTTCCCCATTGAGGAAGGACGTCTTTACGTCCATTTGCCAGATCTCATAGTCATAGTAAGCTACAATAGCAAGCAAAATCCGAATTGATTTGAGCAAGGCTACAGGCGAAAAAGTTTCATCAAAGTCAATCCCTTGTCTTTGTTTGAATCCTTTCGCCAGGAGCCTGGCCTTGTAGGTCTCTACCTGACCATTTATTCCAATTTTTCTCTTGTATACCCACTTGCACCCTATAGGCTTCATATCCTTGGGTGCCTTTACCAAAGTCCATACTTGGTTGGCATACATGGAGTCCATTCCGGATTTCATGGCACTCTGCCATTTCTCTGAGTCAACACTACTCACAGCCTCGTTGAAGGTCATAGGGTCGTCTCCATCAATGACCGCCAATTCATTGTCATTCTCAATGACAAGGCCATGATACCTCTCAGTTTGGCGAGACACCCTTTGTGATCTACGGATGGGCTGTTCTACGGAAGGTTGTTCAATATGAACAGGTGTTTCCTCTTGAACCGTAGTAGTTTGTTCTTCATGAACTTCATCAAGTTCAATCTTGCTCCCACTATTCCCTTCAAGGATAAACTGTTTTTCCAGGAAGGTAGCATGTCGGGAGACAAACACCCTTTGTTCGGTGTAAAAGTAATACCCTAATGTCTCTTTAGGATATCCTACAAACCTGCATTTCACGGATCGAGATTCTAGCTTATCGGGGTCAACTTTCTTGACATAAGCCGGACATCCCCAAATCTTAACGTGCTTAAGACTCAGTTTCCTTTCTTTCCATATGTCATACGGAGTTTGAGGAACAGATTTGGAACAATTCATTCAGTTACAAAGAGAAAACATACAGAGCAAAGAAGAGAGACACAGAGAAGCCATTAACGTCGTTTGAGCTAGTGTCATAATTATTGTTCGTATTGATTGTTGTTGTTGTATTGTAACTGTACTAGTGAATCAGTTGAAGCTAATCTACGGATTAGAGTTGTGTAGCACCATCGTGGTTTATATTAATAAAACGATATATTCTCCGAACGAACTGTGTTTGTGTTAACTGTGTGCATACCTTGTGTTTGATTTAATATCTGTTCGAACTGTTAACAAGTCCATAACAAATCATTCCGCGAATACTTTATAAATTGGACAATATCATATTCAACCCCCCTTCTACGATATTTGGGACTAACAATTGGTATCAGAGCTTACTGATTCAGTTTACAAATCAGGATCTATTGTTCAGACTTCAGTATTAAGCTTCTAGAATTTTTTCGCGAATTTTTTAATTTTCAAAATATTTCACTCAGAAATTTTTTAAACTTTAAATAATTTTGAAAAGTTCAATATCATGAGTTCTCAGAAAGTAGGAAGTATTAAGATTCCTCAGTTTGATAGAGTGAATTACAATCTCTGGAAAAAGAAGATGACCCTGTTTATTAAGGCTGCAAATCTGTTGTACATGGGTATCTTAGAGAACGGACCATTTATACCAATGAAGATGATTCATGAATCTACATTGGACAGAGTAAGAGTTCCTCAAAGGTCTACTCCAAAGGATCCTACAGAGTTCACTGATACAGAGAAAGAAATTGTTGCATTAGACACAGGCCTTCAGTTGATTATTGTTGACTCAATGGATGAAGACATGTGCCATCAAATTCTAAATTGTATATCTGGAAAGCACATGTGGGAAACCATCGAACTGATTATGGAAGGAATAGAAGAAGTAAAAGAGAACCAGTTGGATATACTGACATCAAGATATGAAGCATTCAAATCTACACCTGGAGAAACAATCACTCAAGTTTTTGAGCGGTACAATAAATTATTAAATGAGTTGAGTATCCAAGGGAAGAACTATCCATTAAGGGAAACGAATAAGAAGTTTATGTTGAGTCTTCCACATCATGTTGAGCATAAAGTTTCTTCAATTAGAGAAAAGGACAACTTCAATGTCATGCCCCTTGAAAAGCTATATGGAAAATTTGTTAGTAATTGTGCTCTAGAGACAATACTTTTTATATTTTAAGGAAAATATTTATTATTAAGGATTATGTTTTATTGATTATTATTTATTTATTATGTTTTGTTTACTGCGTAATAAATTGAAAGCATAGTAAATGTCCTTGGAATTTTGATACGTATTCTATATCTTTAAGTATGTGACTTAAAAATGAGATTATATGAATAGTATCTTATTCCTAAAATTCCCTAGTCGAGTATTATTATTTAAGGACAATAATAATGCACAAAGACTAGTATGTTTCTTGACAGATGACCACATCTCATTGGTCATAGGTATGGGGATACTAAAGTCAAGAACATAAGTGCATGTCTCAATGCATGGCACTGGAATGACCCGCTGTGAGATTCTACATGTTAAGTAAGTGTCATAAGTAATTCTCACTGTGATAATGGTGTAATGATCCTTAGACCTGAAATCATTATATTTCTATACGAGAATTAATATACTTTGATTACATTAAAAGTTACCTTTGACCGGGTGATGATAAAAGTGGACATTGGGTATATTATGAATCGTATGAGAAATATGAATGATCTAGATGAGATTTAATCCTCCTAATTTTAGGAGTGATATTATTGGCCTCTTGTTTGAGTGAGACTATGAAATGCACGGCCGTGCTCAAATGTTGATTTGATTTTAATAGTCTACTCATCGATCAAGAAAATAAAGATTAAATTATGAAGAGGATGACACGAGACATGCCTTGAGTTTAATCTATAATATCAAGATTAAAGGGATTATATTACATGGAACATTATTCACGAAAGGCTTAATCGAATCACCGATTTATTATTATTACTTGGGTAGCAATGATGTATTACTAGATGCCGCTCATTGTTTACAATTTTAATTAGATATTAAAATTGTTGCCAACGTAATAATAACCTACAGGGTCACACACAAAGAACGCTTGAAGGAGAAATAATTTAAATTATGAATTTAAATTAAATAAGTAATTTATTTTATTTATGATATTAATTAAGTATGACTTAATTAATTATATAAATAGAATAAATGAATTATTTAAACTAATTCCAAAATTAATAATTAATTAATTAAGTGAGACTTAATTAAATAATTTAGAATTTTGGATTAGTATTAATTATAATTGGATTATAATTAGAAAACTTATTCCTCTCTCTATATAATCTCTTTATGGGCAGATTTAATAATATTGAGATTTTACAAAAAACCCTAGCCGCTCTGAGAGAGGAGGAAGATAGAGAGAGAAGAAGTTTTCGGGTGCTAGTACACATCAATCCTTCATGAAAAGTGTTCGTGTGGATACCGTATAGCGTAGATCGCGAGAGCGGGATACGTGGTGATTAAACAAGCTTTGGACCTCCATTAATCTTCCATTAATGAACTGTTAAAGCTTCTAAAGGTATTTATTCTTTATCTCCGAATTAAATCTTTTGTTTTCGCATGGATCCTGCGGAGGGTTTCGCTATTTTGATTTATTTTTCGCGTTTATCCCGCTGCGTTTGTGTCACGAAACCCTTCAATGGCATCAGAGCTACTTGCGAAACGTTTTAATTCGGTTATGTGCTTAACAGTTTTTGATATATAAGCATGTATGCGATCTATCATGATTTTATATTGATACAATATGTATATGTTTATATATATTATGAATTTATGATATTTTATGATATATAATCATGTGATGATTATGTGTGTTGATGTATGTATATGATACATGTTTGTTCTTATTATGGGAATCGTATTCGATACGAATTCTGAAACGGCTGCCGTTGATTTTCTGAAATCTGTGTTCGTTGTCCGATTTTCGGAAACGATATGTGTTTTCTGACTGGAATCGGGTTACTGAGCAATACTGATATAATCAGCTCTGCGTCTGTAAGCCATTAGATGTCGTTACAGCCTCCAAAACGGTGATTTATGATTTTCTGAAAATTATTTGATTTTCTAAAATTTTGAGTATATGTATGTATATATTATGAATATATGATATTCATGTAATGTATAATCATATGATGATTGTATGTATCTCTGTATATGTATATATGATATATGCTTGTTTTTGTTATGAGAATTGTATATGATACGATTTCTGAAACACCGTCAGATTTGGAGAAATCTGACTGCCGTATCCGATTCAAGATTTTAAAATTACCAAACGATCATGAGATTCTTGTGTTTATGAAATATGGATTTTTAAAACACGGAATTAAATATGGATTTTTGATATCTATAATTGGGATTTTCTGACAAAAGCGGATATGCGTATTCGTAAGGCTGATGGGTTTTAAGTGTGACCATTGGTATCCTCCATCTACCTGGGAAATGAACAATTTAAGATGTCGATTTGAAATATTTGGTTCAAGGAAAAATTGAGGATCTCTTTATGATGTGATCATGATCGTTATAAATTTTCTAAAACCCCTTAACAAAATATTAAGTTTTACTCGGATGCTTTCCAATGAATGAACACTCATCGAATCCTAGATCGATAAGGGGAAGGACTGTCAGTGGCAGGGGACTCCTATCTATCGTGGTGAGATGCGACGAATATAAACGGTTATATTCGGCCGTTGTATCATTAGGTCTAACTTAACTGAGTCGTCATAATAAGTGAAAATAAACGGTTATATTCAACTATTATGAACTTAGAAGCATAGAGTTTGGTTAAAAGTCTATTAGATAGATAAGATCAATCGTTGTTCACCAAACTATCCAAGAATTATATATGATATAATTGACAACTGTTGTCTACCTAAATAATTATTTTCTAAGGACTTCCAGTGGTTGACTTAGGACATGACGAAATATGGATCTTGGCTCACTAGAAAGAATTATGGGATATACTTTCCAAATTAATAGTAAGGGCTATTAGTTTAATAAAAATAGTGGGAGGTATATGATGATATACCATAATCACTTAAACATAATTAATATTAAATTTGCAACCTAGTTTATTTTATGCACTTTAATATTGTAGATATCAAATGATAAACACAAACAACTTCTCTATGCGATCAGTTCTTGAGAAGGACAAGTTGACGAGAATATATTTCCTTGACTGACATAGGAGCTTGAGGATCGTCCTCGGGCACCACGATATTAGTCAAATCTCTTCCCCTGCTCTTAAAGTTGAGAATGTAACATGTGCAAATCATAGTGCTTATTGGAAGCAAATTGATGTTACGACTGATGTTTCATGTCTCATGCTCGCAAATATATGTGCTGAGCTTAAGAAGCAATACAAGCATATAGATGCTTATGAAACGATTGAGCACAAGATATATTTGAAAGGGCACTATACACTTACAAGTAGGGAGAGTGAGACCCGGTTACACCACATGTTCTAAAGATTATAGGGTATAATGAATACCATTGATATTTTGGGTTTCCAGATTGGTCTGGAGACAGTTAGATTTGATCTTACAATCTTTGGACAAATATTATTCTTATTTTGTTATGAACAATAAAGTGAATAAGATTGGTAAAACACCCATTGAGTTGCTAAGCATGTTAAGAACTGCTGAAAGTAATATGATAAATGCATGAACTACTACTATATTGATGGTAAACATAGGGAATGTAAAAGGGAAAGGAAAATGGAAAGGCAAGGAGAAGATTTGATCTAGTTCCGTTGTCAAACCAAAGTCCAATCCCTAAAGCAGACTCTAAAGTCTGAATGAGGTGTTGATAAAGAAGACGATTGTCACTTCTGTGGAAAGTTGGGAGACTGGAAATTAAACTGTCATGCTTAATTGGAAGATCGGGAGATGATGATTAATAAGGGTCAAGCTTAAGGTATCGGGTTAGAATTGGATTAAAGATAGTTGCTCTGGTTCGAGGAACTCGTTACTTAATTTTTGGCCTATAAGGAAAATTTAGAACTTAATAATTGTTATAGCGTGCTTGCAATTGGCAGAAACATTATTTCAGTTTCTTGTTTGGACAAGAAAGGCTTTTTCATTTTATAACAATAGTTGTTTATTCTATTTTGATGATGAGCCTTATAATGTTGCACATCTAATTAACAATTTATATGTTCTAAAGTGACTCAAATCAAATATTACCTTTGGCACTGTTGTTGAGGCCGTATTAATAAGAAATGCATTTTCAGAATACATAAGGATGCATTCATGGATAAGTTTGATTATGAATCATACAAAAGGATGCGAATCTTGGTTTATTTGGTAAAATGACTAAAGCTCCTTTTACCGGACATGGTGAAGGGATCATTGAATGGGTATGACTTATACATAGTGATGTATGTGGTCATATGTGTACGATGACAAAAGGTAGATTTTATTAACTTCATAAAATTTACTAATTATTTTAGTAGATACGGATATATGTAACTTTTGAAGAACTAATCCGAATCATTTGAAAAGTTCAAAGACTATAAAGATGAAGTATAAAATATCAAAGAAAAGTTTTTTTTTTTATAGGAGAGATCACACCTTGTTGGACATGGTGCGATCAATGTTGAGTCAATGAATCTTCCAATTAGTTTCTGGGGTTGCACCCTGGAAACGGCTCCACATACACTTAACTGTGTTCCTATTAAATTGGTTCAAAAGACTCCTTATGAGATATGGACTGAGCAACGTCACAGCATGTCATTTATAAAATTTTGGGGATGTGAAGCGTTTGTGAAACGTCTAATCTCTGACAAGCTAGGACCAAAATCAGACAAATGTAATTTTGTGGAATACCCAACTGAAACAAGGGGTTATTCTTTCTATAATCCTTCCGAGAACAAAGTGTTTGTTGCTCGAACTGTTGAGAGACAGTGGGAGGATAATAGATCTCAATGAAGTTTGAGACCCACATGATAACGTTGAACCAGTGGAAGAACCTGAGTAGAATGTACAAGAAAAATAATACTGCTCAAGAAACACAGGTGTTCGTAGGTTTAGTAGGATTCGCCATGAGCCCAAGAGATAATATGGATTTCTCTTGACTCAAGATGGTGATGTGATGCTTGTGGATGAAGATGAGCCTCTCACCTACCTAGATACTATAAACACTCCAGATTCTAAGAGATGGCTGGATGCCATTAAATCTGAGATAGAATCCATGAATACTAATCAAGTATGGACTTTGGTTGATCCACCTGAAGGGGTAAAACCTATAGGGTGCAAGTGGGTTCTCAAGAAGAAGACCGACATGGATGCTAATGTACAGACCTATAAGGCACGATTGGTGGCAAAAGGTTTCAAGAAAATTCATGGTATTGACTATGATGAGACCTTTTCACCAGTTGTTATGGTCATGTCCATCAGGATTTTGCTTGCTATAGCTGCTTACTATGATTATGAAATCTGGCAAATGGATGTCAAAACCGCTTTCTTAAATGAGAGCCTTGAAGAAGATATGGATGTGTACATGACACACCCTAAGGGTTTTGTTGATCTAAAGGATGCTGGAAATGTATGTAAGTTGCGTCGATCCATTAAAGCAGGCCTCGAGGAGATGGAACATTTGTTTTCATGAAACAGTCAAAAAGAGTTTGACTTTATTCAGAATGAAGATGAAACTTGTGTTTACAAGAAGTTTAGTGGGAGCCATGTGGCATTCCTAGTATTATATGTTGATGATATATTACTAATAGGGAATGACATTCCTTCTCTACAGACTGTGAAGACTTGGTTGAGAAATAATTTCTCAATGAAAGACTTAGGCGATGTGACATATATATTAGGGATCGAGATCTATAGAGATAGATCAAGGTGATTGATCGGCCTAATTTAGAGTACATACATTGACAAAATTTTGCATCGATTTCAAATGCAAAGAGACTAAAATGGATATGTCCCAATGTCTCATGGGATAGTGATCTCAAAATAAAATTTGTCCTAAATCATTGGATGATAGGGACTGCATGAGTAAAATTCCATATGCGTCAGCAATTGGTTTTATAATGTATGCAATGATATGTACTTGTCCTGATGTCTCGTATGCTTTAACCATGATGAGTAGATACCGATCTAATCCAGGTGAAGGTCACTGGACGACAGTCAAGAATATTCTTAAGTACTTAAAGAGGACTAAAGATTCATTCTTGTTATATGGAGGAGATGTGAAGCTAGTTGTAAGAGGTTTCAGTGATACTGGTTTCTAGACAGATAACGATAATTTAATGTTTTTGTCTGTCTTTGTGTTTTATCTAATTTTATTGAGATGTTGTATGCTGGAATGGTTCACAGCAGAGACAATAGTTGATTCTACAATAGAGCCTGAGTATATTGATGCTTGCGAAGCAGCCAAGGAGGCTGTTTGGGCATGTACTTAGGAGATATCACCTAATTAATGAGATTAATGATCAAGGAGATATACATATATGTAAAGTGCATACTAATAATAATATTGCAGACCCACTGACTAAGGCTTTGTCGCAGCAGAAGCATGAAAGTCACACTAGTTTCATGAGTATTGGATACTTGGGTAATTGACTCTAGTGCAAGTGGGAGATTGTTAGTAATTGTGCTCTAGAGACAATACTTTTTATATTTTAAGGAAAATATTTATTATTAAGGATTATGTTTTATTGATTATTATTTATTTATTATGTTTTGTTTACTGCGTAATAAATTGAAAGCATAGTAAATGTCCTTGGAATTTTGATACGTATTCTATATCTTTAAGTATGTGACTTAAAAATGAGATTATATGAATAGTATCTTATTCTTAAAATTCCTTAGTCGAGTATTATTATTTAAGGACAATAATAATGCACAAAGACTAGTATGTTTCTTGACAAATGACCACATCTCATTGGTCATAGGTATGGGGATACTAAAGTCAAGAACATAAGTGCATGTCTCAATGCATGGCACTGGAATGACCCGCTGTGAGATTCTACATGTTAAGTAAGTGTCATAAGTAATTCTCACTGTGATAATGGTGTAATGATCCTTAGACCTGAAATCATTATATTTCTATACGAGAATTAATATACTTTGATTACATTAAAAGTTACCTTTGACCGGGTGATGATAAAAGTGGACATTGGGTATATTATGAATCGTATGAGAAATATGAATGATCTAGATGAGATTTAATCCTCCTAATTTTAGGAGTGATATTATTGGCCTCTTGTTTGAGTGAGACTATGAAATGCACGGCCGTGCTCAAATGTTGATTTGATTTTAATAGTCTACTCATCGATCAAGAAAATAAAGATTAAATTATGAAGAGGATGACACGAGACATGCCTTGAGTTTAATCTATAATATCAAGATTAAAGGGATTATATTACATGGAACATTATTCACGAAAGGCTTAATCGAATCACCGATTTATTATTATTACTTGGGTAGCAATGATGTATTACTAGATGCCGCTCATTGTTTACAATTTTAATTAGATATTAAAATTGTTGCCAACGTAATAATAACCTACAGGGTCACACACAAAGAACGCTTGAAGGAGAAATAATTTAAATTATGAATTTAAATTAAATAAGTAATTTATTTTATTTATGATATTAATTAAGTATGACTTAATTAATTATATAAATAGAATAAATGAATTACTTAAACTAATTCCAAAATTAATAATTAATTAATTAAGTGAGACTTAATTGAATAATTTAGAATTTTGGATTAGTATTAATTATAATTGGATTATAATTAGAAAACTCATTCCTCTCTCTATATAATCTCTTTATGGGCTGATTTAATAATATAGAGATTTTACAAAAAAACCCTAGCCGCTCTGAGAGAGGAGGAAGATAGAGAGAGAAGAAGTTTTCGGGTGCTAGTACACATCAATCCTTCATGAAAAGTGTTCATGTAGATACCGTAGAGCGTAGATCGCGAGAGCGGGATACGTGGTGATTAAACAAGCTTTGGACCTCCATTAATCTTCCATTAATGAACTGTTAAAGCTTCTAAAGGTATTTATTCTTTATCTCTGAATTAAATCTTTTGTTTTCGCATGGATCCTGCGGAGGGTTTCGCTATTTTGATTTATTTTTCGCGTTTATTCCGCTGCGTTTGTGTCACGAAACCCTTCAAAATTGAAGACTTATGAAATGGAACAAGAACAGAGGTTGATTATCTATGGTTCCAGCTCAGTGGATAGTAAGAGTGCAGCACTAATGAAGACCACAGCTCTTGTGGCAGATGAAGTTAAAACTTCTGAAGCAAAGGTCGTTGAAACCACGATTGGTGGAGAATTGATCATTGAAGCTGAAATGGCTACAGAATCACAAGTTGAAGAGGAAGATGATTTTTATACGTTGGAAGAGCATGATGAGATGGAAGACAAATCTATGGCGTACTTGGCAGGGCGTTTCAAGCATATAAGATTCAGAAGGAATCCCAAGTACAAGAAAAGTTTTGGTAGCAGATTTTAGAAGACAGGATCATTTTCGGGAGCCAACTCAAGAGGTGCTTACAAGTCAAACATGGTAGACCGTAGTAAGTTCCGGTGCTACAACTGTAATGAACTAGGGCATTTCGCCACTGAATGTAAGAAACCAAGACAAGCAAAAGACAAGAAGGTTTATGAGAAGAAGAGTTCATACGAGAAGAAAAGCTATGATGAGTTGAAAAGGGAGAATGAGAAGTTGAAACAGAGATTGGATGCTTTGGTTGCAAAACAACAAGGCAAGGCTTACATTGTTGAAGGTAGAAGCTGGGATGACACAGATGAAGGTAGAAGCTGGGATGACACAGATTCTGAAGAAGAAGAATATGGAAATCTTGCATTAATGGCAGGCACTTCAGAATAATCTCCATCATCATCACAGGTACCTATTCTCACCACTGTAGATATGTCTCTATCTGAATATAAAAATACTGTTAATGACTTGAGTATAGAGATGTTTAACATTCATACAAGCATGCTAGTTTCTGAAGGAGAAAATGTTAGACTAGTTGCGAAGATTAAAAAGCTAGAATCTGGAAAGGAACAACTAGAGCTTGTAGGAATAACAGTTAATAACCTTAAGGAAAGAAATAAATATTTGGAGAATAAGGTTAACTGTAATGCAGAGGTTGAGACAGCACTTATGGCTAAGATTTCTGAGCTAGAGTTAAAATTGGAAGCTTTTAAGAACTCAACTAATATTGCTAAAGACATATTGGATAAGCAGAGCTTAGATAATAAGACATGTATAGGCTTTGACTATGATGAACATAAAAGGAATAAGAAAAAGGATAAAAGGAATGTAACTTTCAATGCTTCTAGTACTGTTTTATTAGAAAATGAAAATGTTCCTTTTGTCATTAAGAAGAGTAGTAATCCTATCTTTAAGCTCCCACTCTCAGAACCCTTAGACGAAGATACTATCGTATAGAAACAAGAAATGCTTGTTGAGGATAAGTTAAAAGAGAAAGAAGTTGAGGAAAATAATGTAGAAGAAGTTACACCTAATGAGCCAGTTAAAACTGAATCTGCTAAAACTGAATTAGGTGGTAACAAGAACAAGTCAAAGAGTAATAGGAATGGGAAAGTAGGTGTTAAAATTGCTAATTCTGTTACACCTGCACCCACTGCACCTAGGAAATTGTGTACTAATTACAATTCTGCTGGACACCTTAGTCATGCATGTAATAAGATTAAAGTAGAATCTAATGTTCCTGTTGTGCAGAACATGTTTAGCATGAATAGTTCTCATTTGCCTTGTGGTATTACTGGATGTATGCCATGTGCTTTTAATATTATGAATGCTTATTTCAATTTGATGAATGCATCTACTTCTAGTAATTGCATAGGCATAGAAAGAAGCATGAATAAGAAAAAGGTAAGGGCAAAGACTACTAGTCCTCCTAAAGTTAGGAAGGAGACTCAATCTCCTAAGCCAAAAGACAAATCTGTCAAAGCAAAGGAACATGATTCGAGTTCAGTCAAAGTAGAACTTAAAGATGTGAAAACTGAACCTATTACACCATCTGCAAGAACCTCTAAATTTCTTGGACCCAAACAAGTTTGGGTTCCAAAGAAACCTTAATCACTTTGTGGTTGCAGGGCATAGATACTAATGAAAAAGTCATGTGGATTCTGGATAGTGGATATTCAAGGCACATGACAGGAGACAAGTCCCTGCTGACCAATGTGGTTGAGAAGACCGGCCCAGTTGTAACCTTTGGAGATGACAGCAAAGGCTTTACTAAGGGATATGGTAGTCTGGAAGTTGAAAATGTCATCATTGAAAATATCTCTCTTGTTGACGGTCTGAAGCACAACTTGCTGAGCGTCAGTCAATTTACAGATAAAGGATATAATGTGGACTTCAGGAAGGAAAAGTGTCTGATCACCAACAGGAAAGATGAAAAGCTTGCTCTTAAAGGAGTAAGAAAAGGAAATCTGTTCGTAGCTGACTTAAACACTGCAAGCAGAGGAGAAGCAAATTGTTTCTACAGTAAAGCATCCTCTGAATTGAGTTGGTTATGGCACAGAAAACTATATCACCTGAACTTCAAGGCGATGAATTCTTTAGTAAGAAGAGACGTGGTGAGAGGGTTACCACAGATAGAATTCTACCAAGAAGGAATCTGTGAAGCATGTGAAAAGGGTAAGTCAAAGAAGGCGTCACATAGAAGTAAGGACATGTCAAGCATCAGCGAACCTCTCCAGTTGATTCGTATGGATCTGTTTGGACCGGTTAATGTCATGTCAGTTTCACAGAAGAAATATGCATTAGTGATTGTCGATGACTACTTCAAGTACACGTGGGTGTTGTTTTTGCATTCTAAGGATGAAACACCTCAAATGGTAATCGATCACATTAAAAAGATTGAGGTGGAAGCTGGATTGACTGTGCGGACAATCAGATCAGATAATGGAACTGAATTCAGAAATGCAGTTCTAAATGAATTCTGCACAGAGCGAGGAATTTCAAGACAATACTCAGCCCCAAGAACTCCACAGCAGAATGGAGTGGTAGAAAGGAAAAACAGGACTTTGATTGAAGCAGCAAGGACAATGTTAAGCCAGTCAAAGCTACCTACATATTTTTGGGCAGAAGCAGTCAACACAGCTTGTTACACTCAGAACAGAACCCTAATCAACAAAGACTTAGAAAAGACATCCTATGAGGTTATGACCAATAGAAATCCATCGCTGAAGTACTTTCATGTGTTTGGTGGAAAATGTTATGTATTGAAAGATAAACATCTAGGCAAGTTTGATGCTAAAGCAGATGAAGGCATTTTTCTTGGTTACTCACTTGAGTCCAAGACGTACAGGGTATATGTGATTGAAACTCATAAGGTCATTAAAAGCCTTAATGTAACGTTTGACGACACCAAACTCCCAAGTCTTCAAAAGGATAAAAATTCTGAATCTCTGGAAATTAAAAATCTATCAGAATACTACTTAGGAGATGAAGACGTACCTGGTGATGCATCTAGTAGTCATGAACACACGGAGATTGATAATCCAGAGCAAAGCAGTGGAAGTGTTGGTAATACCACACAGTCACAGTCACAGTCTGTATTTCAAAATCAGTCTGTTGCTGAACCTGCTAGCTCAACTGGTGGATCATCAAATAATGAAGGCAGCAACTCAGGGGGGGGTGAAGAAGGATCAGCTAGTCACTCTCAACACAACTACGAAGAAGGACAATCATCAAGGGCTAATCTGCCTAAACAGAAGGTATGGAACAAAGATCTTCTAAAAAAATATGGACTTGAAGATTCAGCCCCCGCCAAGACTCCAATGCCAACTGCCACAAAGCTTGATGAGGACAAATCAGGTAAATCTGTCGACATCACAAGCTACAGAGGTATGATTGGATCTCTACTTTACTTAACTGCAAGTAGGCTAGATATTATGTTTTCAACTTGCCTATGTGCACGGTTCCAAGCTAACCCAAAAGAGTCTCACCTTATAGCTGTCAAAAGAATTTTTAGATACCTGAAGGGTACTCCAAATTTAGGAATTTGGTATCCTAAAGGTACTGGTTTTGACCTAATCGGCTATACAGACTCGGATTTTGCAGGTTGTAAGATTGATAGGAAGAGTACTTCTGGAAGCTGACAATTCTTGGGAAAAAGATTGGTCTCATGGTATAGCAAGAAGCAGCACTCAGTGTCTACCTCAACAGCAGAGACAGAATACATCGCAGCAGGTAGCTGTTGTGCTAAGATCCTATGGATAAGAAACCAACTCCAAGACTATGGCTTTATGTTGAACAAGATTCCAATATTCTGCGACAACACAAGCGCCATAGCTATAAGCAACAATCCGGTTCAGCACTCACGAACCAAGCACATTGATATCAGGTATCACTTTATACGAGAGCATGTCATGAATGGAATTGTGGAGTTGCATTTTGTACCCACAGAACAACAACTTGCAGACATCTTCACGAAACCACTAAACGAATCCACTTTCTCTAGGTTGGTTAGTGAATTAGGGATGTTAAATTTAAATTAATTTTTGTTTGCGAGGAGTTGTATGGATTCACAAGTTATTGAATTTTTATATCCAAAGGACTTGTGAACTCTAGTCTAACTTATGATCTCGGGCTTATGAATATCAATATTAATTATTATAAAGTATACCAGTTATGCTGTGTGGTAACTATTCGATATAGCATAAGTAGTTAACTGCTACATAAGTGTTTGTAGTTAACAAGAAGCATAACAGTCTGTGGTTTAGAATTAATTGGTGGATTTCAATGTTATGAGATCTGGCTGAGAGATTCTATATCAGACAGGTTGTGATCCTTAGTGAGAAATTGGTTGTACAAACTTGTTTATTTAATGTACTGGTTCTCACTGGAAAAATGTGTAGCAATTACTTTTCATGATCTTATTTTGCATAACTGACATTATGTTTATTCATAGTATGCTTGTATGATCGTTTGGATTGTGATTGGGTTGGTTTAAAATTTTTAGAAATTTCAAAAGTAACAGAATATGGAACAAAATTTTTTTGGTTCCAAAGATTTTAAAGCAACCACCTGTGCTTATTAGTATTATTATAATAATTATTAATATTGCCTGTTTTTGGATTTCAAATTGGATTATTATTAATTCGATAGTTATTTTCAAATTAAGATTCTAATATTTCTATTTTAGGAATATTAATTCATTAAGTTAAGAAATCTCTATTTAATTAATTTTATGAATATTTGAAATTATTTTGTAAGTGTATTTAAATGATTTTTATTATTTTTTAAAAAAAAACTCTCGACAGTTACCAATTAGATATATTTTTCGTAACCATCGAAGTGTTTTCAAACAGTACTCGATAGTTATGATAAAATATATTATATTAGTAACAGTCGAAGTAGTCTTTTGGTTAATATATAAATATAATAGAAAACTATTCATCTCGATAGTTATGGTAAATCATTATTTTTATTCTATAACTAACTATCGAATGGGTCAAGTTGGTTTTATTTTATTTATTAGTGTGCATCTCGATAGTTACTAATTAATGAATCTGGTTAGTTGTTTTATCTACTTCGATAGTTGTTTTTTTTTGCTAACCGTCGAAGCGAATAATTTTATTAATTAACCTTTCGATAGTTACGGATTATATTTTTTATTGCTAACTATCGAAGTGTTCTGTTTTTGTTTCAAACCATCGAGTGCATGTAATGATTAGTAAGATGCAAGCAATCTTTAAAAAAATTAAAAATTAAAAAAAAAATTAATTAATTAAAAAAAAATTTTAAAAAGGAAACCATCGAAGTGGCCTGTTCACTCGCCAGTTAGGTACAATTATATATATATATATATATATATATATATATATATATATATATATATATATATATATATATATATATATATATATCTATTCAACTCGATAGTTAGCCAGCACCTTTAATATAAACACTCTCGACTGTTATAACCATCGAGTAGAAATTGATTTTTTTCCCTCCTTTTTCTACCATTCTAGTACTAGTTTTGAAAATCTAAATCGATAGAATTGTAGATCCAGACATCCCGAATTATTTGATACCAGCCTTGTATCGTTTGATTTCAGTTTTGTTTCGGGTATTTCAAACTTTGGGATTTTCTCTAGTGTTTGTTTGAGGTCTAAAAATTACAAAAAAATAGTTTCACCGTTCAAATCTCTCCTAGTTTAGCATATATTTTTTTCACGATTTTTGGAGGAGTTTTGAATTTTAGTATTTTCGGTTCGTTATCGAGTCTAATTAAATTCGTAATTAATTTTTTTAAGTTAAAATTTTCGATAATTTTTACTAGTTAAAAATGGTTGGAATTTTTACCATTACCAAAATGAATTTAGTTGCCGAGTTTGACATTCAGACCCTTCCTGCTAATTATCGGGCCTGGGCACGAGTGTTACTCGAATATTCTCGAGTGAGGTATGCCTTAGTAACAGACGTGATATTAAATCATAATATGCTACGAGACTGTTACTGTTCTGCATATAACTCTTCGTATGTTGATGAACTAGCTTTTACATTTAGTATTGCTAATCGGGAAATCCGGGTAACGGAGCTAGATTTGAATCGTATCTTAAGATTCCCTGAGAATAATCTAGTCCCTTATCCCAATTCCGAACAATTAACTCAGTTCTTCACGACTATCAACTACGTTAATCCTAATCTCCACGACTCGGGTGAAAGGTGTAAACATCATTTACCTAAGGAATGTAATTTCTTTTTCCACACTCTTATGCAATGTTTCTTTTACAAAAAGTTCAACACACACAGTATTTCAAGTTATTATCAAACTTTAGGCTTCAGTGTTGCTAATAATTGTAGGATAAATTTTGGTAAGTTATTATTGAATCAGATGTTATATATTATGGGACCGGTGGAGTACAGAAACCTTCAACTCACTAATGTGGAGTGTTACTTTCCACGGTTCCTACAGCTTATCCTTAATGATCTAACGACAAACGAGGAAAAACTACTATATACTAGTAGTGTTACCTCTTTGTGTATGAAACAGAAAAACAGGATAGCCAACACTCTGAACAATAACAGAAACTACATTAACGAAGCACCTGCTCAAATGACTGAATACATGCAGGGTTGTGTAGTGGACATGGAAAGAGAGGAGCCTCAAGGGCCTCAAGAAGATGATCATGTCCCTGAACCAGTGCACGAATCAGTTCCAGTAGCTACTCCTGTACAGGATTTAGCTCAAGAAGAGGAAGTGGTTCAGGTGACAGAGGAATTACAAATTTCAGGAGATGGATTTCAAAGTAAATCTGGAGGAGATTCTGTAGGTCATGCTGACAGTCAGAAATCATATCATCCTTGGACTCCTACAGGTAGTACTCAATGTATTCTTCATGTCTCTGACTCCTCAGCTTATTCTAATTTGCAGTATCTTTTTGGAGAAAGTGTCATGAATCTATCAGCTGAGCCCTCTGTGGCTGTAGGACAAGGCAATGAATCTGAAACCCAACAGATTCTAACCACTGCCTTAGAACCAAACACTATAAAAACCTTACCTTTATCTTTTTTCCAATCCCTAAAAAGAAAATTTGTGAGTGAGGGAGATAGTGCCTCAGAAGCACCACATAAGGAAGGTGAGGGAACCCAAACAGCTCTACCTCTGACTAGACGTCGATTAGAAGAACCTGAGGTATCTGTTAGCCCATCTATACCCTCTCAAAAGGATATAGAGCTGAAAAAGGCAAATACACAGTCTCTGGGGACATCCTCTCAACATGGTAAACCTATTGAAATTCGCCTGTCGGCCAGGGCATCTGAAAGAGTGTCAATAATTGAGCCTCCAACCAAGTTATATGTTGCACTGAAAGGAGCACACACACAGGATAAATTGACGGATGTTGCTACTACTGTAGCAGAACCTATACAGGTAGATCCTGTACAGGTCATGCCTTCACAGGCTATTGCGGGAGTCACGGGTACTTCATTGCTAAACATTACAGAATCCAATGTGATAAGCCTCCCAGGAGGAACATTCCTGGCTCCTAATAAGGAGGTCTCCACCACTATTAATGGAAAGGAGAAGCAACTACTTGGCAATAGTTCTTCGGATGATCTATTCAGGATTTTAACTGCAGGTACAGAAGACTTGTTGGAGTCAATGAGAGTGAGTGAAACACCAACAGAACGACTGAGAGATCATAATTCACCCACACCTCTAAGACCGAGCGAGAGAATTGAGAGACAAACACCTACAGAACCTGTCAGTGAGACACCTACCAGCCAAATAGATACCCTCACAATGCACACACAATCTCTAAGTCAAAGGGTTTATAACCCGGAGACTATTGTCACCGAAATGAAATCTGAATTTCACAGCAATGTTATGGAAATAAAATCTATTCAATACAACATGTTGCAGGATTTACAGAATTTCAAGACTGATATGAAGAAGTTTGTTACAGATTTGTTTGAAATGTATAAATCTCAAACTACTCAAATCCCTGCTTCGGAGGATAACACAACTAAGGGGGAGATGATAGTGCGAGAGCAAGAAAAAGAATCTGGTGCTAATATGGGGAGTAAAGACAAAGGGAAAGGCAAGTTGGTAGAAGTAGAAAAAGAAGCAAACATTTATACATCTCAGGGGGAGCAAGATATACCGCTGGAGGTAAGGCTCACACTTGAAGAAGGAGAAATATGGGAACCTTCTCATACTGCTCCTACAGCTCAGGAAGATGATTTGTTTGATGAATTTGTACATGGTGCCGCTTATCAGTTCACTGAAATGGACTTTGTGGAAATGTTTGGTTTGCTAGATGCAAATCAATCCAGGATAATGGCATGTGAAATTGCACGAATGTCTCAAGAGAAAGTCAGAAAAGAATACTACAACTACTATATTGTAAGGAGACAAAGGCCGTTGGTGTTATCAAGAGAAGGAAGTGCATGGGACAAGGCTATGAGTCTTTTGCAGAAACCAGAGTTAGGAGTTATTCAAAATGAAGATCAAAAAGTTCTGGAAGCAATGCAAGAAGCTCACAGGAGTCATCCATCAATAAACCAGTTCTTTCATGCATTGAAACAAACAATTAAATTGATATTCATCACGTCTAACATCAATGGATGGCGGATTCAGATTCAATTCAATAATTTGACTACTAAGACCGTTTCTTCTAATTTTATCAAGTTGAGGTCTCTCACAGAATTGTATTTCATGAAGATTAGAGTGGACAAGAGATCTCATGTGAATGAACTTCTTACTGAATTGAAGATCAAATGAGCAAAGCAGAAGCTAAAGTTCACATAACTCCTTATACAGTGATATTCTAAAAAGACAAGTTAGTTCAGACACTGTGTTTGAGTGATGAAAGACTAGGTCTATATCCTCTGAAGCGTCTGAAATATGTTGAAGGGCTTCTTAGGAGTGAAGGACTTAGAACAGAAGAAAAGTGGAAAGCTGCAGAGCGCATCTATGCTTATAGACTTAATGTCTTATCAAATCAATCTGTAGATATTTCCAAGGTCAGAAGAATAGATCCTTCAAATGGATCTCAACCAAAATTGCCTATGTATACAAAAGAAGAAGGAAATAGGGACTTTGAAAAAGTCAAGGCAATGAGTGAATTCAGATTTAACCATCCAAGGAAAGTGTTCGAGTATACAAAGAAGCCAGATTTTCCAATTGTCTTTCCAGATTTTGATGTAATCAGGGAGACAGAGACAATGGTGTTAAAGGATCCTCCAGCAATCAGGTACAAGAACCCCAAAGGAAAAACTGTAATAGTTGATATCCACAAGATGTCTTACATGACTTCTAAGGAACTGGGTTTGATACTTGATCAAATCAACACTTAGACGAACTATAAAGACAAATCAGCATTGGCAGAAATCTCTAAGCTTTACATGGAGAAGTTGGGAGCAGAATCATGTTACAACACTGATCGGGTTAAAGCAGTTCCAAAACGGTTGAGTGTTAAAGGAAAGACGAAAATTCTTGAATTTACATTCGAACAGGTTAAGCAGATCAGGAGAGTAGCTGTCTTGCAAACACTTCAGGAAGCTTTGTCAGATCCCAAGCCAAGAAATATGCTAGAAGAAGAAGCGCTGGATCTAGTGAATGACCAGCTTGCAAGTCTTATACAATAAGAATGACATAATGTATATCAGTTCAGGCTAGAGGAACATTCATTCTACATTGTAATTATTTTTGAAATCTGGAAATGTATAATATGATCCAGAATGTATTTAATATTAGTTTACCATCTTCTATTTACTTTTTCTTGTAAGTTAGTTGAGTTATCCTCTTAAGGGATTTGCTTGTCGAACTCTAACAATCAAATAGGAGGAGATTGTAAAGCATAATGTAATGTAATATGTAACCGAGGAAACTAACTCAACACTGATGGTCGGTAACTTATATTAAAATGAAGCACGAAATCGACTGCGAATCGTTTATAAGTTGAATACAAAAGACCAAGATATTAGATGAAGCTTTGAAGACATTGAAGATCACTGAAAGAAGTTCATTAACATGTTCAAGACTCAGTGAAGAATAAAGATGTAGTGTTTCAGAGGTTCAGAAGATGTCAGAGGTTTTACAACAGAGAAGTCAAGGGATTCCAGTGAATTACAGAAGCACTTCTTAACAGCTAGAGAAACAGGGCCAATTGAGTAGTCAAGAGGATGTGAAGATCAAGTTCGTGTTAGTCTTTTGTGAACCAGACCAGTTGCACTAAACGTCAGCACAAAAGGAATTGAGAACTGCATCTATGTTAGAAAAGAATTGGCTGTATAACCGTTGTGTGCTAAATCTCAGAGAAAATGAAGTTCAAGTAGTAAAGGTAAATGTATAACTTGGTTGCAGTGAAAAGAAATATTACAGAGCTTTGAATCGTTGGAAAAACAGCTAAGGTGAACTACCAATAGTTGGTTTTAGCTGTTTGACTGTTTTGTCTTATTTACCGACGGTTGGGTTTCCTGTTTGGTTATTTCGTGTTATTTACCTACGGTTAGCAAATCACTCGACGGTTACCATTTTGGATATATTATTAATTCTATTTCCTCAACGGTTATGGTTTTAATAATTTATTTGAGTCGATAATTATAACTGATAGTTGGTTTGACTGTTTCGTCTAAATTAACCGACAGTTACAGCATCTCGATAGTTAAGGGACTCAGATAAATATCCAGATTATTTATTCCATCGACGGTTAAGTCTCGATAGTTATGGCACTTCGATAGTTGAGGGTTTAAGATTGTTTAATCTACAGCCAGCCACATCATGCCACCTATCATTGATATCTTTGAGCAGAAATGTTTTAAGTGATTTATTTCTCTAGACGGTTATCAACAGACTCACCGATGGTTATAAATCAAATGTCTCGACGGTTGTTAATTCAAGAAGTGAGAAGAAATCTATTTACTTGGTTCTCAGAAGGCCACGTAGAAAATTGAAAAAGCCTACACAATAAAGCAGCAAAGCCAAGCCTTTGTTTATTCATTCATTCAGTTACAAAGAGAAAACATACAGAGCAAAGAAGAGAGACACAGAGAAGCCATTAATGTCGTTTGAGCTAGTGTCATAATTATTGTTCGTATTGATTGTTGTTGTTGTATTGTAACTGTACTAGTGAATCAGTTGAAGCTAATCTACGGATTAGATTTGTGTAGCACCATCGTGGTTTATATTAATAAAATGATATATTCCCCGAACGAACTGTGTTTGTGTTAACTGTGTGCATACCTTGTGTTTGATTTAATATCTGTTCGAACTGTCAACTAGTCCATAACAAATCATTCCGCGAATATTTTATAAATTGGACAATATCGTATTCAACCCCCCTTCTACGATATTTGGGACTAACAATACCATTATCTTTGAGATAATTTAGAAACTCGCCACTTAAGTATTTACCTCCTCGATCAGATCGAAGGGTTTTAATACTATACTTGGTTTGTTTCTCTACTTCATACTTATATTCTTTAAACTTTTCAAAGGCTTCGGATTTGTATTTCATCAAATACACATATCCAAATCTAGATCGATCATCTGTAAAAGTAATGAAGTATGAAAGTCCACCCATGGCTTGCGTGGACATCGGCCTACACACATCTGTATGTACCAATCCAAGCAACTCCGCAGCTCTTTCTCCATGTCCACTAAATGGGGATTTGGTCATTTTGCCTAACAGACAAGACTCGCATGTAGGATATGATTCAAAATCAAAAGGTTCTAGTAACCCTTCCTTATGCAATGTCTTAAGTCTATTTTCACTAATATGACCAAGTCTGCAGTGCCACAAGTAGGTGGGATTTTTATCATCTCTTTTTCTTTTATTACTATGTTCAATTTGAAGTAAACTATGTTCTACGTTACATACATACAAACCATTATTTAAAATACCAACACCATAAAGAACATTATTTCTAAAAATTGAACTTTTATTATTCTCAATAACAAACGAAAAACCATCCAAGTCTAACATGGGAATAGAAATAATATTCCTCACAATTGAGGGAACAAAATACCAATTATCCAAAATAATAGTCTTGCCCGTAGGCATAAGTAAATCAAATGATCCTACAGCTACAACAGCAACTCTTGCTCCATTGCCCATACGTAGGATCACATCCTCTTCTTCAAGAGTCTTACTTCTCCTTAGTCACTGCAACGAATTGCAAATGTGAGAACCACAGGCGGTATCTAATACCCAAGTAGAAGTTTGATTAAGTGACATATTTAGTTCGATCATGAACATACCTGAAGTAGAAGCGGTAGTCTCACCACCCTTCTTCTTCTTCAATTTTGTAAGGTAAGCCTTAGAGTTTCTCTTCAAGTGCCCCACTTTGTTGCAGTGAAAGCAAACAACTTTGCTTTTGGGATCTTCAGCTTTTGGAGGAACTAGCCTTTTCTCACCTACCTTCTTCTTCTTCTTAGGAGGGCTCCTCTTCCTCTTCTTAGGGTTAGAGCCTTCATCAATTAGAAGAACAGAACTCTTCTTTGTGAGAAAATTCGACTCAGCAGTTTTCAGCATGTTATGGAGTTCAGGCAAGCTGACATCCAACTTGTTCATGTGAAAGTTCACAACGAACTGCGAGAATGAATCTGAAAGTGATTGCAAGACTAGATCTTGATTCAGCTCCCCATCCATGACAAATCCAAGTTGTCCAAGACGCTCAATCAAATTGATCATCTTGAGCACATGAACATTCACAGATGATCCCTCAGTCATCCTACAACGAAACAGCTCCTTCGATATCTCATATCGAGTTTTCCTTCCTGCCACATCATACAAATCTTGTAGATGCATAAGGATAGAGTGAGCATCCATATGCTCGTGTTGCTTTTAGAGCTCATCATTCATGGATCCCAGCATAACACACTGTGCAACTCTTGCATCATCCATCTATCCAATTACGATACACAATATGTTCATCATTATGTGCATCCAGAGCAGGTTCAACAGGTTTAGGTGAGTCTAGTACATATTCCTTCTTCTCAATCCTGAGAACAATTCTCAGGTTTCAATGCCAATCAGCATAGTTGGGACTAGTTAATTTGTGTGCATCGAGCATGCAACGGAGTGATAGTGCAGAAGACATTATGTATATAGTAAATCTGCAAATAATAAACACATAACAACATTTAACAAATACTCTATTTCATTATCTAAAACACCATATGAATCGGGTCTTTATTCATAAGTGCCTCCCACTATTCTATCTAATTTCTATATCCCTTATTGAAATTAAGCATTCATAATGCTAGTGGGATAGGGATCCTACATTCCATCACACAACCTCGGCTGTAGCACGAAACGCCATGTAACGTTCAATAGGCAGACAACTCTTGTCAACTACATCTCATGTTATTCCCTAATCTTACTTTAGCCTCTTGAATACTTGATTCACGGCTGTGGCACGACAAACTCAATATTCCAAGTCAAGTCAATCCCAACATCTCGTATAATTAAACTAGTTTCAAATAGCCCACGGCTGTAGCAGTAACGACCATAAGATTCCAATTCATCATACACATCTCATGTTATAGACAAGTATCTCTTCTTTCGGAAACAACGCCCTCGACAATAGCACGAAACGACAGAGTTTCAAAAACAAGAAATACTTTCTATTATGTTGGAAGGCTATGACCAACACAAGCCCTTTGTGTTTTATGGCCAATTACTACTTGATATTCTTTATATTTTAGGGGATTATATTATGTTACAATCATAATCATATTATAAAGAGATTCTTTTAGATTGGATTAAATATTTCAAATCAACTATTGATACTTGGAGTCATCCCAGGCTAGGGGTGGAGCATTGTCAAGAGGCGTCTCTTAATAACCCCTTTTCTTACAGATAGAACATCTGTTGTTTGACAGAATCATCCTTTCACTTAAGTTGAAAATTCATATTCAATCACGTGTTTCATAAACACAAAAATCTCATGATTGTATTCATAATATGTAAATAAAGGTCACGAAACAATTTCACTATTCTAGATTGTCTAACATACGCCTTATGTTAATTAAGTTCACCTAAATCTATCATCTCATGATAATTCAAGCATATATCACATATATATAATCACGAATAAACATAAGGTAGGCATGTTAAATCATATATTACAACATATAAGCATTATACATCTCTATGTATCACATGGTGTATTTAAAAGTAACTTAAAACAGTTAAAACTTGCTTTAAAACACTTTTGGAAGCTCTAAACAGTCAGAAACAATTTCAGAAAAATTATTGTAATATACCATTAGAACCGTCTCGGAAAAACGAATCCAACGGTATATTACATGCTCCATTCTGAGCTCCCACGCGCCCGGGTAAGTGTTACAAGCCAAAAACCCTTTTTTAGCTTGTAACGCATGCGCAGAATGCGTTACACCTTTTCTCTCTCCAGATATTATTATTTAATTATGAATTAATTAAAAATAATTTTAAAAATCCATAATAAATAATTAGATCATTATTATTGCTTTCAAAATTCATAATAAATATTCTACGTATCAGAAAATTATGAAAAATTAACTGGACGATCTACAACACTTATAGAACCCAGGAAAATTATCATATTAATCATAATTAAAACATGATATTGTTTGTATAAATCATAATAAATACATACATGCTCATAAAATTCTGAAACTTGACCACGAATCTATATGCATACAACCTATGCTCTGATACCATTGAATGAATTTATGCACCAGCGGAAGCATTGAATAACATTTATTTGCATATATTCCTATGTATACATACATATAGATACAAAAACTATTTTATAAATTGAAGAATACATCGATTGCTTTCCGGCAATAGCTAGAGAAGATCTTGTTCTTCAATGCTTGCAATCACCCCTCAAGTGTGGAGTGCTCTAAAGATATCCACCAAGAATCAAACTAAAAGATGAAGGAGGAGGCTAGAGAGGAAATTAAGGTTGCCTCCCTTTTAAAATATTTCTCACAAATATTAGGATTGAAGTATTAGGGTTTATAATCCTATATTTATAGTCAAATATCTCAACTGAGATATTTTCTATAAATATCTTATTATTAATTCCCTTTTTAATTAATTAATCTTATTAATTAATTAGTTAATGATTAAAACTATTTTAATCATTAATTCCTTTTTCTAAACTCTTTTAGAAAATTATTCTCTCTTCATATTTAATTACTTTAATTAAATATTTAATTAATAATATTAAGATCTTATCTTAAATAATTTATAATCAATTAAATCTCATTTAATTAATTTATAAAATTTGCTAAGTAATTATTTATTTCATAAATAAATAATGACTAGCTATTATTAATTATTCCTTCATCTATAATTTAATCTCTTTTATGGTGTGACTCTTTAGGTTCAATATTAAGCCGGTAGTAGAAATAAATAATAATAAATATTTTATTTATTATTTATATGAATTCTATTAATTCATTAAATATAATTAATCTGATTAATTATATTTATTCTACACAGTGAGTGATGCTTCTCAACATATCACGGCTATCCAGATAATACGAAATCATTGCTTAGAATACTTAGAACCTGTCAGTAATTAGTTACCGTACAATTAAATCCTTATACCCTTCAATATCCCGATTAAATACAAGGCATGGAACTCGTGTCAAGCCTATCTAATTTAATCATATGATTTCTTATTCATAATGCAAAGTTCCTTTTAATGCAAATTAGAAACTCTTTCTAATTTCATTCACTCTGGAATAATATAGGATATTCACTTCCTTTACTGGAAGGGGCAGATCCTTTATTGATCCGTTAAATATCTCCATACACAAATCACTATGCCCATAATGGACCTAATGAATGTCCTAGAGACTAAGGACTAAACCAAAGCATAAATCATTGTGTACGAGATTACTCCAACGATCTCAAGTCTAAGGATACTTGTACAACTATTTACTTAATAAACAACTATCGACACGTGAGTAAACTCCATTAGTTGTTCTACTTATCGAGTCATGTTCAGTGAACTTATTCCTTAATAAGCACCTACATACTAGCTATAGTGTCACCACACAATGTCTATGAGAACAGACATCCTCCTAAGAGAGCTAGCATAGTATGTACTGATCTTTACGGATTTACCAATTTTCAATTGGTTATCCTATGATCAGGAACTGTTTAAGTCTAAAGTTATTATCTTCTAGATCTCATTATTACAATCTCATTATAATTCTAGAAGCTTTGCTCTAAATTATGGAATATCTTATTTAATACACTTCAAATAGATTAAGCCCATAACATAAATACTTTATTATTATCAAATGAAATCAAATAAGAGCAGTAGAAAGTTTTTCCTAAATCATCATGCATGATTGGTTTTAGGTCAAACACTTTCAGAAGAAGTGATTGAAGCCCTGAGTATATTGAAGCAGTCTATAAAATTTAACCAACTAGTACTTCTAAATTTGAAGTGCTTTTAAAATTCTTGGTTTTATAAGAATGTAATTAGTTTAGGGGTTTTGTTATCATCAAGAAGATTTATGCATGTTATTGTCACAGATACAAATAGGGGATATTGTTAGGAATCAATGTAGGCTTGATGATAACTTTAACCTTAGAATCATAGAATTTTATTTTATTGTAACTGATCCACTGATATGAAAATTATAAATGTCTATTGATCAAGAAACCATTTATCAGTTGAAGTTTATATATGAATCAACTGATAATATGGATGGTAGCATACGTGTATTTAATCTATTTCAATTGATATGACTTTAGTCGGTTGTTAATTTTGTCATCAATTGATACTAGAGTCGATTGATATAGGTCATCAACTGATGTGTAACTTAGACTGTCAAATTATAATTATTTGAAGACAAAAAAATTATGCAAGTGAAGGATGATCAATTGATATGGAGGCATCAATGGATAGAAGATTAATTGATAACAAGTATCAACTGATATGAAGAACCATTGATTGATATATCGATTGATAACATCTATCAATCGATAAGTCAGAAAATATTATCAATCGATGGATATCAAGATCAGTCAAAGAAAAATATCAGTTGATGGATACAAGGAAGAATCAATTGATATGGTTAGCAGCAAATTATCAATTGATAGGGACTGCACAACAAGATAAAATGTCAGGAATCATTAGACTAAAGAATACCTATAGAAGACGGTCTACATTGACTGTGAAGACTCATATTGAAGTTTTCTTTCCTGGGATGAAGATATTTCTCAAAATAGAAATAAACAGAAAGGAAGGATAGTTTAGTAACATTCCAAGAATAGGTAATTTTTTCTTACTATTCTCGAGATTTTAAACACTCTTGTGTTATATAAATAAGAGTGGTAGCATTTTTAGAAACATAGAAGTTAAAATATCATTTTGAATCAACTATTCAGCCTTAGAGCACTTGTAAGAACAATTGATTTTATTTCTAACTTTGTGAAAAGAAGCTAGGTTTTATTAAACTAGATTATTTGAGCAAATATATAGACTAATGGAAAAATCAATCCATCGGTAATTTTTAAATATCTAGTTCAATATTTAATTTAATTGTTATTGTTATTTTATATACATTTCTTAAACTTCTCACAAAAATATTTAAAACTAAAAGAGTTATAGTATATGTATTCAACCCCTCCTCTACAAATATACTTACTTTTTTTTATAGGGAATAACAACTTTTTTCCTCATTTTTCTATTTCTTTGGTCGGGCCTGGTGACAGAACATGTCATTGGAAGCCTGACTATCTTTTTTGTATATGTAGATGCCCTTTTAGCAGGGCTTAGGTTTCCTTTGTATGAGTTTATTCCTAATCTTTTAGCTGACATTCAAATCAACCCTTGCCAAATCTCTTCCAATGGGTGGAGGATCATCTATTGTTTTATGGTCCTCTGCCTTGAGAAGAAAATAAAAATAATCGTCCCCCTTTTTCGCAAAATTTTTCAATTCAAAAATTTTTCCAGTCTCTCTTTGGGTTGGGTCTATGTTAGTCATAGGCCCAATATGCCCCATATTTTTGACAACTCTTCCATACCCGACAATAATCCCAGCTGGAAGGATGAATTTTTCCAACTAAATTGGGAAGGGGGTGACTATGGTTCCCTTTTTAGACCCAAATTTTGGAAGGTGGCCAACGGGAGATCTCCAAATTCCCAAATTTGGAGTAGCCTTAAAGTATCTAAAAATTCTTTTAATGGCTATAAGGTGAGACTCTTTTGGGTTAGTTTAGAACCGATCATATAAACATGTTGCAAACATAATATCTGACCTACTTGTAGTAAGTTAAAGTAGAGATCCAATCATACCTTTATAGGTTGTGATATCTACACCTTTACCAGATTTTTCTTCATCAAGCTTTGTTGCAGTTGGCATTGGAGTCTTGGCAGGAGCTGAATCTTCAAGTCCATATTTCTTTTGAAGATCTCTGATGTACTTGGACTGACAAATGAATATTCCATATTTCCTTTGACTTAGTTATAGTCAAAGAAAGAATGTCAGCTCGCCCATCATGCTCATCTCATACTTATTTTGCATTAACTTAGCAAATCCCTTGCAAAGCTCATCATTAGTAGAACCGAATATTATATCATTAACATAAACTTGAACTAATATCATACTACCCTTATGCATTTTCTGAAAAAGAGTTTTATCTATGACACCTCTAATGAAACCATTTTCAATTAAAAATTTCAGAGAGAGTGTCATACCAAGTTCGAGTTGCCTGCTAGAGTCCATAGATAGCTTTGAACAGAAGATACAAGAAGTCCTCAAATTCACTATTTTCAAAACTCGAAGGCTGCTCCACATACACTTCTTCTTCTAACTCTCCATTCAGGAATGAACTCTTCACGTCCATTTGATAGACTTTAAAGTCCGAGTGTGCTGTGAATCTCAAAAATATCCTGATGGCTTCAAGTCTTGCAATTGGTTACATCATAATCTATAACTTCTTCTTGAGAGTAACCTTTAGCAACCGGTCTAGCTTTGTTCCTCGTAACTATTCCATCTTCATCCAACTTGTTCCTGAATACCCATTTAGTGCCCATTACAGATTTAACATTAGCTCTGGGTACCAGTTTCCATGATTTCTACCTTTCAGACTGATTGAGCTCATCTTGCATATCAATCACTCAATCTAGACTTCAAGAGCATCTTTAACCTTTTTGGGTCCTTCCTTTGATAAAAACTAGAGAATAAACATTCATTTCCAGTTGCTCTTCCAGTCCTTACTCCACTGTCGGGATCACCAATAATTATTTAACCTTCTTCATAACTATGTTGGGACTAGCCTGTAGATCCTTCTTGTCCTCCCCCTAAGTTGTTGCCGACATTATTTGATGATCTACCAGTTGAGCTAGCATGTTTAGTAATAAACTGATATTGTGAAACTGTATGTGAGTGTGACTGTATGGGATAGCTAAAATGTCTGCTACTTTGCTCCGGGTTATCGACTTCTTTATGTACATGACTACTAGTAGCAGCTTAAGGTTCGTCTTCTTCTACTAAGTAGTATTCTGATAGATTTTCAAATTTCAGAGATTCAGAATCTTTATCCTTTTAAAACTTGGGAGTTTAGTGTCATCGAACGTTACATTAAGGCTTTCAATGACCTTCTAATGTTCAATCTCATAAATCCTTGTAAACCATAATGTAATGTAACATGTTATAGAGGTAACGATAACTCAACACAAAAAGAAAGATAGAAAAATAATATTAATTTGAAGCACAGGAATCCACGAGGATAATCAAACAAAATTGTTATGGATTAAAAACTAGGATGCACTTATTGCGATGTGTGTCAGAGCTTATGGAGCTTTAATGCATGAGCTTGTGTTTCGTAGCTTAGTTCTGCCCTCGCAAGATGCCTACATATCTCAGTGCGTATGAGAATCAAGCCAGAAGTAATTCTAAGAATGAGGGGTTATGCCCTTTATATAAATGTGAGTTGTCTTAGAATCATATTAGGGTTAGGAACCTTGGCGGACAAGGTACCTCCTTAAAGGATTCTGGATCCTTCTTGTGATAGAAGTAGTTTTCATGTAGGAATATGTTTCCTTGTTGATTGAGATATCTTAGGGGCTACTCCTTGGAGTAGTTTTCTTATAGTTGGGCATTATTATTTAGTTGTATATTTAGCTAATTAATTAATTAAAAAATTATTTAATAATTAGGGTTTCGAGCCTCATTAAATAGGCCTCCATTTTGGATCAAACTAGTTCTAATTAATGCTATATTAATTGTGTTTTTAGGGCTTATTTTTAGCCCATATCATTTGCCCCCAACTTCTGTAAAGTGTGCAACACTTTGTAGGATTTAAGGTTCATAAAGTTGTCATTGAAATTTACTTTTATGTCTTCTAGAATTTTGCCAAATTCTATTTTGTTCTCAAGGATTTTCCTTTATTCATGGAGAATTTTCCACAATTTGTTTTTACTCTCAGGTATTTTTCCTTATTTTCTAGGAATTTTCCTCTATTTATAGAAAATTTTCCATAATTTATTTCTACCCATAAGTATTTTTCCTCAATTTCTAAGAATTTTCCTCTATTTATAGAAAATTTTCCATAATTTATTTATAACCACAAGTATTTTTCCTCAATTTCTAGGAATTTTCTTTTATTTATAGAGAATTTTATTTGTACCCACATATATTTTTCCTTATTTCAAGGAACTTTCCTCTATTTATAGATAATTTTCCATAATTTATTTGTCATTTAAATCATTTTTAATGATTTTTTGGTATATTTTTTGTTATTTTCGATCAGGAATCCTAATCAAATTTGACTAGGATCCTGATCGATTCTAGGTTGTCTTGGACTCGTGGTCGATAGGTGTTCCTGGTAGGCCAAGGCTCCTTATGAAGATCCTGGTAGAGTAGTTGTTACTAGTCGAATTCGACCAGGATCCTAGTCGGTTTGGGAATCTCTTAGAATCCTGGTTGACAGGGGTTCCTGGTCGAATTCGACTAGGAACCTAATCGGTTTTGGCATCTCTTGAAATTCTGATCGATAGGGGTTTCTAGTCGGCCAGAATTTCATTGGTGATTCTTGGTCGACCATGATTCCTGGTCAGTTTTTGGCCTTACTTGGCCTTCTGGTCGAACGGGATTCTTAATTGAATTCGACTAGAATCCTGATCATTTTTATGCCACTTCTGAGATTCTAGTCGATGGCGACTCCTGGTTGATTTTAGGCCATCAATTGGCTTCTAGTCGAATGGAGTTCTTAGTCGATTTTATGCCATCAACTAGCTTCTAGTCGAATGGGATTCTTGACCAATTTTAGGCCATCAATTGGCTTCTAGTCAAATTGGATTTCTGATTGATTTTAGGCCATCATTTGGCTTAATGGGCCTTACCTCATTTCATCCTTCAAGATGTTTTAGTCCACATCAATTTTTGGGCCACATGCCTACTAGGCCCAACTAGTTTATAAGCCTCATTTTTACCGGTAGTAGGAAGTTTAAATGGTCGAGTTACTGTTTTCATCGACTATAAATCAATGAAGTGAGAACTTCATTTTTCACTTCTCACTTTCTTAGTAAATTTCTCTCCAAAAACTCCTCTATAGAGTTTTGTTAGTAAGGGCGATTTCAGGCAATTTTTCTCGTCAACCTTAATCTTTCTCATTTCAAGCCTTCATCCGTTGAATATCAATGGTGGACCAAGATGGTGCTCAACAAAAACTTCTTGCTAGGGTAGCCAAAAGAGGTAATGTAGTCGTCATAAACCCAGTATTTACTTCGATTTCTGAGTTACTACAAACCATGGGTGATGAATTTCCCACCTTAACAGAATTGGATGCTTTTAGTTATACCAGCATTTTTACCAATCAAGTACATTATGATAAATTGACAAAATTGTATAAGTTGCCAACTAGATATAAATTTGTTTAGGTCGGGCCTGGTGATCAGGCATGTCATTGGCGGCCCAATAGGCTATGTATGTTTAGGGATCCCCTCCTAGGTGGACTTAGATTTTATTTTCATAAATTTATTGTTAGGCTTTTGGTTGAAATTAGAATCAGCCCATGTCAAATAAGCCTGAATTCATGGAGGACCCTTCTTTTCTTTATGGTTTTATGCCTTAGAAAAAACTATCCCCTTTCTGTAGCAGTTTTTAGAAGTATTTTCCAATTCAAAAATAGCCCAACTTCAATGTTGCTCTGGGTTTACATCTGTCATATGCAAGGTGTATCCCCAATTTTCAGCAATAAGTCTTTTCCCGATTTCAATCAAGAATGAAGGAGGGATTTTCTGTTTTTAGAGTGGGAAGACGGCGATTGGGGCATCCTATTTGAGCCCATATTTTGTAAAGTCAAAGACGGGAACCCGGGTCTGATCCAACTGACTCCTGAAGAAAAGCTGATAATTGCGGATTTGGGCCAAGACAGGGGCCTGACCCACCATAGAAAGCTTTTGGAGGAGTTTTCTTTAAAGGTCGTGGGCCTTTCTAATGTTTTTGATAATGGTAACTTTATTACCTTACTTTTCTTTTTCCTCAATTTTTCTGAGTCTAATTTTTTATTTTATTATTTGTTTCGCAGCTTCCGGGATTTATTCAACCTTGCTAAAGGGCCCAAAGCAAGGCTAGGGAGAAGAGGCCTCGTGAGGAGAAGGAGGACCCGCTTACGGCGGCATGGAGGCCCAGCTGGAGCCTAAGGAAACAAGATACCTTAGTCGGGAGAACCTTAAACTCCATCTATTGGTCCAAGAATGCAATTCCTCCGACTAACAAGGCCAAGATTGTCCTGAAAACAAACATTGAAGAGGCTGAGACTCTTGGGGGCCAAGCCGCTGCTATGGTAAGGCCCAATCTTTTCTTTTAATTTTATCCGTACTTGGTCATTCTTTGTGTTTTTTCAACTTCTAACTTAAATGCTTGTTGAATAGGTCAATACCTACTTCCAGACCATGGCCCATCAGGCCAATACATGGCGCTAATATGAAAAGGCCCAAAGGAAGGGCAAAGCCAAAGCCGATGAAAAGATGGTCTCGCTCAAGAAGAAGCTGTTCGAGAAAGATCAGGAGTTGATTGCAGCCCATGCTGAGCTGCAAGAGCTAAGGGTCGAGAAGAAGGCCTTCATCAACAAGTACATAGAGTCGGAGGAATTCTGTGTTTTTATTGATAAGCATGATGACCTGGTTTTCATGACTGCCGATGCCCAAGCTTGGTTTTCGTGCTCCGGCTGATATTCCTACTCCCATGAGGAAACCTTTTGCCTTGACCTTAACCACCCATGAGGATAACTCTGGTGATATTTTAGGTGATGAGGCCTTGGATGAATACGATAAAATCTTTGACTCCTCAGAGGCCGATGAGCATACTCAAAAGGAGATCGAGGAAGAAGAGATGACCGAAAAGGAGAAGAAGGATGAAGAGGAGCATATCGAGGACCTTCCTTAGTTTTCATTTTCCTCTTCGTATCATTTTTATCATATTCCTTGTATTTTCCTTTTCTGTTTAAATTATGTACTCTGAAAACTTTTTATTTATAAAAAGTTCGTGTTGTCGTTCTTTTCCCTTTTCTTGCCTTAGTATATAGATTTTGAGCACATAGGAAAGGTAATGACTTAGATTTTATTCAGAAAGTACCAACTAGGCTTGACTTTATTCTTTCATTATGAAGAATTAATAACCTTGATTGCCAATCCAGGCTAAACACAAGTGTATTCTGAAATGTCACAAGACAGAAGAAAAAAATTTATTGTATTAATAGTGCCCTCAAGGCTAAAAGTAGGCACATCCCTTACAAAATGGAAATCCTACTTGGAGTAAAAGTCTCTAACATCCTAGTGGTTTCATCAAACCTTATTTCTACTTAGTTCCAAACAAATATAAGAATTCACCATCGAATTTTTTTAAATATAATAAACATTCAGGTTTCAGGCAAGCAAAGTTCTTGGCACTTCAACATCTTATATGGTCTCGAGGATGTATGATCCTCCTCCCTTGATCTGTTTTTTCTTGTAAGCCCTTCCCAATTAGGGACTAACTTCCCTTTGGGGCCTACTCGAGAAGCTTCAGCCTTTCTAAGAACTAAGTCTCCTTGTCGAAAGAATCTTTCTTTAACCCTTACGTTGTAGTAGAAATAAGATTTCTTCTAATATTCTATGATCTTTGCATTAGCCCTGTCCCTGACATCATCAATCAAGTCCAATGCAAGCTTCATCCCTTCTTCATTTTCATTAGGCTCAAAGGCCTTGATTCTTGGGGATACATGTGATATTTCAACTAGAACCACTTCCTCGCCTCCATAAGCTAAGAAGAATGTAGTTGCATCAGTGGTAACTTTGTGAGTGGTTCTATATGCCCAGAGTATTGGCAAAAGTTCATCCACCAAGGTGTTAGCTGAATGCTCAATCATTTTCTTAAGTCCATCAAGGATGATTCGATTGGATACTTCAGCCTGCCCATTTATTTGGGGATGTGCCACAGAAGTAAAGCGTAGATCGATGTTATTATCATTGCAATACTCCTTAAATTCTTCATTATTGAATTGTGTTCCATTATCCATGATCAGGATTCGTGTTATTCCGTATCTGCATATGATGTTTTCCCAGAAGAATTGAGCTACTTGCTTAGTGGTTATCTTGGCCAGTGGTTTAGCCTCAATCCACTTAGTGAAATAATCGTTCACAATAATTAGAAACTTTCTTTGTCCACTAGCCATCGGAAAGGGCCCAAGGATGTCCATTCCTCACATTGTAAATGGGATGGGGAAATTGATGGACATCAACATCTCAGGAGGTTGCCTCACAACTGGTGCATGCCTTTCGCATCTATCACACCTTCTCACATACTCTTTTGAATCTTTCAACAAGTCAGACCAGTAAAAGCTAAGGCGGGTGACTTTGTGAGCCAAAGCTCTACCTCCCAAGTGTTGGCCGCAATCCCTTTGTGCAGTTCTTTCAAAGCCTCGTGGACCTCATCTGGCCTTAGACATTTCAAGTATGGAATAACAAAAGATTTCTTATAGAGAATTCATCAATAAGAGCATACCTTAATACATTAATGCCCTCACAATAAGCTTTCTGGCTTCCATAGCATTGGCAAGAGTCCACCCAGATTGAAGGTGGGCTTTAATTGGATCCATCCAGCAACTTCCAATGTTTATCGGGGCTACCAGCTTTGCATCGATGTTGGGGGTCTTCAAGATTTGGAAGTAGACACTTTCTGGATGTTTGTCCATTTCTGATGATGCAAATTTCGACAAGGCATCGACCTTTGTATTTTCTTCTCTAGGAACATATTCCACCTTATATTCTTCAAACTGAGTCATTATAGCTTTCATAGTCGGAGGTATTTGACAATGACTTCTTACCTTGGTTCAAACTCCCCATTTACTTGGGATATAACCAACTTTAAGTCTCTACAAACTTTAAGGTATTTGGCATTCAGTGCCTCGGGCAAGCCCAAGCCAGCTATCAGAACTTCATATTCGGCTTCATTATTGGTCGTTCGAAAATCAAGCTTAATAGCATACTCAATGATGAACCGTTCGGGGATTTAGCACCAAGTCTGCTCCACTAGATTTTGTTTTTGATTCCCCATCAAAATTGAGAACTCAATATTCCTTAGAAGCATGTTCTTTTTCTTCCTTTTAGGGTGTTTCCTCCTTATCCTGCCCCTAATTTCTTGGTCATTGATGGTACATTTGACCACGAAGTCAGAAAGAGCTTAAGCTTTAATGGTCATTCGAGGCTTATACTTTATGTCAAATTCTCCTGGCTCTATGGCCAACTTAATCAATCTTTCACTTGCCTCGGGGCTATGTATGATGTTTCTCAAAGGTTGATCAGTTAGTACCTCGATTTTGTGTGCTTGAAAGTAAAGCCACAACTTTCTTGAGGCCATCACCAAGGCTAATGCAAATTTCTAAATATTTGAGTAGTTAAGTTCTGCTCTATACAAGACCTTGCTCACATAATAAATTGGCTTTTGAATCTTTTCTTCTTTCTTTACAAGGATAACACTCAAGGCATTTTCTAATACAGCCAAATACAAGTACAAGATGTCCTTAAAACTAGGCTTGGCCAAGAACGGAGCTTCAGTGATATACTTTTTCAGTTTCTCGAAAGCCACTTGACTTTCTTCTGTTTACATAAAATCTTTTACCTTCTTCATTGTCTTGAAGAAGGGTAAGAATTTATCCCTAGACTTTAAGATGAACCTTACTAGGGTCGCAACTCTTCCTGTCAATTTTTGGATGTTCCTTGCTGTCTTTGGGGTTTCATGTTGAGTATAGCCTTAATTTTGTCAATATTGGACTCAATCCCCCTTTTAGAGACCATCATTCCTATGAATTTATCAGACCTTATGACAAAGATGCATTTTACGGGGTTTAACATCATTTTATGGTGCCTCAATACTTCAAAAACCTCTCTGAGGTGTTCAATATGGTCGGCCTTATCAAGGATTTTGACTAGCATATCATCAATATAGACCTCCATGGTTTTTCTAATGAGATGCTTGAACATTTTGTTAACTAGCCTTTGATTGGTGGCTCCTGCATTCTTTAACCCAAAGGCCATAACAAAATACACCAAAGTCAGTGATGAAAGATACCATAGCCATGTCAACCTTGTGCATTTTGATTTAATTGTATCCACTAAAGCCATCCATGAAGCATAACATCTCATGTCCCGACGTGGCATCTATAAAGTGCATCGATTCTTGGGGGAGGAAAGCAATCATTTGGACATGTATCATTCAAATCAGTAAAGTCTATGCACATTCTCCACTTTCCATTAGATTTCTTGACCATCATAGGGTTAGCGAACCATTCGTGAAATTGGATCTCTTTAATGAAACTAGCCTCTAAGACCTTTTCCACTTCTTGATTTATGGCCTCTTTCCTTTCTGGAGCGAGGTTTCTCTTCTTTTACTTCACCATTTTTCATCATGGATCCATGTTAAATGTATGAGTCATCAGCTCAGGGCCAATCCCTAGCATATCAACGGCTTTCCAAGCGAACAAGTCCCCATTTTCTTGTAAGAACTTCTTTAACTTGTCTTTCATAGGCTCTTTGAATGAGGACCAAATGTAGGTGACTTTTTCAGGTTCTCGCGGAACTAAGGGAAATGGAACTAAATCTTCAGCTGGCTTCCCCCTTCTTTCTTCATCTTTTGGTGGGGAACTTGATCTTCAAGTGATAACTTGAGGCAACAGCCTTAAAAGTATGCAAGCCTGTCCTCCCAAGGATTACGTTGTATATAGAAGATGCTTTGATTACCAAGAAACTTAGCATCTAGGTAACCTCTCTAAGCTCTCTCCCCATTGTCATGGGTAGTTGAATGGTTCCTTCTACTTTCAATTCTACTCCATTGAATCTAGAGATTGAAACATCTGAAGGGGTTAGTTGAGAATCATTGTATCCCATCTTCACAAAAGCATCGTAGAAAAAGATATTGATGGATGCTCCATTGTCCACCATGTCTCTTTTTACTTCCGAATTGCCTATCAAAGGGCTTATGACAAGGGGATCGTCATGGGGGAACTTTACCCCTTCCAGGTCCGAGTCGTCAAAAGATAGGATAGCCTCTTTCTTAGCACATTTAGGTGCCTCCCCTATGACTTCCATAACTTCTATAACATATGCTTTCCTTGAGTTTCTTGAATTCCCCGCAACTGTAGGTCCTCTAAAAATAATGTTAATGACTGGCCCTCTAGACTGAGGATTCCTATCCCGGTTATCATTGTTTTTCTCGTTGTCATCGCGCCTATTGCGACCTCCATCTTTGGTGAACTTAGAGAGTTTTCTTTTCCTGATAAGGAATTCAATTTCTTCCTTCACTTGTCTGCAGTCATCTGTGTCATTCCCGATATCCTTATGAAATCGACAAAACGCTTTCTTGTTCTTTTTTTCAGGATCTAACTTTAGGGGTTTAGGCCATCTCAGGTCTCGATCCTTCTCAATATCCATTAGGATTTGGCTTCGAGGCGTATTCAACCATGCATATTCAGTGAATCTCGGTCCAAAGTTATTCTTCTTAGGAGGGGATTCAGAATCCTTATCCATCTTAAAATACTTGTCCCGGGCATCATAATATTGATCGCCTTTTCTCTTTTTATTATTGTTCTCATTCGTTGCCACTGATACAGTGGTTTTCTTCTGCATTAATATATGTTGCCGCTCTATCTTGGAAGAGAAGCATGTTCTCAGGCGGATGCTTGGCCAAAGATCTCTTAAAGTAAGGATCATTCGTCCCTTGTTGTAAGGCTATCATAGCTACCTTCTCATCCAATTCTGGTACATTCAGGGCTTTCTTAGTAAAATGATTCAAGTAGTCCCTCAGGGATTCGTTCTTTCCTTACTCCAAATTCATGAGTGAAGCTAAGCTTTTTTCATGTACTCTTCCGCTTATGAACTGGCTTATAAAGACCTTGCTGAGTTTCTTAAAGGATCCAATATAGTTGGGAGGTAACCGACTATACCAATGTTGAGCCATGTCCCCCAAGGTTTGAGGGAAAGCCCTGCACTTAACCGCATCATTGATAGGTTGTAATAACAAAGAATTCGAGAAAGTTCTTACGTGATTCGCGGGGTCTCCAGTTCCATCGTAAGCTTTGATGGCGGGCATCTTAAACTTCCTTTAGATATGAGCATTCATGATTGAATTAATGAAAGATGGTGTTGGATAGTCTGGATCTCCAAGTGGTAGCAACTCAGTGGGATTAGCCCTTGGATCTTTCATCCTACTCTCTCGAGGAGTTCCATCTAGCTCTATGACATCATGAGCTTTACGCCTCAAGGTCGGCCTTATTTCCGGTCGACCCAGGCTTTTCTTTAACTCCTTGAGTTCAGTCTCATAGGAAACGATTTTATCTTCCAATGTCCTACGGGACTATGAATGCCGGCTTCTCATGGGTTCCTTGCCAAACCTCCTTTTTCTACGATTGACATTAGTGCCTTCAGAACTTTCATCATCAGTTGAATACGGTCTTGAGAAATCACGGATTTCTTCTCTATGCCTATAGTTTTGTGGGGGTTCCAACCCTCTAATGTAAGGAGGGGGATAAGCTTGGGATAGTCCAAGCCTAGGTTGTCTGCAAAGTTATATTCACAGACTTTCTGTACTTGTTTGATTTCTTAATTCTTTAAGTAGAATAATTCATATCAAATTTGTTCTAAGGAATTAAGAAATATTCTACGAAATATTGTAACACCCTTTCAAGTTTAATATAGGTATTTAACTTGAATCTTGTTTACTTACTTGCTAATTTTCTAGATCTGAAATGTTTATTCATGAAAATAGAAAACTAGTAAGTTAGCCTCCCAAATACTACAAGGACTCGAACCCTCAACAAAGGCAATAATTTAATTCCGTAAATTCTCAAAAAAAAATTAAATTATTGTGAGTATCACATTCAACCCCTCTTCTACGATACTTTCGGGACCCAATATAAGTTCCTAACTCCGATGCACCTAGTGCTAGTGGTATAACAAATGATCATGATGCAGACTCTGGGGATTCTCTTTCTCCTATTTTTGTTGATGAGGAGCCTACTGACCTATCCATTTCTTATGTTGATTGATATAACTCTAAGAGATGGCCTCTCAATGCTCATGATGCTCGTGACATGTTAAAGATGGATTATTTAGATTACTGTATTGTTGCAAAACTGAAGGATGAAAATGAACATGCTCTTAATCAAGAAGGTGTTGTCACACACATTACCAAGGGAGAACCTATAAATGAAGATTTTCTCAATTTTGAAAAGAAAAAACTCTAAGATATAGCTTGAAAATTTGCTCATGAAAAAGTCAATTGGACTCCTCCTCATGATCTTGTTAAAAGGGCAAAATCTGAACTATCCTCTGATGACCTGAAGTCTATGTTAAAGGCATCCACTATGTTTACTAAAGATCTTCATGGTGACATGCGTTCTCTACATGAGGATGTCATTAAGAAAGGGGCTTCTGTTCATAATGCTATGCAAATGAACATATAGGCCATTGACAAGAAATTTCAAACTATTCCAAACAACACATTACTTTGGAGTCTAAGGTGGCTACTTTTAGTACTGTTGTATCTTCAATTCAGGATTCCTTGACTCTCATCATGGATCATATTTCTAACCCTCATGATGTTAGAAAGGGGAAGAATGTTTTTAAGGACAAATGCAGAAAAGATCTTCCTCTATTTACTGATAAACCTGATGGTGATGGAAGTGGAATGGCTGATTAAAGTCAAGAGAGTTATAATGGTGGTGATAAAGAAAAAACTCAAACTTTGATAGCTCAACCTCTAATTTCTTCATGCTCTTGTCAAGTACAAGGGAAGCAGTAAACTCTGATGGAAACAGATGTTGTAGCACCACTAGATCAAATCAATAAGGATGCAGAGTTGGCAAGGAAGTTAGAAGAAGAAGAGAAGCCTGAGAAAATTGAGGAAAAGATTAAGGAGGATGAAGAACTTGTTAAGAAGATGTTTGAAGATAAAATTCTGATGTAAATCTAGTTGCTGAATAAGAAGTGAAAAAGATGAATATTGGTATTGACAATGCTTAAATCAAGTCAAAGAAAAAGAGAAATCAAATTCCAAAAAAACTCATATTCAGAAGAAGACTCAAATTCAAAGAAAACCTGCAACATCTATAACTCTCATGCCCCAAAAAATATCCATGCATGTTACCAGGTCAAATAGAGGGACAAGTGTAGGTATTACAGAGAGTCAACCACATCAATCATCTCAGTCATCTCAAAAAGTTCAACATAAAGATCTATCCAAACCAAAGGCTCCACTCATCATGCAGGGAACCACATTTCTTCCAGGAGGAACTAGTTTTGAAGATGATGAGGAATAACAACAATCACTGTGTAGAAAGAAGAAACCTGTTCTTCTGTGGATAAAAACTGATTCCCTAACACTTAATGCTAGACTTGGAAGAAATAAAAGGAGAATTGGTGATTCAAAAGCCAAAGTGAACAGAGGTGAAACAAATTCTTTTAGAGATCATCATTCTTTGAAGGACAAACTTGAAGAGGAGCTATCACAGGATCACTTGGACAAGCTCATTAGTGTTCCCTTGGTAAAAGATACTTTTGATGGTGTTGCTCCTAAGGAAAAGCTATTGTACTTTTTAGAGGATGAAAGAGTAATAAAATTATTTGAAGAAGATCTAGCTCACAAGTCTTCAAAAAAACTGGAATATGTTCTTTATTTGTTAAATGAAGATGATGACTCTACTGCAAAGTGGGTGAAAATTCTAAAAGGACCTATAACAAGAAAAAGGAAAAGTGAGAAGCTGATGATGATAAACTCTGTGGAGTACATGCCAAGGTACATGGTTGAAGATGATATTGATAGGGAGATGAACAAAGGAGATGTAAAAGTCAAAATGATGTTGGGCATTCAACACTGATGCTAAATCCTGATGGTCAAAGGACTTGTTGCATAAACTTAGATAACAGCATGGAAAGAGCACCAATCTAAAACTTGAGAGCTACTATTTTTTAGATTGATGACACTGGTGATCAGATGAAGGGGTTGAAGAAGAAGGCAACTGAAAATGTTAGGAATGAGTTATGCGGAAACAATACAGAGGGGGTGATTATATTGTTTAAAACCTTTTCTTGATTATTTGATTCTTGCTTGTTATGAACTAATAATCTAATGTTGTAGTTTTACTAATTTTAGGTAGTGAACACTCAAAATTAATTTTCAATCTAATTGTATATTAGAATAAATCGCTACAATCTGAGATTCTATGTATGAATCTCAGCTTTTTGTTCTTTAAAGAAAACATTGAAATGAAAACTATTTTTTCACACTTACTAGTGAAGTTGTGCTCTATGCACATGCTTTTACTAGACAGTTATGCTAAAATTAGAAATAGACAAGAAAAACTATACATTTGATTACTATCTATTTCTAGCTGACATCATTCTTTGACAGTCTTTTCCAGTCTTCCTTCTTCCTTCTGTCTTTTTTTCTTCTTTTCTTTTCAAGCTTCATTGTAGACTTGTCATTATCTTCACAGGTTTGACTGACCTGATCACGACAATACTTCAAATTACTTGTCTTATTTTTCTGCAAATCTCCCTGAAAATAGATGTTTAAAACATCTGAATACTCAGCTTCATTGCACTTCGAGAAGTCATGTTGTGGACTACTCGATCGAATACTTGTGAGACTTCTCGATTGGTCTTTGACTTGATACTTCTCGAATGTCTAGACTTCTCGATTGCATACTTCTTTTGATGACTTCTCGATCAGTATCACATTCAACCCCCTTTCTAAGATGCTTCCGGGACCTAACAATTGACATCAGAGCTAGTTGATTGATATACAAATCAAGATCCGCAGTCCAGTGAAGCTCAGGATACCGAAAATGTTTGAACTCTGAATGTTTAGAGGCCTTGATAAACAAATTTATTTTATAATTTTATACTTAGATAAATTTATTTTATAAATCTTATTTAAATAAATTTATTTTATAAATTTAATTTAAATAAATTTATTATTTAAACTTGAAAAGGTTTATTTTATAAACTTAATTTAAATAAATTTATTTTATAATTTAAATTAAATAAATTTATTCACTAAATTTAAAGATATTTACTTTTATAATTTAAATTTGTTTAAATAAATTTATTTTATGAATTGAAATTTAGATAAATTTATTTTATAAATTTTATGTAAATAAATTTATTTTATAAATTTTATTTAAACTAGTTTATTATTTAAACTTGAAAAGGTTTATTTTAGATACTTAATTTAATTAAATTTATTTTATAAATTTAATTTAAGTAAATTTATTATTTAAATTTATATAGATTTATTTTATAATCTAAAGTTATTAAAAATCTTGGTCCATTTTTGAATTCGGAAGCAGCTACATTTCATTCGATTGTGAAGAATTTAGTTAGTCCACTCCGATGGTTACCAAATTTTTTTTGTTTAATTTGTTTAATGTTTCAAAAAATTTAAAATTCTTAAATTTAAATTTTTCTTAAATATTAATTTACGTTTTTATTTAATTTTTAAGAAAATTCAAAATTCTTAGAAATTTAAATTTTTCTTAAATATTAAATTAAGGGTGACCAAGGGATTTGTAGTTGAAAAATTCTTCATTTTGACTCAAAATTAATTCCCAGAGTTTATGACCTTGTTTCGAGGAAATTGATCATTTCATATTAGTAGGTTTATTCCGGAGCGTTTGAATTTTATTGTGGATATTACTACGATTGTTTATGTTATAGTTTCACAAACTGCTTAAATGTAAAGAAAGGATAAATTTATTAGTAGGGAACACTGCTGAATTTTTCTCTGACTCTACTGATCATTCTAGTTTTTGTACAATTGTACTTGTACAAAACGGATTTAAGAATCGTTAGAGGTCACAACTGAAGGAACATATAAGGTTAAAGAATACAAGACTGAACTTCATGTTATCTCTGCATATATGGAGTATCTTATGCAAGAAGAAGGATAATAGAATTTCATGCTAACCCTACCAAGGCTGTCTAAGGCTGTATTTGGTAATGGTAAATGAGTTGGTACATCAACTGTTCTTACGGTTAAGGAATCCAATTCAAGTTCAATTTTATATAGCTGTAAGACAGTGATGGTCTATAAATGCAACATCGGGTGCTGCAACAAAACTTCAGTTTATATGAAGACTTTACAAGCATTCAAGGATATGGACATATTATTCGAACTGAGACAAGGATGATGTAGTGTTGAATGAGCATCAAGCTAAGCTGAAAGTCATATGACTAGTCCTATTTATAATAATTAGATGACAACTCAACTCAGATAAGAAAGCGAAGTAAATAATAAATATGGAATAAGGAATCGAGACGAAGAATGTCACCTGGACACGAAGAATCAGAATATCTGAAGAAGTCTGACAAGACTGCTACTCAACACTGAAAGAAGTTCATTAATATGTTAAAGCGTTGGTGTAAAATAAAGGAGTAGTATTTCAGAACAGTTCAGAAGATACAGAGGTTTTAAATGCCTACTAAAGAAAGATTCCATATGAAGAAAATTATAGAGGAAGAACGAAAAGAAGACAATATATAAAGACCACTACAACATAAGTAAAAATCAACATTGTAGTTAGTCATCCGTGAACCAGACCAGTGCACAGGGTGTCAAAAATGTCAGTGAAGATTCGTCATCAAAAAGTTCAAGTGGTTAGAAAGGTTATTGTTGAAGAACAGAAGAGTTTTATCTACATCAACAATAGTCCCGCAGTCAAGACTTTAATTTAATTTTCTATTAATTAATGAAATTAATTAGTTAATTTAATTATTAAATTAATTCACTTAGAATTAATTTATTTATTAAATTAATTAAAGGATTAATTAATTTAGAATTATTTCAGAATGAAGAAGACGGAAACATGAAGCTCAAAGGGATACAGGTTTGTTTGGAATGCAGTATATAAGAATCAGAATCCAAGATTGAATATTTGACTGGGTACATGCAGTGGTGAAAAGAAGTATTGTCTAATTTAAAGAGTCAGATTATTTCAGTAACAGAGGTATTTCTAATTTCAACTGTACATACAGCTAAATAGGTCTGACAGTACTGACTTGAAGATAAGACGGAAAAAGAATTGACCTGGAAGAAATGCAGAATCATATATTCATAAAAGTGGAACCCTGGTTGGAATTGATTTATCATTTCCAAGTCAAAAGTAGTTCGGTTCCAGATGTCTAGAAGACGCAGCTTAGAGCGTAATGATTTATTTTTATTAATAAATATTTTATTTATCTAGTAAATTATATTTATAAATATCTAAATAATATTAGATATTTATTTTTATAATTTTTGAATTAAATTTATTATTTATTAATCAAAGATTATAAGCTGTGCAGGTCTAAAAATATTTCTACGGAGCCTATCCACTAAAAGATGAAATAGGCCCCTTTACTTTTCAATTTGATTTGGCAGGAGATTAAACAATCCAATCAAAGGTTGCCACGTGTCCAAAGAAATGAAAAAAAAAAAGCATGCTAAAGAAAAGTCTTACCGAGGGTGTTTAAAAGTCTTACTAACCAGGATTTGTAAAAGTCTTATCGAGCAAGAGCTATTCAAAAGTCTTACTGAATTTTATTTAAGACTATTTAAAAAGTCTTACCGAAAACTCCTTAAGACTTTAGAAAAAGTCTTACCGAAAATTCATGTGCAAAATGTCTTGATGGGCCTTAGAAAAAAGTCTTACCGAGTTTTAAAAGTCTTGCCCAGCTTATTTAAAAAGTCTTGAAAGCTAAATTAAAAAGTTTTATTCAAATATGTTGCTAGCTTCACCCCTATAAATACAAGGTCTTTGGCTTCATTTTTTCAAGAGTAGAAAAACTTTCAAATTCAGCTATATGTCTGCAAAGTTATATTCACAGACTTTCTGTACTACTTTGATTTTAATTCCTTAAGTAGAACAATTCATGTCAAATTTGTTCAGGAATTAAGGTTTATTCTAACGAATATTGTAAAACCCTTTCAAGTTTAATATACGTATTTAACTTGAATTTTGTTCACATACTTGTTAATTTCTGTATCTTAAATGTTTAATCATGAAAATAGAAAGTCAGTAAGTCAGCCTCCCAAACACTACAAGGACTCGAACCCTCAGCTAAATTAATAATTTAATTCCACAAATTCTGGAAAAAAAAATTAAATTGTTGTCAGTATCGCATTCAACCCCCCTTCTACGATACTTCCGGGACCCAATAATTGGCATCAAAGCAAGCTGATTGATATACAAATCAAGATCCGTAGTCCAGTGAAGCTCAGGGTACCGAAGCTGTTTAAACTCTGAATGTCTAGAGGCCCTGTTAAATAAATTTAGTTTATAAATTTAAATTTAGATAAATTTATGTTATAAATTTTATTTAAAATAAATTTATTTTATGAATTTAATATAAATAAGTTTATTATTTAAACTTGAAAAAGTTTATTTTATAAACTTAATTTAAATAAGTTTATTTTATAAATTTAAATTAAATAAATTTATTCTTTAAATTTAAATAGAATTACTTTTATTGTTTAAATTTGTTAATTAATTTTATTTTATAAATTTAAATTTAGATAAACTTATTTTATAAATTTTATTTAAAATAAATTTATTTTATGAATTTAATTTAAATGAGTTTATTATTTAAACTTGAAAAATTTTATTTTATAAACTTAATTTAAATAAGTTTATTTTATAAATTTAAATTAAATAAATTTATTCTTATTGTGGATGTTACGACTGTTCATGTTATAGGTCCACAAACTGATCAAATGTAAAGATATGATAGATTTATTAGTATGGAACTCCGTAGAATTTTTCTCTGACCTCTACTTCTACTGATCATTCTAGTTTTTGTACTTGTACAAAATGGAATTAAGAATCGTTAAAGGTCACAACTGAAGAAACATATGAGGCTAAAAGTAGCAAGACAAGTTCAGGGTTGTCCTAAAATATTCAAGAAGCATAAACAAGGAAATGATGAAAGAGACTCTGTTGAGATAAAACACAGGAATGTCAAGCATTAGTAAAGTTACAGCAAGAGAAAACATTTATTGGTGAAGTTAAATGCAAAGTTGATTCTATCAGTGATAGTGATGATCCATATGAATATCTGGCATCAATTACCAACACTGGAGATGAATCACTAAGCACTTCAAAGGTACGCATTCTAACTAGTATACCTTTATCTAATTCAGAACTGTATGATTATTATGTTTTAAAATGTATTATATTCCTGTCAACATGTTAGCATCTTAGGACTTAAATATTTGATTGATTGCTAAGAATGAGATATTGCATGCTAGGGCTGTTAGTACATTTCATACTTGATTTTCAATACACTAAAATGAATATCTAGAATTAGATTGGATTATTTTAGACGATTAGGTGTATTCTGAATATCTACTTGAACTTGATTTAAATCTTATGTGATTTAATAACTCTGCTAATATTGTGAAAATTGGTAATTGACAAAACTTTTTATGTGCTTATTTTCATTTGAATTGCTCACACTCATATAGTTATACTTAAATGTAAAATCACTTCAAGTATTGCTTATTAAGGTATAAAAGATTAAAAGATGGTAGAATTATCTAAGTAGTCAGTAAAATTTGTAGATTCGAGGCTTAATCTAAAGCTGACTTAGGTAATTAGAGATAATTAAAATATTAAACAACATAAATGAATTAGACAGAATTAGTAATTAAATTGTTAGTTCGTCTATTCCATGTGCTTTTAGAAAATTATTGAATATCTGTAAATCTGCTTGACATATGTCACACATGTGTAGAATGGTTAAAGTAGATATTACTGAATTTTCTAATATGCATAACATGCTTAAAATTTATAATTCTTATCCATAATGCATTAAAGCTAAATGTTACCTTGCATAATCTTAGGCAAAACATCTGTAAGAATCACAATAGGGTAAAGACTTCTAGTCCACCTTAAGATAGGTTGGAATCACTAATCTCATAGCCTTAAGACTACCTTGTCAAGGCTGCTGAGAATGAGAAGTGATCATTCAAAGATAAGTTTGTGTATGTTAAGGTTAAAGATGTTGTTACCACTATTGAAAGTAATATCTCTAACCCATCTAGAATCAATTGAAGTTGAGTACCAAGAAGCTTAATCATCTGTGATTGCAGAGTATAAAGCAAAAGACAAAAGTTGTATGATTTCGTGACATTTATTGTTCGAGGCATATTATTAGCATTGAAGCTCTACTATCACAGTTTGTTGAGAAAGCCTACCCAATGGTAACCTTTTGAGATGACAACAAAGTATGTACAAGGGACTTGGCTATCATGAGTTTGGAATTGTCATCACTGAAAATATCTTTCTTGTCAACAAACTTAAGCACTATGCACTATCTACAAGGCACTAGGGAATTCTTTGTCAAAGTTTTCTGGAAAAGCATTGAAATAGAAAAGTGTTTGATTTCAAGCAAGAAAGATGGAAGATCACTCAACTGAGAGTGAATTGGTGATGTTCGTGCATTCAATAGATAATATATCACATATGGTGATTGATCACATCAAGCAGATCAAGTTGGAAGCAAAGTACTTTGAATTTGAAGCGATTAACACAACATGCTTCTTTATTCAATAAGATCATGAAAAGACATCATATGAGTTAATGGCCAACTAGAAGGAAACACTGAAGCTCTTTCATGTGTTTGGAGGAAATTGATATTTATTTAAGATTTATATGAGCATCTTGGTAAGTTTGAAATTAAGGCTCATAGAACAATTGTCCTCGGCTACTCTTGAAATCTAAAGTTTTCAAAGTAAGATATGATGTAAAACCAAAAGGTGATTGAAAGTCTGAATATGTCGTCCTACTACACCAAGCTCCCGAGCATACAAATGAAAGTATATTCTGAATCGTTGAAGCTTGACATCTTGTCAGAGTCATATTCAGATATTGATGATGAAACTGAGGTTGCAGAAGGAATCAATGTCAATGATGATGATTTAGATCCTAGTAGTGGAAATGGTAGTGAATCTACATAACTCGTGGACTTTAACAGAAAACACTCAATAAGGTGGAGTAAATAAAGAATAGAAGACAAGTCATATGCTTGTATTGCTCGAGAATTTGCTCATATCAGCTTCAGGAAGCAAAGAAGAGGTAAATGACGATTTGGTAGTTCTTTCAGCCGAAGAGGCAGCAGTAGCAGCAGAGGCAGTAGTGTAAGTGGTCGGGGAAGTTACAGCGGTCGAGGTAGCACATCTGGTAGTGGCTACAGACCTAACCTGGTAGACAAGAACAAGTTCAGATGCTACAACTGCAATGAATTGGGGCACTTCGCAACAGAGTGCAAGAAGCCCAAGTACGTTCATCCCAAGGAATCCTATGCTGATCTGAAAAAGAAATATGATGCCTTGGTTAGCAAGCAACAGAAGGGAAGCCGGGCGTATGTTGTGACTGAAGGGAAGGGTTGGGACGAGTCTGATGAAGATGAAGATCAGGAGCTATGCAATTTCGCTTTAATGGCAAAATCTTCAGAACAATCAGAGGTACCAATTCTAACCGTAAATGAAATGTCTATTTCTGAGTACCAAAATGAATTAGCTGCCATGACTAAAGACATGTACAATCTCCAACTAAATCTAATTGCTGTTAATGAGGAAAATGCTAAACTCTCACTTAAGAATAGACTTCTCGAGGCCAGGGTAGAGGAATTAGAATCAGGAGAAAGTAAAGAAAGGCAGTTAATGAATCAGGTAGACGTTTTAGAACACAAGCTTAAGATTAGGGAAGACCTTAACGAAGAACTTAAAAATGAATCAGCTGAGCTTAAAATAACATGTCAATCTTTTAAAGAAGCCGCTAATAAGGTGTTCGTAGAAAGGGACATGTACATGAAACTGGCAGGCAAGAGTAAAAATGAAAAAGTAAACATAGGACTTGACTACACACAGAAAAAGAAAAATAGGGCTGCTGAGTTGTTAGAGCCAGTGTTAGTCAAAGAAGACGTGCCTGAGGTTTTAGTGGATGTTAGAAAACCTATCTTTAAGCATTTTGAGCCTAGGACCATAGATCCTGTTGCTACTAAAATTGAACAAGAGATTAAAATTGAAAGAGATTCAGAAGAAAAAGTAGTAGAACCTACAACTTCTAAGAGAGCGAGTAAGATTGCTTATGCTAAGAGAGGTGTAGGAACCAAGGAGGCTAAGACGGTGTCATATAAACAATGGGTAGCAGGGTCAGACCAAATGAAAGCACCTGTAAAGGCAGTTAAAACTGAACCTGCATCTGTATCTACATCTACACGAGCTAGAAAGGCATGTTATATCTGTAATCAAACTGATCATTTGTCTTACTATTGTCCGTTCTATGTAGAGGAAGAAAAATCTGTTGGTTGTAATACCATGCCTGCAACTGCTGCTTTGCCTAACATGTATGCAAATCATGCCAAATGCAATAATCCTAATTGTATGCCATGTGCTGTAAACATCATGCATGCTTATTTTAATTTAATGAATACTGCTAGTGCATCTGTTGAACATACATCTAGTAGTGGTAAGAAAAAGCATGCGGGGTCAAAGACTAAGACTTCAAGTCCTCCTAAAGTTAGGAGTGACCAGTCTACTCCCAAACCTGACAAACCAGTCAAGGTTGACAAGGGAAAAGACAAAGTCAAGATGAATGCCCCTGATGGCAACAAGGCAAAGCCTTCTGTATCTGAAAAGAAAAAGGAAATTATTGATGCCGGGACCCAAACATCATTGGGTTCCGAATAACACCTAACCTTTCTGGATTTGCAGGGCAGTGAACAGGAAAAGAGTAAAGTCATATGGGTGCTGGACAGTGGAGCATCGAGGCATATGACCGGCAATAAGTCCCTGCTAACAGATTTGGTATTGATAGCCGGCTCCGTGGTTTCTTTTGGAGATAACAGCAAAGGTTACACTCGGGGATATGGCAAGATTGTTTGTGGAAATGTTATCATTGAGGACGTATCTTTTGTGGAAGGATTGCGACATAATCTCCTCAGTGTTAGTCAGTTCACCGACAAGGGTTTTGACGTCAACTTTGGGAAGCATGTATGTTCGATTCGAAGCAAAAAGGACGGAAGCCTTGCTCTCAAAGGAGTAAGGAAGTCAAATTTATTCATAGCTGACATGAATTCTGCTGATCAGTCTGAAGTCACGTGTTTCTACAGCAAGGCTTCTGCTGATGAAAGTTGGCTATGGCATAAAAGATTATCTCACCTAAACTTTAAAGCAATGAATAATCTCGTAAGGAGAGAATTGGTGAGAGGGCTGCCGCAGATGGAGTTCACACCAGATGGACTCTGCGAAGCATGTGAGATGGGAAAATCAAAAAGAGCCTCGCATAAGGATAAACAAGTGAATAGCATTACCGAGCCCCTACAACTTCTTCACATAGATTTGTTTGGACCTGTTAATGTTATGTCAATGTCAAGGAAAAGATATGCGCTGGTAATTGTCGATGACTTTTCCAAATACACATGGGTGAAGTTTGTGACATCGAAAGATGAAGTGCCACATGAGATCATTAGACATGTACTGGTAATTGAAAACGTAGCAAGTCTGACTGTGAAGACTATCCGATCCGACAACGGGACAGAATTCAAGAACTTAGTGTTAATGGATTTCTGCATATCTAAAGGGATCAGACGACACTATTCAGCACCGAGAACACCGCAGCAGAATGGGGTGGTAGAAAGGAAGAACAGGACACTGGTTGAAGCAGCTAGGACAATGCTGTATGAGTCAAAACTTCCTTTATATTTTTGGGCTGAAGCAGTTAGCACGGCTTGTTATACACAGAACAGAACCCTGATTATAAAGGACCATAATAAGACGCCGTATTACATGATGAATAAACGAAAACCATCTATCAAGTACTTTCACGTATTTGGTGCCAAATGCTTTGTGTTAAGAGACAATGCACAACTTGGAAAGTTTGATGCCAAAGCAGATGAAGGGGTTTTCATTGGATATTCTCTTGAAGCAATAGCAGCGTACAAGGTGTTTGTACTTAATGATCGCAAGGTGGTTGAAAGCCTTAATGTCACATTCGACGACTCAAAGCTCCCGTCGATACTAAAAGAAGACAGTGAGCCCACTTCCCTAAGATTTAAAAATATGGATATTGATGAAGTGGATACAGTTTCTGAGTTTGTAGTGCAAGGTAGTGATCCAACGATAAATAATGAAATTAATCAAGAGTCTAGTGTTTCACAAATTCAAAACACTAGGGCTGAGGGATCACCTTCCGTCAGACCTGGTACTAACTCAGGGGGAGTCAGTATGCACTCAGGGGGAGCAGCTCACTCAGGGGGAGCCAGTACTAGCTCAAGGGAAGCTAGTGAAAGTACTTCTAGACTAAGTCACCTTCACTTACAAGATCAAGCTGAATCATCAAGAACATTTGCTAGGGATCGCACTTGGAACAAAGACCATCCGTTCGAGCTAATTATTGGTGATCCAGAAGCCGGAGTGACTACTAGAGGAAAAGCTAGAGCTGAAATTGCCACTGAGAATGAATGTCTATACTCAGTGTTCCTTTCCCAGATGGAACCTAAAGTGGTGGAAGAAGCTCTAGATGACGCTGATTGGGTGATTGCTATGCAAGAGGAACTCAATCAGTTTGAAAGGCAGAAGGTGTGGAAGCTGGTACCCAGACCAAAAAATAGATCTGTTGTTGGGACAAAATGGGTATTCAGAAACAAGCTGGATGAAGATGGACTTGTAACACGAAATAAAGCTCGCCTGGTTGCTAAGGGTTATACTCAAAGAGAAGGAATTGATTATGATGAAACCTATGCACCAGTAGCAAGGCTAGAGGCAGTGAGGATGTTCTTGGCATTCGCAGCACATCATGGTTTTAAAGTCTATCAAATGGATGTCAAGAGTGCATTCTTAAACGGTGAACTGGATGAAGAGGTGTATGTCGAGCAACCTCCCGGGTTTATCGACATCAAATATTGTGATTATGTTTATCGACTCTTCAAATCAGTATATGGCCTTAAACAGTCTCCGCGGAAGTGGTATGAAACTCTATCAGACTTCTTACTAGAAAGTGGTTTCACCAGAGGAGTAATCGACAAGACGCTTTTCTACAAGAAATGCAAAGATGATCTAATAATGGTACAAGTATATGTGGATGACATTATCTTTGGGTCTGCAAATGAGAAGCTGTGTGCTAAATTCGCAAAGTTAATGCAATCAAGGTATGAGATGAGCATGATGGGAGAGCTGACGTTCTTTCTGGGCATTCAAGTTAGTCAGAAGAAGGACGGGATATTTATCTGCCAGACCAAGTACATTCATGATCTATTGAAGAAGTATGGTCTCGAAGATGTATCACAAGCTAAGATTCCTATGGCAACAGCCACGAAGCTTGACGAGGATAAAGCGGGAAAACCTGTAGACATCTCAAGCTATCGAGGTATGATCGGCTCTCTTTTGTATTTAACTGCTAGCAGACCTGATATTATGTTCTCTACATGCTTATGTGCAAGGTTCCAAGCGGATCCTAGAGAGTCACATCTCATAGCTGTAAAGCGTATTTTTAGGTATCTCAAGGGAACATCAAATCTTGGGATTTGGTACCCAAGAGATACAGGGTTTAATCTTGTTGGCTATTCGGATTCAGATTACGCAGGTTGTAGAATAGATAGGAAGAGCACTTCAGGAAGCTGTCAGTTTCTTGGAAGAAGGTTGGTGTCTTGGCAAAGCAAGAAACAACACACAGTATCTACCTCGACAGCTGAAGCAGAATATATTGCTGCTGGAAGCTGTGTGGCCCAGATACTGTGGATGAAGAACCAACTCAAGGACTACGGTGTGGAAGTATCTAAGATTCATATCATGTGTGACAACACAAGTGCTATTGCAATGACCAACAATCCTGTGGATCACTCAAGGACCAAGCACATTGACATCAGGTATCATTTTATTAGAGAGCATGTAGAAAATGGAACTGTAGAGTTGCATTTTGTGTCTACTGAACGTCAAATAGCAGATATATTCACTAAACCTCTAGACGAATCAACATTTTCTAGATTGGTTGGTGAATTAGGGATGCTTAACACCAGTTAGTTTTGCTACCTATCTGTTAGAATTCAGTTTGTGCACATATTATTGTTGTTCATGAATATTCTTAATTAATAATGTGTACTTAATTTCAAATGTATGTGTTGCATGTCAAAAGGGATTAGAAAGTTTCATGATGTTAATCTTGTGCTGATCTGTATATCTTTATGATTAGTGTCTAAATGGAGTAATGGAAAATTTTCTAAGGCAAATCTCGATCTGGTTCTGGATCGAGATCGAGATCGAGATCGACTTGTGAAAATTGCTTAAAAAAAACTGTCAAGGTACATCTCGATCTATCGACATCGAGATCGACATCGAGATGCGGATCGAGATCGACATCGAGATGTAGATCGAGATGCGGATCGAGATCGACATCAAGATCGACATCGAGATGTAGATCGAGATGCGGATCGAGATCGACATCAAGATCGACATCCAGATGAGGATCGAGATGCGGATCTCGAGATCGAGATGTGACTTGTCTTTTCAGTTACTTCTTTTTAGGCGTGCAAGTATATATTATAGCATTAAAAAAGCTGTTCATTATTTACATTAACTTTCTTTCTCTCTTTCAAAAGCTTAAGCTCTTCATATACACACGCGTATACATACATTACCAGAGTTCTTTTCCCTGCCATTACATCAAGTTTTCTTGTGATTTTCTTAAACAAAAATCACTAACTGTTACGTGAAAGCATTAATCACTAAAACGAAACTCTGCTAAAATTTTGTCTAAAACTGTTGAACTTCTTGCGTTGTTTTTTAACGTCATTTGTGTTCTTGCAAACTAGTTCTTTAGTTTCTTTTCATTCAAGTGAGTTTGTTTTCTGTTTCGTGCTTTCTTATTCTTAAGTTCTTTTGTGTTCTTGAGCGAAATAGTTGTGGGTACTATTGTTTAATCCTTAAAGTGCAACTTTACCGCCGTGTTTGTGTTTTTTTTTGTAACGGCTGTTCACTTTAACTTTCGAAAACTCAACCGTCAATCATTAGTGGGGAATTAAGTGGTCATTAGTGGGGAAGTTAATTTGTTTTAATTTGTGTCACTAATTACGTGGGGTAATTAGTGGGGTTCGTGTACGTTTTTTTTTGTTTAAATTTAGAACTTGTTCTCTAAAATTTCCATTGCAAAACCATTTCAGAACATTTCTTTTCTCAAACACAAATTTAAAATGGCAAACCCAAATTTCACAATTCCCAAGACCAACTTTGTTAATCTATCTGCTGATCGAGCAACTGGTAGATTTATTCACTATCAGTTCTGGATTGAATCCCTCAACAACACTTCAATCATAAGTCATGCGTTAACCGCCTCTCTCATCCTGAATGTCGAAGCCCTTCAAGCTGCTTACTCAACATTAGAGATTCAGGGTGGTAAAGCAAATCCAACAGGCCTATCATTTACTATTGGTGGTGCCAAATATGAAGTCAGTCTGCGGAAGTTCAATGAGATTCTTGGGCTTCCTATAGAAGATTATGCTCCGGAACCTACTATGGAGGATATGTTGCAATTATTCACGGAGATAGGTTGTCGCCCTCCGACGGGTCCTATCAAGGTAACAAAGGTTAACACCGGTATGCTACCAGCTGAGTGGGATTATGTAGTTCAGGCCATTCAGCGCTGCATGTTCCCAAAGGACAAAGACTACAGGCCAATGAACAACAGCTGTCGGGTAATACTATATGGAGTGGCAAACAACAGGAGAGTGAATGTGGGCAAACATCTGTTGACTCAGTTGCTTGAGAGGTGGGCATTGGAGAAGAATGCATCTAGGAATCCGGAAGTTGGTCCAGTCAAATGCTGGATGCCAAGATTTCTTCAGATGGTTCTGGATGACGTCCTTTCAGAGGAACACAGAAGAGTATTTCAAGGCTCTGAAAGGATGGCATGTTTTGATATGACTCTAAAGAGTATCTCCACCATGGAAACCCAGCAAAAGTCCAGACTTTTTGAGTTGCGCCTGACTCCGTACTTCCAGGATCTGCAAGATGAGTATGCTAGGAGGCATGCTTCTCAGTTTACTGCAGTAGAAGCTGAGAGTAGCGGTAACGAAGCTGAAGGTGGAGATCAAGTGCCTAGAAATTTGGAAGAAGCAGGTATGGATGTTGACATGGCCGAGGCAAATGTTGCAGAAGCTGGAGCTGACAAGGATGACGATCTTCTGAGTCAGGTACCTATTCTTGCTGATCTTGATCAATCATCAATTCAACCTGTTTTCTACAGCCGTGGGCCTGAAAACCCCCAGGCTCTATCCCAGGCTGCAAGCCCTTCTGTTCATAAACGTTCAGCCAGCCCTAAAACTGGTGCTAAAAGGAAGGCAAGCTTATCTGAGTCGAGTGATTCGATTGGAGGGAGTGTAGGAGTTGAGAGAGTAGTCACTTCAGTAGCTCTGCCACCTCCAAAGAAGCAAAAGATGGATTCAAACCCAGTGGCAACTGCACAACCATTTAAGGCTAGTTCACCTCTCACAGCCACCACACCTCACGCTGGTGGCTCTCCTCTCCAAAACATTCCAACACATTCGCACTCGCCTAGGCTTATTGGTGAGAGTCAAGGAGGGGGTCCAGCTCAACAGCCAATAGGAGCTGGCCCTACCTCCCCTGAGTTGTCCGCTCAGGGCTCTTTGAGCAATTTCTCGGAAGGGGAATGGCAAACTGAGACTAGCACTTCTGATGCTAGGATCTCAGGAAGTTTTAATGCGGAAGAGTCTGTCGAATCCAGTACGGATGACGCATCCTCATCTAAATCAGAAAACAAGTTGCTCGTAGAGCAACAACATCTGGTGACTGGTGGGTCTACGCCTCCAGAACAGCCCAGCGAACCAGAAAAGGTTCTAAGTGAACAAGGGGATGACATGGTCATAACGCCATCTCCTATCGTAGACACAGCGCTTAAAGGCTCAGTTTCACTGACCGATATCGCCGACCAACTCACCGCTAGTCGCCAGCGATTAGTGGATGAGGCTCTAGTACTGTTAGGCTCTAAACACGAGGGAGAGACAGGGAGAGTAGATCCCTTATTTTTAGGGATCTTGAGTGAAACAGAACCCGGCGAGAGTAAACAGTTTAACCCAAGCCAAACACCGTCCCCCAAATTGCAGGATCTAGTGAAGAAAGTGGAGGCTTTGGAGGCTGGAGTTGCTGGTGTTACTGCTGCTGTCTCTTCTCACTCTGGAAGATTGGAGGTTGGAGCTCAGTTCATGGAGAACCTGATTGCCGTCCAAAATCAAATGATTGACAAGATAAACAATCTTGGATTGGCACAGGTGGAGGTTGGGAGGTCAGTAGATGATGTCACTCATGGCATGTCTCAGGTTTGGACGAAGTTGAATGAACTCCTTGATGCTGTCTTTGGACGTAACAGGGCTGGACCTGGTCCTTCAACCGGTGGTGGTGGTGACGATAATAATGATGATGATGCTCCTGATGAGGATAACACACCTAAGGGGGAGAAGGAGGATCAGGGTCTGAAAAAGCTGACTAGTAAGGGTCCGGTGATCGAGTGCTCAAACAAATCTGGTGAAAAGATGGAGGAGGCTCAACCGGCTCTTAAGGACAAAGGCAAGCAGAAGATGGTAGTTGAAGAAGAAGCTGAGAAAGAAACACCTCTCGTCGATGCATTTATGGGAGACTTTATTGAAGATTCTGATGATGACGAGATGGATGTAGAAGCCTTAGTGGCAAGGAGGTCGAGACTCGAGCAACGGGCAAAAGAGTGGGAACAAGAAAGAGGTCTAAATCCTGGCGGATCCGGCGCAGGAGTTGCAGGTGATGCAGGAGACCACTCGGTTGCTGACGAGCATGTGCCAGAAGAAGAAGTTGATGAAGCGGAGATGCAAGGAGAGATTTTCAGGGAAGCCAGAGAAAGAGTAAATGAAGAAGTGCTACAAGGGATAGTTGAAAAAGAACTAATGGCAAAGGAGAAGAGAGCGGCTCAGAAAACTCAGCATGAGTATGAAATGAAAAAGATCAAAGATCCTAAGGTCCAGGCTAACATAAGGAGGGAAGGTCCCGAGTGGGACAAGGCTAGAGAAGCCTTAGCTGGACCAAGAGCCTATGCTCATGACTCAGAAAGATTGAACTTTCTTCTTCAAAAGCTAGAAAATCTAAACCCTGGGCTGCTGAATTATCTAAATTGTATAAGACAGGGATGCACCTCCGTACAAGTCATATTCAAGGAGAAGGCATGGAATCTGATGATCACTTGGACACCCATAACAAAAATCGGGCCGTGTATGGTCGATGAAGCTTTCTTCCATGAAAGGGGTGCAAGTGAACTGGTAGAATTCGCTCACAAGGTAGACACCTCTGTCAAGACTGGAGTGCTGTTTAAGGAGAAATTGTTGAAGATGGCTGAAGACAGAGGGGTTGACATTATTCTAAATCCCTACCAGATCAGATATGTCCATGACAAGGTCTTGAGGATCGTAAATCTGCATGACTCGAAACTAACTCCGAGCGGAAATGTGTTGAAGGCAGTTGCAAAGCTAGTCCTCTCTAAGGGTTTTCTAACAAAAGAAAAGAAGCTGGTGGCTAAGGACTTGGAGAAGCTGATAAGAAGGCAAGACGCTAGATACAAGTTGCCTGAAGCCAAACTACCAGTGGTTAAGAAGGAGCCTGAAGACTATGCATTTGAGCAGCAAGAAGAAGCAATAAGAGAGCATGTGCAAAGATACGGAGATCCAAGAATAGACATTCCAGAAGAAGGGGAAATAAGGGGGGGAGCTAGTGTAGTGGTTGGTGCAAATGTCAAGTTTGTCAAGAGCAAAGCTGAGAATGAGAATGATCTGCTGATCTATACAGACAAGCATCAGGTGGAAACCATCATTGAAATCAAGTATGACATCTTTGCAGAACACAGTCATGAAACACTGTGTATTATAAGGGAATTGATTGATTAGATGGATGATGTTGACGAGTTTGATCAGGATTATCTAAGGGTCACGTTTGATAACTTCTATAAGAGAAGACAACAGCTTGATATTCAGAGGCTACAGCAATGCACCACCGCTATTGTCATTGGATACCCTAAGCAGCTGGGTATAAGGAAGAAAGGGGAAAAGGGGTACCCTGACAAAGTCACGAAGCTGAGGTTTGAAGACATTCCCACGAAGCTTACCACTCGCAGCATGGTTGAAAGGTGGTTGAGGTTGTTTCGAAATTACAAGATCAGAAATCATGTGGAAGCAGAAGGACTTAATCTTCTCAACAAAAGAATGGATGAAGTCTGCAACCCTGAGTTCATGAAGAAAGAAAAAGCAGCCAAGAAGAAAGCTCGTGAGGAAGAGGAGCGCAAGAAATCAAAGTTTTAATGTATTATGCTTGTAATGTTTCTTTGCGTTGTAATTTGTTTTCTTGTTTTCCTGCATTGTAAAAATATATTATCTGTTTTCTTGTGTAGTGTAAGGTAGAAGTTAGTTAGCTAAGTGTCTTGAAACTGGTTTATATTAGGCGTCAATTATTTCACGAAGTTCGGCGGTGGTAATACTGCTAAAAGGACTTCAGAAGGATAATTGAAGATTGAGTGGACCGTGCTCTTAAAGTACTTAGAGAAAATCTCTAGAAGAGCATGAAGCCATTTAATCGAGCCAACAGGTGTCAAATTTTGGCACTTGAAGTATCAGTAATAGACATGAAGTTAATTAATCAAGCCAAGCATTATGTAAGTTGACATGATCTTTTATGAATGTTATTTTATCTTTTTCAGTCCCTGTTTAGTTGAGTTATCCTCATTGTGAATTTGGTTGTCATTGTTAGACAATCAAATAGGGGGAGATTGAAAGGCATAGGTGTACTAACTTGTAACACTTAATTACTATGTAACTCAACTAGAGAAAAGATAAAACAATAGCAAAACAAGAGAAACTGAAGAAGCACATGGAATCAATCAACTGAAGAAATGGTAATGATACTTGGTAACTACAATTAACTGATTTGGTTAATCAAGGATGCATAAGTGAGAAGAAGTTCAATCTCAGTATTGCTCATGCCCTAACTTATCTAATGGAGAATCAAATTAATGTCAAAGAAGTATCAAGAAGACCAAAGTGATTTCATGTAATGTATATCAACATCTGGATAATGTAAAGGTTAATCAACAAATGAGAACTGACATTTAGAAACAAGAACCACTACAAGACTAGTCACTTATGAACCAGACCATTGCATCAAGTGTCAGGACATTGGAGGCAAGTTCATGTCAGTAATAGAAGATCTCATTTGAATTGAGTGAGGAAAAGAAATTGAAGAAGCTAGGGAAACTTGCTCATAAAGGTTAATCCTCAATTGGTCACTAAAGAAAGTCAACATTCGATGAGTGCATATTTGCCAAGGCAAATGTCGATCCACGGCAGATCGAGATCGAGATCGAGATCTTCATAGATCGAGATCGAGATTCTCCCAGATCGAGATCGAGATCTTCATAGATCGAGATCGAGATTCTCCCAGATCGAGATCGAGATCTTCACAGATCGAGATCGAGATTCTCCCAGATCTAGATCGAGATTCTCCCAGATCTAGATCGAGATTTTCACAGATAGAGATCGAGATCGAGATGGGTCCAGGCGAAGATCGAGATGCGGGTAGATATGTAACATTTAATGTTCAAGGGACAAGTGGCTTATTGTGAACGGTTGATCCAGAGTTGTTGGGAAAGTACTTTTTGTTGTCGAAGTCCTGATTGGGCCACGTACACAAAAAGGACAAGATCAAGACTACATGACATTATAAAAGCAGCACTTTGTTTTTATTAGTAGACAGACTTTTCATCATCTCTATTATTCAACGATAATTTTTAAAGAGAGAGCATTTACTGTAAAACAAAAAGTGAGAGAGAGGATCAGTTGAATCTAGCTTTAATTGCTGCATTTATTGTTCAACTGATCATGATGCTTTTATGAATGTTGTAACAAATCCTTCAATGAATATAATGATATATTCTTGAAATTCTGTGTCATCATTTATTACCTGCATATTGTTTATTCTCTCATTAATTTTAAACAGTTGTATTCACCCCCCCTCTACAACATTTTGGACCTAACAAAAACAAATCATTATTTGAGCACGACCATGCATTTTTTAGTCTCACTCAATCAAGAGGCCAATAATATCTCTCCTAATTATAGGAGGGTTAAATCCTTTATCTATCATTTATATTTCTCATACGACTCATGATATACCCGATGTCCACTTTTATCATCACCCGGTCAAAGGTAACTTTTAATGTAGTCAAAGTATATTAATCCTCGTATAGAAATATAATGATATCAAGTCAAAGGATCATTACACCATTATCACTGCGAGTCTTTCTTATGACTTTATTAAACATGAAGAATCTCACTGTGGGTCTGTCCAGTATCATGTACTCCTACATGTACCTATGTATTGACTTTAGTATCCCCATACTTATAACCAATGAGATGTGGTTATCAGTCAAACAATATACTAGTCTATTTATGTATTATTATTGTCCTATAATAATAATACTCTACTAGGGATATTTAAGAATATGATCTATTATATAATCTCAAGTTCAAGTCATGTACTAAACTATACAATGTGTATCATGATTCTAAGGACATTTATTATGCTAACAAATATATCGCAGTAATTAAAGTCATAATAAATACGTTTATTGAATAATCAAATGACATAAAGGTCTATTGTATTGCCTCTAGGGCACCTACACTAACATCAAGATCGTAAGGATAAGGTCTTAAGAAATAAGTATGTTAGGTTTGTAAAGGTTTTGTGGAGAAACTCTCGAGTCGAGGAATCCACATGGGAACTTGAGAGTGAGATGCTCGAAAGTATCCCTACATGTTTACTTAGGCAGATTCTAGGGACAGAATCCTTATAAGGGGGGAGGATGTAACGACTGTATTAATTATATATTAAAATAATGTGATATATATTATTTTATTGATTAAATATGTAAGGTGTTATGTGTGGTCATATTGTATGCCCGTTTGACTACTTGTTGACTAGTACATGTTTATGTGAATTATTAAAGTGAATTATGACTTTTAAATACTTATCTAAGGCACTGTTTGATTTTTATAAAATTATTGGTATGTCCAACAATTATGAAACTTATATGTAACTTCTATGTATTTTTTGAGACTTTCTAAAAATAGTAGTTTATTAATTTCAAGCTCCAGGTGTTTTAAATAATTTTCGTAGTCCTATTTTATCCTGAAAATATTTATCTTCTAAATTCCATATTTAATTATTAAAATGTCCAAATATCATGATATATTTTCCAAAATGTTTCCTGAAAATTCAGAGACTTTTTAAAAATAAAATTTTATTTTATTCGAGCCCCAAAGTAGTTTTAAAGATTTTTATACTCTTATTTCTATTTAAAGTGATTTATTTTCAAAGATTTTTATTTAATTATCTATTCATCGGAAAAATATTTTAAAAATATGTGTGAACTTCTAAAATCATGTTCTTTATTTTAAAAATATAAAACTTATTTTTGTTATCCTTTTACCATCAAAATTCGAAATTCAATTATTTTTAATTCAGAAACTAGCAATTGTAAAATGACAAAACTGCCCCTAGAATTATATACACCACCACCGCCCCTTTCTTTCCCTTGCTCTGCATTTTCTGTGTCCAGGTTCCGTAGTCTCTCTCTCTTACTTGTGATTATTAGGTCCAAAAGTATTGTAGAGGGGGGGGGGGGTGAATACAATTGTTTTGAAAAATGAGAGAAAATGAAATAAATGCAGATAATAAATGATGACACAGAATTTCAAGAATATATCTTTATATTCATTGAAGAATTTACTACAACATTCATAAAAGCATCATAATCAGTTGAACAATAAATACAGCAATTAAGGCTTGATTCAACTGATTCTCTCTCACTTTCTTTTTACAGTAAATGCTCTCTTTTTAAAATATACTGTAGAAAATACAGAGATTGCTCAGTAGTCTCTTTACAAATTAAACAAAGTGCTGCTTTTATAATGTCGTGTAGACTTGATCTTGTCCTTTTTGTGTATGTGGCCCAATCAGGACTTGTCAACAAAAAGTACTTTCCAACCACTTTGGATCAACCGTTCACAATAAGCCACTTGTCCCTTGAACATTAAATGCTACATATCGACCCGCATCTCGATCTAGGCCTGGACCCATCTCGATCTCGATCTTGGTTGACAATCTCGATCTCGATCTCGATCTGTGAAAATCTCGATCTCGATCTGTGAAAATCTCGATCTCGATCTGTGAAAATCTCGATCTCGATCTATGAGAATCTCGATCTCGATCTGTGAGAATCTCGATCTCGATCTATGAGAATCTCGATCTCGATCTGTCGTGGATAGAGATTTGCCTTGTAATGTTTTACTTCAATTATAAATCTCGACCCGCATCTCGATCTGCTGTGGATCGACATTTGCCTTAGCAAATATGCACTCATCCAATGTTGACCTTCTTTAGTGACTAATTGTGGATTAACCTTTATGAGCAAGTTTCCCTAGCTTCTTCAATTTCTTTTCCTCACTCAATTCAAATGAGATCTTCTATTACTGACATGAACTTGCCTCCAATGTCCTGACACTTGATGCAATGGTCTAGTTCATAAGTGACTAGTCTTGTAGGGGTTCTTGCTTCTGAATGTCAGTTCTCATTTGTTGATTAACCTTTACATTATCCAGATGTTGATATACATTACATGAAATCACTTTGGTCTTCTTGATACTTCTTTGACATTAATTTGATTCTCCATTAGATAAGTTAGGGCATGAGCAATACTGAAATTGAACTTCTTCTCACTTATGCATCCTTGATTATCCAAATTAGTTACTTGTAGTTACCAAGTATCATTACCATTTCTTCAGTTGATTGATTCCATGTGCTTCTTCAGTTTCTCTTGTTTTTGCTGTTGTTTTATCTTTTACCTAGTTGAGTTACATAGTAATTAAGTGTTACAAGTTAGTACACCTATGCCTTTCAATCTCCCCCTATTTGATTGTCTAACAATGACAACCAAATTCACAATGAGGATAACTCAACTAACCAGGGACTGAAAAAGATAAACTAACATTCATAAACGATCATGTCAACTTGCATAATGCTTGGCTTGATTAACTAGCTTCATGTCTATCACTGATACTTCAAATGCCAAAATTGGACACCTGTTGGCTCGATCAAATGGCTTCATGCTCTTCTAGAGATTTTCTCTAAGTACTTAAGAGCACGGTCCACTCAATCTTCAATTATCCTTCTGAAGTCCTTTTAGCAGTATTACCACCGCCGAACTTCGCGAAATAATTGACGCCTAATATAAACCAGTTTCAAGACACTTAGCTAACTAACTTCTACCTTACACTTCACAAGAAAACAGATAATGTACTTACAATGCAGGAAAACAAGAAAACAAATTACAACGCAAAGAAACATTACAAGCTTAATACATTAAAATCTCGATTTCTTGCGCTCCTCTTCCTCACGAGCTTTCTTCTTGGCTGCCTTTTCTTTCTTCATGAACTCAGGGTTGCAAACTTCATCCATTCTTTTCTTGAGAAGATTAAGTCCTTCTGCTTCCACATGATTTCTAATCTTATAATGTCGAAACAACCTCAACCACCTCTCAACCATGCTGTGAGTGGTAAGCTTCGTGGGAATGTCTTCAAACCTCAGCTTAGTTACTTTGTCAGGATACCCCTTTTCCCCTTTCTTCCTTATGACCAGCTGCTTAGGGTATCCAATGACAATAGCGGTGGTGCATTGCAGTAGCCTCTGAATATCAAGTTGTTGTCTTCTCTTACAGAAGTTCTCAAACGTGACCCTTAGATAGTCCTGATCAAACTCATCAACATCATCCATCTCATCAATCTATTCCCTTATGATACACAGTGTTTCATGACTGTTTTCTGCAAAGATGTCGTACTTGAGCTCAATGACGGTTTCCACCTGATGCTTGTCTGTATAGATCAGCAGGTCATTCTCATTCTCAGCTTTGCTTTTGACAAACTTGACGTTTGCACCAACCACTGCACTAGCTTCCTCCCTTATTTCTCCTTCTTCAGGAATGTCTAATCTTGGATCTCCGTATCTCTGTACATGCTCCTTTATTGCCTCTTCTTGCTGCTCGAATGCATAGTCTTCAGGCTCCTTCTTAACCACTGGTAGTTTGGCTTCAGGCAACTTGAATCTAACATCTTGCCTTCTTATCAACTTCTCCAAGTCCTTAGCCACCAGCTTCTTTTCCTTTGTTAGAAAACCCTTTGTGAGGACTAGCTTTGCAACTGCCTTCAGTACATTTTCGCTCGGGGTCAGTTTCGAGTCATGTAGATTTACGATCCTCAAGACCTTGTCATGGACGTATCTAATTTGATAGGGATATAGAATAATGTCAACCCCTCTGTCTTCAGCCATCTTCAATAGTTTCTCTTTAAACAGCACTCCAGTCTTGACAGAGGTGTCTACCTTGTGAGCATATTCTACCAGTTCACTAGCACCCCTTGCATGGAAGAATGCTTCATCAACCATACACGGCTCGATTCTTGTTATGGGTGCCCAAGTAATCATCAGACTCCATGCTTTCTCCTTGAATATAACTTGAACAGAGGTGCATCCCTGTCTTATACAGTTTAGATAGTTCAGAAGCCCAGGGTTTAGATTTTCTAGCTTGTGGAGAAGGAAACTCAATCTTTCTGAGTCAGGAGCATAGGCTCTTGGTCCAGCTAAGGCTTCTCTAGCCTTGTCCCACTCGGGACCTTCCCTCCTTATGTCAGCCTGGACCTTAGGATCTGTGATCTTTTTCATTTCATACTCATGCTGAGTTTTCTGAGCCGCTCTCTTCTCCTTTGCCATTAGTTCCTTTTCCACTATTCCTTGAAGCACTTCTTCATTCACTCTTTCTCTGGGTTCCCTGAAAATCTCTTCTTGCATCTCCGCTTCTTTCGCTACTTCATCAATTTCTTCTTCCGGCACATGCTCATCAGCAACCGAGTGGTCTCCTGCATCACCTGCAACTCCTGCGCCAGATCTGCCAGGATTTAGACCTCTTTCTTGTTCCCACTCTCTTGCCTGTTGCTCGAGTCTCGACCTCCTTGCCACTAAGGCTTCTACATCCATCTCATCCTCATCAGAATCTTCAATAAAGTCTCCCATAAATAAATCGACGAGAGGTGTTTCTTTCTCAGCTCCTGCTTCTTCAACTACCATCTTCTGCTTGCCTTTGTTTTTAAGAGCCGGTTGAGCCTCCTCCACCTTCTCACCAGATTTGTTTGAGGATTCGATCACCGGACCCTTACTAGTCATCTTTTTCAGACCCTGATCCTCCTTCTCCCCCTTAGGTGGGTTATCCTCATCAGGAGCATCATCATCATTTTTATCGTCACCACCACCACCGGTTGAAGGACCAGGTCCAGCCCTGTTACGTCCAAAGACAGCATCAAGTAGTTCATTCAGCTTCGTCCAGACCTGAGACATGCCATGAGTGACATCATCGACTGACCGCCCAACCTCCACTTGTACCAATCCAAGATTGTTTATCTTGTCAATCATTTGATTTTGGACGGCAATCAGGTTTTCCATGAACTGTGCTCCAACCTCCAATCTTCCAGAGTGAGAAGAGACAGCAGCAGTAACACCAGCAACTCTAGCCTCCAAAGCCTCCACCTTCTTCACTAGATCCTGCAATTTAGGGGACGGTGTTTGGCTTGGGTTAAACTGTTTACTCTCGCCGGGTTCTGTTTCACTCAAGATCCCTAAAGAGAAGGGATCTACTCTCCCTGTCTCTCTCTCGTGTTTAGAGCCTAACAGAACTAAAGCCTCATCCACTAGTCGCTGAGGACTAGCGGTGAGTTGGTCGGCGATATCGGTCAGTGAGACTGAACCTTTAAACGTTGTGTCTACGTTAGGAGATGGCGTTATGACCATGTCATCCCCTTGTTCACCAAGAACCTTTTCTGGTTCGCTGGGCTGTTCTGGAGGCGTAGACCCACCAGTCACCAAATGTCGTTGCTCTGCGAGCAACTTGTTTTCTGATTTAGATGAGGAAGAGTCATCCGTACTGGATTCGACAGACTCTTCCACATATACACTTCCTGATATTCTAGCATCAGAAGAGCTAGTCGCAGTTTGCCATTCCCCTTCCGAGAAATTGCTCAAAGAGCCCTGAGCGGACAACTCAGGGGAGGTAGGGCCAGCTCCTATTGGCTGTTAAGCTGGACCCCCTCCTTGACTCTCACCAACATGCCTAGGCGAGTGCGAATGTGTTGGAATATTTAGGAGAGGTGAGCCACCAGCGTGAGGTGTGGTGGCTGTGAGAGGTGAACTATCCCTAACAGGTTGCGCAGTTGCCACTGGGATAGAATCCATCTTTAGCTTCTTTGAGAGTGGCAGAGCTGCTGATTTTACTACTCTCTCAACTCCTACACTCCCTCCACTCGATTCACTCGACTTAGATGGGCTTGCCTTCCTTTTATCACCAGTTTTAGGGCTGGATGAATGCTTATGAACAGAAGTGCTTGCAGCCTGCGATAGAGCCTGGGGGTTTTCAGGCCCACGACTGTAGAAAACAGGGGTTGGTTGAATTGAAATTTAATCAAGATCAGCAAGAATAGGTACCTGACTTAGAAGATCTTCATCCTTGTCAGCTCCAGCTTCTGCAACATTTGCTTCAGCCATTCCAACATCTACATCTGCTTTTCCCAAATTTCCAGACACTTGATCTCCACCAGCAGCTTCGTTTGCACTACCTTCCGCTTCTACTGCGGTAAACTGAGAAGCATGCCTCCTAGCATACTCATCTTGCAGATCCTGGAAGTACGGAGTCAGGCGCAACTCAAAAAGTCTGGACTTTTGCTGGGTTTCCATGGTGGAGATACTCTTTAAGGTCATATCAAAACATGCCATCCTTTCAGAGACTTGAAATATTCTTCTGTGCTCCTCTGAAAGAACGTCATCCAGAACCATCTGAAGAAATCTTGGCATCCAACATTTGACTGGTCCATCTTCCGGATTCCGAGATGCATTCTTTTCCAGTGCCCACCTCTCAAGCAACTGAATCAACAGATGTTTGCCCACATTCACTCTTCTATTATTTGCCACTCCATATAGAATTACTCGACAGCTGTTGTTCATTGGCCTGTAGTCTTTGTCCTTTGGGAACATGCAGCGTTGAATGGCCTGAACTACATAATCCCACTCAGCTGGTAACATACCTGTGTGAACCTTTGTTACCTTGATAGGACCCGTGGGAGGACGACAACCTATCTCTGTGAATAATTGCAGCATTTCTTCCATAGTGGGTTTCGGAGCAAAATTTTCTGAAGGAAGCCCAAGAATCTCATTGAACTTCTGCAGACTGACCTCATATTTTGCACCACTGATAGTGAAGGACAAGCCTGTTGGATTTGCTTTACCACCCTGAATCTCTAATGTTGAGTAAGCAGCTTGAAGGGCTTCAACATTCAGGATGGGAGAGGTGGTTAAGGCATGACTTATTATGGATGTGTTGTTGAGAGACTCAATCCAGAACTGGTAGTGAATGAATCTACCAGTTGCTCGATCAGCAGAGAGATTAACAAAGTTGGTTTTGGGAATAGTGAAATTTGGGTTGGCCATTTAAGATTTGTGTTTGAGAAGAGAAATGTTTTGTAAATATTTTGCAATGAAAATTTTAGAGAACAAGTTCTAAATTTAAACACAAAAAAAAAGTACACGAACCCCACTAATTACGCACGTAATAAAACTCCCCACTAATGACCACTTAACTCCCCACTAATGATCACTTAACTCCCACTAATGATTGACGGTTTAGCTTTAGAAAATTAAAGTGAACAGCCGTTTTGTTTTGAAAAAATGCGAGTATCTCGGAAAACCACAAAACAGGGCGGTTACTTGGTACTTTATGGATTGATCAGTAACACACACAACTATGCCACTTGAAAAAAAATTGAAAAACACGAAGACACGAAATCAATAAAAACAAACTCACTCGAATAACAGGAGAACTGAACAACGATTTGCAAGAACACTAATGTTAAGAAATGACGTAGAATATGCGCAAAAAGTTCAACAGTTTACTTTAAACAAAATTTTGGCAGAGTTTTGTTTTACTGATTAATGTTTTCAAGTAACAGTTAGTGATTTTTGTTTAAGAAAATCACAAGAAAAACTTGGTGTTATGGCAGGGAAGAGGATGCTGTGAATGTATGTATATGCGTGTGTATTTGCTTCAGCTTTTTGAACTAGTGAGAGAGAGAAGGTTAATAGAAATAATGAACAGACTATATAATGCTATATTATATACTTGCACGCCTAAAAAGAAAGTAACTGAAGAGACAAGTCACATCTCGATCTCGAGATCCGCATCTCGATCTTCATCTCAAAGTCGATCTTGATGTCGATCTCGATCCGCATCTCGATCTACATCTTGATGTCGATCTCGATCAGCATCTCGATCTACATCTCGATGTCGATCTCGATCCGCATCTCGATCTACATCTCGATGTGGATAGATCGAGATGTACCTTAACAGTTTTTAAGCAATTTTCGCAAGTCAATCTCGATCTCGATCCAGAACCAGATCGAGATTTGCCTTAGAAACTTACAATTTTGAAATGACAGGGAATTTAGCAAATAAATCATGCATTACAAAATTAAGTCTAGCATTAAATCCTATCACATTATTAGACATTAATCATATGGATACACAGATCATCATAAGATTAATGTCATGAAACTTTCTAACTTCCCCTTATGACATGCAATACATACATTTTTGAAGTTAAGTACACATTATTAATTATGAATATTCATGAACAACAATAATATATACACAAACTGAATTATAACAGATAGGTAACAAAACTAACAGGTGTTAAGCATCCCCAATTCACCAACCAATCTAGAAAATGTTGATTCGTCTAAAGGTTTAGTGAATATATCTGCTATTTGACGTTCAGTAGACACAAAATGCAACGCTACAGTTCCATTTTCTACATGCTCTCTAATAAAATGATACCTTATATCAATATGCTTAGTCCTTGAGTGATCCACAGGATTGTTGGTCATTGCAATAGCACTTGTGTTGTCACACATGATAGGAATCTTTGATACTTCCACACCGTAGTCCTTGAGTTGGTTCTTCATCCACAGTATCTGGGCCACACAGCTTCCAGCAGCAATATATTCTGCTTCAGCTGTCGAGGTAGATACTGTATGTTGTTTCTTGCTTTGCCAAGACACCAACCTTCTTCCAAGAAACTGACAGCTTCCTGAAGTGCTCTTCCTATCTATTCTACAACCTTCGTAATCTGAATCCGAATAGCCAACAAGATTAAACCCTGTATCTCTTGGGTACCAAATCCCAAGATTTGATGTTCCTTTGAGATACCTAAAAATACGCTTTACGGCTATAAGATGTGACTCTCTAGGATCCGCTTGGAACCTTGCACATAAGCATGTAGAGAACATAATATCAGGTCTGCTAGCAGTTAAATACAAAGAGAGCCGATCATACCTCGATAGCTTGAGATGTCTACAGGTTTTCCCACTTTATCCTCGTCAAGCTTCGTGGCTGTTGCCATAGGAGTCTTAGCTTGTGATACATCTTCGAGACCATACTTCTTTAATAGATCATGAATGTACCTGGTCTGGCAGATAAATATCCCGTCCTTCTTCTGACTAACTTGAATACCGAGAAAGAACGTCAGCTCTCCCATCATGCTCATCTCATACTTTGATTGCATTAACTTTGCGAATTTAGCACACAGCTTCTCATTTGCAGACCCAAAGATAATGTCATCCACATATACTTGCACCATTATTAGATCATCTTTCCATTTCATGTAGAAAAGCGTCTTGTCGATTACTCCTCTGGTGAAACCACTTTCTAGTAAGAAGTCTGACAGAGTTTCATACCACTTCCGCGGAGACTGCTTAAGGCCATATACTGATTTGAAGAGGCGATAAACATAATCACAGTATTTGCTGTCGACAAACCCAGGAGGTTGATCAACATACACTTCTTCATCCAGTTCACCGTTTAAGAATGCACTCTTGACATCCATCTGATAGACTTTAAAACCATGATGTGTTGCGAATGCTAAGAACATCCTTACGGCCTCTAGCCTTGCTACTGGTGCGTAGGTTTCATCATAATCAATTCCTTCTCTTTGAGTATACCCCTTAGCAACCAGGCGAGCTTTATTTCGTGTTACAAGTCCGTTTTCATCCAGCTTGTTTCTGAATACCCATTTTGTTCCAACAACAGATCTATTCTTTGGTCTGGGTACCAGCTTCCACACCTTCTGCCTTTCAAACTGATTGAGTTCTTCTTGCATAGCGATCACCCAATCAGTGTCATCTAGGGCTTCTTCCACCACTTTAGGTTCCAATTGAGAAAGGAACACTGAGTATAGACATTCATTCTCAGTGGCAATTTCAGCTCTAGCTTTTCCTCTAGTAGTCACTCCGGCATCTGGATCACCAATAATTAGCTCAAACAGATGGTCCTTGCTCTAAGTGCGATCCCTAGCAAATGTTCTTGATGACTCAACTTGATCTTGTAAGTGAAGGTGACTTAGTCTAGAAGAACTTCCACTAGCTTCTCCTGAGCCAGTACTAGCTCCCCCTGAGTGAGCTGCTCCCCCTGAGGGCATACTTACTCCCCCTGAGTTAGTACCAGGTCTAACGGAAGGTGATCCCTCAGCCCTAGTGTTTTGTATTGGCGAGACACTAGACTCTTGATTAATTACATTATTTATCATTGGATCACTACCCTGCACTACAGACTCAGGAATTGTATCCACTTCATCAATATCCATATTTTCAAATCTTAGGGAAGTGGGCTCACTGTCTTCTTTTTGTATAGAAGGGAGCTTTGAGTCGTCGAATGTGACATTAAGGTTTTCAACCACCTTGCGATCATTAAGCGTAAACACCTTGTACGCTGCTACTACTTCAAGAGAATATCCAATGAAAACCCCTTCATCTGCTTTGGCATTAAACTTTCCAAGTTGTGCATTGTCTCTTAACACAAAGCATTTGGCACCAAACACGTGAAAGTACTTGATAGATGGTTTTCATTTATTCATCAGATAGTAAGGCGTCTCATTATAGTCTTTTGTAATCAGGGTTCTGTTCTGTGTATAACACGTCGCGCTAACTGCTTCAGCCCAAAAATACAAAGGAAGTCTTGACTCATACAGCATTGTCCTAGCTGCTTCAACCAGTGTCCTATTCTTCCTTTCTACCACCCCATTCTGCTGCGGTGTTCTCGGTGCTGAATACTGTCGTCTGATCCCTTTAGATATGCAGAAATCCATTAACACTGAGTTCTTGAATTCTATCCCGTTGTCAGATCGGATAGTCTTCACAGTCAGACTTGCTACGTTTTCAATTACCAGTACATGCCTAATGATCTCATGTGGCACTTCATCTTTCGATGTCACAAACTTTACCGATGTGTATTTGGAAAAGTCATCGACTATCACCAGCGCGTATCTTTCCCTTGACATTGACATAACATTAACGGGTCCAAACAAATCCATGTGAAGTAGTTGTAGGGGCTCGGTAATGCTATTCACTTGCTTATCCTTATGCGAGGCTCTTTTCGATTTTCCCATCTCACATGCTTTGCAGAGTCCATCTGGAGTAAACTCCATCTGCGGCAGCCCTCTCACCAATTCTCTCCTTACGAGATTATTCATTGCTTTAAAGTTCAGGTGAGATAATCTTTTATGCCATAGCCAACTTTCATCAGCAGAAGCCTTGCTGTAGAAACACGTGACTTCAGACTGATCAGCAGAATTCATGTCGGCTATGAACAAATTTGACTTCCTTACTCCTTTGAGAGCAAGGCTTCCATCCTTTTTGCTTCGAATCGAACAATCATGCTTCCCAAAGTTGACGTCAAAACCCCTGTCGGTGAACTGACTAACGCTGAGAAGATTATGTCGCAATCCTTCCACAAAAGACACGTCCTCAATGATAACATTTCCACAAACAATCTTGCCATATCCCCTGGTGTAACCTTTGCTGTTATCTCCAAAAGTAACCACGGAGCCGGCTCTCAACACCAAATCTGTTAGCAGGGACTTATTGCCGGTCATATGCCTCGATGCTCCACTGTCCAGCACCCATATGACTTTACTCTTTTCCTGTTCACTGCCCTGCAAATCCAGAAAGGTTAGGTGTTCTTCGGAACCCAATGATGTTTGGGCCCGGCATCAATAATTTTCTTTTTCTTTTCAGATACAGAAGGCTTTGCCTTGTCGCCATCAGGGGCATACATCTTGACTTTGTCTTTTCCCTTGTCAACCTTGACTGGTTTGTCAGGTTTGGGAGTAGACTGGTCACTCCTAACTTTAGGAGGACTTGAAGTCTTATCTTTTGACCCAGCATGCTTTTTCTTACCACTACTAGATGTATGTTCACCAGATGTACTAGCAGTATTCATCAAATTAAAATAAACATGCATGATGTTTACAGCACATGGCATACAATTAGGATTATTGCATTTGGCATGATTTGCATACATGTTAGGCAAAGCAGTAGTTGTAGGCATGTTATTACAACCAACAAGTTTTTCTTCCTCTACATAGAACGGGCAATAGTAAGACAAATGATCAGTTTGATTATAAATATAGCATGCCTTCCTAGCACGTGTAGATGTAGATACAGATACAGGTTCAATTTTAACTACCTCTACAGGTGATTTCATTTGGTCTGACCCTGCTACCCATTGTTTATATGACACCGTCTTAGCCTCCTTGGTTCCTACACCTCTCTTAGCATAAGCACTCTTACTCGCTCTCTTAGAAGTTGTAGGTTTTACTACTTGTTCTTCCGACTCTTTTTCCATTTTAATCTCATGTTCAATTTTAACAGTAACATGATCTATTGTCCTAGGCTCAAACTGCTTAAAGATAGGTTTTCTAACATCCCCTAAAACCTCAGGCACATTTTCTTTGACTAACACTGGCTCTAACAACTCAGCAGCCCTATTTTTCTTTTTCTGTGTGTAGTCAAGTCCTATGTTTACTTTTTCATTTTTACTCTTGCCTGCCAGTTTCATGTACATGTCCCTTTCTACGAACACCTTATTAGCGGCTTCTTTAAAAGATTGACATGTTATTTTAAGCTCAGCTAATTCATTCTTAAGTTCTTCGTTAAGGTCTTCCCTAATCTTAAGCTTGTGTTCTAAAACGTCTACCTGATTCATTAACTGCCTTTCTTTACTTTCTCCTGATTCTAATTCCCCTACCTCGGCCTCGAGAAGTCTATTCTTAAAGGAGAGTTTAGCATTTTCCTCATTAACAGCGATTAGATTCAGTTGGAGATTGTACATGTCTTTAGTCATGGCAGCTAATTCATTTTGGTACTCAGAAATAGACATTTCATTTACGGTTAGAATTGGTACCTCTGATTGTTCTGAAGATTTTGCCATTAAAGCGAAGTTGCATAGCTCCTGATCTTCATCTTCATCAGACTCGTCCCAACCTTTCCCTTCAGTCACAACATACGCCCGGCTTCCCTTCTGTTGCTTGCTAACCAAGGCGTCATATTTCTTTCTCAGATCAGCATAGGATTCCTTGGGATGAACGTATTTGGGCTTCTTGCACTCTGTTGCAAAGTGTCCCAATTCATTGCAGTTAAAGCATCTGAACTTGTTCTTGTCTACCAGGTTAGGTCTGTAGCCACTACTAGATGTGCTACCTCGACCGCTGTAATTTCCCCGGCCACTTACACTACTACCTCTGCTGCTGCTGCTGCTTTTTCGGCTGAATGAACTACCAAATCGTCCTTTACCTTTTCTTGGCTTCCTGAAGCTGATATGAACAAATTCTCGAGCAATACAAGCATATGACTTGTCTTCTAATTTGTCCAGCTCTTCAAGGGTATAATATTCATCCTCACTTTCTTCGGATGGATCTTCAATATCTAATATCACCCTTTCAGGATTAGCAATTTTCAATGAGACAGCTGCAAGTGCCTTTGCAGTAGACTCTTCAGCTACAAGTCCAGATTCACTTACCGCTTTGTATTCTCCACTATTGTAGGATCTTCTTTTGTCATTTTGTTCTTGCTCCAGCTCGTAGGTCTTTAAAACACCATACATCTTTTCGAGAGAAGTATTTTTCAAGTCTCTTGACTCTCGAATGGCAGTGATCCTGTGTTCCAGATGTTTAGATAAATTCAAGAGAAACTTGATATTTGAATCTGCCAGTGGATAGACTTTATCTCTTATACTCAGCTCGATAAGCAATTTACTGTAACGTTTGTAAACATCCGCTACACTTTCTCCTCGTTCGCATCTGAACGATTCATATTCAGATATCAGAATGCGCTTGTGATTATCTCTAACTTCCTCGGTCCCCTCCATCACTACAGCCAGTTTATCCCACATGGCTTTAGCTGTTTTTAATCCCTTTATTTGAACATAGTACTCTGAGTTTAGGGATTCAATTATGACGTTGGGTAACGACGCATCCATACCAACCAATTCTTTATCTGCGTCTGAAAACTCCATTTCCTCTTTAGGAACAGACCGGGATGGTATTAGTATCCCTCCTTCCATTCGCTCTGGCTCAATTCTCATGGGTATGTATGGACCATTCTTCAATATTCTCAAGTATACCTTGTTTATTGATTCAAGGTAGGCTTTCATCCTTCCTGTCCATTCGTCATAATGTTGTGCATCAAACGGAGGTATCTTAAATCTGTGTGCGGCGGCCATTTTAATAGAGTTTAAAATTAAGATAATACACTTTTCAAATTACAATAAATTGTATTTACTTGAAAAATTAATTATCTCACTTTAAATATCCAACACTTAATATCCATTGGGTTTTGCACTTAAGATTCAAGCAAGTTAGTTATAATCTCAGGAACAGTAGCAGGGTCCACCACTTTTTCAAGTCCAAACAAAAGATTGTCCACTTTCTAGTTGACAGAAGTTCGAATATGTACTTTTTGTTTAGTCAAACAGTTGATTCACTTTTGGCCACAAGAAAACCCACAAAGCTCTAAGGTACAACGTTTGTAATGTTGTACAAATATTCCTTACACCATGACTCAGAACTTTTTAGATCTATGAACTTTTCAAGAAGAAACAAATAAAAGCTTTCGGCACAAACTTCAAGAAAAATGGATCTGGGATTTTCAAGACCCAACTCAAACAACACAGTAGGATCTCTGTTAGATGTGTTTAACAAGGGCTTTGATACCAATTGTTAGGTCCAAAAGTATTGTAGAGGGGGGGGGGGGGTGAATACAATTGTTTTGAAAAATGAGAGAAAATGAAATAAATGCAGATAATAAATGATGACACAGAATTTCAAGAATATATCTTTATATTCATTGAAGAATTTGCTACAACATTCATAAAAACATCATAATCAGTTGAACAATAAATACAACAATTAAGGCTTGATTCAACTGATTCTCTCTCACTTTCTTTTTACAGTAAATGCTCTCTTTTTAAAATATACTGTAGAAAATACAGAGATTGCTCAGTAGTCTCTTTACAAATAAAACAAAGTGCTGCTTTTATAATGTCGTGTAGACTTGATCTTGTCCTTTTTGTGTACGTGGCCCAATCAGGACTCGTCAACAAAAAGTACTTTCCAACCACTCTGGATCAACCGTTCACAATAAGCCACTTGTCCCTTGAACATTAAATGCTACATATCGACCAGCATCTCGATCTAGGCCTGGACCCATCTCGATCTCGATCTTGGTTGACAATCTCGATCTCGATCTCGATCTGTGAAAATCTCGATCTCGATCTGTGAAAATCTCGATCTCGATCTATGAGAATATCGATCTCGATCTGTGAGAATCTCGATCTCGATCTATGAGAATCTCGATCTCGATCTGCCGTGGATAGAGATTTGCCTTGTAATGTTTTGCTTCAATTATAAATCTCGACCCGCATCTCGATCTGCTGTGGATCGACATTTGCCTTAGTAAATATGCACTCATCCAATGTTGACCTTCTTTAGTGACTAATTGTGGATTAACCTTTATGAGCAAGTTTCCCTAGCTTCTTCAATTTCTTTTCCTCACTCAATTCAAATGAGATCTTCTATTACTGACATGAACTTGCCTCCAATGTCCTGACACTTGATGCAATGGTCTGGTTCATAAGTGACTAGTCTTGTAGGGGTTCTTGCTTCTGAATGTCAGTTCTCATTTGTTGATTAACCTTTACATTATCCAGATGTTGATATGCATTACATGAAATCACTTTGGTCTTCTTGATACTTCTTTGACATTAATTTGATTCTCCATTAGATAAGTTAGGGCATGAGCAATACTGAAATTGAACTTCTTCTCACTTATGCATCCTTGATTAACCAAATTAGTTACTTGTAGTTACCAAGTATCATTACCATTTCTTCAGTTTATTGATTCCATGTGCTTCTTCAGTTTCTCTTGTTTTTGCTGTTGTTTTATCTTTTACCTAGTTGAGTTACATAGTAATTAAGTGTTACAAGTTAGTACACCTATGCCTTTCAGTGATTGTTCTTCCTTTCAAGTCGAATGCCTGTTTATATGTTTTGTTTCATTGAATCGAGCTAGTAATCGAGTTAATGATAGCTTATAGTTCTTGTTGCTAGCTTTATGTCTATATATACAAGTGTCGTACGTATATATGATCGGGGTTTGAGGTAGAGTTGCATGCAATGGCTTTTATGTGTTGATTTTAGTGATTAACGCTTGTACAATGTTTGGTATGAGATAAACAAGGCTTGGGTGTAGAGAAGCCAGAAATCCGGACTCCACCGAAGCTTTGGCCGCCGGTGATGAGGTCTTCCGAGCCAGCCTGTCAACGGCGATGATGATGTTGAGCCTGAGAAGTCATCGATTCCTTATTCAAGCTAGTTAATTGAAATGCATGTTCTTGTTTTTATTTTTCCGGTTGGATATTGCATTTTTCCGATTTAAAACTCATGATTTGTTTCGGTTGTTCTTGAATTGGTTATAAAAGATTTAGTTAAGCTATATTACGAACTGGAATTGATTGCTTTAAGTCTTGATAATTGCATATTGGTCCTTAGTTCTTAATTGGTAATTTTCGAATACTATGATTCATGTTATTCGAAATTAACTATATATATAAGCTAGTATATGGATTGCAATTGAGTTAGGGTTAATTGTGTTAGTAATTGTGCTCTAGAGACAATACTTTTTATATTTTAAGGAAAATATTTATTATTAAGGATTATGTTTTACTGATTATTATTTATTTATTATGTTTTATTTACTGCGTAATAAATTGAAAGCATAATAAATGTCCTTGGAATTTTGATACGTATTATATATCTTTAAGTACGTGACTTAAAAATGAGATTATATGAATAGTATCTTATTCCTAAAATTCCCTAGTCGAGTATTATTATTTAAGGACAATAATAATGCACAAAGACTAGTATGTTTCTTGACAGATGACAACATCTCATTGGTCATAGGTATGGGGATACTAAAGTCAAGAACATAAGTGCATGTATCAATGCATGACACTTGAATGACCCACCATGAGATTCTACATATTAAGTAAGTGTCATAAGTAATTCTCACTGTGATAATGGTGTAATGATCCTTAGACCTGAAATCATTATATTTCTATACGAGAATTAATATACTTTGATTACATTAAAAGTTACCTTTGACCGGGTGATGATAAAAGTGGACATTGGGTATATTATGAATCGTATGAGAAATATGAATGATCTAGATGGGATTTAATCCTCCTAATTTTATGAGTGATATTATTGGCCTCTTGTTTGAGTGAGACTATGAAATGCACGGCCGTGCTCAAATGTTGATTTGATTTTAATAGTCTACTCATCGATCAAGAAAATAAAGATTAAATTTTGAAGAGGATGACACGAGACATGCCTTGAGTTTAATCTATAATATCAAGATTAAAGGGATTATATTACATGGAACATTATTCATGAAAGGCTTAATCGAATCACCGATTTATTATTATTACTTGGGTAGCAATGATGTATTACTAGATGCCGCTCATTGTTTACAATTTTAATTAGATATTAAAATTGTTACCAACGTAATAATAACCTACAGGGTCACACACAAAGAACGCTTGAAGGAGAAATAATTTAAATTATGGATTTAAATTAAATAAGTAATTTATTTTATTTATGATATTAATTAAGTATGACTTAATTAATTATATAAATAGAATAAATGAATTACTTAAACTAATTCCAAAATTAATAATTAATTAATTAAGTGAGACTTAATTAACTAATTTAGAATTTTGGATTAGTATTAATTATAATTGGATTATAATTAGAAAACTTATTCCTCTCTCTATATAATCTTTTTATGGGCTGATTTAATAAGAGAGAGATTTTACAAAAACCCTAGCCGCTCTGAGAGAGGAAGAAGATAGAGAGAGAAGAAGTTTTCGGGTGCTAGTACACATCAATCCTTCATGAAAAGTGTTCGTGTGGATACCGTAGAGCGTAGATCGCGAGCGCGGGATACGTGGTGATTAAACAAGCTTTGGACCTCCATTAATCTTCCATTAATGAACTGTTAAAGCTTCTAAAGGTATTTATTCTTTATCTCCGAATTAAATCTTTTGTTTTCGCATGGATCCTGCGGAGGGTTTCGCTATTTTGATTTATTTTTCACGTTTATTCTGCTGCGTTTGTGTCACGAAACCCTTCAATGGCATCAGAGCTACTTGCGAAACGTTTTAATTCGGTTATGTGCTTAACAGTTTTTGATATATAAGCATGTATGCGATCTATCATGATTTTATATTGATACAATATGTATATGTTTATATATATATTATGAATATATGATATTTTATGATATATATCATGTGATGATTATGTGTGTTGATGTATGTATATGATACATGTTTGTTCTTATTATGGGAATCGTATTCGATACGAATTCTGAAACGGCTACCGTTGATTTTCTGAAATCTGTGTCCGTTGTCCGATTTTCGCAAACGATATGTTTTTTCTGACTATAATCGGGTCATTGAGCAATACTGACTATGTCAGCTCTGCGTCTGTAAGCCATTAGATGTCGTTACAGCCTCCAAAACGGTGATTTATGATTTTCTGAAAATTATTTGATTTTCTAAAATTTTGAGTATATGTATGTATATATTATGAATATATGATATTCATGTAATGTATAATCATATGATGATTGTATGTATCTCTGTATATGTATATATGATATATGCTTATTTTTGTTATGAGAATTGTATATGATACGATTTCTGAAACACCGTCAGATTTGGAGAAATCTGACTGTTGTATCTGATTTTCGTAAACGATATGTGTTTTCTGACTGGAATCGGGCCAATGAACAAAACTGATAGACTTTCTATCACCGACGGGTCTGTAAGGCGTTTGACGTCGTTATATATGATTATATGATATGATTATATAATATGAGATATATTATATGTGTTATATGATAGCATGGTGGATGGTTATGGCCTAAAGACCCATAGGATAGTGGTTTTGATTTATGGTTTTGGTTTCTAAATACGACTTGCATGTCGTTTATTCATTGTAATTTAATTATCTCGAATGTAACTCGAGTTCTTCTTGTAATTTCATTAGAATAGTTTTATTTTTATTATTCAATGTAATTATCAATGAAGACTTGCAAGCAAGGAGGCGATCCAAAAGGGGATGATGGAGCAATGAAGAAATAAGACATGTAATAGATAGTATTTTTAAAACCACCATAGACTGACCTTGATATTATCATTAGCTTGGAAATATCATATAGGATGGGGCCATAACCAAACACGTTTAATTTACGCACATTACATATATGTATATGATTGCATGTATTGGTATGTATGCGTAGATATAATTGAGATGCATGCTTAATATTGATTAATCATGTATGTATTAGATACGACACCCATGCCATGTTTGCTTAAACAAGATAAAATCTGTAACGATTCAAGATTTTAAAATTAACAAACGATCATGAGATTCTTGTGTTTATGAAATATGGATTTTTAAAACACGGAATAAAATATGGATTTTTGATATCTATTATTGGGATTTTCTGACAAAAGCGGATATGCGTATTCGTAAGGCTGATGGGTTTTAAGTGTGACCATTGGTATCCTCCATCTACCTGGGAAATGAACAATTTAAGATGTCGATTTGAAATATTTGGTTCAAGGAAAAATTGAAGATCTCTTTATGATGTGATCATGATCGTTATAAATTTTCTAAAACCCCTTAACAAAATATTAAGTTTTACTCGGATGCTTTCCAATGAATGAACACTCATCGAATCCTAGATCGATAAGGGGAAGGACTGTCAGTGGCAGGGGACTCCTATCTATCGTGGTGAGATGCGACGAATATAAACGGTTATATTCGGCCGTTGTATCATTGGTTCTAACTTAACTGAGTCGTCATAATAAGTGAAAATAAACGGTTATATTCAACTATTATGAACTTAGAAGCATAGAGTTTGGTTAAAAGTCTATTAGATAGATAAGATCAATCGTTGTTCACCAAACTATCCAAGAATTATATATGATATAATTGACAACTGTTGTCTACCTAAATAATCATTTTCTAAGGACTTTCAGTGGTTGACTTAGGACATGACGAAATATGGATCTTGGCTCACTAGAAAGAATTATGGGATATACTTTCCAAATTAATAGTAAGGGCTATTAATTTGATAAAAATAGTGGGAGGTATATGATGATATACCATAATCACTTAAACATAATTAATATTAAATTTGCAATCTAGTTTATTTTATGCACTTTAATATTGTAGATATCAAATGATAAACACAAACAACTTCTCTATGCGATCAGTTCTTGAGAAGGACAAGTTGACGAGAATATATTTCCTTGACTGACATAGGAGTTTGAGGATCGTCCTCGGGCACCACGATATTAGTCAAATCTCTTCCCCTGCTCTTAAAGTTGAGAATGTAACATGTGCAAATCATAGTGCTTATTGGAAGCAAATTGATGTTGCGACTGATGTTTCATGTCTCATGCTCGCAAATATATGTGCTGAGCTTAAGAAGCAATACAAGCATATAGATGCTTATGAAATGATTAAGCACAAGATATATTTGAAAGGGCACTATACACTTACAAGTAGGGAGAGTGAGACCCGGTTACACCACATGTTCTAAAAATTATAGGGTATAATGAATACCATTGATATTTTGGGTTTCCAGATTGGTCTGGAGACAGTTAGATTTGATCTTACAATCTTTGGACAAATATTATTCTTATTTTGTTATGAACAATAAAGTGAATAAGATTGGTAAAACACCCATTGAGTTGCTAAGCATGTTGAGAACTGCTGAAAGTAATATGATAAATGCATGAACTACTACTATATTGATGTACATAGGGAATGTAAAAGGGAAAGGAAAATGGAAAGGCAAGGAGAAGATTTGATCTAGTTCCGTTGTCAAACCAAAGTCCAATCCCTAAAACAGACTCTAAAGTCTGAATGAGGTGTTGATAAAGAAGACGATTGTCACTTCTGTGGAAAGTTGGGAGACTGGAAATTAAACTGTCATGCTTAATTGGAAGATCGGAAGATGATGATCAATAAGGGTCAAGCTTAAGGTATCGGGTTGGAATTGGAGTAAAGATAGTTGCTCTGGTTCGAGGAACTCGTTACTTAATTTTTGGCCTATAAGGAAAATTTAGAACTTAATAATTATTATAGCGTGCTTGCAATTGGCAGAGACATTATTTCAGTTTCTTGTTTGGACAAGAAAGGCTTTTCCATTTTATAACAATAGTTGTTTATTCTATTTTGATGATGAGCCTTATAATGTTGCACATCTAATTAACAATTTATATGTTCTAAAGTGACTCAAATCAAATATTACCTTTGGCACTGTCGTTGAGGCCATATTAATGAGAAACGCATTTCCAGAATACATAAGGATGCATTCATGGATAAGTTTGATTATGAATCATACCAAAAGATACGAATCTTGGTTTATTTGGTAAAATGACTAAAGCTCCTTTTACCGGACATGGTGAAGGGATCATTGAATGGGTATGACTTATACATAGTGATGTATGTGGTCATATGTGTACGATGACAAAAGGTAGATTTTATTAACTTCATAAAATTTACTAATTATTATAGTAGATACGGATATATGTATCTTTTGAAGAACTAATCCGAATCATTTAAAAAGTTCAAAGACTATAAAGATGAAGTAGAAAATATCAAAGAAAAGTTTTTTTTTTTTGATAGGAGAGATCACACCTTGTTGGACATGGTGTGATCAATGTTGAGTCAATGAATCTTCCAATTAGTTTCTGGGGTTGCACCCTGGAAACGGCTCCACATACACTTAACTGTGTTCCTACTAAATTGGTTCAAAAGACTCCTTATGAGATATGGACTGAGCAACGTCACAACATGTCATTTATAAAATTTTAGGGATGTGAAGCGTTTGTGAAACGTCTAATCTCTGACAAGCTAGGAGCAAAATCAGACAAATGTAATTTTGTGGAATACCCAACTGAAACAAGGGGTTATTCTTTCTATAATCCTTCCGAGAACAAAGTGTTTGTTGCTCGAACTGCTGAGAGATAGTGGGAGGATAATAGATCTCAATGAAGTTTGAGACCCACATGATAACGTTAAACCAGTGGAGGAACCTGAGTAGAATATACAAGAAAAATAATACTGCTCAAGAAACACAGGTGTTCGTAGGTTTAGTAGGATTCGCCATGAGCCCGAGAGATAATATGGATTTCTCTTGACTCAAGATGGTGATGTGATGCTTGTGGATGAAGATGAACCTCTCACCTACCTAGATACTATAAACACTCCAGATTCTAAGAGATGGCTGGATGCCATTAAATCTGAGATGGAATCCATGTATACTAATCAAGTATGGACTTTGGTTGATCCACCTGAAGGGGTAAAACCTATAGGGTGCAAGTGGGTTTTCAAGAAGAAGATCGACATGGATGCTAATGTACAGACCTATAAGGCACGATTGGTGGCAAAAGGTTTCAAGAAAATTCATGGTATTGACTATGATGAGACCTTTTCACTAGTTGTTATGGTCATGTCCATCAGGATTTTGCTTGCTATAGCTGCTTACTATGACTATGAAATCTGGCAAATGGATGTCAAAACCGCTTTCTTAAATGAGAGCCTTGAAGAAGATATGGATGTGTACATGACACACCCTAAGGGTTTTGTTGATCTAAAGGATGCTGGAAATGTATGTAAGTTGCGTCGATCCATTTATGGATTAAAGCAGGCCTCGAGGAGATGGAACATTTATTTTCATGAAACAGTCAAAAAGAGTTTGACTTTATTCAGAATGAAGATGAAACTTGTGTTTACAAGAAGTTTAGTGGGAGCCATGTGGCATTCCTAGTATTATATGTTGATGATATATTACTAATAGGGAATGACATTCCTTCTCTACAGACTGTGAAGACTTGGTTGAGAAATAATTTCTCAATGAAAGACTTAGGCGATGTGACATATATATTAGGGATCGAGATCTATAGAGATAGATCAAGGTGATTGATCAGCCTAATTTAGAGTACATACATTGACAAAGTTTTGCATCGATTTCAAATGCAAAGAGACTAAAATGGATATGTCCCAATGTCTCATGGGATAGTGATCTCAAAATAAAATTTGTCCTAAATCATTGGATGATAGGGACTGCATGAGTAAAATTCCATATGCGTCAGCAATTGGTTTTATAATGTATGCAATGATATGTACTTGTCCTGATGTCTCGTATGCTTTAACCATGATGAGTAGATACCGATCTAATCCAGGTGAAGGTCACTGGACGACAGTCAAGAATATTCTTAAGTACTTAAAGAGGACTAAAGATTCATTCTTGTTATACGGAGGAGATGTGAAGCTAGTTGTAAGAGGTTTCAGTGATACTGGTTTCTAGACAGATAACGATAATTTAATGTTTCTGTCTGGCTTTGTGTTTTATTGAGATGTTGTATGCTGGAATGGTTCACATCAAAGACAATTGTTGATTTTACAATAGAACCTGAGTATATTGATGCTTGTGAAGCAGCCAAGGAGGCTGTTTGGGCATGTACTTAGGAGATATCACCTAATTAATGAGATTAATGATCAAGGAGATATACATATATGTAAAGTGTATACTAATAATAATATTGCAGACACACTGACTAAGGCTTTGTCGCAGCAGAAGCACGAAAGTCACACTAGTTCCATGAGTATTGGATACTTGGGTAATTGGCTCTAGTGCAAGTGGGAGATTGTTAGTAATTGTGCTCTAGAGACAATACTTTTTATATTTTAAGGAAAATATTTATTATTAAGGATTATGTTTTATTGATTATTATTTATTTATTATATTTTATTTACTGCGTAATAAATTGAAAGCATAATAAATGTCCTTGGAATTTTGATACGTATTATATATCTTTAAGTATGTGACTTAAAAAATGAGATTATATGAATAGTATCTTATTCCTAAAATTCCCTAGTCGAGTATTATTATTTAAGGACAATAATAATGCACAAAGACTAGTATGTTTCTTGACAGATGACCACATCTCATTGGTCATAGGTATGGGGATACTAAAGTCAAGAACATAAGTGCATGTATCAATGCATGACACTGGAATGACCCGCCGTAAGATTCTACATGTTAAGTAAGTGTCATAAGTAATTCTCACTGTGATAATGGTGTAATGATCCTTAGACCTGAAATCATTATATTTCTATACGAGAATTAATATACTTTGATTACATTAAAAGTTACCTTTGACCGGGTGATGATAAAAGTGGACATTGGGTATATTATGAATCGTATGAGAAATATGAATGATCTAGATGAGATTTAATCCTCCTAATTTTAGGAGTGATATTATTAGCCTCTTGTTTGAGTGAGACTATGAAATGCACGGCCGTGCTCAAATGTTGATTTGATTTTAATAGTCTACTCATCGATCAAGAAAATAAAGATTAAATTTTGAAGAGGATGACACGAGACATGCCTTGAGTTTAATCTATAATATCAAGATTAAAGGGATTATATTACATGGAACATTATTCATGAAAGGCTTAATCGAATCACCGATTTATTATTATTACTTGGGTAGCAATGATGTATTACTAGATGCCGCTCATTGTTTACAATTTTAATTAGATATTAAAATTGTTGCCAACGTAATAATAACCTACAGGGTCACACACAAAGAACGCTTGAAGGAGAAATAATTTAAATTATGGATTTAAATTAAATAAGTAATTTATTTTATTTATGATATTAATTAAGTATGACTTAATTAATTATATAAATAGAATAAATGAATTACTTAAACTAAATCCAAAATTAATAATTAATTAATTAAGTGAGACTTAATTAACTAATTTAGAATTTTGGATTAGTATTAATTATAATTGGATTATAATTAGAAAACTTATTCCTCTCTCTATATAATCTTTTTATGGGCTGATTTAATAAGAGAGAGATTTTACAAAAACCCTAGCCGCTCTGAGAGAGGAAGAAGATAGAGAGAGAAGAAGTTTTCGGGTGCTAGTACACACCAATCCTTCATGAAAAGTGTTCGTGTGGATACCGTAGAGCGTAGATCGCGAGAGCGGGATACGTGGTGATTAAACAAGCTTTGGACCTCCATTAATCTTCCATTAATGAACTGTTAAAGCTTCTAAAGGTATTTATTCTTTATCTCCGAATTAAATCTTTTGTTTTCGCATGGATCCTGCGGAGGGTTTCGCTATTTTGATTTATTTTTCACGTTTATTCTGCTGCGTTTGTGTCACGAAACCCTTCAAATTGTTAATTGCTATGAGTTATTCGAATGCAATATGTGCATATTGGAATCTACTTGTGAAAGTCATATGACTAGGCTTATTTGTAAAAATTAGATAACAACTCAACTCAATAAGAAAAAGAAGTAAATAATAAGTATGATAACATGAATCAAGACAAACAAAGTTGACTAGACACAAAGAATCCTAAGAATCAGAAGTATAACAAAGAAGCTGCTACTTGTCACTGGAAGAAGTTCATTAAAATGTTCAAGCGTCGGTGAAAAATAAAAAAGTAGTGTTTCAGAAGATTCAAAAGATTCAGAAGATTTCAAGTGCCTACTACAGAATGATTCCAAGAAAAGAAGATATTGAATACAAAGAAAGAAGCAAGAACAAAACAAAAGATCACAGCTATTAAAGTTGAAAAGTGAAGAATATTTATTTAGTATGACAAAAATGAACCAGACAGTACATTTATGTGTCAACTAATTAAATAATTATTTATCACCTAGCTCAAGTGATATTCAAACAGAAGACAGGAAGACACAAGACAAATCAACAAGGATTATGCAGTGAAGAAACTAAATTAATTCTTCTATCAGAAGTTAATTAATAATTTAATTTATCTACTTAAATTAATTCACCTTGAATTAATTTAATTTATAAATTATTTTATTAATAATTTGTGGAATTAATTGAGTTAAAAGAAGATTTAATTTTACATATTAAGAAAGTCTTGCTGCATATAATTAAATAGAATTACCGAATTATCTCGGTAAGACATTTCAAAAGTCTTACCGAAATAATCCAGTAAGACCTTTTTCAATAGTCTTACCGAATTAAATCGGTAAGACCTTTTAAGAAAGTCTTACCGAGCAAACACTTGGCTCGGCAAGACTTTTCAAAAGTCTTACCGAGTTTTTAAAAGTCTTACTGAATTTAGAAAGTCTTGCCCAACAAATTTAGAAAGTCTTATAGGCTTATTTAAAAGGTCTTTTGATTTTTTAAATAAGTTCTATTCAAAAGTCTTGCTGGCTTTTTTCTCTATATATATGAGAAGATTGTCTTCATTATTTATAGATTGAAAAGATAAAAAACATTCAAATTTCAGAAATTTGTATGCATTGTAATATTCACAAATCTCTGTGCAAGTTTGAATATAATTAATTAAACTCGAACACTTCATGTCGAATTCATTCTAGATTATTTTATCAGTTATAAAATTTTCATCAGTTAATCTTTGTAATACTTTTCAAGTTAAAAATTATATCTTCTACTTGAACATTATTTCATTAAGACTAATATTTCGTGATTAATAAAAATAAGATTTTTTATATCCGAAATTTCATGACGATTTATAGATATTGTATTCCCTCCCCCTTCTACAATATCAGGGACTAACAACTTGTCTATTTAAATGAGAATTTCGAATTATAATAATATAATGTAGTAATTTTTGAATATATATTTATAAAATATTCGAGTTTTTCAATATGATGTAAATGGAGATATGAAATTGGGAATTTTATGGTTACAACTTGGCATGATAGGTACTTGGTGTCATGATATAATTATATATGTGCCTGTTTGGGCTAGTATTTGAATTATTTGGGTCGGTTGTATTCCGACGAATAGCTCTATATACAAGGGAAGTGCTGCCAAAATTTTTTAAAACCAACGATCTTTAAAACGTTATTACCACGTCGTTCCTGTATAGGCAAGGCTACCAGTTGAAAATAGTGATACATGATTAAGATTATATGATATGTGTTATATGCCTGTCAGTGTATGCCTGCTCAGTGGTATGTGTTTGCTAGTATACGTGATAAGGGTTAAAGTGTTATTGATATATCGAAAGGGGTAGATTAGATTAAACGTTAAAGAGAACGTCGGATATTTATAAGATACTGAAATAGTGCTATATATGTGTAGATTCGAAGGAAATAGAAGTGAAGGATAAAGGAAAAGCAATGGTAGAAAGTTATTTTATCAGTTAATCTTTGTAATACTTTTCAAGTTAAAAATTATATCTTCTACTTGAACAGTATTTCATTAAGACTAATATTTCGTGATTAATAAAAATAAGATTTTTTATATCCGAAATTTCGTGACGATTTATAGATATTGTATTCCCCCCTTCTACAATATCAGGGACTAACAATTGGCATCAGAGCTGGTTGATATTTTTTTTATCAGATCCAAACCAAAAATTCCGCAACTCATATACAAATCAAAAATTATTTTTAATTCGAAATAATTTTTTATTCGAAATAATTTTTTCACTACAAATTATTTTTGATCAAAAAATGTTTTCAGTCAAAAATTAAAATATTTTTTGAAACACTTAATTTTTATATCTTATTTAGATGAGTACCCAGAAAGTGACTAGTATCAAAATTCCACAGTTCGACAGAGAACACTACAATTTGTGGAAACATAAAATGCTACTGTTTATCGGTATTGTAAATCCCACGTACGCATTAGTCATGGTCAAAGGTGTTGAGACCCCTATATCAATTATTCTCGAACATACGATAGATGGGGTCGTAATCCCCCACAGACAGTTTCTGAAAAGTCCGGCAGACTATACAAATGAGGAAGCAAAAGCTGTGTCCCTTGATAATAACCTGAAGCTCATATTAATTGAATCCCTGGACTACGTAATGTACAATCAAATAGTCAATTGCAAAAATGCAAAACAGATCTGGGAAACAATTGAAATTATCAATGAGGGAACTAAAGAAGTAAAAGAGAATAGACTGGAAATCCTGACCTCCCAATATGAGCAGTTTAGATCCCACCCTGGAGAGGGTATCTCTGAGGTGTTTCAGAGACTAAACAAACTGATAAACGAGCTCAATATGAATGGAAAGTTTTATCAGAACCAGGAGGTAAACAGGAAGTTTTTGCTGACCTTACCCGAGCATCTGGAACACAGGATTGCAACTATCCGGGAATCTAGGGACATGAAGGAAGTAACCCTAGAAAGACTCTACGGAGTTTTAAAGACTTATGAGCTGGAACATATCCAAACCAGAGAGATGTACGGGAGAGGTAAGGTACTGAGTTCTTCCAAGGCATTAATGGTAGAAGCACCAGAGAAAGTAAAAGCGAAGGCTGTTGCACCTTCTGACAGTTCAACAGAGTATGTGATTCCAGAATTTGGACATACTTCTGACAAACAAGAAGATGGTGAGTTCTACTCGCTGGAAGAACTAGAACAGCTAGAAGATGAATCTCTAGTTATGGTTGCCAGGAAGTTTGGCAACATGAGATTCCGAAGAAATTCCTCATTCAGAGTTATGCCTAATTTTGGAAGATTCCAAAAAGGAGGTTCTTCGACTGCAGTATCAAAAAGCGGCTACAAGACCGGCTTAGTTTATAGAAGCAAGTTTCGCTGCTTCAACTGTAATGAGCTAGGCCACTTCGCAACTGAGTGCAAGAAGCCTAAGCAAGGGAAAAAGAGAGAGTCTTACGAAGAGCTCAAAGAGAAGTATGATGCGCTCGTGAAAAAGCATCAGGGAAAGTCCTATCTGGCAAAGGGCAGAAGCTAGGATGACTCAGATAATTATGATGAGGAAGAGTTGGGAAATCTTGCTCTTATGGCTTCATCCGAGGAATCACTATCTCCCACCCGTCAAGGAGGAATAGAGGTAAATCCTTCATGCCCTAAGATGTTTGCTCTACTAGGAAAAGAACTAAATGGCGAAAGAGATAAAGTTAAGAAACTCAGACTCAAAGTCAAAGAGTTAGTTGATGAGACTGAAGTTCTTAAACAGTTAAAAAGAAATCATGACAAGTTGACTGTTAAGTTGACTGAAGACTTAGCTGTTCAAGTCAGTAAAGTCAGTTGTCATGTTATAGTATAAACTAATCTCAGAAACCAGATAGAAGAAGAAAAGAAGAAGTGTCTTGCATATAAGAATTCCTCATATATTGTAAAGAACCTAGTTGACCCACAAGAAATAAGTCGTAAAGTTGGAATAGGCTTCGAGTACAATAAATCTATAGGAAAGCCAAGCAACATAACTCCCTTCAGAAAAAGTGCTGTTGAAAGGGGTATCCCACATGTTGTTAAAGACACACCTAAACCTCTCTTCATAACAACGATAGTTGAACCTATCCTTGAGAGCTCTGTACTGATTACATATGAAATGCAGTTGGAAGATCTTGAGGAAGAGAAGAAGAGAGGAAAACAGGTTAAGGACATAAAAGGAGTTAATGTCCAGAAAGAGAAGTGTGCACCGGAAACACCAGTGAAAGATGTGGGAACTTCTGATTCCCTCGGACCTGGTGTAGGTGCAAAAGACTTAAAGAATAAAATGAACAGACCTAACACGTTTGTTAACAGTAGGAACAGTAACAATAAATTTCATTCTACTGAGAACTTCAAATCTGCTGATAAAATTGAAGTAGAATCTGTTAAGCCACCTACTATGTTGAATAACATGCCTACTATTGATGCTTTTCATAAACCTTATGGAATAATGAATTGTATGTTATGTGCTTTTAATGCTATGACTGCTTACTTTAAATGCATGATAGCTAAGAAAGATAACATGACACCTAGACAGCACATCAATAGTAAATTCGCTAAATCCAAGATTGCGACTCCTTCACCTGAGAAGAAGGAATCATATATTTCTAAGTCTAACCAGAAAGTTGTTAAGACTGTTTTTAGGAAGGTAGGAACAGTCAAGGAAGATAATGATGTTATTCGAAAAGGAGCTGTTGTCAAAGCAGACAAAGTTCAATTCTTTAGGTATGCCGGGCCTAATCAATTTTGGGCTCCGAAGACGAATTAATCCGTTTGATAATTGCAGGGAGTTAAACAGGTAACCCGGGTTATATGGATCTTGGACAGCGGATCTTCAAGGCATATGACCGGAGATAGAGCCCTGCTATCAAACGTGGTTGAAAGAGTTGGCCCAGTCATCACCTTTGGAGATAACAGCAAAGGAATGACTAGGGATATGGCAAGTTAAATACTGGAAATGTTATCATTGAAAACGTCTCTTTAGTGGAAGGACTTAAGCACAATCTACTCAGCGTTAGTCAATTTTGTGATAAAGGGAAGTAAAATTTATCAAGGAGAAATGCTTAATAGCTCATTCTAAAGATGACAAACTGGCCTTGCGTGGAGTAAGAAAAGGAAACTTGTACGTAGCTGATCTCAACTCAGGAAATGAAAATGAAGCAAACTATTTCTATTCAAAGGCTTCATCAGAAGAAAGCTGGCTATGGAACAAGAAACTCTCACATCTAAACTTCAAAACAATGAACTCTTTAGTCAAGAGGGATATGGTGAGAGGACTGCCTCCGATGGAATTTACACAAGAAGGGTTGTGTGAGGCATGTCAGAAAGGGAAGTCAAAGAAAGCAACTCACAGAGGAACAGACACTACAAACATCACTGAACCACTTCAACTCCTACACATGGATTTATTTGGTCCAGTAAATATTCTGTCTATGTCAAGGAAGAAATATGCCTTATTGATTGTAGATGACTTCACAAAGTACTCGTGGGTTTTATTCTTGATCTCTAAGGATGAAACTCCAAATTTGGTGATTGATCATATAAAGCGGATTGAGCTAGATTCAAAGTTACATGTCCGGGCAATCAGATCAGATAATGGAATAGAATTCAAAAATGAAGTTCTGAATAACTTCTGCTCAGACAAGGGGATAACAAGACAATATTCAGCACCAAGAACTCCACAATAGAATGGAGTTGTAGAAAGGAAAAATAGAACCCGATTGAAGCTGCAAGAACTATGTTAAGTGAATCAAGGTTACCTATCTACTTCTGGGTTGAAGCAGTTAATACAGCTTGTTATGCTCAGAATCGAACTCTGATCAACAAAGATCATATGAAAACTCCCTATGAATTAATGGTTGGCAAGACACCTTCTCTCAAGTACTTTCATGTATTTGGAGCCAAATGCTTTGTGCTGAAGGATGGAGATGAACATCATGACAAGTTTGAGGCCAAGGCACATGAAGCTATTTTTGTCGGATATTCAAGAAGAGCATATATGGTGTACATAATTGATCAGCACCAAGTAAAAGAAAGTGTCAATGTAACTTTTGATGACACTAAATTCCCAAGTATCCAAAATGAAGATTTTTCTGAGTCACTAAAATTTGTCAATTATCCAGACTCACATTCTGATGATGAAGAAGAACCTGAGGTTGCAACAGGAAATAATGATGAAAATAATAATGATGATCCAGGTAATAGTGGTGGAAACAATGGTAACACTGGAGATACTACTAATACCAGTGGTGGATCAACAAGTCATCCTAGCAGCAACTCAGGGGGAGATGAAGGTTCATCTAGTAGAACACAACATCACAATGAATTTCGAGGCGAATCATCAAGATCAAACCTACCCAAAGAAAGGATATGGAGAAGAAATCATCCTTTTGAATTGATCATAGGTGATCCAGATGTTGGAGTTAAAACCAGAAGTGCAACTTCAAATGAATGTTTATTTTCAGTTTTTCTATCTCAAGCAGAACCAAAGAAGACTGAAAATGCATTAAGTGATCCAGATTGGGTTCTTGCCATGCAAGAAGAGCTCAATCAGTTTGAGAGACAAGAAGTCTGGACGCTGGTATCCAGAACTAAAGACAGATCTGTAATTGGCACGAAATGGGTATACATAAACAAGTTAGACGGTGATGGCATTGTAACAAGAAACAAAGCCAGACTGGTGGCAAAGGGTTACTCTCAGGAAGAGGGAATTGATTATGACGAAACCTACGCACCAGTTGCAAGACTTGAAGCCATCAGGATATTTCTGGCATTTGCAGCACATTCCAATTTTAAAGTCTATCAATTAGATGTGAAGAGTGCATTTTTTAATGGAGAGTTAGAAGAGGAAGTATATGTTGAACAACCTCCTGACTTTGAAAATCCAGAGTTTGCTAACTTTGTGTATTTTCTATTCAAAGCTCTCTATGGACTCAAGCAAGCACCAAGGACATGGTATGACACTCTCTCTGTATTTTTACTTGAAAATGGTTTCATTAGAGGTGTCATATATAAAACTCTCTTCTATAAATTGCATGAAAAAGAAATGATATTTGTCCATGAAAGGCATATGACTAGGCCTATTTGTAATAATTAGATGGCAACTCAACTCTAACTGTTAAAGAGAAGTAAATACTAAACACCAAACAGGAATCAAGACAAAGTCAGTCAACTAATCACAAAGGATCCAAGTATCAGAAGTATTTTTGTAGGATTGCTACTCAACACTGGATGAAGTTCATTTTTATGTTCAAGCGTCAGTGAAAATAAATATGTAGTAGTGGTTCTATAGTAAACAGAAGATATAGAAGATTTCAAGTGGTTACTACAGAAGATTCCAGAAGAAGAATGAAGACAGTGAAGAAGAAAATATGACGCAAGGCCTCTAATTTAAAGTTTTATAAATGGAGAATATTTATTAGTATGACACAAATGAACCAGACAGTACATTTGTGTGTCAACTAAAATAATATTCATTCTTCATTTAATTCAAGAGGTTTCAAGATCAAAAGACACAAAGAAAAGATGGGAAGATTTCAAGACTGACAGCACGGCTGCGACTAAAGATAGTATTTTAATTCTACTATCAATTGTTAATTAATTATTTAATTTATCTAATTAAATTAATTCAAGTTGAATTTAATTTAATTTATAAATTAACTAATTGAATTAAGTAGAATTAATTTACTATAAAAGAAATGTTTTAATATGAATTATATATATATATATATATAAACTGTTAGTATGACTTATCAATAAGTCATACCGAGTTTATTATATATATATATTCAAATAAGTCATACCGAGCCTGTATAAGCATAAGTCATACCGAATTGTTTCTATATATATATATATATAATCAGTTAGTATGACTTATTAATAAGTCATACCGAATGACTTGTTAATAAGTCATACCGAGCTATATATATATATATATATAATAAGTCATACCGAGATATCAATGCTCAAAAGGTCATACTGGATTGATTTTTTATTTAATTAAAAAGTCATACCGATTTTTTAATTAGAAAAATAAGTCATACCGACCAAAATAAGTCATGCCCAGTCTTTTATAAGTCATACAAGTGTTAAAATAAGTCATACAGACTTATTTTCTTGAAATTAAGTCATACTCATAAAGGTCATAGCAGCCATTTCAAATCTCTATAAATATGAGATGATCTCTTCACTTTTTCAGTTGTTCAACTTGTTAAGAGTTAGAAAAACAGATCAAATTCAGTAATTTATCTGCATTGTAATATTCACAGATTTCTGTGCTGAGTTTGAATATAATTGTTTAAACACGAACACTTCATGTCGAATTCGTTCTAGACTTTATATCAATTATATAACAGTTTTCTAAATATTAATTGTGTAATACTAATCAAGTTAAAATAATATCTTTCACTTGAAAAGTATTTCATTATAATTAATATTTCGCGAGTAATTAAAATAATATTTTTAATCCAATTATTCCGCGATTAATTTTCAGATATTGTATTCAACCCCCCTTCTACAATATCAGGGACCAATAATTGGTATCAGAGCTGGTTGATATAGTTAATATCAGATCCAAACCAAAAATTCCGCAACTCATTCAGATCTCAAAAATTATTTTAAATTCGAAATAATTTTTTTATTCGAAATAATTTTTTTTCTAAAAATTATTTTTGATCAAAAATTGTTTTAAGTCAAAAATTAAAATATTTTTTGAAACACTTAATTTTTAATCTTATTAAAGATGAGTACCCAGAAAGTAACTAGTATTAAAATTCCACAGTTCGACAGAGAACACTACAACTTGTGGAAACAAAAAATGCTACTGTTTATCGGGATTGCAAATCCCAAGTACGCATTAATTATGGCTAAAGGTGTTGAGCTCCCTATATCAGTTGTTCTCGAACATACAGTAGATGGGGTCGTAATTCCCCACAGACAGTTTCCGAAAAGTCCGGCAGACTATACAGATGAGGAAACAGAAGCTGTGTCCCTTGATAATAATCTGAAGCTCATATTAATTGAATCCCTAGACTACATCATGTACAACCAAGTAGTCAATTGCAAGAATGCAAAACAAATCTGGGAAACAATTGAAATTATCAATGAGGGAACTGAAGAAGTTAAGGAAAATAGACTGGAGATCCTGACCACACAATATGAACAGTTTAGATCCAACCCTGGTGAGGGTATCTCTGAGGTGTTTCAGAGACTAAACAAATTGATAAACGAGCTAAACATGAATGGAAAGTTTTATCAGAACCAAGAGGTGAACAGGAAGTTTTTGTTGACCTTACCAGAGCATCTGGAGCACAGGATTGCAGCCATCCGGGAATCTAGGGACATGAAAGAGGTAACCCTAGAAAGACTCTACGGAGTTTTAAAAACTTATGAGCTGGAACAGATCCAAACCAGAGAGATGTATGGAAGAGGTAAGGTACTGAGTTCCTCCAAGGCATTAATGGTAGAAGCACAAGAGAAAGAGGAAGTGAAGGCTGTTGCACCTTCTAACAGTTCAACAGAGTATGTGGTTCCAGAACTTGGACATACTGCTAACAAACAAGAAGATAGTGATTTCTACTCACTGGAAGAACTAGATCAGCTAGAAGATGAATCTCTAGTTATGGTTGCCAGGAAGTTTGGCAACATGAGATTCCGAAGAAACTCCTCATTCAGAAGTAAGCCTAATTTTGGAAGATTCCAAAGAGGAGGTTCTTCGACAGCAGTATCAAAAAGCGGCTACAAGACCGGCTTAGTTGATAGAAGCAAGTTTCGTTGCTTCAACTGTAATGAGCTAGGGCACTTTGCAACTGAGTGCAAGAAGCCTAAGCAAGGGAAAAAGAGAGAGTCTTACGAAGAGCTGAAGGAGAAGTATGATGCGCTAGTGAAAAAGCATCAAGGAATGTCCTATCTAGCAACAAGCAAAAGCTGGGATGACTCAGATAACGATGATGAGGAAGAGCTGGGAAATCTTGCTCTTATGGCTTCATCAGAGGGATCACTGTCTCCCACCAGTGACAGAGGAATAGAGGTAAATCCTTCGTGTCCTAAGATGTTTGCTTTGCTAGGTAAAGAACTAGATGGTGAAAGAGATAAAGTTAAGAAACTCAGACTCAAAGTCAAAGAGTTAATTGATGAGACTGAAGTTCTTAAACAGTTAAAAAGAAATCATGACAAGTTGGCTGTCAAGCTGACTGAAGACTTAGTTGTTCAAGTCAGTAAAGTCAGTTGTCATGTTGTTGTAGAAACTAATCTCAGAAACCAAATTGAAGAAGAAAAGAAAAAGTGTCTTGCATATAAGAATTCCTCATATATTGTTAAGAACCTAGTTGACCAACAAGAAATAAATCGTAAAGTTGGAATAGGCTTCGAGTATAACAAATCTGTAGGAAAACCAAGCAACATAACCCCCTTTAGAAAAAGTGCTGAAGAAAGGGGTATCCCACATGTTGTTAAAGACACACCGAAACCTCTCTTCATAACACCGATAACTGAACCCATCCTTGAGACCTCTGTAGTAATTGCATATGAAATGCAGCTGGAAGATCTTGAGGAAGAGAAGAAGAGAGGAGAACAGGTTAAGGACATAAAAGGAGTTAATGTCCAGAAAGAAAAATGTGCACTAGAAACACCAGTGAAAGATGTGGGAACTTCTGATTCCCCCAGACCTGGTGTAGGTGCAAAAGACTTAAAGAGTAAAATGAACAGACCCAACATATTTGTGAACAGTAGGAACAGTAACAATAAATTTCATTCTACTGAAAACTTCAAATCTGCTGAGAAAATTGAAGTAGAATCTGTTAAGCCTCCTACTGTATTGAATAACATGCCTACTATTGATGCTTTCCATAAACCTTGTGGTATAATGAATTGCATGTTATGTGCCTTTAATGCTATGACTGCTTACTTTAAACGCATGATAGCTAAGAAAGATAACATGACACCTAGACATCACATCAATAGTAAATTTGCTAAATCCAAGACTGCGACTCCTTCACCTGAGAAGAAGGAATCATATATTCCTAAGTCTAAACAGAAAGTTGTTAAGACTGTTTATAGGAAGGTAGGAACAGTCAAGGAAGAAAATAATGTTGTTCGAAAAGGATCTGTTGTCAAAGCAGACAAAGGTCAATTCTTTAAGTATGCCGGGCCCAATCAATTTTGGGCTCCGAAGACAAATTAATCCGTTTGATAATTGCAGGGAGTTAAACAGGCAAACCGAGTTATATGGATCCTGGACAGCGGATCGTCAAGGCATATGACCGGAGATAGAGCCCTGCTATCAGACGTGGTTGAGAGAGCTGGCCCAATCGTCACCTTTGGAGATAACAGCAAAGGAATGACTACGGGTTATGGCAAGTTAAATACAGGAAATGTTATCATTGAAAATGTCTCTTTGGTGGAAGGACTTAAGCACAATCTACTCAGCGTCAGTCAATTTTGTGATAGAGGTTACAAAGTAAACTTTATCAAGGAGAAGTGCTTAATAGCTCATTCTAAAGAAGACAGACTAGCCTTGCGTGGAGTAAGGAAAGGAAACTTGTACGTAGCTGATTTCAACTCGGGAACTGAAGCTGAAGCAAACTGTTTTTATTCAAAAGCTTCAACAGAGGAAAGTTGGCTATGGCACAAGAAGCTCTCACACCTGAATTTCAAAACAATGAACTCTCTAGTCAAGAGGGATTTGGTGAGAGGACTGCCTCCGATGGAATTTACACAAGAAGGATTGTGCGAGGCATGTCAAAAAGGGAAGTCAAGGAAAGCAACTCACAGAGGCACAGACACTACAAACATCACTGAACCACTTCAACTCCTACACATGGATTTATTTGGTCCAGTAAATATTCTGTCTATGTCAAGAAAGAAATACGCCTTAGTGATTGTGGATGACTTCACAAAGTATACATGGGTTTTATTCTTGAATTCTAAAGATGAAACTCCACATTTGGTGATTGATCATATAAAGCTGATTGAGTTAGATTCAAAGTTACCTGTCTGAGCAATCAGATCAGATAATGGAACAGAATTCAAAAATGAAGTTCTGAATAACTTCTGCTCAGACAAGGGGATAACAAGGCAGTACTCAGCACCAAGAACTCCACAACAAAATGGAGTTGTAGAAAGGAAAAATCGAACCCTGATTGAAGCTGCAAGGACTATGCTAAGTGAATCAAGGTTACCTATCTACTTCTGGGCTGAAGCAGTTAATACAGCTTGTTATACTCAGAATCGAACTCTGATCAACAAAGATCATATGAAAACTCCTTATGAATTAATGGCTGGCAAGAAACCTACTCTCAAGTACTTTCATGTATTTGGAGCCAAATGCTTTGTGCTAAAAGATGGAGATGAACGCATTGGCAAATTTGAGGCCAAGGCACATGAAGCTATTTTTGTCGGATACTCGAGAAGAGCATATAGGGTTTACATAATTGATCAGCACCAAGTGAAGGAAAGTGTCAATGTAACTTTTGATGACACTAAACTCCCAAGTATCCAAACTGAAGATTCTTCTGAGTCATTAAAATTTGATAATTATCCAGACTCACATTCTGATGACGAAGAAGAACCTGAGGTTGCAGCAGGAAATAATGACAACAATGATGGTAATGATCCAGGTAATAGTGGTGGAAACAATGGCAACACTGGAGATTCTACTAATACCAGTGGTGGATCAACAAGTCATCCTGGCAGCAACTCAGGGGGAGATGAAAGATCAACTGGCACAACACAACATCACAATGAATTTCGAGGCGAATCATCAAGATCAAACCTACCTAGGGAAAGGATATGGAGCAGAGATCATCCTTTTGAATTGATCATAGGTGATCCAGATGTTGGAGTAAGAACCAGAAGTGCAACTTCAAATGAATGTTTATTCTCAGTTTTTCTATCTCAAGAAGAACCAAAGAAGATTGAAGATGCACTAATTGATCCAGATTGGGTTCTTGCCATGCAAGAAGAGCTCAATCAGTTCGAAAGACAAGAAGTCTGGACACTGGTACCCAGGCCTAAAGATAGATCTGTTATTGGCACGAAATGGGTATACAGGAACAAATTAGACGGTGATGGCATTGTTACAAGGAACAAGGCCAGACTGGTTGCAAAGGGTTACTCCCAGGAAGAGGGAATTGATTATGACGAGACCTACGCACCAGTTGCAAGACTTGAAGCCATCAGGATATTTCTGGCATTCGCAGCACATTCCAATTTTAAAGTCTATCAAATGGATGTGAAGAGTGCATTTCTGAACGGAAAGCTAGAAGAGGAAGTATATGTGGAACAGCCCCCTGGCTTTGAAAATCCGGAGTTTGCTGATTTTGTGTACTTTTTTTTCAAAGCTCTCTATGGACTCAAGCAAGCACCGAGGACATGGTATGACACTCTCTCTGAGTTTTTACTTGAAAATGGTTTCACTAGAGGTGTCATAGATAAAACTCTCTTTTACAAATTACATAATAAAGATATGATATTTGTCCAAGTTTATGTTGACGATATTATATTTGGTTCTACTAACGAAAACTTGTGCAAGAGATTTGCTAAGTTAATGCAGAGCAGATATGAGATGAGCATGATGGGTGAGCTGTCATTCTTCCTTGGATTGCAGGTAAAGCAAAAGGAAGATGGGATTTTTATTTGCCAATCAAAGTACGTAAGAGATCTTCTCAGAAAATACAGTCTAGAAGATTCTTCACCGGCAAAAACCCCAATGCCAACAGCCACGAAGCTTGACAAAGATGAAACTGGTAAGAAAGTTGACATCACAAGCTACAGAGGTATGATAGGCTCATTATTATATCTAACTGCAAGTAGACCCGACATAATGTTCGCAACTTGCTTATGTGCAAGGTTTCAATCTGACCCAAGAGAATCTCATCTAATAGCTGTTAAACGGATTTTTAGATATCTAAAGGGTACACCAGATCTTGGAATTTGGTACCCTAAGGATACAGGTTTTGACCTAATAGGCTATACAGATTCAGATTATGCAGGGTGCAGGATGGACAGGAAAAGTTCTTCTGGAAGCTGTCAGTTTCTAGGACGAAGGTTGATCTCCTGGTACAGCAAGAAACAGCATTCAGTTTCTACCTCGACAGCCGAAGTAGAATACATTGCGGCAGGTAGCTGTTGTGCACAGATCTTGTGGATCAGGAATCAGCTAAATGACTACGGACTTGCGTTGAACAAAATTCCAATTTTCTGCGACAACACAAGTGCTATAGCTATTTCCAACAATCCTGTACAACATTCACGAACCAAGCACATTGACATAAGGTATCACTTTATCAGAGAGCATGTCATGAACGGAACTGTGGTGCTACATTTTGTACCCACAGAAGATCAGATAGCCGACATCTTCACGAAACCACTTAATGAATCCACTTTCTCAAAGCTGGTTAGTGAATTAGGGATGTTAAACATTGGCTAAATTTTTGATTACTAGGAATTAATTTGAGCTCATAAATATTAAATGTTAATATTTAAAGAATTTATGAGTCTTGAATTAATAAAATCCTAGGACTTATGAATTTTTGGAAAATTATCTTAAGATTAAATCAATATTCTTAGAAGATAATTTCTTCAATTAAAGCATAAGTAATTTTGTTTAAATTAAGCATTTATGTAATTTAATGTATATATTCACTAATTATTGTTGTACATTAATATAAATGATTATGTTATTAGTTATCCAATTAATTTACTTATTAAATTAATTCAAACATGAGTTAATTTAATTCTTAAATTAATTAGAACAATTAATAATGTAAATATTTATTATAAGTTAATATTTATTGAATAATTAATAATTTATCTAATATTCGAATAAGATTTTTATTATTTTATTTCGAATTTAGAAACAATTATTAATATAAGTAATTATTCTATTTTATTATTACAAATCAGCATGACTTTTATTTTAAATATCAGTATGACTTTTATATTTAAATTTTCGGCATGACTTTTTATTTTAGTAAAAGTCATACCGAGAGTTTAAAAGAAAAGTCATACCGAGACTTTACAATAAAAGTCATACCGAGATTTTACTGCTATGTCTTTTATTTTATTAAGAAATAGGTTGTTTTTTTTTCTCGGTATGACTTATTAATAAGTCATACCGAACCATTTTTAATACTCCTTCTCTACATTTAATAAGTCATACTCAGTATATGTATACACACACACTGCTATACACATCAACTCGAACAGTTCTCATCCAGTTTACAAAAATCGATTGATTTCCATCCATTTCAACTGATTTCAGTTGCTGTTACTTGCTGATTTCAAGCTCCTTGCTTGCTAGTTTGTTAAAATCGACTAAAACAAGCAAAACTCTGCCCATTTTTTTTCTAAAATCGCAGTGATTGTTCTTGTTCTTGATAAAAATCGAAGCAAGTGGTGTTGATTGTAACTAAAGACAGTTGTGTAGTGTATTGTTAACTAAAGCTGATTTGGGATTATTAGAAATTAGGTTTAAATTTTTCAAGTGTAACTTTTCGAATTTTGAATTGTAATTGTTCATTTTAATTTGTAATCGCACATTGTAATTTTATTAATTTGTAATAGCATAAATCAAAAAATTATGGCTGGTTATTGCGAATTAGTAAAAACTAATTTTGTTGGATATTTTAATCCGGTGATGTGTTCAGTCGAGAGGTTTCGACCGTGGATTATTTTTATGAATGAACATTCACTCGTCAGAACTGCAATTACTCTGAACGCCCCGTTGCAAGTGTTAGCACTAAGGGCTCTGTATTCCACTGCGAGGAATAGGAGTACTGCAGACAGAGTTCAATTCTCTTTCAGCATAGGAGATCATGAATATATGGTGACTGAAGATGACGTGAACAGGATTTTGGGCTTTCCAACTGACAATTTCATGGATCCACCCACTGTACCAGAAATTCTAGAATTTTTCTATTCTATTAGATATCAGGGTGAGATCAATTTGGTAAGACTGACAAAGTCCAAGTTGGTAAGTGAGTGGGACTATTTCTTTGACACGTTAGCCAAAGTGTTTGCTCCCACTACAAAGAACAACTTCAACAATATATCTTCACTACTGCAAATCTTTGGGTATTCTGTGGCTCACAACAGGAGGATAAATTTTGGGAAGTTGCTTCTAAAAGAAATTATAAGGAAGATGGGGAAACCAGAAAGCAGGGAACAGAATGTACAAGTCTACTATCCGAGGTTCCTGATGCTGTTTATGAATGACTTGTTGGTGGAAGAAGACAAAGCCTTATTTCAGAATGGTCCTGTAGAAGAATCTCCGACTTCTCAGAACCACCTATTTGCAAGGCTCCACAACAACCCCAAATTTCAAAATGTGCAAGTGGTAAGGACAGATTACATGGCTGAGATATTAGATCATATTGCTAATCCTGTGCAGGAACAAGAGCAAGAACAAGTGCCTATGCAATTAGAACATCCTGTGCACCTTCTACTTGAAGCTGCTCACCATGTCGATCAAGTGGCACAAGATCAACAGGTAATATCTCACTCACAATCTTCTAGTTCAATACCTATAGAAATATCTACTGCACTATTAGATTTATCTGTGGCGGACTATGATGGTGTTATTACACTCCAGGATATCAGCTACGAACCTGAAAACACACAGGTTCCGCCCCCAGCTGAATTAGAGCCTCAAACAGTTTCTCCTTCATCCTCTTCTTTGCTAAAAGTCAGAAAAAGGAAGAAACCTGTCAGAATAGTTAGGGGTCTTGGTGCTGATGTGAGTGAACCCGCAGCTCTGTCTCCACAATCTAAAAGATCTAAATTTCAACCAAAGACAACTGCAGACTCATCCTTTTCCTCTCAATGGGATATGGATTTTGACATGGCCATCCAAGGTTCTTTAGATACACTTGCTCAACCAAGTGATCTAATTCGTTGTTCGGCTACAGCTTCAGATAGTGAGGAAAGCACACTGCTAGCTCTCACACTAGCAGGACCTCCGCTTGCAGTTACACAAACACATGAGGGCACATTTGTTGAAGAAAATATTTTTAATAAAAACTGGTCGGATGCCACCTATGATGTGGACCATGACATTTTCGATGCAGTGCAGCATCAGATACCCTCCGAGGTACTTAGGGGCACCACAGACTCTAATAAGCCATACTCTACATTGTCTAAGGTGGTGACCCCCTGGATATATTACATCCAGTGATTTTAAAAGGTCTCGAATCCACTGGTGGATTTGAGAGGCAACCACTCCATAGAGGGAGATGGGACTCCATTCACGGAGTAGCTACGTCAGTAGCGGAGCCACTTCAAGTTAATCTTGTTGAGGACGCGCCTTCACAGGCATCAGAAGAGCAATTTGACTCTTCAAAAGCTATTGTTATATATGCAGGTACAGCTTCAGGATCTGGAGAAGAGCTAAACACGAGTGATGTGAGGCAAACACAAAGTGAAACACATGCACAGAGTGATAGTGAGATAAACAGGAGTGCAAGTGAGCTGAGTGCACACACACACAGTGTTCTATTATCTAAAATGGAAGCTCTCCAGAAAGAAATGCAAATTGTTCAGGCTGAGTTGGTAAAAGTAAAAGCACAAGCAGAAGAAAAATCTACATCTGCCTCTGTAACACAGCAGCTGACAATAGTACGAAAAGATGTTGATGATGTCAAAACCTCCATTCTTCTAAAAACTCAAGACATCCAGAGTGTACAGAATCTTATTGCTGAAGACATGAAAGAAGTCAGCAAATTACATGAAAAGATTGATGAGGTTGAGAAAAGCTTGACATTAACAATCATTGAAAATGAAAAGATCTCTACACAAAGATTCAGCAAACTGGATGATGGAATGACACATTTGAATGAAGGAATGAAGCAAGTCTATCTGACTATGCAGAAAATGTTGACATCTTTTGAAGCCTCTAAAACTCAAGAGGATCCCTCAACTAAGGGGGAGAAATCAAAGGAGAAAGTAGCTAAAGATGGAGGGGCTTCTACTCAAGACAAAGGGAAAGATAAACTGTATTCTGAAGATCAATTTCAATCGTATGATCCAGAACCAGAAAAACAGTTTTATGATCAAGAGAAATTCATTGATGATAGTGCTCATGATGAATCAAACTTTCCTGACTACTGCAGAGCTGAGGAAGAGATTGCATTTGATGAAGATTTTCTGTTTCCAGAAGAAAAAGAAGTTGATCCAGCCTATGAAGAGGCAATGAAGAAACTAAAAGAAGACATCAAGGCAAGTCATGCAAAAACTGAAAAACTGAAAGCTCTAGTCATAGAAAGAACAAAGGCAGAAAAAGAAGAAAGCCAAGAAAAGCAAAATCTCTGGGCCATAGCAGTCAGAGAAAAGAAGAGAGATGTACAGCTCAAGATTGGAAAGAAATGGGATACTGCAAGAGAAATAATGGACAAACATCAAAAGGGTCCATTTGAAGACAAGCATCTGAAATCAATAATTGAGCGTCTAGAAAAGTCAAATGACAACATTGACAACTTCATGAAAGCTCTGAAAGAGGAAGTGGACTACATCACTATCCTAGTGGATCACATTCTTGAAGACTGGCGGATACTAGTCTACACACACAGGAATGGAACATTCAGAATTTCCTTAGAGTTTTTCAGGCAAAGAAGTTTATCAGTAATATGGACGTTCTTGAACAAAATAAAGAGGAGCTCAGAAGAAAATGAACTTCTCAGAGATAGACTTAGAGTCTTTGCTACAGCTGTCAGTCCTCAGATCTTATTTGATCCTCATGAGGTAAGATTTTTCTCAAACAAGTTGTATCAAATCATGCAGTTAAATGAGGAATCTTTTAAGGGCTACACAGTTAAGTACATGATTCAAGTTGAAAGGATGCTAAGGTCAAAAGGTTTCAAATCCCAAGCTAAAATGGATGCTGCAGAGAAGATAAGAAACTACTGTCTGTCAAAAAGAATTCATTCATACATCAGGCAAATACCAAAGATAGATTCAACACAACCATCTGATGTAGAAGAAGAGATAGTAGATCCTGTTGAACAGGAAGTACTGTGGCAGTTAGCAAGAGCTGAACAAAGAAGGTTGTATGGAGAATCCACTACAACAGAACAATCAGTATCTGAACAAATACCGAGGACACCTGTTCATAAAGGTTCAATCCTAGAAGAAGGTGAAGTTGATACATCAGAAGACTGAAGACATAGATAGAACAAGATAGAAACTTTGTAATATTTGTTCAGTGCTAGAGGAACATCTATCTTGTATTTATCTTTTATGTATGAATCTGGAAAATTGTTAAATATAAAACCAGAACTTTTGTTTATTATTTACAGTCATTAAATGTCGTACTACTTTCTTAGTTGTTAGTTGAGTTATCCTCTAGGAATTTGTGTGTTAATTGTTTAACAACAAATAGGGGGAGATTGAAAGGCATATGACTAGGCCTATTTGTAATAATTAGATGGCAACTCAACTCTAACTGTTAAAGAGAAGTAAATACTAAACACCAAACAGGAATCAAGACAAAGTCAGTCAACTAATCACAAAGGATCCAAGTATCAGAAGTATTTTTGTAGGATTGCTACTCAACACTGGATGAAGTTCATTTTTATGTTCAAGCGTCAGTAAAAATAAATATGTAGTAGTGGTTCTATAGTAAACAGAAGATATAGAAGATTTCAAGTGGTTACTACAGAAGATTCCAGAAGAAGAATGAAGACAGTGAAGAAGAAAATATGACGCAAGGCCTCTAATTTAAAGTTTTATAAATGGAGAATATTTATTAGTATGACACAAATGAACCAGACAGTACATTTGTGTGTCAACTAAAATAATATTCATTCTTCATTTAATTCAAGAGGTTTCAAGATCAAAAGACACAAAGAAAAGATGGGAAGATTTCAAGACTGACAGCACGGCTGCGACTAAAGATAGTATTTTAATTCTACTATCAATTGTTAATTAATTATTTAATTTATCTAATTAAATTAATTCAAGTTGAATTTAATTTAATTTATAAATTAACTAATTGAATTAAGTAGAATTAATTTACTATAAAAGAAATGCTTTAATATGAATTATATATATATATAAACTGTTAGTATGACTTATCAATAAGTCATACCGAGTTTATTATATATATATATATTCAAATAAGTCATACCGAGCCTGTATAAGCATAAGTCATACCGAATTGTTTCTATATATATATATATAATCAGTTAGTATGACTTATTAATAAGTCATACCGAATGACTTGTTAATAAGTCATACCGAGCTATATATATATATATATAATAAGTCATACCGAGATATCAATGCTCAAAAGGTCATACTGGATTGATTTTTTATTTAATTAAAAAGTCATACCGATTTTTTAATTAGAAAAATAAGTCATACCGACCAAAATAAGTCATGCCCAGTCTTTTATAAGTCATACAAGTGTTAAAATAAGTCATACAGACTTATTTTCTTGAAATTAAGTCATACTCATAAAGGTCATAGCAGCCATTTCAAATCTCTATAAATATGAGATGATCTCTTCACTTTTTCAGTTGTTCAACTTGTTAAGAGTTAGAAAAACATATCAAATTCAGTAATTTATCTGCATTGTAATATTCACAGATTTCTGTGCTGAGTTTGAATATAATTGTTTAAACACGAACACTTCATGTCGAATTCGTTCTAGACTTTATATCAATTATATAACAGTTTTCTAAATATTAATTGTGTAATACTAATCAAGTTAAAATAATATCTTTCACTTGAAAAGTATTTCATTATAATTAATATTTCGCGAGTAATTAAAATAATATTTTTAATCCAATTATTTCGCGATTAATTTTCAGATATTGTATTCAACCCCCCTTCTACAATATCAGGGACCAACAGTCCAAGTCTATGTTGATGATATTATATTTGGTTCTACTAACGAAAACTTGTGCAAAATATTTGCTAAGTTAATGCAGAGCAGTTATGAAATGAGCATGATGGGTGAGCTATCTTTCTTTCTTGGACTGCAAGTAAAGCAAAAGGAGGATGGGATTTTTATTTGCCAATCAAAGTACGTAAGGGATCTTCTTAGAAAATACAGTCTAGAAGATTCTTCACCGGCAAAAACCCCAATGCCAACAGCCACCAAGCTTGACAAAGATGAAACTGGTAAGAAAGTTGACATCACAAGCTACAGAGGTATGATAGGCTCATTATTATATTTGGTTCTACTAACGAAAACTTGTGCAAAATCTTGGAATTTGGTACCCTAAAGATACTGGTTTTGAACTAATAGGCTATAAAGATTCATATTATGCAGGGTGCAGGATGGACAGGAAAAGTATGTCTAGAAGCTGTCAGTTTCAAGGAAGTAGGTTGATCTCCTGGTATAGCAAGAAACAACACTCATTGTCTACCTCGACAGCCGAAGCAGAATACATTGCGGTAGGTAGCTGTTTTTCACAGATCTTGTGGATAAGGAATCAGCTAAATGACTATGGACTTGCGTTGAACAAAATTCCAATTTTCTGCGACAACATAAGTGCTATAGCTATTTCCAACAATCCTGTACAACATTCACGAACCAAGCATATTAACATAAGGTATCATTTTATCCGAGAGCATGTCATGAATGGAATTGTGGTGCTTATTTTGTACCCACAGAAGATCAACTAGCCGACATCTTCACAAAACCACTTGATGAATCCACTTTCTCAAAGCTAGTGAACTAGGGATGTTAAACAATGGTTAATTTTTGGTTGCTAGGAATTAATTTAAGCTCATAGATATTAAATGTTAATATTTAAAGAATTTATGAGACTTGAATTAATAAAATCCTAGGGCTTATGAATTTTTGAGTAAATTATCTTGAGATTAATTTAATACTCTAATAAGATAATTATTTCAATTATTGCATAAGTAGTTTTTATTTATTTTAAGCATTTATAAGCATTAGTATGTAAATTATTGTATAGTTATCAAATTATTACTGTACATTAATAATTAGTATTTTATTAATTAGTTAAATTAATTTATTCTTTATGTTAATTCAAGCCTGAATTAATTTAATTCCTAAATTAATTAGAACAGTTAATAAAACAAGTAATTATTATATGTTTTTAATAATTTAGTAGCATGTAAATATTTATTTTAATTATTATTAATCAATCTAATTTTCGAATAAAATTTCCTTTATTTTATTTCAAATTTTAGAACAATTAATAATAATTATAAGTATTTATTTCAGTTCTTGTACAATTGTTTATTATTTATATTTAGTTTTATGTATTTATTCTAAAGTTTGCATTTTTTAAAATCTTTCGGCAGGACTTTAGATTTAAAAGTCTCGGCAAGACTTTTCCAAAATTCTTACCGAGATCTTATAATAAAAAAGTCTTACTGACTATATATATATATTTATTATTCTGTTTTATTTCTTTGTAAAACTCAGCAAGACTTTTAATTTGAAAAACTCGGTAAGACTTTTGAAAAGTCTTACCAAGCCATTTGTATAAAAAGTCTTACCGACAGTTTTCTTTTACTTAATCATTTTTAGCTTATTAAAATTCTTACTCAGTTTCTAATATATACACACACACTCAGTCGTATACATACACCAGGAAACTGAGCAAGACTTTTGAAAAACTCTCAAAACCCTTCGATTTGAACATCAAAACAAATGATCTCAGTTGTTGTCTTTGATTTCTACAAGCTTTTGCTTGCTTGGTTACTATTTAATCATCAAAATCGACCGAAACTCTGTCCATTTTTCAAAAAAACGAACTTTTCTTGGATTTTCTGTCGTGATTGATTAATCTGGGATTAGTAAGGACTATGTTTAGATTTGTTAAAGTTAGGGTTTTTGAGTTGTATTTTTTTTGTCGAGTTGTATTTGTTTTTCAATTGTTCTTGTAATTTTCGATTAAAGGGCTAGTTAAATAGTTAATTAATTAATTATTGTAATTAATTAATTAAAATAGTAGCCATGTTTGTAATAGCAAAAACAAATTTTATCGGGTATTTTGATCCAATTAATTACAAGGAAGCAAGATTTAGACCCTGGATCAGGTTCATGAACGAACATTCGTTGGTTCGAACCGCAATTACACTGAGCACCCCATTGCAGATTGAACCTCTGAGAGCCCTATATTCAACAGCGATGAATATTACTAATGATGGGCTGGTTCAATTTTCCTTCAGCATTGGAGAGACGGAGTACTTGATAGATGAAGTGGATGTGAATAGGGTCTTAGGGTTCCCGAAGGATAATTTTGAGACCTTGCCCACAATTGAGGACATCACAAACTTCTTTTATTCAATTCACTATCAGGGTACAATCGATCTGGAAAAGTTGTCTAAATCTCAGTTAGTTGGTGAATGAGATTATCTGTTTGACACTTTGGCAAAAGTTTTTGCTCCAACAATGAAAAGAAACTTCCACAACATATCCACACTACTTCAAGTGATTGGTTTTTCGATAGCTCACAACAGGAGGATCAATTTTGGGAAACTAATCTTGACAGAAATAATCAGAAAAATGGGCACTGCTGAAAGCAGGAGACTGGACGTAGATCAGAAGGTAGCTTATTTTTACCCTAGATTTCTAATGCTCCTGATGAATTCTATTTTATCATAGGAGGACAAAGCTAGATTTGCGAACAGTCCAGTGGAAGAGTGCCCTTCAACACAGAAAAATTTGTTCACCAGGTTTGGTAACAAGAACAAATTCGAAGGGGTACCCATTCATCTCACAGAATATATGGCTGGTATTTTCAACATAATAGTCAACCCAGCACAAGCTCAACCGCATCAGCATGAGCAAGTAGAATTGCAAATGGAATCGGGAAGTTCTACACAACTATTAATTGAAGCTGCCCTCCATGCAGAACAGGAAGTACATGAACAACAGGTAATATTATACACCTTAGCTTCTAATTTCTCTCCTATATCTATAAGTAATTTAAATTTAAATTTATCTGTGGCGGACTATGATTGTGGTCTTACACTTCAGGACTTCGGCCATGAACTTGAAAACACACAGGTTCAAACCCAGGCTGAGTTAGTGTTGGGTTCCAAGGCATAAAACGCAACGGATTAAACGTAAATATAACGAAAATTTCGGAACCCTAACGCAGGATCATGTATAAGATTGACAGATTATGGTGAAACGGAATCATACCTTTGTCTGGTCTTGACTTACACGAACTCAACGGAGATCCTAGCTTTCACGACTTGTGTCTTCCTCTCGAAAGCACCTCTATGGTATCCACACGAGCACCTTCAAGAACGTCTCATGATCTTGATTACGGAATGGATGTACTAGCCTCCTTTTATGATTTCGAATTCTGCCTCTGCCTTTTTCTCTCTGCCTTTGCTGCTGCTAGGGTTCGTTTTTCTTAAAAACTTCCTACCTATTAACCCTACATTATCTATTTATAATGGTTGGTTAATAGGCCCATAATAGCAACCCATAACAGCAAAGCCTAACCCATGTAGGTTTAGGATTAAATAATAAAACCGAATTTTATTATTTAATTAATAACTAAGTCACACTTAATTATTAATGGCAGAATTCAAATTCGAATTTATATTATTTCAATTAATTAAGTCTCACTTAATTAATATAATAAAATTCAAATAATCATCAATTAATTTAAATCTATAATTTAAATTAATTATTCCTTTAAGTACTCTATGTGTGTGACCCTATAGGCTATTATTTAATTAGCAATAATTTTATTCTCCAATAAAATTATAAACAATGAGCGGTATCTAGTAATACATCATTGCTACCCAATTAAATAATAATTAAATCGTGATTCGATAAAACCTTTCGTGATTAATGTTTCCGTGTAATATAATCCCTTTAACCATATATATTATAGATTAAACTCGAGGCATGTATTTAGTCATCCTCTTCAACATTTAATCCGGGTTTACTTGATCCATGAGTAGACTATGAAAACAAATCATTATTTGAGCACGGCCATGCATTTTATAGTCTCACTCAATCAAGAGGCCAATAATATCTCTCCTAATTATAGGAGGGTTAAATCCTTTATCTATCATTCATATTTCTCATACGACTCATGATATACCCGATGTCCACTTTTATCATCACCCGGTCAAAGGTAACTTTTAATATAGTCAAAGTATATTAATCCTCGTATAGAAATATAATGATCTCAAGTCAAAGGATCATTGCACCATTATCACTGTGAGTCTTTCTTATGACTTTATTAAACATGAAGAATCTCACTGTGGGTCTGTCCAGTATCATGTACTCCTACATGTACCTATGTATTGACTTTAGTATCCCCATACTTATAACCAATGAGATGTGGTTATCAGTCAAACAACATACTAGTCTATTTATGTATTATTATTGTCCTATAATAATAATACTCGACTAGGGACATTTAAGAATATGATATATTATATAATCTCAAGTTCAAGTCATGTACTAAACTATACAATGTGTATCATGATTTTAAGGACATTTATTATGCTAACAAATATATCGCAGTAATTAAAGTCATAATAAATATGTTTATTGAATAATCAATTGACATAAAGGTTTATCAAAATAAACATTGTATTGCCTCTAGGGCACCTACACCAACAATCTCCCACTTGCACTAGAGCCAATCACCCATGTATCTAATACCCATGGAACTAGTGTGACCGTCGTGCTTCTTCTGCGACAAGCCTTTGGTCAGTGGGTCTGCAATGTTATCATTTGTGTGCACTTTACATATGTGTATGTCACCCCTTTCATTAATCTCTCGAATGAGGTGATATCTCCTGAGTATGTGTTTGGTTCGGGAGTGAGCTCTAGGTTCTTTAGCCTGTGCAATGGCTCCATTATTATCGCAGTATAGATCAATGGGATCTGCGATCGATGGAACCACTCCCAAATCAGTAATGAATTTTCGAATCCAAACAGCTTCCTTAGTCGCTTCACAAGCTGCAATGTACTCAGCCTCCATTGTAGAATCAGCTACTGTTTCTTGTTTTGAACTCTTCCAACTTACAGCACCTCCGTTTAGACAAAACACAAAACCAGACTGTGATACAGTATCAACCCTGTCTGTTTGAAAACTTGCATCGGTGTAACCTTTTACAACCAGTTTTTCCTCTCCTCCATACACCAAGAATGAATCTTTAGTCCTTTTCAAGTACTTTAGAATATTCTTGACAGCCGTCCAGTGACCTTCACCTGGATTAGATTGGTATCTGCTCGTCATGCTTAAAGCATACGAAACATCTGGGCGAGTACATACCATCGCATACATGATGGATCCAATTGCTGAGGCATATGGAACCTTACTCATGCGGTCCTTGTCATCCAATGATTTCGGACACTGATCTTTAGAGATCGTTATCCCTTGAGACACGGGGACATATCCCCTTTTTGTATTTTGCATACCAAAACGATGCAAAACCTTATCGATGTATGTACTCTGACTTAGACCGATCATCCTTCTAGATCTATCCCTATAGATCCTCATTCCTAGAATGTAGGATGCTTCTCCTAAGTCTTTCATAGAGAAGTTGCTCCCTAACCAAATCTTAACAGCCTTGAGAGAAGGTATGTCATTCCCCATTAGTAGTATGTCATCAACATATAGTACTATGAATGCCACAAGGCTCCCACTAACCTTCTTGTAAACACAAGGTTTATCTTCGTTTTGAACAAAGCCATACTCTTTGACTGTTTCATCAAAACGGATATTCCATCTCCTAGAGTCTGGACTGTTCATAGCATCTTGGTATGTGAGAGGCTCATCTTCATCTATGAGCATCAAATCACCACATTGAGTCAAGAGAAATCCATATCTCTTTGGCTCATGGCGAATTCTACCAGTTCTACGAACAACCTGTGTTTGTTGAGCATTATCATTATCCTGCTCATGTTCCACTTCAGGTTCAATGCTATTTTGTGGTTCTCGATCTTCATCGAGGTCTATAGTTCTCCCACTGTTTCTTTTGGAAACAAAATCTCTTTCCATGAAAACAGCATCTCGAGCAATAAACACTTTCTGCTCAGAAGGACTATAAAAATAATACGCCTTTGTTTCTTTAGGGTATCCCACAAAATTGCGCTCTTCAGATTTAGGTCCAAGCTTGTCAGATACTTGACGTTTCACAAACGCCTTGCATCCCCAAACTTTCATAAAGCTCATGCCTGACCGTTTCTTCTCCCATATCTCATATGAAGTCTTTTGAACCTTCTTAGTAGGAACACGGTTAAGTGTGAAAGCCGCTGTTTCTAGAGCGTAACCCCAGAAACTAATTGGAAGATCTGCATGACTCATCATCGATCGCACCAGGTCCAACAAGGTGCGATTTCTCCTCTCTGAAACTCCATTCCATTGAGGTGTTCCTGGCGGAGTGAGTTGTGATACAATACCACACTCCTTTAAATAATCTTTAAATTCAGTGCTCAAGTATTCTCCTCCATGATCAGATCGTAAGATTTTAATACTTGCACCTCCGCCAATTTGCTTTTCTACTTCAGCCTTGTATTCTTTGAACTTTTCAAAAGAATCGGATTTATTCTTCATAAGATACCCATATCTACTGAAATCATCAGTAAATGTTATGAAGTAGTAGTAGCCTCCTCTAGCCATCACACGCATTGGGCCACATACATCACTATGTATTAGCTCCAGACGTTCAGTGGCCCTTTGACCCTTACCAGTGAAAGGGACTTTAGTCATTTTACCAAGCAAACAAGATTCGCATTCTTGGTATGATTCAAAATCAAACTTATCCAAGTATCCACCCTTATGTAATTTGGATATGCGTTTCTCATTTATATGGCCTAGACGACAATGCCAGAGGTATGTTTGATTTGAGTCATTAACTTTAAGTCGTTTGTTTTCTATATTACAGACAGGATTATCTAAGTCAAGAACATATAAACCATTAAACAAACGCGCAACACCATAGGTTAAATCATTCAAAGCAAAAGAGCAACTGTTGTCCTTTATTGTAAACGAAAAACCTTTCTTGTCCAAACAAGAAACAAAAATAATGTTTCTGCGAATCGCAGGCACGTAATAACAATTATCCAGTTCTAAAACTAGCCCAGAGGGCAAAGATAAATAATAGGTTCCTACAGCTAAAGCAGCAACTCTTGCTCCGTTGCCAACTCGTAGGTCCATTTCTCCTTTAGCCAATGTCCTACTTCTCTGCATTTCCTGCACATTTATACAAATGTGAGAAGCACATCCGGTATCCAATACCCAAGATGTAGAAATAGACAGATTGACTTCTATAACATATATACCTGAATTAGAAGCTTGCTCAGCCCTCTTCTTCTTCAGATCCTCCAAGTAAACTGAACAGTTTCTCTTCCAGTGACCAGTTTTCTTACAGTAGTGACATTCACCCTTAGCGACCCCACCTTTAGGCTTTAAAGCCTGTTTGGGACCTGACTTTGGCTTGGGTGTAGAATCAAAACCTGTCTTCTTCTTACCCTTCCACTTGCCTTTCCCTTTGGCCTTACCTTTATTGCCCACCATCAGTATGGGAGCAGGTTCAACCGTCTTCATGTTGGTCTCATATGTTCTCAACATAGCCAATAATTCAGTAGGTGTTTTGTCAAATTCATTCATGTTGTAGTTTATGATAAACTGGGTGAATTTGTTGTTCAAAAAATTCATGATTAGGTCAAATACCAATTTCCTGAATAATCGGGAAACCCAAAGTATCAAGATACTCAATGTAACCAATCATCTTCAGAACATGTGGGCCAACTGGTTCACTTGCCCCTTGTTTGCAATTAAAAAGTGACTTGCTCGTGTTGAACCTTTCTTGACGAGTTTGGCTTGCAAACATGCTTTGCAAGTGCTCATAGATAGTATATGCATCCATATGCACATGCTGTCTTTGAAGCTCAGCACTCATAGTTGCCAACATAAGACATGCAACATCAGTTACATCATTCTTATCCTTTGTATGGGCCGCTCGTTCCTCAACAGTAGCGCCCTCAGGAAGGGGACCTGCCGGAGGAATATCAATGACATGAAGCTTGCGCTCCTGCCTGAGGACAATCCTCAAATTCCTCTGCCAGTCTAGGAAGTTGTTTCCTCCTGTCAGCTTATCCTTCTCAATGACAGATCGTGCGGATAGTGTGTTTGTGTTGTTTGTCATTACTTGGTATCTACAATGATAATAGCACAAAATAAACATTAGATTGTCTGAGTTATTTATTATGTTCAAATGATTATGATACATTCATAATATATCTCCCACTATTTTTATCAAATTAATAGCCCTTACTATTAATTTGGAAAGTATATCCCATAATTCTTTCTAGTGAGCCAAGATCCATATTTCGTCATGTCTTAAGTCAACCACTGGAAGTCCTTAAGAATGATTATTTAGGTAGACAACATTTATCAATTATATCATATATAATTCTTGGATAGTTTGGTGAGCAACGATTGATCTTATCTATCTAATAGATTTTTAACCAAACTCTATGCTTCTAAGTTCATAATGGTTGAATATAACCGTTTACTTTCACCTTATTATGACGACTCAGTTAAGTTTGACCCAATGATACAACGGCCGAATATAATCGCTTATATTCGTCGCATCTCACCACGATAGATAGGAGTCCCCTGTCACTGACAGTCTTTCCCCTAATCGATCTAGGATTCGATGAATGTTCATTAATTGGAAAGCATCCGATTAAAACTTAATATTTTGTTAAGGGGTTTAGAAAATTTACGACGATCATGATCACATCATGAAGAGATCCTCAATTTTTCCTTGAACTAAATATTTCAAATTGACATCTTAAATTGTTCATTTCCCAGGTAGATGGAGGATACCAGTGGTCACACTTAAAACCCATCAGCCTTACGAATACGCATATCCGTTTTTGTCAGAAAATCCCAATTATAGATATCAAAATCCATATTCAATTCCGTGTTTTAAAAATCCATATTTCATAAACACAAGAATCTCATGATCGTTTGTTAATTTTAAAATCTTAAATCGTTACAGATTTTATCTTGTTTAGCATGGCAAGCATGGCATGGGTGACGTATCTAATACATGCATACATCATTAATCTAATTAAAGCATGCATCTTCTACTCTACACATATATTCATACATCAATATGTAAAGTGCAGTATGTAAACGTGCTTGGTTATGACCCCTTTCCTATGTGATCCTTTCGAGCTAATGAAAGGATCAAAGTCAATCTATGGTGGTGAAATATAAATACAATTACATGTCTTCATTCTTCTTGTATCCATAGGTGCTTGCTCCTCTCTTGGATCATCCTTCAATCTTCATGTACATTACATGGAATAATTGAATACAACCTATACTAATGTACTTACATAAGAAAACTCGAGTTACATTCGAGGTTAAACAATTACAAGAATGAAGAAAACGACATGCAAGTCGTATTTATAAAACCAAAACCAAAACCATTAATCTAGGGGTCTAAGGGCCATAACCAGCACCATGCTCAAGTACACAAAATAAAATATTGCGGGGGTCCGGGGGCGGCAGCCCCTGGGCGGGGGTTCGGGGGCGGCAGCCCCCGGGCGGGGTTTGGGGGAGGCAGCCCCCAGCTGGGGTCGAGCTGCCAGGTCAGCTGGGAAATTTTTTATTTTCGAAGACCAGTCCTATTCAGAAATCATCAATTTCTGAACTACAGATCATATCTGTTGGCCTTTTTCCCCACTGCAATTTATACAGTCCATCAGAGTTTACTGCTAAACTCTGATCAGCACAGTCCATCAGAGTTTACTGCTAAACTCTGATCAGCATAGTCCATCAGAGTTTACTGCTAAACTCTGATCAGAGACCATCGGAGTTTGTTAAACTCTGACCATGCTCTATACTCTGACCTGACCATCAGAGTTTATTAAACTCTGAGCGAGTCCATCAGAGTTTGTTAAACTCTGACACAGTCCATCAGAGTTTACTGCTAAACTCTGATCAGACCATCAGAGTTTATTAAACTCTGAGCGAGTCCATCAGAGTTTGTTAAACTCTGACCCAGCCCCAATTTCACAAACTCTGATCAGACACTGAATATACATTCTCTGACAGTTACATATTGGCAGAAGCATAGCAGTCTCATAACAGGCATGGCAGTCGCATAACAGATTATGACAAAGCAGTAGCATGGCATGGCAGTCACCAAAACAGGCATGTATGCATCAAATACATAAAACACGTAACCAAATCAGTCCCTTATACACGTAGCTCTGATGCCATTGTTGGGTTCCGAGGCATAAAACGCAACGGATTAAACGTAAATATAACGAAAATTTCGGAACCCTAACGCAGGATCATGTATAAGATTGACAGATTATGGTGAAACGGAATCATACCTTTGTCTGGTCTTGACTTACACGAACTCAACGGAGATCCTAGCTTTCACGACCTGTAACTTCCTCTCGAAAGCACCTTTATGGTATCCACACGAGCACCTTCAAGAACGTCTCACGATCTTGATTACGGAATGGATGTACTAGCCTCCTTTTATGATTTCGAATTCTGCCTCTGCCTTTTTCTCTCTGCCTTTGCTGCTGCTAGGGTTCGTTTTTCTTAAAAACTTCCTACCTATTAACCCTACATTATCTATTTATAATGGTTGGTTAATAGGCCCATAATAGCAACCCATAACAGCAAAGCCTAACCCATGTAGGTTTAGGATTAAATAATAAAACCAAATTTTATTATTTAATTAATAACTAAGTCACACTTAATTATTAATGGCAGAATTCAAATTCGAATTTATATTATTTCAATTAATTAAGTCTCACTTAATTAATATAATAAAATTCAAATAATCATCAATTAATTTAAATCTATAATTTAAATTAATTATTCCTTTAAGTACTCTATGTGTGTGACCCTATAGGCTATTATTTAATTAGCAATAATTTTATTCTCCAATAAAATTATAAACAATGAGCGGTATCTAGTAATACATCATTGCTACCCAATTAAATAATAATTAAATCGTGATTCGATAAAACCTTTCGTGATTAATGTTTCCGTGTAATATAATCCCTTTAACCATATATATTATAGATTAAACTCGAGGCATGTATTTAGTCATCCTCTTCAACATTTAATACGGGTTTACTTGATCCATGAGTAGACTATGAAAACAAATCATTATTTGAGCACGGCCATGCATTTTATAGTCTCACTCAATCAAGAGGCCAATAATATCTCTCCTAATTATAGGAGGGTTAAATCCTTTATCTATCATTCATATTTCTCATACGACTCATGATATACCCGATGTACACTTTTATCATCACCCGGTCAAAGGTAACTTTTAATATAGTCAAAGTATATTAATCCTCGTATAGAAATATAATGATCTCAAGTCAAAGGATCATTGCACCATTATCACTGTGAGTCTTTCTTATGACTTTATTAAACATGAAGAATCTCACTGTGGGTCTGTCCAGTATCATGTACTCCTACATGTACCTATGTATTGACTTTAGTATCCCCATACTTATAATCAATGAGATGTGGTTATCAGTCAAACAACATACTAGTCTATTTATGTATTATTATTGTCCTATAATAATAATACTCGACTAGGGACATTTAAGAATATGATATATTATATAATCTCAAGTTCAAGTCATGTACTAAACTATACAATGTGTATCATGATTCTAAGGACATTTATTATGCTAACAAATATATCGCAGTAATTAAAGTCATAATAAATATGTTTATTGAATAATCAATTGACATAAAGGTTTATCAAAATAAACATTGTATTGCCTCTAGGGCACCTACACCAACAGTTAGAGCCCCAAAAAGTTTCTCCTTCACCTACTTCACTAAGTCATATTCGAAAGAGAAAGAAACCTGTTAGAAAAGTTAGGGGGAGAAGTGTAAGTGGAAGTGAACCCGCAGCTCTGTCTCCACCTTTAAAAAGATCGAGATCAGACACTGAGACCACTGCAGACTCATCCTTTTCCGATCAATGGGATATGGATTTTGAAACGGCTATCCAAGATTCTCTAGATACACTCGATCAAACCGGTTATTCTATTCGCCGTACAGCCACGACATCCGGTTCAGGTTCAGATTCTCACACACTGCTAGCTCTCACACTAGCAGGTCCTCCACTTGCAGAAACTCAATCACAGGAGTGCACAATGATTGTTGAACAAAATGTTTTTGAAGAAAACACGTCGGAAGCCACATTTATCGTGGACCAAGACATTTTTGATGCAGTACAACATCCAATACCATTACAGGTATTTAGGGGCACCACGGACTCTAATGAGCCACTCAATACATTGTCTAAGGTGGTGACCCCACTGGATTTCTTACATTCAGTTCTTTTAAAAGAAGGTCTCAAATCCACTAGTGGATTTGAGAGGCAACCACTCTTTAGAGGGAGTTGGGACTCCATTCACGGAGTAGCTACGTCAGTAGCGGAGCCACTTCAAGTTAAACTTATTGAGAACGCGCTTTCACAGGCATCAGAAGAGCATTACGACTCTTCAACAGCTATTATTATATATACAGGTACAACATCAGAATCTGGAAAGGAGCAAAACACGAGTGACGTGAGGCAAACACCAAGCGAAACACCTGCACATAGTTTAAGTCAAACAAATAGGAGTGCAAGCGAGGTGAGTGCACACACACAGTGAACTACTATCCAAGATGGAAGCTCTCCAGAAGGAAATGCAAATTGTCCAAGCTGAACTAGCCAAAGAAAAAGCACAAACAGAAACCAAGTCTGCCTCTGTAACAGAACAGCTGACAATTGTGCATAACGATGTTGAGAATGTCAAAACATCCATACTTTTAAAAACTCAAAATATCCAGTATGTGCAGAGTCTCATTGCTGAGGATATGAAAGAAGTAAGATCATTAGAGCACAAAATTGATGAAGTGGAGAAAAGTCTGACCTTGACAATAATTGAAAATGAAAAGATCTCCACTGAACGATTCAGCAAACTAGATGATGGAATGACTCACTTGAAAGAAGGCATGAAACAGGTCTATATGGCCGTGCAGAATCTTATGGCATCTTTTGAAGCCTCAAAATCTCAAGAGGATCCCTCAACTAAGGGGGAGAAAGCAAAGAAGAAAGTAGTAGCTGAAGATGAAGGGGCTACTGAAAAAGATAAAGGAAAAGCAAAGCTGTATTCTGAAGAACAGTTTCAACCATCTGATCCAGAACCAGAAGAACAGTATTATGCACAAGAACAATTCATTGATGACAGTGCTCATAATGAATCATACAATCCTGACTACTGTAGAGCTGAGGAAGAGACTGACTTTGATGAAGATTTTTTATTTCCGAAAGAAAAAGAATTTGATCCAGCTATGAAGAGGCAATGAGGAAACTTAAAGAAGATATCAAGGCAAGTAATATTAAAACCTAGAAGTTGAAAGCTCTAGTCAAAGAGAAAACCGAAGCAGAAAGAGAAGCAAGTATGGAAAAACAGAAGCTATGGGCTTTAGCTATAAAGAAGAAGAAGGAAGACATTGAGCTAAAGGTAGGAGCTAAGTGGGATGTAGCAAGGCAAGTTTTAGACAATCTTCAGAAAGGTCCTTTTGAAGATAAGCAAATGCTTTCAGTCATCGAGCGTCTTGAAAAGTCGAATGACACCCTAGATAACTTCATGAAGGCATTGAAAGAAGAAGTTGATTATATCACTGTCATAGTGGATCACATTCTTGAAGACTGGCAATTACTAGTCTACACACACAGGAATGGCACAATCAGAATATCGTTGGAATTCTTCCGACAAAGATCATTGTCAGTGATATGGACTCTGTTAAATAAAGTGAAGAGAAGCTCAGAAGAAAATGAACTTCTCAGGGATAGACTCAGAGACTTTGCAACAGCTACTAGTCCTCAAATCTTATTTGATCCTCATGAAGTAAGATTTTTCTCAAACAAGTTGTATCAAATCATGAAATTAAATGATGAGTCATTAAAAAGGCAACACAGTTAAGTACATGATTCAAGTTGAGAGAATGCTGAGATAGAAAGGATTCAGATCCCAAGCTAAGTTGGATGCTGCGCAAAAGATCAGAAACTACTGTCTGTCAAAGAAAATTCCTTCATACATCAGGCTAATGCCAAAGATAGATTCAACTCAGCCATATGATGTAGAAGAAGAGATAGTAGATCCAGTTGAGTTGGAAGTTCAATGGGAATTAGCTCGTGCTAAGCAAAGAAGATTATATGGAGAACCTATTGCAACTGAAACATCAGAAGCTGAAGAGGTACCAAGAACACCAGTGCACAAAAGTTCTAATTTAGAAGAAGGTGAAGTTGATACCACTGAAGACTGAAGACTTAGATAGGACAAGATAGAAAAATTATGTAATATTTGTTCAGTGCAAGAGGAACAACTATCTTGTATTTTATCTTTCAAAACATGAATCTGGGAAATTGTTAAATATAATACCAGAACTTTATTTATTATTTGCAGTTTTTACATGTCTTAATTACTTTCTTAGTTGTTAGTTGAGTTATCCTCTAGAAATTTGTATGTTAAATGTTTAACAACAAATAGGGGGAGATTGAAAGGCATATGACTAGGCCTATTTGTAATAATTAGATAACAACTCAACTCAATAAGAAAAATAAGTAAATAATAAGCATGATATCAGAAATCAAGACAAACAAAGTTGACTAGACACAAAGAATCCTAAGAATCAGAAGTATTCCAAAGAAGCTGTTACTTGTCACTGGAAGAAGTTCATTAAAATGTTCAAGCGTCGGTGAAAAATATGTATTACTAGATACCGCTCATTGTTTATAATTTTATTGGAGAATAAAATTATTGCTAATTAAATAATAGCCTATAGGGTCACACACATAGAGTACTTATAGGAATAGTTAATTTAAATTATAGATTTAAATTAATTGATGATTATTTCGAATTTTATTATATTAATTAAGTGAGACTTAATTAATTGAAATAATATAAATTCGAATTTGAATTATGCCCTTAATAATTAAGTGTGACTTAGTTATTAATTAAATAATAAAATTTGGTTTTATTATTTAATCCTAAACCTACATGGGTTAGGCTTTGCTGTCATGGGTTGCTGTTATGGGCCTATTAACCAGCCATTATAAATAGATAATGTAGGGTTAATAGGTCATAACGTTTTTGATAAGAAAAACCCTATAGAGGCAGCAGCAGCAGCAAGCACATCAAAGGCAGTTTCGAAATCATCTAGAGGAGGCTAGTACATCCGTTCCATAATCGAGATCGTGAGACGTTCTTGAAGGTGCTCGTGTGGATACCATAGAGGTGTTTTCAAGAGGAAGACACAAGTCGTGAAAGCTAGGATCTCCGTTGAGTTCGTAGTAGTGAAGACCAAACAAAGGTATGATTTCGTTTCACCATAATCTTTCCAAGCTTATACACGGATCCTAGGGTTTGGGTTCCGAAAATTTTCGTTATATTTACGTTTAATCCGCTGCGTTTTATGCCTCGGAACCCAACAATGGCATCAGAGCTACGTGTATAAGGGACTGATTTGGTTACGTGTTTTATGTATTTGATGCATACATGCCTGTTTTGGTGACTGCCATGCCATGCTACTGCTTTGTCATAACTGTCATGCCACTGTTTATGCTATTGCCATGCCTGTTATGAAACTGCCATGCTTGTTTGATGACTGCCATGATACTGCCATGCTTCTGCTATGCTACTGCCATGCTACTGCCATGTATATTCGAATTGTTATTCGTATAATGAGTACATGGTTGATGATACTAGCATGTTAATGATTTGCCATGAATGATTTATATGCCTTATTGCGATTTGTATATTATGCATTAGGGTCAGTTTGTATAGTGATATAAACTGGTGGACAGATTGTGTTGGACATGATTTGTTAACTGGGATATGATAAGTATGTATATGATACATGCTTCTGAAACTGTATAAATTGCAGTGGGGAAAAAGGCCAACAGATATGATCTGTAGTTCAGAAATTGATGATTTCCAAGCTGACCTGGCAGCTCGACCCCAGCTGGGGGCTGCCGCCCCCAGACCCCGCCCGGGGGCTGCCGCCCCCATGGATACAAGAAGAGGAGCAAGCACCCATGGATACAAGAAGAATGAAGACATGTAATTGTATTTATATTTCACCACCATAGATTGACTTTGATCCTTTCATTAGCTCGAAAGGATCACAAAGGAAAGGGGCCATAACCAAGCACGTTTACATACTGCACTTTACATATTGATGTATGAATGTATGTGTAGAGTAGAAGATGCATGCTTTAATTAGATTAATGATGTATGCATGTATTAGATACGTCACCCATGCCATGCTTGTCATGCTAAACAAGATAAAATCTGTAACGATTTTAGATTTTAAAATTAACAAACGATCATGAGATTCTTGTGTTTATGAAATATGGATTTTTAAAACACGGAATTGAATATGGATTTTGATGTCTATAATTGGGATTTTCTGACAAAAACGGATATGCGTATTCGTAAGGCTGATGGGTTTTAAGTGTGACCACTGGTATCCTCCATCTACCTGGGAAATGAACAATTTAAGATGTCAATTTGAAATATTTAGTACAAGGAAAAATTGAGGATCTCTTCATGATGTGATCATGATCGTCGTAAATTTTCTAAAACCCTTAACAAAATATTAAGTTTTAATCGGATGCTTTCCAATGAATGAACACTCATCGAATCCTAGATCGATTAGGGGAAAGACTGTCAGTGGCAGGGGACTCCTATCTATCGTGGTGAGATGCGACGAATATAAACGGTTATATTCAGCCGTTGTATCATTGGGTCAAACTTAACTGAGTCGTCATAATAAGGTGAAAGTAAACGGTTATATTCAACAATTATGAACTTAGAAGCATGGAGTTTGGTTAAAAATCTATTAGATAGATAAGATCAATCGTTGCTCACCAAACTATCCAAGAATTATATATGATATAATTGACAAATGTTGTCTACCTAAATAATCATTCTTAAGGACTTCCAGTGGTTGACTTAAGACATGACGAAATATGGATCTTGGCTCACTAGAAAGAATTATGGGATATACTTTCCAAATTAATAGTAAGGGCTATTAATTTGATAAAAATAGTGGGAGATATATTATGAATGTATCATAATCATTTGAACATAATAAATAACTCAGACAATCTAATGTTTATTTTGTGTTATTATCATTGTAGATACCAAGTAATAACAAACAACACAAACACACTATCCGTACGATCTGTCCTTGAGAAGGATAAGTTGACAGGAGGAAACAACTTCCTAGACTGGCAGAGGAATTTGAGGATTGTCCTCAGGCAGGAGCGCAAGCTTCATGTCATTGATATTCCTCCGGCAGGTCCCCTTCCTGAGGGCGCTACTGTTGAGGAACGAGCAGCCCACACAAAGGATGAGAATGATGCAACTGATGTTGCATGTCTTATGTTGGCAACTATGAGTGCTGAGCTTCAAAGACAGCATGTGCATATGGATGCATATACTATCTATGAGCACTTGCAAAGCATGTTTGCAAGCCAAACTCGTCAAGAAAGGTTCAACACGAGCAAGTCACTTTTTAATTGCAAACAAGGGGCAAGTGAACCAGTTGGCCCACATGTTCTGAAGATGATTGGTTACATTGAGTATCTTGATACTTTGGGTTTCCCGATTATTCAGGAAATTGGTATTGACCTAATCATGAATTCTTTGAACAACAAATTCACCCAGTTTATCATAAACTACAACATGAATGAATTTGACAAAACACCTACTGAATTGTTGGCTATGTTGAGAACATATGAGACCAACATGAAGACGGCTGAACCTGCTCCCATACTGATGGTGGGCAATAAAGGTAAGGCCAAAGGGAAAGGCAAGTGGAAGGGTAAGAAGAAGACAGGTTCTGATTCTACACCCAAGCGAAAGTCAGGTCCCAAACAGGCTTTAAAGCCTAAAGGTGGGGTCGCTAAGGGTGAATGTCACTACTGTAAGAAAACTGGTCACTGGAAGAGAAACTGTTCAGTTTACTTGGAGGATCTGAAGAAGAAGAGGGCTGATCAAGCTTCTACTTCAGGTATATATGTTATAGAAGTCAATCTGTCTATTTCTACATCTTGGGTATTGGATACTGGATGTGCTACTCACATTTGTATAAATGTGCAGGAAATGCAGAGAAGTAGGACATTGGCTAAAGGAGAAGTGGACCTACGAGTTGGCAATGGAGCAAGAGTTGCTGCTTTAGCTGTAGGAACCTATTATTTATCTTTGCCCTCAGGGCTAGTTTTAGAACTGGAGAATTGTTTTTACGTGCCTGCGATTCGCAGAAACATTATTTCTGTTTCTTGTTTGGACAAGAAAGGTTTTTCGTTTACGATAAAGAACAATTGTTGCTCTTTTGCTTTGAATGATTTAACCTATGGTGTTGCGCGTTTATTTAATGGTTTATATGTTCTTGACTTAGATAATCCTGTCTATAATATAGAAAACAAACGACTTAAAGTTAATGACTCAAATCAAACATACCTCTGGCATTGTCGTCTAGGCCATATAAATGAGAAACGCATATCCAAATTACATAAGGATGGATATTTGGATAAGTTTGATTTTGAATCATACCAAGAATGCGAATCTTGTTTGCTTGGTAAAATGACTAAAGCCCCTTTCACTGGTAAGGGTCAAAGGGCCACTGAACGTCTGGAGCTAATACATAGTGATGTATGTGGCCCAATGTGTGTGATGGCTAGAGGAGGCTACTACTACTTCATAACATTTACTGATGATTTCAGTAGATATGGATATGTATATCTTATGAAGAATAAATCCGATTCTTTTGAAAAGTTCAAAGAATACAAGGCTGAAGTAGAGAAGCAAATTGGCGGAGGTGCAAGTATTAAAATCTTACGATCTGATCGTGGAGGAGAATACTTGAGCACAGAATTTAAAGATTATTTAAAGGAGTGTGGTATTGTATCACAACTCACTCCGCCAGGTACACCTCAATGGAATGGAGTTTCAGAGAGGAGAAATCGCACCTTGTTGGACAAGGTGCGATCGATGATGAGTCATGCAGATCTTCCAATTAGTTTCTGGGGTTATGCTCTAGAAACAGTGGCTTTCACACTTAACCGTGTTCCTACTAAGAAGGTTCAAAAGACTCCATATGAGATATGGGAGAAGAAACGGTCAGGCATGAGCTTTATGAAAGTTTGGGGATGCAAGGCGTTTGTGAAGCATCAAGTATCTGACAAGCTTGGACCTAAATCTGAAGAGTGCAATTTTGTGGGATACCCTAAGGAAACAAAGGCGTACTATTTCTATAGTCCTTCTGAGCAGAAAGTGTTCATTGCTCGAGATGCTGTTTTCATGGAAAGAGATTTTATTTCCAAAAGAAACAGTGGGAGAACTATAGACCTCGATGAAGATCGAGAACCACAAAATAGTATTGAACCTGAAGTGGAATAAGAGCAGGATAATGATAATGCTCAACAAACACAGGTTGTTCGTAGAACTGGTAGAATTCGCCATGAGCCAGAGAGATATGGATTTCTCTTGACTCAATGTGGTGATTTGATGCTCATAGACGAAGATGAGCCTCTCACATACCAAGATGCTATGAACAGTCCAGACTCTAAGAGATGGCTAGAAGCCATGAAATCCGAGATGGATTCCATGTACGAAAACCGAGTATGGACTTTGGTTGATCCACCTGAAGGGGTAAAACCCATAGGGTGCAAATGGGTTTTCAAGAAGAAAACTGACATGGATGGAAATGTTCAGACCTATAAAGCAAGGCTGGTTGCAAAAGGTTTCAGACAAATTCATGGTATTGACTATGATGAGACTTTCTCACCAGTGGCTATGGTCAAGTCCATAAGGATTTTGCTTGCTATTGCAACATTCCATGATTATGAAATCTGGCAAATAGATGTCAAAACAGCCTTCCTTAACGGAATCCTTGAAGAGGATGTGGATGTGTACATGACACAACCTGAAGGTTTTGTCGATCCAAGGAATGTTAGCAAGGTATATAAATTACGTCGATCCATTTATGGATTGAAGCAAGCCTCTAGGAGATGGAATATCCGTTTTGATGAAACAGTCAAAGAGTATGGCTTTGTTCAAAATGAAGATGAACCTTGTGTTTACAAGAAGGTTAGTGGGAGCTATGTGGCATTCATAGTACTATATGTTGATGACATACTACTAAAGGCTTGTCGCAGACGAAGCATGACGGTCACACTAGTTCCATGTGTTAGTAATTGTGCTCTAGAGACAATACTTTTTATATTTTAAGGAAAATATTTATTATTAAGGATTATGTTTTATTGATTATTATTTATTTATTATGTTTTATTTACTACGTAATAAATTGGGTATTAGATACATGGGTGATTGGCTCTAGTGCAAGTGGGAGATTGTTGGTGTAGGTGCCCTAGAGGCAATACAATGTTTATTTTGATAAACCTTTATGTCAATTGATTATTCAATAAACATATTTATTATGACTTTAATTACTGCGATATATTTGTTAGCATAATAAATGTCCTTAGAATCATGATACACATTGTATAGTTTAGTACATGACTTGAACTTGAGATTATAGAATATGTCATATTCTTAAATGTCCCTAGTCGAGTATTATTATTGTAGGACAATAATAATACATAAATAGACTACTATGTTGTTTGACAGATAACCACATCTCATTGGTTATAAGTATGGGGATACTAAAGTCAACACATAGGTACATGCAGAAGTACATGGTACTGGACAGACCCACAGTGAGATTCTTCATGTTTAATAAAGTCATAAGAAAGACTCACAGTGATAATGGTGTAATGATCCTCTGACTTGAGATCATTATATTTGTATACGATGATTAATATACTTTGACTACATTAAAAGTTACCTTTGACCGGGTAATGATAAAAGTGGACATCGGGTATATCATGAGTCGTATGAGAAATATGAATGATAGATAAAGGATTTAACCCTCCTATAATTAGGAGAGATATTATTGGCCTCTTGATTGAGTGAGACTATAAAATGCATGGCCGTGCTCAAATAATGATTTGTTTTCATAGTCTACTCATGGATCAAGTAAACCCGGATTAAATGTTGAAGAGGATGACTAAATACATGCCTCGTGTTTAATCTATAATATATATGGTTAAAGGGATTATATTACACGGAAACATTAATCACGAAAGGTTTTATCGAATCACGATTTAATTATTATTTAATTGGGTAGCAATGATGTATTACTAGATACCGCTCATTGTTTATAATTTTATTGGAGAATAAAATTATTGCTAATTAAATAATAGCCTATAGGGTCACACACATAGAGTACTTATAGGAATAGTTAATTTAAATTATAGATTTAAATTAATTGATGATTATTTCGAATTTTATTATATTAATTAAGTGAGACTTAATTAATTGAAATAATATAAATTCGAATTTGAATTCTGCCCTTAATAATTAAGTGTGACTTAGTTATTAATTAAATAATAAAATTCGGTTTTATTATTTAATCCTAAACCTACATGGGTTAGGCTTTGCTGTTATGGGTTGCTGTTATGGGCCTATTAACCAGCCATTATAAATAGATAATGTAGGGTTAATAGGTCATAACGTTTTTGATAAGAAAAACCCTATAGAGGCAGCAGCAGCAGCAAGCACATCAAAGGCAGTTTCGAAATCATCTAGAGGAGGCTAGTACATCCGTTCCATAATCGAGATCGTGAGACGTTCTTGAAGGTGCTCGTGTGGATACCATAGAGGTGTTTTCAAGAGGAAGACACAAGTCGTGAAAGTTAGGATCTCCGTTGAGTTCGTAGTAGTCAAGACCAAACAAAGGTATGATTTCGTGTCACCATAATCTTTCCAAGCTTATATACGGATCCTAGGGTTTGGGTTCCGAAAATTTTGGTTATATTTACGTTTAATCTGCTGCGTTTTATGCCTCGGAACCCAACAAAATAAAGAAGTAGTGTTTCAGAAGATTCAGAAGATTTCAAGTGCCTACTACAGAATGATTCCAAGAAAAGAAGATATTGAAGACAAAGAAAAAAGCAAAAACAAAACAAAAGATCACAGCTATTAAAGTTCAAAAGTGAAGAATATTAATTTAGTATGACACAAATGAACCAGACAGTACATTTGTATGTCAACTAATTAAATAATTATTTATCACCTAGCTCAAGTGATTTTCAAACAGAAGACAGGAAGACACAAGACAAATCAACAAGGATTATGCACTGAAGAAACTGAATTAATTCTTCTATCAGAAGTTAATTAATAATTTAATTTATCTACTTAAATTAATTCACCTTGAATTAAATTAATTTATAAATTATTTTATTAATAATTTGTGGAATTAATTGAGTTAAAAAAAGATTTAATTTTACATATTAAGAAAGTCTTGCTGCATATAATTAAATAGAATTACCGAATTATCTCGGTAAGACATTTCAAAAGTCTTACCGAAATAATCCAGTAAGACCTTTTTCAATAGTCTTACCGAATTAAATCGGTAAGACCTTTTAAGAAATTCTTACCGAGCAAACACTTGGCTCGGCAAGACTTTTTAAAAGTCTTACCGAGTTTTCAAAGGTCTTACCGAATTTAGAAAGTCTTGCCCAGCAAATTTAGAAAGTCTTATAGGCTTATTTAAAAGGTCTTTTGATTTTTTAAATAAGTTCTATTCAAAAGTCTTGCTGACTTTTTTCTCTATATATATGAGAAGATTGTCTTCATTATTTATAGATTGAAAAGATCAAAAACATTCAAATTTCAGAAATTTGTATGCATTGTAATATTCACAGATCTCTGTGCAAGTTTGAATATAATTAATTAAACTCGAACACTTCATGTCGAATTCATTCTAGATTATTTTATCAGTTATAAAATTTTCATCAGTTAATATTTGTAATACTTTTCAAGTTAAAAATTATATCTTCTACTTGAACATTATTTCATTAAGACTAATATTTCGTGATTAATAAAAATAAGATTTTTTATATCCGAAATTTCATGACGATATATATATAATGTATTCCCTCCCCCTTCTACAATATCAGGGACTAACAACTTGTCCATTTAAATGAGAATTTCGAATTATAATAATATAATGTAGTAATTTTTGAATATATATTTATAAAATATTCGAGTTTTTCAATATGATGTAAATGGAGATATGAAATTGGGAATTTTATAGTTACAACTTGGCATGATAGGTACTTGGTGTCATGATATAATTATATATGTGCATGTTTGGGCTAGTATTTGAATTATTTGGGTCGGTTGTATTCGACGGATAGCTCTATATACAAGGGAAGTGCTGCCAAAATTTTCTAAAACCAACGATCTTTAAAACGTTATTGGCACGTCGTTCCTGTATAGGCAAGGCTACCAGTTGAAAATAGTGATACATGATTAAGATTATATGATATGTGTTATATGCCTGTCAGTGTATGCCTGCTCAGTGGTATGTGTTTGCTAGTATACGTGATAAGGGTTAAAGTGTTATTGATATATCGAAAGGGGTAGATTAGATTAGACATTAAAGAGAACGTCAGATATTTATAAGATACTGAAATAGTGCTATATATGTGTAGATTCGAAGGAAATAGAAGTGAAGGATAAAGGAAAAGCAAAGGTAGAAAGTTAGTGACGGTGATAGTAGGATCCACCTGTTCAGCAGCCGCAACTATATTTTTAGGCAAGTAATTCTTGTCTATATTCTCTTTAATGCTATGAACTATTTTACAATGTTACAACTGTTTTACACTTACAGCATGCCTTGTTTTAACTATTAACTTAAACTGCAATCCCATATAAACCTTGAATGTATCTTATACTTTTCAATCCCTGAACTGTCACCTTATGAACATGTTTTAAAATTCTTAAGTTGTTAACCCTGAATTGTTAACCTTAACCACGATTAGTACCATATTGCTACTCCCTAGTTACTGTTTTAAATCAAATGCTCTTAACTTGTTTTAGATCCTTTTGCTATCCCTTATAATTGTTTTAAAACTTGTGTCTATAACATGATCCTAATTCTTTACTTGATTCCTGCTTACCTTACTGCAAAAGAGATTTGAATATAAACTTATCTTGGAATAAAAATTTACCTCTGTCTCTTGACTTTTAAAAATGGATTTAAATATGAAATCTGACTTTCAAGAAGTCTTTTTCATCAAATGATTTAGTAACTTTTAAAAGAAAGGTTTTGATATTATAGGAATTCCGATCAAAATGGTTTATGCGGATTCCTATAGATTGGAGGTGTAAGAGGCCGAGTGACGCCGGTCCAACATTTTTAATAGCGTAAGAGGCTAGGGCGGTCCTAGTCTAGTATCTTTAATGGCCAATGTCAATAAGTGCTGATTATGAGTACTCCTTAAAGGTCTATAGGGACTTCGGTTCGTTATGGGCACTTTACGTGGCTGATCACCCGTATTGTCCGGGCGTTGTGAGAAAACTCCAATCAAAATTATTTTTGATTTTTTTTAAAATGATGTCCTAATGAGAGGACAGTTTCTACGAAAAGGATTTCGATACTGATGTTCTAATAAGAGAATAATTTTTATTAAAATGATTAGTAATGAAATACTTTTATGATGCCATGTTTATACAACTTTGAACTGTCAAGTTTACCATGATTTTTGACTCCGTCTTACTTATGTGAAATATTTCCTGTTATCCATCTAAAATTCACATGTTTACCTTCAAAGCTTGAACTGATTTACTTTAAAGATTTCCTTAAACCCTATCACCCCAGACCATTAGACACCTTACCCTTAATTAATTCCTTTTAGAACATTATCAATTTTACCTTAACTTTACAACCACAAGTTTTATGCTAAACCTTGAACTGAACTCTTTCCTTACCTGTGCATTTACCAATGAATAGTATTGAAGAAAGTTTAATGCATAAAGAAGTTATTGAAGTTGATTGAGTAGAAATAGGAACTTTCTGAACCAGAACTTGTTTAACCAAATCTTTGATTTCTTTCATTTCCGCTCACTGATGCTCCTGCACCTCCAAGATCTTTCTTATTGAGTAGTGAATTTCAGTTACTTGGGCCTCCAGATTTATAATTCTTTGGCTGTGTGCAGTGTATGCAATGTATGGGGTGTTTATTTAGGTAGTGGGTGTCTCACTCCTCACTGTTTCTGTTTGTGCATGACCCTCAACACTCACACTCGGGAAATTAGGGTCAGGGAACACAAGATCATCAAGGTTAATGGTTTCACTCATTTCCATAATAGCACTTAGATCTTATGTACCTGCATTAAAATCCATATCCCTTCTATGGGTAGGTTGCCTCTCCGCCGGACCACTTTGGGTGGGGAGAACTCCTTTTTCAGGAACTGGGGGGTTGAGACCCAGTGTGGTCACCACTATGGATTCTGTAATGATTGGCAAAGTTGAAGAATCCGTGATGCCAGCTAAAGCCAATGAAGGCATTACCTGCTCAGAGAAACCCTGAACAAGTTTTACTACCAAAGTAGCAGATACTCTATGAATAGAGTCCACATCCCATCTATGGGTGTTTTGTCCCTCCGCCTGACCTGATAAGGTGGGGATGACCTCCTGTGTAGGAGCTGGACTTGGAATTTCCAGGGGGTCACCACATCAGGCAATGTAGTGATTGACAAATGAGAGCCTATGGTGCCCCGCAACGCCTGTGAAGGCACTTCCACTTGAAGTGGTGATGCTGTTGACACAGCTATTCCTTGAATGGAGACCTCTTCCCTTCTATGGGAGTGTTGCCTTTCCACGTCACCCTTTTGGGAAGGGAAAATATCCTGAACAGGATCTGGAGAAGTTAAGTCCAGGGGGTCACCACATTTGACAATGTAATGAATGGCTCGTTAGAGTCAGAGATGCACCCAACTGTCTGTGAAGACAGATTCTGAATTGGATCAACCAAAATAGTAACAGCTACTGAAGTAGCAGATTTTGTGACAACCTCTGGTTCTATCCCCGTACCTTTCAGGATTTTGTCAATTTCAGAATCGAGGTTACGAAGAAAGAGAATGTCATCAGAGATTGGACAATCAGGTTCATGGCTCACAGTTGCCCTAAGTTTAAAATTCATTTTACATCGTTTTAGAGAGGGCAGAGCTATAAGGGATATTTCAATAATTTCCTGATTCGGTAGGGACTCTCTATCATCTAAATCAATGGTTCATTTTCTTGTTTTGGGAGATGAAGGGAGTGTTTGTTGTTTTATGGCAGTGGTTAGAACTGGTTGGGTTTGACCAAGTTCATTGCCAGTTTCGAAGGCCACAGAGGGCTCTTGTGTGTGCATTGCCGTTTGAGGCACAGTAGGAGATATTGTGACAAATTCATCAGTTAGAAAAGAAGAGAAGTCAAAGTCAAGAAGTGTACCTTCATCCATTTGTTCATCAGAAATATTAGGGATGTACACTTCTGTTGTCTGAGGCTCTTCCACTTCTGCCTCAACAACTATCTCCTCTGTTTGAATTTTAGGGCTATTCCTTTGTTATTTTTCTTCAGAAATTTGTTCTTGCTCATGTTCAGAGCCAGCTTCTTCCATAATTTCATCTTCTTTTTCAGAGCTTTGTTCTTCCTCTTCTGATGCTGCTGAGTTTCCAGATTCACTTGAGGTTTCAGCTTCATTTGCCTCTTCAGAGATTACTGCTTCTTCTTCTTCTGCAGCAGCTTCTTCATCTTCTTCTTCTTCTTCTTCTACTTCTTCTTCTTCACTATTCTGTCTAAGAAGATCAAAGAAATATCTGATAGGGTCAGTCATCGGGGCAGGAGTATACTTGTTGGGGTAGTCAGCCTCATTCTGTAGAAATAGAATTGTCTTGAACTTGAGTGATGGTGACTCTTCCAATGGACTATTCTGAAACCCTTGTAGTTAATCAACAGACAACACTTGATTCAACACCAGCTGCAAGAATCTTGGATATAAACAGAAGTTCTCCATCTTGGCCTGGTTCTTCAGAATATCTGCCATGATCATCTATCCAAAATTTAGTCTGGACCCAGAAGTCACTGCAAACCCAATCACCTTGTTAAATTGAGTGATTCCATGGAAGCCACCTGTCTTTGGTGCAAGGCCGTGAGACAAGATGTTGAAAAATAAGTTCCACTCCTTGGGTAAGTGATTCTTGTAAATCTTCTTTGGAAGATTATTGTTCATTCTGGTGTAGTGCAGGAACATGAAGAAATTGTCCAGATCTGCCTGAGATGGCTCATCTTCAAAATTCTCATAAGGCAGATGAAGTGTTCGATTGATGTCGTTCTCAGTTATTCGCACCTTCTGCCTCTGAATCTTACAAGTGAAGGCTGAGATGCCATCTGCAGATGTGTCCTGAGCAGACCTGTAAACCTGTCTTAACAAATTTCTATTCAAATGAACAGAGGTCGTTAGTACGTACCGGACTATAGAATGTTCATTTAAAAACCTAGCCCAATTACCTAATTGTTCTGCTTCAGTCCAATTATCTACTAAGATTGACAAATAATTAGTCTTTTTAATCTCAAAATGACCTGCCACTTAATTAAATTAATTAAAATGAAAGTTAATTTTTAAGAATTAAAATTACTAATTAAAATCGAATTAATCAAGTAAATTATGAACTAAAATCTTAAAATTAAAAATTACTTGGATTTTCGTAAGATAAATATATAAAGATCTCCTAGTAATTTTAAGTACACTTTTAATTTTATCACAATTTTTAATCGATTTTAAAAATTAGAAACCCTAGCCAAAATTGTTCGAGTTTTGTAAAATTGAGAATCTTAAAACCTTAACCAAATTTAATGGGACCATGTGCAAATGATAGTCCTTACTGTGTATTCCACAAAACTGGTTTTAGTTCAAAATTTGGACAAGAAATGACTTGGTAAAGTTCGATTAAAAATGGAGATTTATGTTGCGCCTTTGGGTTTGAAACACAGTGTATGCAATGTATGTATCGCCAGTAAATGAAGAAGAAAACAACAAGTGTGCAGGTATTTATAGGCGCCACAAAAAAAAAAGTGAAGTACTTATGTTGCGCCTGCACAGTGCTGGCACTGTGTATGCGCCACAAACCATACCAGCGCAACAAAACTTACTAATAATTTTTTGTTGCGCCTCCACAGTGTGTTCACTGTGTAGGCGCCACATAAATTTGCTAGCGCCACTTAATTATGCAACAAACTCTAACTGGTTTGGTGCGCCTCTACAGTGGTGACACTGTGTTGGCGCAACAAAACCAAGGCGCCACTTGATTTTAGTTAAAGAATTTTCTAAGTGCTCGTTTTGATTTATGTTGCGCCTACACAGTGCTTGCACTGTATAGGCGCCACTAAACATTTCAAGCGCCACAAAATATTTGTATAAATTCAAGTGTTCCTAGATTTTGTTACAATTAAGTAAATAATATTTATGAATAATTTGAATAATTAATCAATAATAATTAATTACTCACAAATATTATTTCATAAAATATTTATAAATAACAATAATAACATTAATTGTTAAAATTATTATCATAAATAAATTATGCTTCTTATTATTTTACTTTTATTTTAAATATAAGAATAAATATAAATATTCATTCTTTTTATTTAAAGTAATTTCAAATAATATTCTAATATATAAGTGCCAAGAATTTATCAATTAAATACAAGCACTTAAATATTTTTCAAGATCAAAATTAAATGAATACCAGATTAATAAAATTAACAGGCATGCACATGGTATTTATCTAATGTTTAATCTTAATTACTGGAAAATAATTTGGTAAATAAATTCACAAGTCCTAAAAATATGAACATTAATTAACCAGTGAATTTATCAGCTTCAAATTGCAGTTTTTGATTACTAACTTATTAGTTAGTAGAATTTAACATCCCAAGTTCGCAAACCAGTCTAGTGAAAGTGATTTCATCCAGTGGTTTAGTGAAGATGTCTGCAATTTGATGCTTTGTAGGTAAAAAATGTAACTCTACAGTACCATTCATGACATGCTCTCTAATGAAATGATACCTGATATCAATATGCTTGGTCCTTGAATGTTGAACAGGATTGTTTGTGATAGCTATGGCACTTGTATTGTCACAGAATATTGGAATTATATTCAGCAACAGTACATAGTCTTGAAGTTGGTTCCTTATCCACAGAATTTGTGCACAGCAACTTCCAGCAACAACATATTCAGCTTCAGCTATTGACATTGCAACTGAGTGCTGGTTCTTGCTATACCAGGACAACAATCTTCTACCAAGGAATTGATAACTCCCTGACATACTTTTTCTATCAATCCTACACCCTGCATAATCAGAATCTGTATAGCCAACAAGGTCAAAACCTGTATCTTCAGGGTACCAAATTCCAAGATTCAGACTTCCCTTAAGATACCTAAAAATCAGTTTAACAGCTATAAGATGTGATTCTTTAGGGTTAGACTGGAACCTAGTACACAAACATGTAGAAAATATAATATATGGCCTACTAGCAGTTAGGTAAAGTAATGAGCCGATTATACCTCTGTAGCTTGTGATATCTACCTTCTTACCAGGTTCATCTTGATCAAGCTTAGTGGCCGGTGCCATTGGAGTTTTAGCTGTTAATGCATCTTCAAGACCATACTTCTTCAAAAGATATTTGATGTACTTGGTCTGGAAAATGAAGATTCCATCTTTCCTTTGGCTTACTTGGAGTCCAAGGAAGTAATTCAGCTCTCTCATCATGCTCATTTCATATCTACTATGCATTAGCTTAGCAAATCTACTACACAACTGATCGTTAGTAGAACCAAATATAATGTCATCCATATATACTTGTACTAATATCATGTCATTTTTATGCATTTTATGAAACAGAGTCTTATCTATGACACCTCTAGTGAAACCATTTTCAAGTAGGAATATAGATAGAGTGTCATACTATGTACGAGGTGCTTAATTTAGGCCATAGAGTGCCTTGAAGAGGAAGTATACAAAATCTGCAAATTCTGGATCTTCAAACCCTGGGGGTTGTTCCACATACACTTCTTCTTCAAGCTCTCCATTCAGGAATGCACTCTTCACATCCATTTGATAAACTTTAAAGTTGGAATGTGCTGCAAAAGCCAGAAACATCCTGATAACTTCAAGCCTTGCCACTGGTGCATATGTTTTATCATAATCTATTCCTTCTTCTTGAGAATAACCTTTAACAACCAGTCTGGATTTGTTCCTCGTAACAATGCCATCTTCATCCAGTTTATTTCTGAATACCCACTTTGTGCCAATTATAAACTTGTTCTTTGGCCTAGGTACCAGCTTCCAAACCTTTTGTCTCTGAAACTGATTGAGTTCTTCTTGCATAGCTATTACCCAATCTGGATCTTCCAATGCTTCTTCCACTTTCTTTGGCTCTATTTCAGAGATAAAACCAGAGAATAAACATTCATTCTAAGAAGCACGTCTAGTTTGAACTCCAGCATCTGGATTTCCTAGAATCAACTCAAAGGGGTGATCTGTACTCCACACCCTATGTCTAGGCAGAAGTGTCCTAGATGATTCAGCTTGATTATCATTGACGTGATGAGTCCTGCTAGTAGATCTTTCAGTTGCTCCCCCTGAGCTGCTGCTTGGTTGAGAATGAGATTCTCTGCCACTACTAGTAGTTTCTGTGAATCTTCCACTGTTTCCACTACTAGGGTTAGAATCATCATTGTTGATATTCTCATTTTGTACTTGTATTTCTATTGCAGCTTCAGGTTCCATTTCACCTTCATCTAAGTTCAAGATTTTAAACTGCAGAGTTTCAGTGTCATTTGTTCTTTATAGACTAGAGACCTTGAGATCATCGAAAGTTACATTCATGCTTTCAATGACCTTCTTGTGTTCAATCACATAAACCCTGTAGCCTTAAATTCTAGAGAGTAGCCAAGAAGTATGCCTTCATGAGCCTTGGATTCGAACTTTCCTAGATGCTCATCATCTTTCAATACAAAGCACTTTGCTCCAAACACATGAAAGTATTTCAGTGTTGGTTTCTTATTTGCCATTATCTCGTACGGAGTCTTATCATGATCTTTATTAATCAGGGTACGATTCTGAGTGTAGCAAGCTGTGTTGACTGCTTCAGCCCAAAAGTATAGAGGTAACTTAGCTTCATTCAGCATTGTTCTTGCTGCTTCAACCAAAGTTATGTTCTTCCTTTCTACTACTCCATTTTGTTGTGGAGTTCTGGGCGCTGAGTATTGTCTTGAAATTCCTTTTTCAACGCAGAATTCATTCAGGGTTACATTTCTGAATTTTGTTCCATTGTCAGACCTTATTTTTCTGACAGGCAAATTAGCTTCTACTTCTATCTTCTTTATGTGATCAATGATTGTTTGAGGGGCTTCATCCTTTGAGGCTAGAAACAACACCCACGTGTACTTGAAATAATCATCTACAATTACTAGTGCATATCTCTTCCTTGACATTAACATGACATTTACTGGGCCAAATAAATCCATATGTAAAAGTTGCAGTGGTTCAGTAATGTCTGAAGAATCTTTGCTTCGGTGAGATGCTTTCTTTGACTTCCCTTTTTCACATGCTTCACACAAACTTTCTTGACAGAATTCCATCTCAGGTAAGCCTCTAACCAATTCCCTCTTGACTAAAGAGTTCATTGCTTTAAAGTTTAGGTGTGAAAGTTTCTTGTGCCATAACCAACTGTCCTCTGTTGAAGCTTTACAGTAGAAACATTGAGCTTCGCCTTTGCTTGCAGAGAATAAGTCAGCCACAAAAAGATTCCCTTTCTCACTCCTTGAAGAGAAAGCTTCGCATCTTTCCTGTTTTGGATTGCACATCTTTCTTTTTCAAAAGTTACTTTGAAGCCCTTGTTAGTGAACTGACTGATACTTAGAAGGTTGTACTTTAATCCATCCACAAGAGAGATATTTTCTATGATAACATTTCAAATTTCCAGATTGTCATATCCCGTTGTGAATCCCTTGCTGTTATCTCCAAAGGTCACTATTGGGCCATCTTTCTCAATCACATCTGATAGCAGGGCCCTATCACTAGTCATATGCCTTGAACAGCCGCTGTCGAGAATCCACATGACACACTTGTTCTTTGCTATGCCCTGCAACCACAGATTGATTACTTCTTCTTTGGCACCCAAATTTGATTGGGTCCAAGAGGCTTAGATAAGTAAACAGATTTAGCTGCAGAAATTTTCTGGTCCTTGTCTTTCTCATCGACTGTGCCCTTGCCCTTTGGTTTATCTTTGACAAGAATGTCTTTAGGCTTAGGGACAGGGGCTTCCTTCCTAGACTTAGGAGGACTAGCAGTCTTTGCCCTAACATGCTTTCTATTCATGTTCACATTTGTATTCATGCAAGTACTAGATGATGAATTCATTAAGTTTATGTATGCAGACATGATGTTGAAAGCACAAGGCATGCATCTTACTTTACCACATGGTTGATGAGGGATAGACATGGCAGGTATGGTAGACACATTAGGAGTTTCTTCTTTTACTACTTTTATCTTTTTGCATTCATGCGTAAGATGACCAGTAGAATTACAATTATTACAAACTTTCCTAATTGCTTTGAGAGAATAGGCATAATCATTTTTCTTTTTAACACCTATCTTGCCATTTCTGTTAGCTTTCTTCTTTTCATCCTTGTTACCTAAATTACTTTTAATCTGTTCATTAGGTTCTACAATTTTTACAGATTTCTTAGGCAACTCCTCTTTACTTACTTCCTCTTTCTTTTGATCCTTAGCAAGAATTTTTTCTTTCATTAACATATGTTCTTCATCTAGGGGTTCGAAGACAAACTTCTTGTATAGGGGCTTAGCAACATTTTTAACACATGTGGAATATGTTGCTTCACAGGACTTTCCTCAGCAATTGATTCCACATGTCTCTTTCCTTCATTTTTATCATAGTCAAATCATATTCATGTTTTCTGACCTATGACTTGTTTATCTATTGCCTCCTTAACAAGATTAGCAGATTTCTTATAAGCCTGAAGTTTTAACTCTAACTCAGAAATTTTATTCCTAAGCGTAGTTTCTACTTCCTGGTTGCATTTGTCGCTATTCTGTAGATATTCTATCTTCTGTTTCAGATCTTCTAGGTTAACACATGCAACCTCTAGTTCTTCATTTCTAGCTTCTAGCATTTTATTCTTTAGAACTAGTTTAACATTTTCTTCTTCAGATGCTAGCATGCTTGTGTGAATGTTAAACATTTCTACACTAAGATCTTCTACAGTTTTCTTATAATCAGAATTAGACATATCAACTGTGGAAAGAAATGATACCTTGGATGACTGAGGTGATGCCTCTAAAGAGTCTGCCATAAGTGCAACATTTCCAAATGTCTCCTCTTTATCATTGTTTGAGTCATCCCAGCTCTTTCCCTCGGCTATATAAGCTCTACCCTGATGCTTCTTTACCAGTGCATCATACTTTTGCTTAAGTTCGTCATACGACTCCTTTCTTTCTTTTCCTTGCTTAGGCTTCCAGCATTCTGTAGCAAAATGTCTGGGTTCATCACAGTTATAGCACTTGAACTTACTGTGGTCTACCATCCCCGTCTTATAACCTCCTTTACTGTAAGACCCTGAAGACGAACCACCTCAGTTGCTATTTCTGAAACTGGAACCACTGTTACTTGAGTTACTCTTGAATTTGTACTTAGGGTTCCTCCTAAACCTGAGGTTCTTGAAATTTCCTACCATATAGGCCATTGTCTTGTTTTCCAAGTGTTCAAGTTCTTCCATTGAGTAGAAGTCATCTTCATCACCTGCTTAAGCATTCTCTGAAATTTCATCTTCTAGAATCTCTTCTATCTCAACAACAGGCTTTACTGAGCTAGTCTCTGTCACAGCCAAATCCTTGGCTACAATTGTTGTAGTCTTTAATAGTGTTGTATTCTTACTGTCCACTGTACCTGACTCATAAATGATTTGTCTCTGCACTTGCCCCATTTTATGAGTCTTGAGCTTCCCATATAGAATTTCAATGGACATGTCATTTATGTCACTTCTCTCTCTGATGGCAGAGATTTTGTGTTCCAGGTGTCCTGGTAGTGTCAACATGAATTTTCTGTTGATCTCCCTACGTGAATAGGCCTTCCCATGCAGTGATAAGTCATTCAACAACAAATGTAAGTATAGTCAATGTGGATGTTGCTGTTAAGACTATTGATAGGAATGTATGTATAGTCAAGGTGGATGTTGCTGTGGTTCAGAAAGGATCTGTTGTCAAAGTTGATAAAGGTCAATTCTTTAAGTATGACGGCCCCAATCAATTTTGGACTCCAAAGTCGATTTAATCCGTTTGATATTTGTAGGGAGTTAAACAGGTAAACCGGGTTGTATGGATCCTGGACAGCGGATCTTCAAGGCATATGACCGGAGATAGAGCACTACTATCATACGTGGTTGAAAGATCTGGCCCAATCGTGGAGATAACAACAAAGGAATGACTACGGGATATGGCAAGTTAAATGTTGGAAATGTTATCATTGAAAATGTCTCTTTAGTGGAAGGACTTAAGCACAATCTTCTCAGCGTCAGTCACTTCTGTGATAAGGGATACAAAGTAAACTTTATCAAGAAAAAGTGTTTAATAGCTCATTCTAAAAATGACAAACTGACCTTGCATGCAGTAAGGAAAGGAAACTTGCACGTAGCCGATCTCAACTCATGAACTAACGATGAAACAAACTGTTTCTACTCAAAGGCTTCATTAGAAAAAAGCTGGCTATGGCACAAGAAACTCTCATATCTAAATTTCAAAACAATGAACTCTCTAGTCAAGAGGGAATACGATATGACCACTTTCCCCGACACCAGGTCATATGTTCTGGGAATTAATTTTGAGCCAAACCGAAGAATTTTCCAACCACAAACCCTTTTGGAAAAATAGACCAAGAATTGTAATAACTTTAGAATATAAAATAAATCTATATAAATTTAACTAATAAATTTATTAATATTAAGTTTATAAAAATAAACTTTTTCAAAGTTAAATAATAAACTAATTTAAACTAAATTTCTAAAATAAATTTATTTAAATAAAATTTAAAAAATAAATTTATCTAAATTTGATTTCATAAAATAAATTTATTTAAAAAAATTTAAATAATAAAAATAAATCTATTTAAATTTAGAGAATAAATTTATATAATTTAAATTTATAAAATAAACTTATTTAAATTAAGTTTATAAAATAAACTTTTTCAAGTTTCAATAATAAACTCATTTAAATTAAATTTATAAAATAAATAAAATTTATAAAATAAATTTATCTAAATTTAAATTTATAAAATAAAATTATCTAAAAAAATTTAAATTATAAAAGTAAATCTATTTAAATTTAAAGAATAAATTTATTTAATTTAAGTTTATAAAATAAACTTATTTAAATTAAATTTATAAAATAATTTTTTTCAAGTTTAAATAATAAACTTATTTAAATTAAATTCATAAAATAAATTTATTTTAAATAAAATTTATAACATAAATTTATCTAAATTTAAATTTATAAACTAAATTTATTTAACAAGGCCTCTACACATTCAGAGTTCAAACAGTTTCGGTACCTTGAGCTTTACTGGACTGCAGATCTTATTTTGTATATCAATCAGCTTGCTCTGATGCCAATTATTGGGTCCCGGAAGTATCGTAGAAGGCGGGTTGAATGTGATACTCAGAACAATTTGAAATTCTTTTCAGAATTTGAAAAATTAAATTATTACTTTTGCTGAGGGTTCGAGTCCTTGTAGTGTTTGAGAGGCTGACTTACTAGCCTTCTATTTTCATGATTAAACATATAAGATCTAAAAAATTACCAAGTAAATAAGATTCAAGTTAAATACGTATATTAAAATTGAAAGGGTGTTACAATATTCGGTAGAATATTTCTTAATTTCTTAGAACAAATTTGACATGAATTGTTCTACTTAAGGAATTAAGAATTCAAACCAGCACAGAAAGTCTATAAATATAACTTTGTAGACAAATTACTGAATTTAAATATTTTCTACTTCTGAAAAATGAAGTTAATTGCCTCATATTTATAGATGTGGAAACTAGCAAGACATTTGAATAAAACTTATTAAAAAATCAAAAATATTTTTGAATTTAGCCTTCAAGACTTTTTAAATAAGCTAGGCTGGACTTTTAAAACTCGGTAAGACTTTTAAAAAATCGGTAAGACTTTTTTTCTAAGGTCCAGCAAGACTGTTTACACTTGAATTTTTGGTGAGACTTTTTCTAAAGTCTTAAGGAATTTTCGGTAAGACTTTTTAAATAGTCTTAAATAAAATTCGGTAAGACCTTTTCAATATGCTCGGTAAGACTTTTTGAATATGCTCGGTAAGACTTTTTGATCAACATGCTTTTTCATTTCTTCGGACACGTGGCAGCCTCCAATTTCTTCAATAACATAAATCACCTGCCAATTCCAATTTGAAAAAGCAAGGGGCCTATTTCGTCTTATTATAGACAAACTCCGTAGAAATGATTTTAGACTCGCACAACTTATAATCTTTGACTAATAAAAAATTAATTTAATTCAAAAATTATAAAAATAAATATCTAATATTATTTTGATATTTATAAATATAATTTACTAAATAAATAAAATATTTATTAATAAAAATAAATCCTTACGCTCTGAGCTGTGGTCTTCTGAACGTCAAGAACCGAACTCCATTTGACTTGGAAATGATAAATCAATTTAAACTGGGGCTCCACTTTTACGAATATATGACTCTGCATTTCTTCCGTGTCAATTCTTTTTCCGTCTTGTCTTCAAGTCTGTACCGTCAGTCCTGTTTAGCTGTATCTACAGTTGCAATTAGAAGTACCTCTGTTACTGAAATAATCTGACTCTTCAAACTAGACAATACTTTTTTTCACCACTGTATGTACAAAGTTGAATATTCAATCTTGGATTATGACTCTTGTACACTACATTCCAAACAAACCTGTATTCATTTGAGCTTCTAACTTCTGTCTTCTTCATTCTAAAATAATTCTAAATTAATTAATCCTTTAATTAATATAAGAAGTAAATTAATTCTAGGTGACTTAATTTAATAATTAAATTAATTAATTAATTTAATTAATTAATAGAGAATTAAATTAAAGTCTTGACTATAAGACCATTGTTGATGTAGATCATACTCTTCTATTCTTCAACAATAACCTTTCTAACCACTTGAACTTTTTGATGACGAATCTTCACTAACATTGTTGACACCCTGTGCACTGGTCTGGTTCACGGATGACTAACTACAATGTTGATTCTCATTTCTGTTGTAGTGGTCTTTGTGTATTATCGTGTCCTGTCTTTGCCTCTTTCTATTTTTCCTCTATATTCTTCTTCTGGAATATTTCTGTAGTAGACACTTAAAATATTTTGTATATTCTAAACTCCTTGAGATACTTCTTTCAGTGTTGAGTAGCAGTCTTATCAGACTTCTTCTGATATTCTGATTCTTCGTGTCTAGTTGACATTCTTCGTCTTGATTCCTTATTCCATATTTATTATTTACTTCGCTTTCTTATCTGAGTTAAGTTGTAATCTACTTATTACAAATAGGACTAGTCATATGACTTTCAGGTTCAGCCATTGTGACATGAAGTGAGAGCTAGGGCAACTTGTTATAGTGGTCCCCTTAGTATCAATTTCATCATCTAATTTCTTATATGATTCCAAAGAACCTAGATGAATAGGTGATTTCTCCCTAGGAGACTGTTAGTATTGGTGTCCTAGAGACAATATTTTATGATAAAAAATTAATGATTATGTTTACTTGATTATTTAATTAATATTTATTATGTCTTTATTTACTGCGTTATAAATTGAAATCATAATAAATGTCCTTGGAATAATAATATGAATTATATATCTTTAAGTATGTGACTTAAAAATGAGATTATATGAACAGTATTATATTCCTAAAAGTCCCTAGTCGAGTATTATTATTTAAGGACAATAATAATGCAATAAGACTAGCATGTTTAGTTATTGACTCATGACCACATCTCATTGGTCATAGGTATGGTGATACTAAAGTCAAGAATATAAGTGCATGTCTCAATGCATGGCACTGGACAGACCCGTTGTGAGAATCTACACATATCGTTTGCGAAAATCGGACAACGGACAAAGATTTCAGAAAATCTACGACAGCCGTTTCAGAATTCGTATCGAATACGATTCCCATAATAAGAACAAACATGTATCATATACATACATCAATACACACAATTATCACATGATTATACATCATATGAATATCATATATTAATAATATATAAAAACATATACTTATTGTATCAATATAAAATCATGATAGATCGCATACATGCTTACATATCGAAAACTATTAAGCACATAACCAAATTAAAACGTTTCGCAAGTAGCTCTGATGCCATTGAAGGGTTTCGAGGCACAAACGCAGCGGAATAAACGTGAAAAATAAATCAAAATAGCGAAACCCTCCGCAGGATCCATGCGAAAACAAAAGATTTAATTCGGAGATAAAGAGTAAATACCTTTAGAAGCTTTAACAGTTCATTAATGGAAGATTAATGGAGGTCCAAAGCTTGTTTAATCACCACGTATCCCGCTCTCGCGATCTACGCTCTACGGTATCCACACGAACACTTTTCATGAAGGATTGATGTGTACTAGCACCCGAAAACTGCTTCTCTCTCTCTCTACCTCTTTTCTCAAAACGGCTAGGATTTTAGTAAAAATCTGTCTCTTCAATTAAATCATCCCATAAAGAGATTCTATAGATAGAGAGGAATAAGTTTTCTAATTATAATCTAATTATAATTAATACTAATCCAAAATTCTAAATTATTTAATTAAGTCTCACTTAATTAATTAATTATTAATTTTGGAATTAGTTTAAATAATTCATTTATTTTATTTATATAATTAATTAAGTCATACTTAATTAATATCATAAATAAAATAAATTTCTTATTTAATTTAAATTCACAATTTAAATTATTTCTCCTTCAAGCGTTCTTTGTGTGTGACGCTGTAGGTTATTATTACGTTGGCAACAATTTTAATATCTAATTAAAATTGTAAACAATGAGCGGCATCTAGTAATACATCATTGCTACCCAAGTAATAATAATAAATCGGTGATTCGATTAAGCCTTTCGTGAATAATATTCCATGTAATATAATCCCTTTAATCTTGATATTATAGATTAAAATCAAGGCATGTCTTGTGTCATCCTCTTCATAATTTAATCTTTATTTTCTTGACCAATGAGTAGACTATTAAAATCAAATCAACATTTGAGCACGGCCGAGCATTTCATAGTCTCACTCAAACAAGAGGCCAATAATATCACTCCTAAAATTAGGAGGATTAAATCTCATCTAGATCATTCATATTTCTCATACGATTCATAATATACCCAATGTCCACTTTTATCATCACCCGGTCAAAGGTAACTTTTAATGTAATCAAAGTATATTAATTCTCGTATAGAAATATAATGATTACATGTCTAAGGATCATTACACCATTATCACAGTGAGAATTACTTATGACACTTATCTAACATGTAGAATCTCACGGCGGGTCATTCCAGTGCCATGCATTGATACATGCACTTATGTTCTTGACTTTAGTATCACCATACCTATGACCAATGAGATGTGGTCATCTGTCAAGAAACATACTAGTCTTTGTGCATTATTATTGTCCTTAAATAATAATACTCGACTAAGGAATTTTAGGAATAAGATACTATTCATATAATCTCATTTTTAAGTCACATACTTAAAGATATATAATACGTATCAAAATTCCAAGGACATTTATTATGCTTTCAATTTATTACGCAGTAAATAAAACATAATAAATAAATAATAATCAATAAAACATAATCCTTAATAATAAATATTTTCCTTAAAATATAAAAAGTATTGTCTCTAGAGCACAATTACTAACAATCTCCCACTTGCACTAGAGCCAATTACCCAAGTATCTAATACTCATGGAACTAGTGTGACTTTCGTGCTTCTGCTGCGACAAAGCCTTTAGTCAGTGAGTCTGCAATATTATTATTAGTATGCACTTTACATATATGTATATCTCCTTGATCATTAATCTCATTAATTAGGTGATATATCCTAAGTACATGCCCAAACAGCCTCATTGGCAGCTTCGCAAGCATCAATATACTCAGGCTCTATTGTAGAATCAACAACTGTCTCTGCTGTGAACCATTCCAGCATACAACATCTCAATAAAAATAGATAAAACACAAAGCCAGATAGAAACATTAAATCATCGTTGTCTGCCTAGAAACTAGCATCACTGAAACCTCTTACAACTAGCTTCACATCTCCTCCATATAACAAGAATGAATCTTTAGTCCTCTTCAAGTACTTAAGAATATTCTTGACTGCCGTCCAGTGACCTTCACCTGGATTAGACCGGTATCTACTCGTCATGCTGAAAGCATACGAGACATCAGGACGAGTACATATCATTGCAAACATTATAAACCAATTGCTAACGCATATGGAACATTACTCATACGATCCTTATCATCCAATGATTTAGGACAAATTTTATTTTGAGATCATTATCCCATGAGACATTGGGACATATCCATTTAGCCTCTTTTCATTCGAAATCGATGTAAAACTTTGTCAATGTATGTACTCTAACTTAGGCCGATCAATCTCCTTGATCTATCTCTATAGATCATGATCCCTAATATATAGGTCGCATCGCCTAAGTCTTTCATTGAGAAATTATTTCTCAACCAAGTCTCCACAGTCTATAGAGAAGGAATGTCATTCCCTATTAGTAATATATCATCAACATATAATACTAGGAATGCCACATGGCTCTCACTAAACTTCTTGTAAACACAAGTTTCATCTTCATTCTGAATAAAGTCAAACTCTTTTTGACTGTTTCATGAAAATGAATGTTCCATCTCTTAGAATCTGGAGTGTTCATAGCGTCTTGGTAGGTGAGAGGCTCATCTTCATCCACAAGCATCACATCACCATCTTGAATCAAGAGAAATCCATAATATCTCTCGGGCTCATGGCGAATCCTACCAGACCTACGAACAACCTGTGTTTCTTGAGCAGTATTGTTTTCTTGTACATTCTGCTTAGGTTCCTCCATTGGTTCAATGTTATCATGTGGGTCTCGAACTTCATCGAGATCTATTATCCTCCCACTGTCTTTCTTAGAGAGCATCTCTCTCAAGGAATATAGCAGTTCAAGCAACAAACACTTTGTTCTCGGAAGGATTATAGAAAGAATAACCCCTTTTTTCAGTAGGGTATCCCACATAATTACATTTGTCTGATTTTGGTCCTAGCTTGTCAGAGATTAGACGTTTCACATCCCTAAATTTTCATAAATGACATGCTATGACGTTTCTCAGTCCATATCTCATAAGGAATCTTTTGAACCGTTTTAGTAGGAACACGGTTAAGTGTATGTGGAGCCGTTTCCAGGGTGCAACCCCAAAAACTAATTGGAAGATTCATTGACTCAACATTGATCGCACCATGTCCAACAAGGTGTGATCCCTCCTATAAAAAAAACTTTTCTTTGATATTTTCTACTTCATCTTTATAGTCTTTGAACTTTTGAAATGATTAGGATTAGTTCTTCAAAAGATACATATATCCATATTTACTAAAATAATTAGTAAATTTTATGAAGTTAATAAAATCTACCTTTTGTCATCGTATACATATGACCACATACATCACTATGTATAAGTCATAGCTTTAGTCATTTTGCCAAATAAACCAAGATTCGCATCATTTTGTATAATTCATAATCAAACTTATCCATGAATGCATCCTTATGTATTCTGGAAATGCGTTTCTCATTAATATGGCCTCAACAACAGTGCCAAAGGTAATATTTGATTTGAGTTACTTTATAACATATAAATTGTTAATTAGTTGTGCAACATTTAAGCCTCATCATCAAAATAGAATAAACAACTATTGTTATTTAATTAAAATGAAAAACCCTTTCTTGTCCAAACAAGAAACTGAAATAATGTCTCTGCCATTTGCAAGCACGTTATAACAATTATCAAGTTCTAAATTTTCCTTATAGGCCAAAAGTTAAGTAACGAGTTCCTCTAACCAGAGCAACTACATTCACTCCAATTCCAACCCGATACCTAAATCTTGACCCTTATTGATCATCTTTTTCCGATCTTCCAAATAAGCATGACAGTTTAATTTCCAGTCTCCCAATTTTCTACAGAAGCGACAATCATCTTCTTTATCAACACCTCATTCAGACTTTAGAGTCTGCTTTAGGTATTGGACTTTGGTTTGACAATGGAACTAGATCAAATCTTCTCCTTGCCTTTCCATTTTCCTTTCCCTTTTGCATTCCTTATGTTTACCATCAATATAGTAGTAGTTCATGCATTTATCATATTGCTTTCAGCAGTTCTCAACATGCATAGCAACTCAATGGGTGTTTTACCAATCTTATTCATTTTATTGTTCATAACAAACTAAGAATAATATTTGTCCGGAGATTGTAAGATCAAATCTAACTAAGTCTCCAGACCATTCTGGAAACCTAAAATATCAAAGGTATTCATTATACCCTATAATCTTTAGAACATGTGGTGTAACCGGGTCTCACTCTCCCTACTTGTAAGTGTATAGTGCCCTTTTATTTTCAAATATATCTTGTGCTCAATCGTCTCATAAGCATCTATATGCTCGTGTTGCTTCTTAAGCTCAGCACACATATTTGCGAGCATGAGACATGAAACATCAGTCGCAATATCAATTTACTTCCAATAAGCACTATGATTTGCACATGTTACATTCTCAACTTTAAGAGCAGGGGAAGAGATTCGACTAACATCGTGGTGTCCGAGGACTATCATCAAGCTCCTATGTCACTGAAGGAAATATATTCTCGTCAACTTGTCCTTTTTAAGAACTGATCTCATAGAGAAGTTGTTTGTGTTTATCATTTAATATCTACAATATTAAAGTGTATAAAATAAACTAGATTGTAAATTTAATATTAATTATGTTTAAGTGATTATGGTATATCACCATATACCTCCCACTATTTTTATCAAACTAATAGCCCTAACTATTAATTCGGAAAATATTTCTTTAAATCTTTCTAGTGAGCCAAGATCCATATTTCATCCATGTTTTAAGATAGCGTTGGCTAATACACTCAAAACATGACTATTTAGGTAGACAACATTTATCGATTATATCAAATATAACTCTTGGAAAGTTTGGTGGAACAACCATTTGTACACATTTATCCAATAAATCTGACCAAACTCTATGCCTCTAAACCGACAATCCTATTGTGATGATTTAGATAAGTTAGACCCAATATTTCAGCAAACTAAGTACACTTACTTATCACGTCTTCCCATAATTGATAAAAGCACCTTGCTTTGGCAAGCCCACTCCTTCTCAATCTAGATCTTGACGAGTATTAAATATTGGAAGGCATCCGATTAACTTAATATGTATTTAGGGATTTTTATTGTTTATTTTAACGATCATGATCCCATCATAAAGAGATTCTCAATTTTTCCTTGATCAAATAATTCATTTCAATATTCGTCAATGGATTGATTTCTAGGTCGTCGGAGAAGTCACAAGCGGTCTCACTTAAAACCCAACTTCCTTACGAATTAAACTAATAATCCGCTTTTGACAAAATCTCCTCATATCAGAAAAAGAAAATTCATATTTAATACCGTGTTCATAAACACAAGAATCTCATGATCGTTTGTTCAATTTTAAAATCTTGAATCGTTACAGATTTTATCTTTCTTAAGCAAACATGGCATGGGTGTCGTATCTAATACATACATGATTAATCAATATTAAGCATGCATCTCGATTATATCTACGCATACATACATGCAATCATATACATATATGTAATGTGCGTAAATTAAACGTGTTTGGTTATGGCCCCATCCTATGTGATCTTTCCAAGCTAATGGAAATATCAAGGTCAGTCTATGGTGGTTTTAAAATACTATCTATTACATATCTTCTTTCTTTATTGCTCCATCATCCCCTTTTGGATCGTCTCCTTGCTTGCAAGTCTTCATTGATAATTACATTGAATAATAAAAATAAAACTATTCTAATAAAATTACAAGAAGAACTCGAGTTACATTCGAGATAATTAAATTACAATGAATAAACGACATGCAAGTCGTATTTAGAAACCAAAACCATAAATCAAAACCACTATACTATGGGTCTTTAGGCCATAACCATCCACCATGCTATCACATAACACATATAATATATCTAAGATTATATAAACATATCATATAATCATATATAACAAATTTCGAAATTTCAGAAATTTAAATACAGATTTCTGAAGACAATAAATTGCTGTTTCGAGGTCTTTAACGACGTCACACGCCTTATAGACCTGTCAGTGATAGAAAAGCATTCAGTTTTGTTCATTGGCCCGATTTCAGTCAAAAAACACATATCGTTTGCAAAAATCGGATTCGGCAATCAGATTTCACCAAATCTGACGGTGTTTCGGAAATCGTATCATATACAATCCCCATATCAAACAAGAATATATCATATATACATACACAGTGATACATACAATCATCACATGATTATACATCACATTAATATCATATATTCATAATATATACATACATATAATCAAAATTTTAGAAAATCAAATAATTTTCAGAAAATAATAAATCACTGTTTTGGGCACTGTAACCACATCTAATGGCTTACAGACGCAGAGCTGACTTTGTCAGTATTGCTCAGTGATCCGATTCCAGTCAGAAAACACATATCGTTTGCGAAAATCGGACAACGGACACAGATTTCAGAAAATCTACGACAGCCGTTTCAGAATTCGTATCGAATACGATTCCCATAATAAGAACAAACATGTATCATATACATACATCAATACATACAATTATCACATGATTATACATCATATGAATATCATATATTCATAATATATAAAAATATATACTTATTGTATCAATATAAAATCATGATATATCGCATACATGCTTACATATCGAAAACTATTAAGCACATAACCAAATTAAAACGTTTTGCAAGTAGCTCTGATGCCATTGAAGGGTTTCGAGGCACAAACGCAGCGGAATAAACGTGAAAAATAAATCAAAATAGCGAAACCCTCCGCAGGATCCATGCGAAAACAAAAGATTTAATTCGGAGATAAAGAGTAAATACCTTTAGAAACTTTAACAGTTCATTAATGGAAGATTAATGGAGGTCCAAAGCTTGTTTAATCACCACGTATCCCGCTCTCGCGATCTATGCTCTACGGTATCCACACGAACACTTTTCATGAAGGATTGATGTGTACTAGCACCCGAAAACTGCTTCTCTCTCTTTACCTCTTTTCTCAAAACGGCTAGGATTTTAGTAAAAATCTGTCTCTTCAATTAAATCAGCCCATAAAGAGATTATATAGATAGAGAGGAATAAGTTTTCTAATTATAATCTGTTAGGTCCCGGAAGTATCGTAGAAGGGGGGTTGAATGCGATACTGACAACAATTTAAATTTTTTTTCAGAATTTGCGGAATTAAATTATTGCTTTAGCTGAGGGTTCGGGTCTTTGTAGTGTTTGGGAGGCTGACTTACTAACTTTCTATTTTTATGATATAACATTTAAGATATAGAAATTAGCAAGTAACTAAACAAGATTCAAGTTAAATATGTATATTAAAACTTGAAAGAGTGTTACAACATCCGGTAGAATAAACTTTAATTCCTAGAACAAATTTGACATGAATTGTTCTACTTAGGGAATTAAAACCAAACTAGCACAGAAAGTCTGTGAATATAACTTTGCAGACAAATTGCTGAATTTGTAAGTTTTTCTACTCTGAAAAATGAAGCCCCCGGCCTCATATTTATAGAGGTGGAAAGTCAGCATGACTTATCACAATATGACCTTTTTCCTAATTGATTTAACACTTGTATGACTTATAAAAAGGCTGGGCAAGACTTGTTTCTGTCGGTATGACTCTTCAGAATTCGGTATGACTCATTGAAATTCGGTATGACTCTTTGTAAGTCATATTTGAATTTTCTTTAATTTAAAATAAATCAAAATGACTTATATTAAAGTAAAGAAACTCGGTATGACTCACATAAAGTATTCTTCGGTATGACTCATTAGATTGAAGCTCGGTATGACTCATTGAATAAGCTCGGTATGACTGATTGAAATCCCTCGGTATGACTTGTGAATTCTCTGCTCGATATGACTTTTAACAGCAGCTCGGTATGACATATTCATCAGCTTGGTCGGTATGACTTTTCAACAGAACAGCTCGGTATGACTTTTTCTTCAGATTCTCGGTATGACTTATTTAACAAGCTCAGTATGACTTCTCTGTTTGCATTCGGTATGACTTATTTTAAACAGAATTTCTGTATGACTTTTAATAAATTCTTTTAGACTTTATTAAAAGTCATACCAAGCCATATCTTTTATAATAAATTAATTCCACTTAATTTAATTAAATAATTTATAAATTAAATTGAATTCAGCTGGAATTAATTTAATTAGATAAATTAAATAATTAATTAACATTTGATAGTAGAATTAAAATACTATCTCGACTTGTATAACCTTTTTGTTAGCTCCGAAATCTTTCTGCCTTTGTTCTGTCTTCTGTCTAACCACTTGAACTTTTTGATGACGAATCTTCACTGACATTGTTGACACCCTGTGCATTGGTCTGGTTCACGGATGACTAACTACAATGTTAATCCTCATTTCTTCGGTAGTGGTCTTTGTGCCTTGTCATGGCTTCTTTTGTTCTTCCTCTATATTCAATATTTATTATTTACTTCGCTTTCTTATCTGAGTTGAGTTGTCATCTACTTATTACAAATAGGACTAGTAATATGACTTTCAATCTCCACCTATTTGTTGTTAAATATTTAACACACAAATTCCTAGAGAATAACTCAACTAACAACTAAGAAAATAAAACGACATTTAAGAACTGTAAATAATAAATTGTTTTCTGGATCATATAATACATTTCCAGATTTCAATTATGAAAGATAAATAAGATAGATGTTCCTCTAGACTGAACATATTTAACAAAGTTCTATCTTAACTTACCTATCATTACCAGCTTCAGAAGTATCAACTTCACCTTCTTATAGTGTTTAACTTTTGAGATCAGGTGTCATTGGTAGATCTTTAGTGGCTGGTTTCTCTGGATCAGATTCTGCATTTCCAGATTTCTTGAGAAACTGAAATGAAAGATGTTTGTTCCTCTAGCACTGAACATATTATACAAGTAGTATTATCTTCATTTCTCAGACTCATCACTACTCCCCCTTAGGATGGCAGGGATGAAGTCTTGTTCTCTTCTTACCATCTATCCTCTATTTCTCCAACTTCTGTCTTCACTTCTCTCCCAAGGTGAATTCATTATTCCCTTACGTGAATTATCCAACCAATTTAATAGAGGTAACAACAGACATGGCATACATACAGCATTAAACCATCGCAGATATAAAAAATGCAAACTATGACATGTTATGCATTTTAGAAAATCTAGTTAATCCTATATACAAGAATTTTCTAAAATCAAATGGATCCAATCCAAGCATGTTGTTATATACCCCCTTTTCAACAATGGAGTAATCCTATTCTAGTAAAAGTCTTTGTTAAACAATTCTCCCATTTGGATCTTGTTCAACACTTTTCCTTTTTTGGATCTACTTCTCCCTTTTTGGATCTTGTTCAACAGTTCGAACTGTTCAACACTTCTCCCCCTTAGTTGAGTAATCCTCTTCAGAATCCTTAATAACAGAAGAAATTTCATCCCCCTTAGTTGAGTAACATTATAAATCTGTAACAGATAATTGGGAATGGGATTTGGTAATTGTGTTAGTGTGTGATTTTACTTTGTGTTTCTCACAAGTGTTTCGCTCATATACTCTATAAGTGTTTCACTCGTAGAATATATATTTTCACTCTTTCTCACTTGTGTTTCACTCTTTCCTCACAACACTATTTCTCTCTCTCAGTACGGATGACATAGTCTTTTGTACCTGCAAGAAAGATCACCATAGCCCCTTCAAGAGAGGTCACTGGTGGTGCAATGGGGTTTCGTAAATCCCCGTCCTCAATTGAATCCATTAAAATATTTCACTTTAAAAACTGAATTGCTTTAGGAATAGATTCAATGAGTTGCTGATCATCTAAGATGATCTATTCCGTTAGGAATCCAGATATGTTCCATCTGGGGAGTGAGACAAGGATCTATAATGTAGCAAATGATCCAAGTTTCCTCCTGACGCATGTGAAGGCATGTTGATTCAGTCAGAATCATCAATCATCCTTCCTTCCTTGATATGGAAGTTTAGAATAATTGTTTCCGTCAATTCATCCTTAGTGTGTGACAATCCTTACAGTGCATTTGAATATATACATTTATGGTCGGCAGTGTTTGAATGTGTCCAGATGAAGTTGACTCTTTACAAATGGTCTTGGCTGACAGGCCGAATTCAATAGACTCACTCTATTGAGAGAATGAACCTAGTAACAGTTTTGCCATTTGAAAATCTATACCCTTTTGAGAGAATATAAATTAGTTAGCAGTTGCCTTGGTTTCAATTTCATATTCTAACTAGAGGCAGAGCTGCTGGAACACTCATAGATACTTCTCTTTTCTAGTGCACTAGAGGCACTTACTCTCTCACCCTCTTTAGTTGATAAAACTTTTCTTTCCAGGGGTTTAGTAGATGAAGTTGTATCTGTTTGAGTGTATATGGTTCTATAATCTGTGTTAGAGATTGTAGGTTTTCAATCCCTTGATCTTGTCCTATAGCCACTGAGGGCTCAATATATCAATTGTATATATATATATATATATATATATATATATATATATATATATATATATTTATTTATTTATTTATACCAATTGATTAGATAATATATCAATATCGAGATTACCTGCTTTTACCTCAAGTCGATTGCTCTTGTTCGGCAGGACACAAAAATTATATCTAATAATTGTTACTCAAGCATATGACAATTATACTCATAACAATTATCAGTGATATATGTAGGCTCGAGAAAGTAGATGTAAAGAAATTCACAAGTCCTTTAAATATTGACATTTAATACTTATGATTCTTAGAACAATTTCTCGTAGACAAAAATAAATTTTAAAAATAACATGAAATAATAAAAAACTATAAAGAAAAAAAATGCCAATTTTATAGGAAAAATAAATATGCCAATCGTTGATACCAATTGTTGAAAAAATATATATATAAGAGCATGATACGAAATTTTCTTTAAGATACATGTCCCTGAATAAAACGCGGGAAAGTTGTATATGAGAAGAAAGTTTCTATCATTTACGAATTTCTTATAAGACAAATTTCCCATAATAAAATGCGGGAATTTGTACCAAAGAAGAAATTCAATTCTCTTAAGAAAAAAAATATATATATATATATATATATATATATATATTTACAGTATGAATGCCAATTAAATAAAACTGTACAAAACTAAAAAATGTTGCATGTACCTCTCACTGTGCACGCCTTGCAATGTGTTCCTATAATTTATCTATTTAGGCTTACCATCAGCGTGAATGCCAGTGGTGTGCTTGACTGATTACAAAGTGCTCTGGCTGACGAGCGGATTTCAATGGACTCATCCTGTAGAGAGAATGATTCCAGAAACAGTTTTATTGCCTTTTCAGCTCTGCATCCTTTTGAGAATATGCAGATGAGCTTACAGTTACCTCAGTTATATACTCTTTTTCTTCTCTGGAGGTAGAGCTGTGGGTGCACTTCCGACATCATCCTTATTTGCTGCATCAAGTGCAGTTTCTCCCTTATCAACCTCTAACTTACATGAGTTCCTTATATCTCCAGGGGTTAATATATGGAAGTGGATGAATTGGTGTTTGGTACTATGGTCTGGGTAAGAGATTGATGGGTTTTCAACCTCTTGGCCAGTTTCTAAAGCCACTAGGGGCTAACTGGAAAGAACCAATCGAGATAAAAAGATAATCACCTTAACTTTCCAAAACATATTTTTCATCCCAAAGAGAAGGAAAAATATAATAAGGAATGGTAATAGATTGCATTTCAGTAAAAGAGTTTTGTCAGAACTAAAGATTTATCAATTAAAAGCAAGATACGAAATTTTCTTTAAGATATATATCCCATAATAAAACGCGGGAAAGTTGTATCAGAGAAGAAAGTTTTATCTTTTATGAATTTCCTATAAGGCAAACTTCCCATAATAAAACGCGGGAATTTATACCAAAGAAGAAATTCACTCTCTTACCAAATTATATCTCGATAAAATGACTATTTTCCTTTATACCTTAATACTGTATGATTTGAAAACAGTTTTGCAAACCATCCTTATCAGATAGAGGACTATGATTTTCCGACTCATAATGCAATTATGATATTCATCATTTTCGTCCACCTGATATTCACCCTAACTTAAAATAGAAAATTTCATTACAATAGGGGTGGATGTATTCTTAGCAATACAGTATAAGGCCTTCAAAGCAACAACCACTGTTTAGGTACTTTGAATCAATGTGCAACAAACATTGAAACAAGTGTTTGAAAACAAATCATTTTACAAATGGTTGATACCTCGAAGTAAAAACAATTTTGGAAATATTTTTAAGTATATAAAATATTGAGAATTTTATATACGCATAACTTAGAAAATATTTCCGTTCTTCCAATATTAGTGTTTTTGAAATATCCATTGATTATTTAGATCAGTAATTCTAAATAATATCACTAATATTAAAAGTGTCACAATTATTTGTAATAGAATATTTAAAAATATCAGAGAAAAATATCAAAACAATTAAGCAAGATATCATTAACTGATACTCATAAAATATTTATCATACAAATAATTATGCTGCATGTTATTTTAATTCATTTAAATTATGAGACTGATATGACATCGAATTGTCTAACAACATAATTTAAATCAATTAAGATAATATACAAACTTATGCTAGAACACCTAATTACCACATATGCATATAACATAGTAAACATGATAATTAAAGTAGTAGCACTAAGTACGAGGTTCTGGATTTCAGATAAATTCACAAGTCCTTTAAATATGGAAAATTTAATACTTGTGAACTCATTTAAGAATTCGTTTTAGATGAGATTTCCAACAAATATGCACATAAATAATATCCCAACTTCACTAACCAACTTAGACAAAATGAATTTATCAAGTTGTTTAGAAAATATCTGCAAGTTATTCTACTAAGGACTACTCTCGATTTAAATGATACCTGGTGTCCATGCGCTTGTTCCGTGAGTGGTGAAGAGATTATCCAGCAGAGTTGATGGAGTTTGACAGCTTCTAGTAAATACCTCTCTGTCTTTCTTTCAACCTGCATTATCTATATCTATATAGCCAATTAGGTTAAACCTAGTATCTTTAGGGTACCTGATTCTTAGAATTGGTGATCCCTTAAGATATCTAACAATTCATATCTTAGCTATAAGATTAGATTCTCTAGTATCCACGTGGAAACTTACACATAGGCATATTGAGAATAAAATATATGGTCTTTATGCACAGTAGACCCACATATAATATAATCATGGTATACTTGCACTAAACATTATGTGTGTGTGCCTTGTATTCTAGAGAGATATGTGTATAACGACTCTAATATAAAATCATATTCAAGTAATTAGCAGTTAGAGTGTCATACTATGTCCTTGACGATTGCTTGATCTCTTACCTCCGTCATAGAGAGCTTGTGAAGAGAATGATATTCAAATTCCAGTGGATATGAAACTTCAAAGTCCAGGAGATGTTGTACATCAACTTGTTCAGCCCTAATAGTATCAAGTCTCGTCTCTGGTGCTTTAGTTAGATCGTGAAAGTCCCGAAGATTCTGTTTCCATCATCGTCGATACCTTCTGTTGCAACCAGTTTTGCTTTGTCCCTCATAACAATGCCAAAAATCATCCAGTCTCTGAAAACCCTTATAGTACCAATTACAACTTTGTCCTGTGGCATGGGTTCCAGATTCAGTAGATTCTGCCTTCGAACTGATTGAGATCATCTTGCATTGCAATCACCCAATCTGGATCAATCAGTGCTTCTTCAATCTTCTTTAGGATTCCAACTGTTTAACAATTGTTCTTTCCCGAAGAGTAACCATTTACTTTGCATAGCACTTCTAGTCTTTACTCTAGTATCCGGATCACTAAGAACTAGACTCTAGGAATGAATTTGACTCCAAACCCTTTATCTCGGCAGATATGTTCTTAATGTATTCCTTTGATCTTCATTGTGTTGAGTACGACTAGTAGATCCTTCTTTTATTTGCTCCCCCTGAGTTGCTGCTAGGATGTGTTGAAGATCCTTCACCTTGTTGAGTGGATTCTGTTAAAGCCCATGAGTTGTGTAGATACACTACCATTTCCACTACTAGGATCTGAATCATCATCATTAAAATTGATTCCTTTTGCAACCTCAGTTTCATCATCAATATCTGAATATGACTCTGACAAGATGTCAAGCTTCACAGATTCAGAATAGACTTTTATTTTAATGCTCGGGAGCTCCTTGAATAGTGTAACACAGCCCTGATCTTGTCTTACTACTTTTAGCCTCATATATTTCTTCAGTTGTGACCTCTAACGATTCTTAAATCCGTTTCGTATAAGTACAAAAACTAGAATGATCATTAGAGTCAGAAAAAAAATTCTTCAGAGTTCCCCACTAATAAATCTATCCTATCTTTACATTTGAGCAGTTTGTGGAACTATAACATGAACAGTCGAATCATCCACAATAAAATCCAAATGCTCAAGAATAAACCTACTAATACGAAATGACCACTTTCCTCGAAACCGGGTCATATGCTCTGGGAATTAATTCTGAGCCAAAACGAAGAATTTTCCAAGTACAAACCCTTTTGGAAAAATGGACCAAGTTTTGATATCTTTAGATTATAAATTAAATCTATATAAATTTAACTAATAAATTTACTTAAATTAAATTTATAAAATAAATTCATTTAAATTAAGTTTATAAAATAAACCTTTTTCAAGTTTAAATAATAAACTCATTTAAATTAAATTCACAAAATAAATTTATTTTAAATAACATTTATAAAATAAATTTATCTAAATTTAAATTTATAAAATAAAATTATCTAAATAAATTTAAATTATAAAAGGAAATCTATTTAAATTTAAAGAATAAATTTATTTAAATTAAAATTTATAAAGTAAACTTATTTAAATTAAGTTTATAAAAGTAAACGTGTTTGGTTAAACGTGTTTGGTTATGGCCCCATCCTATGTGATCTTTCCAAGCTAATGGAAATATCAAGTTCAGTCTATGGTGGTTTTAAAATACTATCTATTACATGTCTTCTTTCTTTATTGCTCCATCATCCCCTTTTGGATCGCCTCCTTGCTTGCAAGTCTTCATTGATAATTACATTGAATGATAAAAATAAAACTATTCTAATAAAATTACAAGAAGAACTCGAGTTACATTCGAGATAATAAAATTACAATGAATAAAAACATGCAAGTCGTATTTAAAACCAAAACCATAAATCAAAACCACTATACTATGGGTCTTTAGGCCATAACCATCCACCATGCTATCACATAACACATATAATATATCTAAGATTATATAAACATATCATATAATCATATATAACAAATTTTGAAATTTCAGAAATTTAAATACATATTTCTGAAGACAATAAATCGCTGTTTCGAGGCCTTTAACGACGTCACACGCCTTATAGACCTGTCAGTGATAGAAAAGCATTCAGTTTTGTTCATTGGCCCGATTTCAGTCAGAAAACACATATCGTTTGCAAAAATCGGATTCGGCAATCAGATTTCACCAAATCTGACGGTGTTTCGGAAATCGTATCATATAGAATCCCCATATCAAACAAGAATATATCATATATACATACACAGTGATACATACAATCATCACATTATTATACATCACATTAATATCATATATTCATAATATATACATACATATAATCAAAATTTTAGAAAATCAAATAATTTTCAGAAAATAACAAATCACTGTTTTGGGCACTGTAACGACATCTAATGGCTTACAGACGCAGAGCTGACTATATCAGTATTGCTCAGTGATCCGATTCCAGTCAGAAAACACATATCGTTTGCGAAAATCGGACAACGGACACAGATTTCAGAAAATCTACGACAGCCGTTTCAGAATTCGTATCGAATACGATTCCCATAATAAGAACAAACATGTATCATATACATACATAAATACACACAATTATCACATGATTATACATCATATGAATATCATATATTCATAATATATAAAAACATATACTTATTGTATCAATATAAAATCATGATAGATCGCATACATGCTTACATATCGAAAACTATTAAGCACATAACCAAATTAAAACGTTTCGCAAGTAGCTCTGATGTCATTGAAGGGTTTCGAGGCACAAACGCAGTGGAATAAACGTGAAAAATAAATCAAAATAGCGAAACCCTCCGCAGGATCCATGCGAAAACAAAAGATTTAATTCGGAGATAAAGAGTAAATACCTTTAGAAACTTTAACAGTTCATTAATGGAAGATTAATGGAGGTCCAAAGCTTGTTTAATCACCACGTATCCCGCTCTCGCGATCTATGCTCTACGGTATCCACACGAACACTTTTCATGAAGGATTGATGTGTACTAGCACCCGAAAACTGCTTCTCTCTCTCTACCTCTTTTCTCAAAACGGCTAGGATTTTAGTAAAAATCTGTCTCTTCAATTAAATCAGCTCATAAAGAGATTATATAGATAGAGAGGAATAAGTTTTCTAATTATAATCTGTTGGGTCCCGGAAGTATCGTAGAAGGGGGGTTGAATGCGATACTGACAACAATTTAAAATTCTTTTCAGAATTTGCGGAATTAAATTATTGCTTTAGCTGAGGGTTCGGGTCTTTGTAGTGTTTGGGAGGCTGAATTACTAACTTTCTATTTTTATGATATAACATTTAAGATATAGAAATTAGCAAGTAACTAAACAAGATTCAAGTTAAATATGTATATTAAAACTTGAAAGGGTGTTACAACATCCGGTAGAATAAACTTTAATTCCTAGAACAAATTTGACATGAATTGTTCTACTTAAGGAATTAAAACCAAACTAGCACAGAAAGTCTGTGAATATAACTTTGCAGACAAATTGCTGAATTTATAAGTTTTTCTACTCTGAAAAATGAAGCCCCCGGCCTCATATTTATAGAGGTGGAAAGCCAGCATGACTTATCCCAATATGACCTTTTTCCTAATTGATTTAACACTTGTATGACTCATAAAAAGGCTGGGCAATTACGCAGTAAATAAAACTTAATAAATAACTAATATTCAATAAAACATAATCCTTAATAATAAATATTTTCATTAAAATATAAAAAGTATTGTCTCTAGAGCACAATTACTAACAGACACAATACATTACTCGAGTTTGATCTATAATATAAGGTTAAAGGGATTATATTATATTGTACATTATTCACGAAAGGTTTAATTGAATCACCAATTATTATTATTACTTGAGTTGCAATGATGTATTATTAGATGTCGCTCATTGTTTATAATTTTATTATTAGAAAATAAAATTATTGCCAACGTAATAATAACCTAAAGGGTCACACACAAGGAATGTTTAAATGGAGTGTTATTTAAATACTGTTATTATTATTAATTCAAATTTATTTATTTATTTAATTAATTAAGTGAGACTTGATTAATTATATACATATTCGAATTTGAATTTAATAATAATATAAATTCGAAATCTGAATGGGTTTTAAAAGGTCCAATTAGATTAGAGAGACTAGCAGCTCTACGTTTTTGAGAGACTAGAGAAAGAGAGAGAGACAAAGATGCAGAAACAGGCTAGTGCCTAACTCCGGTGAACGTTAGACGATATGACGTTCGTGTGGATACCGATAGAGAGCAGATCTTTGTGAAGGGCTGTTGTGATTCATCGCTTCTGGACTTCTATAATCATCATAAGGAAAGCTTTAATAAGGTACACATCTGATTCTTCATAATCATCCGCTAATTATACACGGATCCTACGTTTGGGATTCGTTATTTTTTTTATTTAGCATAATTCCGCTGCGTATATATGCCCGGATCCCAACAGAGACAACATGTATTCCCTCACCATATAAATGTATGTCCTGGGTGGTTAGCAAGGTGTCATGCACCAAGTCGCTTGAAATTGGCTCACTAGGAGGTTAGATTCCTGATGATCAACAACCTTTTGTGTTTGGCTAGACACAATTGGTTGAAAAGAAATTTGAGAAGAGAAAGAATTTTTTTGAGAAGTGATGAGTGTTGGCAACTCCCCTTGAGAAAATGGGGAAGTTTTAATGGACATTCCTATGTGCTCTTGTGACTCCTTTTCAACTATACTTCTATCAGCAACAGGAGTGAGTTCATGTGTTGGTACAGACTCTTTACAGAGTGGAGTGTGTTGGCTCCCAATTTCAATAGATACACTTTATTGAGAAAGTGCACCTAGTAGTAGGTGTAGTCCTTTTGTAACTCTATACCCTGTTGGGAGGATGTAGAGTGGTCTAGTATGACATCTTTACTTTTCTTTCTCCTCTTGAGAGGTTCCACATGTGACTCATCTGAGTGGGATTTTTCAACACTTTCTATAAATACTTGTAGCTTTTTATTTGGAGCAGGTTTCCTCATTTTCTTCTTTTCAACCACACTTTATTGAGAGGATGTGAAGGTCGGCTTACTAACATCTAGGGGATTTGAAATAATGGGCTCAGTTGGGTTAAGAGTTCATGGGTTAGGTGCATTAGGTACTTCTGTAACCATGGAACTCTCTACTAGAAGCAAGTAACCATATGTAGGCTATACTAGTGGATACCCTTCAAATACACTCTTCATATGAGGTGTGATTTGAAGAAGTACATTCACTGTGCTTCTTTTGTCTAATGTAGCAAAAATGATTTTTGACATAGACATGGAGTAGCCAATTCTATTTCTGTTCATCCCAGGTAGTTCAATCAAACTAACATTCTTATAATTAAGAATTGATTGAATAAAACGAGGGAAGAAAATCTTATTACCTCTTTTGGGAATCCTGGTTATTAGCTCTCCAAGAATGAGCCTATCTACATTGAGCTTCTGGTTGTAGGCCAATGAGTAGGCCAGCTTTAGGGGAACTGAGCGTATTTGATCAAATCCTGTCTTCCTGCAGGTGAAGACTCTCAGTAGAGTGTCAAAGAAGAATGACCCCTCATTTTGAACAAACTTCTTGTTGAGCTTCCCCAGCTTGATTTCATCAAAGTACCTGTCATGGTTCTCTGTTGGATGAGACAAACTTGCATTCACATCATTTTCATCAAACGTGATGTTCTCTAATTGGATCTTATAGGTGACTAGAATCTTGGAGCTCCCATTCTCCAAAGCAATCCCATCCCAATTGGTAGTATTCCAGAACTGCTCTAGTATGTCCAAGTATAATGGTGGGTTGTTCAACAGAGCCTCCTTCAAGTATGATTCAATGAAAAATTTGGTGAAGTGCTTATATTGAGGTTTGCCATCCACATCTCTGCAATAGCTAGAAAGTTGGTTTCTATAATGACATACACCTCAGCTACAGGGATGGAACTAGATGATGCCATTTTAGTAGTGTGTAGAAAAAGAGAAGTGAAGAAACGAAGGTTTAAGAGAAAAAGAAGTGAGAGATTTTGAATGTAACTATTGAGAGCAAAGGGTTCTTTGAGTTTGCGATTAAGTGTAGAAATGAAATGTTAGATCCACTTTGCTATTTATATGACTTAGACAACTCGACTAGAATTGTAATCAATTTTGAATGATCGAGAACCCAGAAGATGAATAAACTTACTTTAGTAGAGAAAGGTCAGAATTTGACTGAGAACACAAGTTTGTATGTATATTCGAGAAGTGTAACAATCGAGAACTCAAAAGAAATAAACCATTCGAGAACTAAACCATTCAAGAACTAGACCATTCGAGAACTCAGTTTGAAATTGACCGAAAACTCTATTGATCGAGAACTCAAATACCAAATTTATCTAGAACTAATTAAAGAATTATTCGAGAACTCTACTTGAGACTAACCAAGAACTCAAGAATTGTACCTAGTCGAGAAGTCAGAAAAAAATGACAACTTAATCAGAAACTCCAGTTTTGAAATTTTACTCTATTTCCACTTGGAAAATAAAATAAGAAAAAGTTATCAAGCACACATTTTTCAGACTAAATTCAAATCAAATTAATTTAATCGGGGAAGAAAAATGCATTTGTTAAATATTCTTGTAGAATTGATTATCACACTTGTTATTTAAAGATGAACAAGTATAATAATTCATTTCAGGTTTACTTAGAACATGAAAATAGTTACAAGCTACAAATTTAATTTTTCAGAAGCAATGTACAACAATATGACTGATATATTTATAAATATACATCAGTTTACTTCACTTAGATAAATCATTGAGAATTCATGTCTGTCAAGTAATTATTGTAACAGTTGGTGAGGTATATTTATGTAGCTACTAACTAGAAGAATTTAGCATCCCAGTCTCACTAACCAGACTGTTAAAGGTGGCTTCTCTAGTGGTTTAGTAAGTAAATCAACCAGCTATTTTTATGTAGGAATATAGAATAATTCAATCACACCATATTCTGCATGTTCCCTTATGAAATGGTACCTTACATTAATGTGCTTTGTCTTTGAATGATTCATTGGATTTGCAATAATGGATATAGCACTAGTGTTATCACGCATAATAGGAATTCTTTCCAAAACTAGTCCATAATCCCTTAACTGATTTCTTATCCAAAGTATTTGAGCACAATAACTTCCAGCAACTATATATTCAGCCTCAGTTATGGAAGTTGAAACTAATTGTTACTTCTTGCTATACCATGACACCAATCTCTGTCCAAGGAATTGACAACTTCTAGAGGTGCTCTTTCTATTAACTCTGCACCCAGTAAAATCAGCATTAGAATATCCAACTAGATTGAATCATGTTTCCTTTGGGTACCATAATCCCATCTGAGTAGTTCCTTTGAGATATCTCAGAAATTTCTTGACAGCAATGAGATGAGATTCTTTTGGATTCGAATAAAACCTTGCACACAAACATGTAAAAAACATAATATATGGCCTACTAGTTAAATATAGTAGAGATCCAATCATTCCTCTATAGGTCTTCATGTCTACACTCTTTCCCTTCTTATCTTCATCAAGTTTGATAGCTGTAGACATTAGAGTTTTTGCAGGTGAGCAATCTTGTATGTCAAACCTTTTGAGAAAGTCATTAATGTACTTTGTTTGGCTTATGAAGATGTCATTTGTTCTTTGACTTATTTGAAGGCCTAGAAAGTAAATGATCTCTCCCATCATGCTCATTTCATATTCACTTTGCATGAGCTTTGAGAATCTTTGACACAGCTTTTCATTTATAGAGCCAAAGATGATATCATCCACATAAATTTGAACTAAGATGATGTCCTCACCATGTTTCTTGTACAAGAGATTTTTATCAATTGTTCCCCTGCTGGGGACTGTCGCCCCCGGACCCCGCTGGGGCTGCCGTCCCGGACCCGCCTAGGGGTTGCTGCCCCCAGCCCCCGCTCGGGGCTGCTGCCCCGGACCCCCACAATATTTTTCATGTTTCTTTTGTGTACTAGTGTAACCATAATGGGCACAGCTCGACCCCAGTCGGGGACTGCCGCCCCCGAACCCCGCCCGGGGCTGCCACCCCTGGACCCCGCTTGGGGGCTGCCTCCCCGGACCCCCGCAATATTTTTCATGTTCTTTTTGTGTACTTGAGCATGGTGCTGGTTATGGCCTTTAGACCCCTAGATTAATGGTTTTGGTTTTGGTTTTATAAATACGACTTGCATGTTGTTTTCTTCACTCTTGTAATTGTTTAACCTCGAATGTAACTCGAGTTTTCTTATGTAAGTACATTAATATAGGTCGTATTCAATTATTCCATATAATGTACTTGAAGATTGAAGGATGATCCAAGAAGAGGAGCAGGCACCCATGGATACAAGAAGAATGAAGACATGTAATTGTATTTATATTTTATCACCATAGATTGACCTTGATCCTTTCATTAGCCCAAAAGGATCACATAGGAAAGGGGCCATAACCAAGCACGTTTATATACTGCACTTTACATATTGATGTATGAATGTTAGTGTAGAATAGTTAATGATGCATGCTTTAATTAGATTAATCATGTATGTGTGTATTAGATACGACACCCATGTCATGCTTGTTTAAACAAGATAAAATCTGTAACGACTCAAGATATTAAAATTGAACAAACGATCATGAGATTCTTGTGTTTATGAAACACGGTATTGAATATGAATTTTCATTTTTCTGATATGGGGAGATTTTGTCAACAACGGATTATTAATTTAATCTGTAAGAAAGTTGGGTTTTAAGTGAGACCGCTTGTGACTTCTCCGATGATCTGGAAATCAAACCATTGACGAATATTGAAATGGATTATTTAATCAAGGAAAAATTGAGAATCTCTTTATGATGGGATCTTGATCGTTAAATAATAAATCCCTAAATAAATATTAAGTTAATATAGATGCCTTCCAATGTTTATACACATTAAGATCTAGATTGAGAATGAGTGGGTTTGCCAAAGTAAAGTGCTCTTATCAATCATGGGAAAATGTGATAAGTAATTGTACTTTGTTTATTAAACGTTGGGTCTAACTTAACTAAATCATCACAATAGGATTGTGGGTTTAGAGGTATAGAGTTTGGTGAGATTTATTTGATAAATGTGTACAAAGGGTTGTTCCACCAAACTATCCAAGTGTTATATTTGATATAATTGACAAATATTTTCTACCTAAATAGTCGTGTTTTGGGTGTATTAGCCAACGCTATCTTGAAACATGGATGAAATATGGATCTTGGCTCACTAGAAAGATTTGATGAAATACTTTCCGAATTAATAGTTAGGGCTATTGATTTGAATAAAATAGTGGGAGATATATATTATGAATGTATATGATAATCACTTGAACATAATTAAAATTCTGCAGACTAATTAAATTTATGAATTTAACATTGTAGATATTTAAATGGCAAACAATACAAATACTTTCTCCGTACGAGCAACCCTTGAGAAGGACAAGCTGACAGGAACTAACTTCCTTGATTGGTATAGGAATTTGAGGATTGTCCTCAGGCAAGACCGTAAGCTCCATATCATTGAAATTCCTTCTCCTGCTCCTCCTGCTGAGAATGCAACTCACGCTTAATAAAATGCTTATCAGAAGCATATTGATGATGTGACTGATGTGGCATGTCTCACGCTAGCAACCATGAGTGCTGAGCTTCAAAAACAACATGAGCATATGGATGCTTATGAGATGATTGAACACCTTCAAAGGATGTTTGAAGGACAGGCTCATCAAGAAAGGTTCGACACGAGAAAAGCACTGTACGCTTGCAAGCAGAGAGAGCTGAACCTGTTCAACCACATTTTCTGAAGATGATAGGTTATATTGAGTATCTTGATACTTTAGGTTTCCCGATTGGTCGAGAAGCTCAGATTGACTTAATCTTACAATCTCTGAACAACAACTACACTCATTTTGTTATGAACTACAATATGAATGAGATATACAAAACACCTACTGAATTGTTGGCTATGTTGCGAACTGCTGAAACTAACATGAAAAAGGCCGAACCTGCTCTCATATTGATGGTGAACAAGAAAGGTAAGGCTAAAGGGAAAGGAAAATGGAACGGAAAGAAGAAGATTGGATCTGATTCTGCTCCCAAGCCAAAGGCTAATCCCAAACAGGCTTTAAAGCCTAAAGGTGTTGTTGCAAAGGGTGATTGTCACTTCTATGGTAAACCAAGTCATTGGAAGAGGAACTGTCATGCTTATTTGGAGGGTCTGAAGAAACTGAAGTCTGTTCAGATTTCTGATTCAGGTATTTATGTTATAGAAGTCAATCTGTCTACTTCTACATCATGGGTATTGGATACTGAATGTGCTTCTCACATTTATATAAATGTACATGAACTACAAAGGAGTAAGACTTTGGCTAAGGGAGAGGTCGACCTATGAGTTGGCAATGGAGCAAAGGTTGTTGCTTTGGCTGTAGGGATTTATCATTTATCGTTGTCCACTAGGCTTATTTTAGAACTTGAGAATTGTTTTTACATGCCTGCAATTTGCAGAAACATTATTTCGGTTTCTTGTTTGGACAAGAAAGGTTTTGCTTTTTCAATTCAGAACAATTGTAGTTCCTTTTCTTTGAATATTACCTATGGGGTTGCACGTTTGTTTAACGGTTTATATGTTCTTGATTTAGACATTCTTATCTATAATGTGAATAACAAACGTCTTAAGACTAATGACTCAAATCAAACATACCTTTGGCATTGTCGTTTTGGCCATATAAATGAGAAGCGCATTTTCAAGTTACATAAAGATGGATACTTGGATAAGTTTGATTTTGAATCATACGAAGCATGTGAACCCTGTCTCATTGGAAAAATGACTAAAGCTCCTTTTACTAAACAAGGTGAAAGGGACACTAAACGATTAGAACTAATACATAGTGATGTGTGTGGTCCTATGTGTACTATGGCAAGAGGTGGCTTTTACTACTTTATCACGTTTACTGATGATTTCAGTAGATATGGATATGTGTATCTTATGAAGAACAAATCTAATTCTTTCGAAAAGTTCAAAGAATACAAAGTTGAAGTAGAAAAGCAGACTAGCGGAAGTATTAAGACTCTACGATCTGATCGTGGGGGAGAATACTTAAGCCATGAATTTAAGAGTTTCTTAAAAGAGTGTGGTATCGTATCACAACTCACTTCTCCCGGAACACCACAATGGAATGGAGTTTCTGAGAGGAGAAATCGTACCTTGTTAGACATGGTGCGATTGATGATGAGTCATGTAGATCTTCCAATTAGTTTCTGGGGCTACGCCCTGGAGACGGCTGCTTATACACTTAACCGAGTTCCTACTAAAACGGTTCGGAAGTCTCCATATGAGATATGGACTGAGAAACGTCATAGCATGTCATTTATGAAAATATGGGGATGTGAAGCGTTTGTGAAACGTTTAACTTCTGACAAGCTAGGACCTAAATCAGACAAATGTAACTTTGTGGGATACCCAATTGAAACTAAGGGTTATTCATTCTATAATCCTTTCGAGAACAAAGTGTTTGTTGCTTGAACTACAGTTTTTCTTGAAAGAGAAATGATTTCGAAGAAAAATAGTGGGAGGATAATAGATCTCGATTAAGTTCGAGGTCCACAAGATAACATTGAACCAATGGAAGAACTTGAGCAGGATGTACAAGAACACAACACTGCTCAAGAAACATAGGTTGTTCGTAGGTCTGGTAGGATTCGCTATGAGCCTGAGAGATATTATGGATTTCTCTTAACTCAAGATGGTGATGTGATGCTTATCGATGAAGATGAGCCTCTCACCTACCGAGATGCTATGAACACTCCAGAATCCAAGAGATGGCTGGATGCCATGAAATATGAGATGGAATTCATGTATACTAATCAAGTATGGACTTTAGTTGATCCACCTGAAGGGGTAAAACCTATAGGGTGCAAGTGGGTTTTCAAGAAGAAGACCGACATGGATGGTAATGTACAGACCTATAAGGCACGATTGGTGGCAAAAGGTGTCAAGCAAATTCATGGTATTGACTATGATGAGACTTTTTCACCAGTGGCTATGGTCAAGTCCATCAGGATTTTTCTTGCTATAGCTGCTTACTATGATTATGAAATCTGGCAGATGGATGTCAAAACCACTTTCTTAAATGGGAGCCTTGAAGAAGATGTGGATGTGTACATGACATAGCCTAAGGGTTTTGTTGATCCAAAGCATGCTGGAAAGGTATGTAAGTTGTGTCGATCCATTTATGGATTGAAACAAGCCTCGAGGAGATGGAACATTCGTTTTGCTGAAACCGTCAAAGAGTTTGGGTTTATTCAAAATGAAGATAAACCATGTGTTTACAAGGAGGTTAGTGGGACCCATGTGGCATTCCTAGTACTATATGTTGATGACATATTAATAATAGGGAATGACATTCCTTCTTTACAGGTTGTTAAGACTTGGTTGAGTAAAAATTTCTCAATGAAAGACTTAGGCGATGCGACCTATATATTAGGTATCATGATCTATAGATATATATCAAGAAGAATGATTGGCCTAAGTCAGAGTACATATATTGATAAAGTTTTGTATCGATTTGGGATGCAAGATGCTAAAAGGGGCTATGTCCCGATGTCTCATGGGATATCGATCTCTAAAGAAAACAATCTTAAGTCATTGGATGATAAGGACCGTATGAGTAAAGTTCTATATACTTCGGCAATTGGTTCTATAATGTATGCAATGATATGTACTCGTCTTGATGTCTCGTATGCTTTGAGCATGATGAGTAGATACTAGTCTAATCCAGGTGAAGGTCACTGGACGGCAGTCAAGAATATTCTTAAGTACTTGAAAAGGACTAAAGATCAATTCTTGGTATATGGAGGAGAGGAAAAGCTGGATGTAAAAGGTTACACCGATGCTAGTTTCCAAACAGACAAGGATGATTCGATCTCTCAGTCTGGTTTTATATTTTGTCTAAATGGAGGTGCTGTAAGCTAGAACAGTTCAAAGCAAGAGACGGTTGCCGATTCTACAATGGAGGCTGAGTATATTGTTGCCTGTGAAGCAGCCAATAAGGCTGTCTGGATTCGGAATTTTATTGCAGGTCTTGGTGTGGTTCCTTCGGTCGCAGATCTGATAGATTTATACTGCGATAATAACGGAGCCATTTCACAGGCTAAGGAACCAAGGTCTCATTCCCGAACAAAGCATATATTCAGACGATATCATCTTCTTTGATAGATTAATAATCAAGGGGATATACATATATGTAAAGTGCATACAAATGAGATCATTGCAGATCCACTGACCAAGGTTTTGTCGCAGCAGAAGCATGAAGGTCATACTAGTTCCATGGGTATTAGATACATGAGAGATTGGCTCTAGTACAAGTGGGAGATTGTTAGTATTGGTGTCCTAGAGACAATACTTTATGATAAACAATTAAGGATTATGTTTACTTGATTATTTAATTAATATTTATTATGTCTTTATTTACTGCGTTATAAATTGAAAGCATAATAAATGTCCTTGAAATATTAATGTGAATTATATATCTTTAAGTATGTGACTTAAAAATGAGATTATATGAACAGTATTATATTCCTAAAAGTCCCTAGTCGAGTATTATTATTTAAGGACAATAATAATGTAATAAGACTAGCATGTTTGTTAACTGATGACCACATCTCATTGGTCATAGGTATGGTGATACTAAAGTCAAGAATATAAGTGCATGTCTCAATGCATGGCACTGGACAGACCCGCTGTGAGAATCTACATGTTAATAAGTGTCATAAGAAATTCTTACTGTGATAATGATGTAATGATCCTTTGACTTGAAATCATTATATATTTATACGAGAATTAATATACTTTGATTACACTCAAAGTTACCTTTAACCGGGTAATGATAAAGGTGGACATTGGGTATGCTATGAATCGTATGAGAAATGTGAATGATAGATATAAGATTTAACCCTCCTATTTTATGAGTGATATTATTGGCCTATTGATTGAGTGAGACTATAAAATGAATGGCCATGCTCAAATGTTGATTTGATTAATAGTCTACTCATTTATCAAGGAAACACGGATTAAACGTTGAAGAGGATGACACAAAACATGCCTCGAGTTTGATCTATAATATAAGGTTAAAGGGATTATATTATATTATACATTATTCACGAAAGGTTTAATTGAATCACCAATTATTATTATTACTTGGGTAGCAATGATGTATTACTAGATGCCGCTCATTGTTTATAATTTTATTATTAGAAAATAAAATTATTGCCAACGTAATAATAACCTAAAGGGTCACACACAAAGAACGTTTAAACGGAGTGCTATTTAAATTATGAATTTAAATACTGTTATTATTATTAATTCGAATTTATTTATTTAATTAATTAAGTGAGACTTGATTAATTATATATATATTAGAATTTGAATTTAATAATAATATAAATCTGAAATCTGAATGGGTTTTAAAAGGTCCAATCAGATTAGGGTTTTGGCCCAAGTCCCTCTCTCCCCTATATATACATAAAGATGTATAGTTTAGGGTTGCAGTTTTATAATTTCGTTTTTGAGAAAAAACCCTAGCAGCTCTACGTTTTGAGAGGCTAGAGAAAGAGAGAGAGAGACAAAGAGGCAGAAACATGCTAGTACCTAACCCCGTGATCGTTAGACGATACGACGTTCGTGTAGATACCGATAGAGAGCAGATCTTTGTGAAGGGCTGCTGTGATTCATCGCTTCTGGACCTCTATAATCATCATAAGGAAAGCTTTAATAAGGTACACATCTGATTCTCCATAACCATCCGCCAAATATACACGGATCCTGCGTTTGGGATTCATTATTTTTTTATTTAGCGTAATTCCGCTGCGTATATATGCCTGAATCCCAACAGTAGCAGGTGTAGTCCTTTTGTAACTCTACACCCTATTGGGAGGATGTAGAGTGGTCTAGTATGACATCTTTACTTTTCTTTCTCCTCTCGAGAGGTTCCACATGTGACTCATCTGAGTGGGATTCTTCAACACTGTCTATAAATACTTGTAGCTTTTTATTTGGAGCAGGTTTCCTCATTTTCTTCTTTTCAACCACACCCTGTTGAGAGGATGTAGAGGTTGGCTTACTAACATCTAGGGGATTTGAAATAATGGGCTCAGTTGGATTAAGAGTTCCTGGGTTAGGTGCATTAGGTACTTCTATAACCATGGAACTCTCTACTAGAAGCAAGTAACCATATGTAGGCTGCACAAGTGGATACCCTTCAAATACACTCCTCATATGAGGTGTGATTTGAAGAAGTACATTCACTGTGCTTCTTTTGTCTAATGTAGCAAAAATAATTTTTGACATAGACATGGAGTAGCCAATTCTATTTCTGTTCATCCCAGGTAGTTCAATCAAACTGACATTCTTATAATTGAGAATTGATTGAATAAAACGAGGGAAGAAAATCTCATTACCTCTTTTGGGAATCCTGGTTATTAGTGAAGGGTTTCGGGAATGAAAACGCAGCGGAATTAACGTAAAAACAATAAAAAAAAATCAAAACCCAACGCAGAATCCATGTATAACGTTAGATGATTATGGTGAAGAAGTCTGTACCTTAACAAAGCTTTCGTATACTGTTTAATGGAGGTCCAGAAGATGAATCACAATAGTCCTTTGTTGCAAAGATTTGCTCTCTAAAGAAGTCCACACGAACGCCCGATCGTCCTACGATCACCGAAGTCGGTACTAGCCGAATTGTTTGCCTCTCTTTCTCTCTTTCTCTAGCCTCTCTTGATGTTGAGCAGCTAGAGTTTTTCTCTAAAATGAAATTTGATGATTAAACCCTAATACTATACATCATTATGTATATATATAGGGGAGAAAGAGATTTTGGGCCTAACCCTAATCCATGTGGTTTCCAAAACCCATTATGACTTTGGATTATTATTATTATTAAATCTGAATTCTAATATAATTAATCAAGTCCTACTTAATTAATTTAATAATTAAATTTGAATAAATAATAATATATTTAAATTCATAATTTAAATAAACCTCCGTTTTGACGTTCTTTGTGTGTGACCCTTTAGGTTATGATTACGTTGGCAATAATTTTATTATCTAATAATAAAATTATAAACAATGAGCGGCATCTAGTAATACATCATTGCTACCCAAGTAACAATAATAATTGGTGATTCAATTAAACCTTTCGTGAATAATGTGCAATGTAATATAATCTCTTTAACCTTATATTATAGATAAAACTCGAGGCATGTATAGTGTCATCCTCTTCAACGTTTAATCATGGTTTCCTTGATCAATGAGTAGACTATTTAAACAAATCAATATTTGAGCATGGCCATGCATTTCATAGTCTCACTCAATCAAGAGGCCAATAATATCACTCCTAGAATTTGAGGGTTAAATCCTATATCTATCATTCATATTCCCCATACGATTCATAGCATACTCAATGTCCACCTTTATCATTACCCGGTTAAAGGTAACTTTGAGTGTAATCAAAGTATATTAATTCTCGTATAGAAATATAATGATTTCAAGTCAGAGGATCATTACATCATTATCACTGTGAGATTTCTTATGACGCTTATTAACATGTAGAATCTCACGGCGGGTCTTTCCAGTGTCATGTATTGATACATACACTTATGTTCTTGACTTTAGTATCACCATACCTATGACCAATGAGATGTGGTCATCTGTCAACAAACATACTAGTCTTATTGCATTATTACTGTCCTTAAATAATAATACTTGACTAAGGAATTTTAGGAATAAAATACTATTCATATAATCTCATTTTTAAGTCACATACTTAAAGATATATATTACGTATTAATATTCCAAGGACATTTATTATTCTTTCAATTTATGACGCAGTAAATAAAGACATAATAAATATTAATTAAATAATCACATAAAACATAATCCTTAATTGTTTTCAATAAAACATTAAAAGTATTGTCTCTAGGACACCAATACTAACAATCTCCCACTTGTACTAGAGTCAATCTCTCATGTATCTAATACCCATGGAACTAGTATGACCTTCGTGCTTCTGCTGCGACAAAGCCTTAGTCAGTGGGTCTGCATTATTCTTATTAGTATGCACTTTACATATATGTATATCTCCTTGATCATTAATCTCATTAATTCGGTGATATCTCCTAAGTACATCCCCAAACAATCTCCTTGGCTGCTTCATAAGCATCAATATACTCAGGCTCTATTGTAGAATCAACAACTGTCTCTGTTGTGAACCATTCCAGCATACAATATCTCCTTTTAGACAAAACACAAATCCAGACAGAGAAATCGAATCATCCTTGTCTGTCTAGAAACTAGCGTCGGTGTAACCTTTTACAACCAGCTTATCTTCTCCTCCATATACCTAGAATTAATCTTTAGTCCTCTTCAAGTACTTAAGAATATTCTTGACTGCTGTCCAGTGACCTTCACCTGGATTAGACTAGTATCTACTCTGACTTAGGCCGATCATTCTTCTTGATCTATCTCTATAGATCTTGATACCTAAAATATAGGTCGCTTCGCCTAAGTCTTTCATTGAGAAATTCTTACTCAACCAAGTCTTAACAGCTTGTAAAGAAGGAATGTCATTCCCTATTATTAATATATCATCAACATATAATTATAGGAATGCCACATTGCTCCCACTTACCTTCTTGTAAACACATGGTTCATCTTCATTTTGAATAAACCCAAACTCTTTGACAGTTTCATCAAAATGAATGTTCCATCTCCTTGAGGCTTGTTTCAATCCATAAATGGATCGACGCAGCTTACATACCTTTACAGCATTCTTTGGATCAACAAAACCTCCAGGTTGTGTCATATACACATCCATACTTCAAGGCTCCCATTTAAGAAAGCGGTTTTGACATCCATCTGTCAGATTTCATAATCATAGTAAGCAGCTATAACAAGCAAAATCCTGATGGACTTGACCATAGCCACTGGTGAAAAAGTCTCATCATAGTCAATACCATGAATTTGCTTGAAACCTTTTGCCACCAATCGTGCCTTATAGGTCTGTACATTAGCATCCATGGCGGTCTTCTTCTTGAAAACCCACTTGCACCCTATAGGTTTTACCCCTTTAGGTGGATCAACCAAAGTCCATACTTGATTAGTATACATGGATTCCATCTCAGATTTCATGGATTCTGGAGTGTTCATAGCATCTTAGTAGGTGAGAGGCTCATCTTCGTCGATAAGTATCACATCACCATCTTGAGTTAAGAGAAATCCATAATATCTCCCAGGCTCATGGCGAATCCTACTAGACCTACAAATAGCCTGTGTTTCTTGAGCAGTGTTGTGGTCTTGTACATCCTGCTCAAGTTCCTCCATTGGTTCAATGTTATCTTGTGGGCCTCGAACTTCATCGAGATCTATTATCCTCCCATTGTTTTTCTTCGAAAGCATTTCTCTTTCAAGAAAAACTATAGTTCGAGCAATAAACACTTTGTTCTCGGAAGGATTATAGAATGAAAAACCCTTTGTTTCAATTGGGTATCCCACAAAATTATATTTTTCTGATTTAGGTCCTAGCTTGTCAGAAGTTAAACGTTTCACAAACGCTTCACAACCCCATATTTTCATAAATGACATGCTATGATGTTTCTTAGTCCATATCTCATATGGAGTCTTCTGAACCGTTTTAGTAAGAACTCAGTTAAGTGTATAAGCAGCCGTCTCCAGGGCGTAGCCCCAGAAACTAATTGGAAGATCTGCATGACTCATCATCGATCGTACCATGTCCAACAAAGTACGATTCCTCCTTTCAGAAACTCCATTCCATTATGGTGTTCCGGGAGGAGTGAGTTGTGATACAATACCAAACTCTTTTAATAAACTCTTAAATTCATGGCTTAAGTATTCACCTCCACGATCAGATCGTAGAGTCTTAATACTTCCGCCAGTTTGCTTTTCTACTTCAGCTTTGTATTCTTTGAACTTTTCAAAAGAATCGGATTTGTTGTAATAACCCGTATTTTTGACGCTCGGGGTTATTAAGATTTTTGGATAAAATTTTTCATTTTATGAATAAATGATTTTATGGATTTATTTTCTTCATAAGGTACTTGAGATGTGAGGCCGTATTATTAATATACGGGGTATTCGAAAATATGATTTCATTCAACGAATATTTTTATTCTCATTCTTATTTATTTTTAAAATGAATTTTATTCTCAAAATCATTAAAAGATTTAATGATTTGTAAAATGCATATCAATTTGGAAAAATTAGATTTAATTCTAATTCTTTTTCCATAAATCTTCAAAAGTATTCTATTATTTAATTATGTTAGAAATTGAATTTTTACAAATTAGAATTTCTAACTTAGAATTATGATTTAGCCGAGTGGGGTAGCAAAAACAAGGAGTAAGGCTAGAATTTTAATTGTGGGGCTTATAAACCACCACTTCACTCATTTTACCCACAAAAATCAGCCAACACCCCCATTCACTTTCATTTAGCCGAGAGAAGCAAAGAGAGAGAGAGAGAGAGAGAGAGAGAGAGGAGAGAGGAGAGAAAAGAGAGAAAAAGAGAAAAAGAGAAGAGAGAAAGAGGAGAAGGAAGAGAGCAAGTAAACAATTCTTTTCCTCCATTCATTTCAGCCATGGAAGAGCAAGAGGGGAAGAAAATCAAGTTAGGGTTTGAAGAAAAGAAATTGGGGAAAAGTTGGATTGAAACTTGGGTTTTGTTTGAGAGGTATAACCCTTTTATTTAAGCCTTGATTATGATTATTAAGCTTGTTATTATTGTATTGGGTTTGTTGGGACATAATTACGAATTCAACTAAGTTCAATTGATGGGTTAGTGTTTGATTTTTAATAATTGATTAATGGTTGAGTAAAGTGTATGGAAGAGGATGAGGAATTATGTTTGGTTGTCATGAAATCTGCACTGCCCTGTTTTGCCGAATAAACTGGGATGTTTGAGCACTGTTTTGTGCAGTGGTTATGTGACAAAATTGTTCCTTATGTTTTCTAGTTTATTTGGGCTCTAATTTTGCCTCGATCGGATTTACGAGCTAGGAGTTATGGCAGTTTTAGTGTAGCTTGTACATAACCTCCGAATTTGACTAAACACTGAAATATGGAGCAATGTTCCACCTAGGTAAACTCTTTAATTCGAACTGAAATTTTTATTTAACGTGTATAGGTGACTAAGGAAGAGGCTGTAGCAATTTGATAGTAAAATGTTTATTTTTCGATTTATGAAAAATGTTTGAGTAGAGTATGCCCAGGAGCATTTTTAGTTTCCAGATTTGTCTGCCCTGTTTTGGAGAATTGTTTTGGAAATGTTAAAGACCTTATTTGATGTGGGCCAAATGATGAAAGTTGTTCATAAATCTCTTTATTAGAAGTGTGCAAAATTTAGTAATTGTTGAACTTTAATTGAAAGAGATATGGATGTTTGTTGTAGTATATTCAGGCAATTGGGGGTAGTTTTCAAGCATGATAAACTAATTGTTCTTGTTGTCATTTGGATGAGTTTTGTTCTAGTATAAAAATTGTTTTGGCTTAGTTTGAGAAGTTAATTAGTTTATAATGTTGTTTGAGGAGTTTGGGTTTGCTTGAAGTTGATTATGAATTGAGTTGGTTGATTTGGAGTAGAATAAAAAATGGAAAACGATGAGTTTACAAACGTAACCATGCCAAATTTTTTCGTGACCTAACTGTTGTAACTGTCCAGAAAATCTGGCAACGTTTGGCCACTGTTCTTGGCTTATGGCTGATATGATTAGATAGATAATGGACTCTAGATCGTTTGCGCGCTAATTTTGCGTCATTCGGAGTTACGAGTCAAAAGTTATGGACGTTTTAGTAACGGTAGCGCAGGAAATGAAAATCCTATTTTTGTCCAACTTTGAGGCTATGATTGGACTAGCTACGGAGCTTAATAAAATCTGAAACTTTTATGGGAGATTCCTTGACAGTCATACAAGACCCCAGAGAAGATATCGTGTCAAAATGATTAATTTCCAATTTATTAAAAATGACGGAAAACAGGGAGTTAAGTGAAATGAACCTGAGGAAAAGGTTAAGCAATCGTTTTGGGAAACGATTTCGGGCAAGATAGAGAACTTGTCTCGAGTCGACCCAGTAACGGAAGTTGTTGAGGAATATCATGACTATACGTAGGTGCAAAGAACTTGAGTAAAAACTATTGAGAGGATAGTTTTACGAGTAGCTAAAGTAGGCCCGAGAAGGTGAAATGTCGGGCAAAAGAAGAGTTAATAAAACTATCAAGTGCAAATTGTAAGGATCATAATTGGACTCGATATAAGTTTGTGGGTTAGTATCGAGGTCCTAGATTATCAAATTCATGAGATTAAAACTCAATTTATTAAAAATAGTGCCAGTTGGGTAATTGTTGGATACTTGGGTTGAGTGTAAGAGTTTTGAATTTTAATGAAATCGCTTGAACTCCCCACCACCAGCAATGAGTTTACATGAGTTGGTGGAGTAATCTTATGATTCGAAAATGATTTAATTTGAGCAAACAATTTAGTTTCGCTTAAATGACATGATTCGAGGATTGATTACTAATGGTTTGGAATTGTTAGACTTACTTAGTCATTCTGGATTTTTCTAAAATAGTAGTTGGTCACCGTCGGTTAGGGCGGGTTGGACTTCGTTTTTAAAACGTTATGATTAAAACCGGAATTGACTATAGTATGGTGAAAGAATTGGTTTTAAAGTGAGTTTGACTTTATATATAGTCGAAGGAATTGTTGATTGGCTTGGTTTGAAAACAGGTGGATAGTCCGATTTACGAAAAGGTCATGTCCAATTTTCTGCAGAAAAGACAGCCGCTTAGGCCTAATAAGCGTCTAAGATGGATAAACTTTGAAAACAAAAGGTTTAAGTGTAAAATGGGAGAAGTGGGAATAGCATCCTTGGACTCTAGGCAAGTTTCCGACTCTATCGTTTATTCCATATCAGAATATTATTAATTCATGGTGATGCCAAATTTTTTTGAAATCTTTGACTTAATGATAAGTTCTTCGATTATGCATTTTGTTGTGTTGGAACTACTTATCTTATTGTTGTCGTTGGAAATGCACGTAGGCATTTCACCTTGAACTGTCTTGTTCATTTATAACTTGATTCTTCTGCTACTCTGAACTTCTCGAAAAGTTAGAGTATGCAAGTATCCGACGCTTTGTCACTTTTATTCTGATGTATGACATAAGCAGGCGTAGGTCGTTTAAGATTGTTCTTGTGAGTAGAATGAGATCTTTTCAACCTAGTTTGAGATGCCTTTGAACTTCTTAAAAAGTTAGAGGACGTTTGCTTTCAGTTTTGTATAACTGAATCTGGTGTCGAGTACATTTTTTTTGGTGCTCGATGGTCGACCGGGAGTAGTCTAGCGTGTCTCGACGGTTAGTCGAGGTTTACTGTTTTAAATAATATTTAGTTTATTAAATATTATTTAAAGAATATAGAAAGTATTTAAAGGTTAAGTAAATATTTTCAGGGCGTTGAAATTATTTAAATATTATTTAATATTGATTAAATATTATTTAAATGTTTTGGGACATTTAAAAGTATTTAACTACTGATTAAATACTTTCAATTCGTTTTGGTTTATTTAAATATTATTTAATGTTGATTAAATATTATTTAAATATGTTGAATCATTTAAGATTATTTAAATATTAAATAATCTTGATTATACTGGGATTAAATCCTTTTAATATTTTTCGAGGACTATTCTGGGCTTCCTAAATATTAATAAAATATTTATTTGTCCTTTAAAAATATTCTTGAGTTGTCTAAGCGTCTTTGATTATTATTTTTCATTAAATAATAAATAGCGAGCGATGACTCGGATATTTTGGATTTATTCTGAGTCGATAACTCCAGGTTCGGGAGGTAACATCCGACTCCGATATTCCTCTCAGTTGTATTGGTGCCTTTATGGCCCATTATCTTACTCCAAAAATATAGTATTTTGTGGAGTCTATTTCAACCAGTATTAGCGGCTCCCCGGTCGCGTTCTTGAGTCTCCTTGATTCAAGGGTTTCTGTCTTGTTAAATTCGTTGACTGAGAGTCAACCCAGATGTTTCGAGAGTACTCCCACTTGGTTTCGGGATCCAAGCTATTGTCAGATATTGAAATCTTACAATAGGTAGTTGTTGTTCTGGAAGGTTGTATTAAATTCCCTTCCTTATCTGTTGATTGAAATCCTGTGATGGATTGTTGTGTTGTTCTGGAAGGTTGTATTAAATTCTCTTCCTTATCTGTTGATTGAAATCCTGTGATGGATTGTTGTGTTGTTCTGGAAGGTTGTATTAAATTCCCTTCCTTATCTGTTGATTGGAATCCTAGAGTGGATTGTTGTTGTTCTGGAAGGTTGTATTAAATTCCCTTCCTTATCTGTTGATTGAAATCCTATGATGGATTGTTGTGTTGTTCTGGAAGGTTGTATTAAATTCCTTTCCTTATCTGTTGATTGAAATCCTGTGATGGATTGTTGTGTTGTTCTGGAAGGTTGTATTAAATTCCCTTCCTTATCTGTTGATTGGAATCCTAGAGTGGATTGTTGTTGTTCTGGAAGGTTGTATTAAATTCCCTTCCTTATCTGTTGATTGAAATCCTGTGATGGATTGTCGTTGTTGTTCTGGAAGGTTGTATTAAATTCCCTTCCTTATCTATTGATAGAAATCCTGTGATGGATTGTTGTGTTGTTCAGGAAGGTTGTATTGAATTCCCTTCCTTATCTGTTGATTGAAATCCTGTGATGGATTGTTGTTGTTTTGGAAGGTTGTATTAAATTCCCTTCCTTATCTGTTGATGAAATCCTATGATGGATTGTTGTTGTTCTGGAAGGTGGTATTGAATTCCCTTCCTTAACAGTTGATTGAAATCCTAGAGTGGATTGTTGTGGTTCTAGAAGGCTTGATTAAATTTCCTTCTAGGTATGATTATTTTTAAAGTATTCATCAGGGACTAGAGTAAAAGTTGCGTAAGAGGTCGGGGACGCACGACCCAGCCGTAATTAAAGGCCCATGAGTTGCCTAGGGTGACGTCCCGATAAGGGGTTGTTCTTCTACTAGTAGAGAAAGTGACTGGTTTTTCTATTGTACAAGGCGACTGATCATCGCGTACAATAGGGCATTGAAAAATCTCCAGATTAATCCTGTTTCTTCCAATTGGAATTCGACGTTGCACTGTAACGAAAGCCTAGGTGCTGAGTTACCGATAGTGTCAACGGGAATGTAATCCACTCTGAGTTGGTTGGTTGTTTTGAGTACTGTTTTATTGCATATATCAGTTTCATTGTTCCTACACTATAACGAAAGTCATGGTGCTAAGTTACTGATAGTGTTAATGGGAATTGATGAACTTTCATTCATTCTTTCCGCAGTATATTGAACTGCTTGCTTATTGGTACTCAAACGAATGGTACTCGGTGATTGAGGCCATTGTGCTAAGTTATTGATACTGTCAGTCTCAAAAATTATGAACTTAAATTGTTGTATTGCAGTAACGTGAACTGCATTATTGTTGTGAATATCTTCTTGCATTGTGAATCTTGAGTCATTTATTGTCGAGATATAACTGGCTATACATCTTCAATTAGATTGCTAGTTATGTATTTTATTGTTGAATATCCAGTTGGGATAAATATGGCTATCACCTTTTCCTTGAAATATTCTGATACATATAACTTGCTGAGCATTCTTTGGCTCATTCTTGCTTTTTGTAAATCTTATATCTTGCAGAAAGAGATGACTATGAATTGTCTACCTCGAGTATTATGATAAGGAACAAGAAGATTCGAGCTTGAGCTAGTCAGGTTCAGAACTTCGATAAATGGTGCAAGAAAGGCGGGATTCCAGATTAGAATCCTAGACTTATTGAAAAATATGTAATGTGACAGTAGATCTTGGATTAATGTTTACTTCTAATGTAACATCATGTGGAAGTTATATTAGTAGTGTGAGATCCTGAGGATACATTGGTTTGTAATAACTATTACTATTTTAAGTTCGTTTCCTGAGACTATAACTTGAGTTGTGCATTTGGTTTGGGGTCACTGCTTTTATGTTTGGTTATTATAATGGTTAAAGCAGGTGAGTGATGTTATTGTGGTGAAAATTGGATAGTGACAACCTGGATTCCTGACCCCGGATCTGGGGGCGTCACATTTATTCTTCATAAGTTACACATATCTACTGAAATTTTCAGTAAACGTGATAAAGTAGTAAAAGCCACCTCTTGTCATAGTATGCATAGGACCACATACATCACTATGTATAAGTTCTAATCGTTCAGTGGCCCTTTCACCTTGTCCAGTAAAAGGAGATTTAGTCATTTTTCCAATGAGACAAGGTTCACATGCTTCGTATGATTCAAAGTCAAACTTATCCAAGTATCCATCCTTATGTAACTTGGAAATGCGCTTCTCATTTATATGACCTAAACGATAGTGCCCGAGGTATGTTTGATTTGAGTCATTTATTTTAAGACGTTTGTTATTCACATTATAGATAGGAGTATCTAAATCAAGAACATATAAACCGTTAAATAAACGTGCAACCCCATAGGTAACATTATTCAAAGAAAAGGAATAACTATTGTTCTGAATTAAAAATGCAAAACCTTTCTTGTCTAAACAAGAAGCCGAAATAATGTTTCTGCAAATTGCAGGCACGTAAAAACAGTTCTCAAGTTCTAAAATAAGCCCAGTGGGCAATGATAAATAATAAGTCCTTATAGCTAAAACAACAACCTTTGCTCCATTGCCAACTCGTAGGTCGACCTCTCCTTTAGCCAAAGTCCTACTCCTTTATAGTTCATGTACATTTATACAAATGTGAGAACCACATCCAGTATCCAATACCCATGATGTAGAAGTTGACAAATTGACCTCTATAACATAAATACCTGAATCAGAAGCTTGACCAGCCTTCTTCTTCTTCAGATCCTCCAAATAAGCATGACAGTTTCTCTTCCAATGACCTGGTTTACCATAGTAGTGACAATCACCCTTTGCAACAACATCCTTAGGCTTTAAAGCCTGTTTGGGATTAGCCTTTGGCTTGGGACCAGAAGCAGATCCAATCTTCTTCTTTCTCTTCCATTTGCCTTTCCTATTAGCCTTACCTTTGTTATCTACCATCAACATGGCAGCAGGTTCAGCCTTTTCATGTTGGTTTCAGCAGTTCGTAACATGGCCAACAATTCAGTGGGTGTTTTGTCTATCTCATTCATATTGTAGTTCATAACAAAATGAGTATAGTTGCGGTTCAAAGATTGCAAGATTAAGTCAATCTGAGCTTCCAAACCAATCGGGAAACCCAAAGTATCAAGATACTCAATATAACCTATCATCTTCAGAACATGTGGTTGAACAGGTTCACACTCTCCTTGTTTGCAAGCATACAGTGCTTTTCTCGTGTCGAACCTTTCTTGACGAGCTTGTCCTTCAAACATTCTTTGAAGGTGTTCAATCATCTCATAAGCATCCATATGCTCATGTTGTTTTTGAAGCCCAGCACTCATGGTTGCCAGCATGAGACATGTAATATCATTCACATCATCAATATGCTTCTGATAAGCATTTTGCTGAACGCGAGTTGCATTCTCAGCCGGAGGAGTAGGTGAAGGAATTTCAATGACATGGAGCTTACGCTCTTGCCTGAGCACAATCCTCAAATTCCTATACCAATCCAGGAAGTTAGTTCCTGTCAGCTTGTCCTTCTCAAGGGTTGCTCGTGCGGAGAAAGTATTTGTATTGTTTGCCATTTAAATATCTACAATGTTTAAAATGCATAAAATAAATATTAGATTGTCTGAGTTATTTATTATGTTCAAATGATTATGATATATTCATAATATATCTCCCACTATTTTTATCAAATTAATAGCCCTTACTATTAATTTGGAAAGTATATCCCATAATTCTTTCTAGTGAGCCAAGATCCATATTTCGTCATATCCTAAGTCAACCACTGGAAGTCCTTAAAAAATGATTATTTAGGTAGACAACAGTTGTCAATTATATCATATATAATTCTTGGATAGTTTGGTGAACAACGATTGATCTTATCTATCTAATAGACTTTTAACCAAACTCTATGCTTCTAAGTTCATAATGGTTGAATATAACCGTTTATTTTCACCTTATTATGACGACTCCGTTAAGTTAGACCCAATGATACAACGGCCGAATATAACCGTTTATATTCATCGCATCTCACCACGATAGATAGGAGTCCCCTGCCACTGACAGTCCTTCCCCTAATCGATCTAGGATTCGATGAATGTTCATTCATTGGAAAGCATCCGAGTAAAACTTAATATTTTGTTAAGGGGTTTAGAAAATTTATAACGATCATGATCACATCATAAAGAGATACTTAATTTTTCCTTGAACCAAATATTTCAAATTGACATTTTAAATTGTTCATTTCCCAGGTAGATGGAGGATACCAATGGTCACACTTAAAACCCATCAACCTTACGAATACGGATATCCGCTTTTGTCAGAAAATCCCAATTATAGATATCAAAATCCATATTTAATTCCGTGTTTTAAAATCCATATTTCATAAACATAAGAATCTCATGATCGTTTATTAATTTTAAAATCTTGAATCGTTACACATTTTATCTTTCTTAAGCAGACATGGCATGGTTGTCGTATCTAATACATACATCATTCCAACACATACATATCTACACATGCATTCATATACATATATGTATTGTGTGTAAATTAAACGTGTTTGGTTATGGCCCCATCCTATGTGATATTTCCAAGCTAATGGAATTATCAAGGTCAATCTATGGTGGTTTCAAATACTACACTATTACATGTCTTTATTTTCTTCATTGCTCCATCATCTGGATTGCCTCCTAGCTTCCTTGCTTCCAAGTCTCCATTGAACAATTACATTGAATAATAAATAAATCTATTCTAATGAAATTACAAGAAGAACTCGAGCTACATTCGAGATTAACAATTATAATGAATAAACGACATGCAAGTTGTATTTAGAAACCAAAACCATAAAACAAAACCACTATCCTATGGGTCTTTAGGCCATAACCATCCACCGTGTTATCACATAATACATGTAATATATCTCAGATTATATAAACATATCATATAATCATATATAATAAATTTTGAAATTTCAGAAAATCAAATATATTTCAGAAAATAATAAATCGCCGTTTCGAGGCCTGTAACGTCATCAAACGGCTTACAGACGCGAAGCTGACTTTGTCAGTATTGCTCAATGACACGATTCCAGTCAGAAAACACATATCGTTTGCGAAAATCGGACACTGGACACAGATTTCAGAAAATCTACCGAAACCGTTTCAGAATTCGTATCGAATATGATTTCCATAACAAGAACAAACAAGTATCATATACATACAGCAATACACACAATCATCCCATGATTATACAACACATGAATATCATATATTCAAAATCATATAATACATCAATATATAGTCATGGCATATCATATATATGTTTACATACATCGAAAAACTGTTAAACACATAACCAAATCATTCCATTATACACGTAGCTCTGATGCCATTGAAGGGTTTCGGGCATGAAAACGCAGCAGAATTAACGTAAAAACAATAAAAAAAATTGAAACTCAATCGCAGGATCCATGTATAACGTTAGATGATTATGGTGAAGAAGTCTGTACCTTAACAAAGCTTTCGTATACTGTTTAATAGAGGTCCAGAAAGATGAATCACAACAGTCCTTTGTTGCAAAGATTTGCTCTCTAAAGAAGTCCACACGAACGCCCGATCGTCCTACGATCACCGGAGTCGGTACTAGCCGAATTGTTTGCCTCTCTTTCTCTCTTTTTCTAGCCTCTCTTGATGTTGAGCAGCTAGGGTTTTTCTCTAAAACGAAATTTGATGATTAAACCCTAATACTATACATCATTATGTATATATATATGGGAGATAGAGATTTTGGGCCTAACCCTAATCCATGTGGTTTCCAAAACCCATTATGACTTTGGGTTATTATTATTATTAAATCTGAATTCTAATATAATTAGTCAAGTCCCACTTAATTAATTTAATAATTAAATTCGAATAAACAATAATATATTTAAATTCGTAATTTAAATAAACCTCCATTTTGACGTTCTTTGTGTGTGACCCTTTAGGTTATTATTACGTTGGCAATAATTTTATTATCTAATAATAAAATTATAAACAATGAGCGGCATCTAGTAATACATCATTGCTACCCAAGTAACAATAATAATTGGTGATTCAATTAAACCTTTCGTGAATAATGTGCAATGTAATATAATCCCTTTAACCTTATATTATAGATAAAACTCGAGGCATGTATAGTGTCATCCTCTTCAATGTTTAATCTTAGTTTCCTTGATCAATGAGTAGACTATTTAAACAAATCAATATTTGAGCATGGCCATGCATTTCATAGTCTCACTCAATCAAGAGGCCAATAATATCACTCCTAGAATTGGAGGGTTAAATCCTATATCTATCATTCATATTCCCCATACGATTCATAGCATACCCAATGTCCACCTTTATCATTACCCGGTTAAAGGTAACTTTGAGTGTAATGAAAGTATATTAATTCTCGTATAGAAATATAATGATTTCAAGTCAGAGGATCATTACATCATTATCACTGTGAGATTTTTTATGACACTTATTAACATGTAGAATCTCACGGCGTGTCTTTCCAGTGTCATGTATTGATACATACACTTATGTTCTTGACTTTAGTATCACCATACCTATGACCAATGAGATGTGGTCATCTGTCAACAAACATACTAGTCTTATTGCATTATTACTGTCCTTAAATAATAATACTTGACTAGAGAATTTTAGGAATAAAATACTATTCATGTAATCTCATTTTTAAGTCACATACTTAAAGATATATATTACGTATTAATATTCCAAGGACATTTATTATTCTTTCAATTTATGATGCAGTAAATAAAGACATAATAAATATTAATTAAATAATCACATAAAACATAATCCTTAATTGTTTTCAATAAAACATTAAAAGTATTGTCTCTAGGACACCAATACTAACAATTAGCTCTCCAAGAATGAGCCTTCCTATATTGAGCTTTTGGTTGTAGGCCAATGAGTAGGCCAGTTTTAGGGGAACTGAGCTTATTTGATCAAATCCTGTCTTCCTGCAGGTGAAGACTCTCAGTAGAGTGTCAAAGAAGAATGACCACTCATTTTAAACAAACTTCTTGTTGAGCTTCCCCAGCTTGATTTCAACAGAGTACCTGTCATGGTTCTCTGTTGGATGAGACAAACTTGCATTCACATCATTTTCATCAAACGTGATATTCTCTAATTGGTTCTTACTGGTAACTAGAATCTTGGAGCTCTCATTCTTCAAAGCAACCTCCTCCTAATTGGTAGTATTCCAGAACTGCTCTAGTATGTCCAATTATAATGGTGGGTTGTTCAACAGAGCCTCCTTCAAGTATGATTCAATGAAAAATTTGGTGAAACGCTTATATTGAGGTTTGGCATCCACATCTCTGGCAATAGCTAGAAAATTGGTTTCTGGAATGACATGCACCTCAGCTGCAGGGATGGAACTAGATGATGCAATTTTAGCAGTGTATAGAAAAAGAGAAGTGAAGAAACGAAGGTTTAAGAGAAAAAGAAGGGAGAGAGTTTGAATTTAACTATTGAGAGCAAAGGGTTCCTTGAGTTTGTGATTAAGTGTAGAAATAAAATGTTAGATCCACTTTGCTATTTATATGACTTAGACAACTCGACTAGAATTGTAATCGATTTTGAATGATCGAGAACCCAGAAGATGAATAAACTTACTCTAGTAGAGAACTGTCAGAATTTGATCAAGAACACAAGTTTGTATGTATATTCGAGAAGTGTAACAATCGAGAACTCAAAAGAAATAAACCATTCGAGAACTAAACCATTCGAGAACTAGACCATTCGAGAACTCAGTTTGAAATTGACTGAAAACTCTATTGATCGAGAACTCAAATACCAAATTTATCGAGAACTCACTAAAGAATTATTCGAGAACTCTACTTGAGACTAACCAAGAACTCAAGAATTGTACCTAGTCGAGAAGTCAGAAAAGAATAGAAACTTAATCAGAAACTCCAGTTTTGAAATTTTACTCTATTTCCACTTGGAAAATAAAATAAGAAAAAGTTATCAAGCACACATTTTTCAGACTAAATTCAAATCAAATTAATTTAATTTGGGAAGAAAAATGCATTTGTTAAATATTCCTGTAGACTTGATTATCACACTTGTTATTTAAAGATGCACAAGTATAATAATTCATTTCAGGTTTACTTAGAACATGAAAATAGTTTCAAGCTACAAATTTAATTTTTCAGAAGCAATGTACAACAATATGACTGATATATTTATAAATATACATCAGTTTACTTCACTTAGATAAATCATTGAGAATTCATATCTGTGAAGTAATTATTGTAACAGTTGGTGAGATATATTTATGTAGCTACTAACTAGAAGAATTTAGCATCCCAATCTCACTAACCAGACTGTTAAAGGTGGCTTCTCTAGTGATTTAGTAAGTATATCAGCCAGCTATTTTTGTGTAGGAATATAGAATAATTCAATTACACCATTTTCTGCATATTCCCTTATGAAATGGTACCTTACATTAATGTGTTTTGTCTTTGAATGATTCACTGGATTTGCAACAATAGATATAGCACTAGTGTTATCACGCATAATAGGAATTCTTTCCAAAACTAGTCCATAATCCTTTAACTGATTTCTTTTCCAAAGCATTTGAGCACAACAACTTCCAGCAACTATATATTCAGCCTTAGTTGTGGAAGTTGAAACCGATTATTACTTCTTGCTATACCATGACACCAATCTCTGTCCAAGGAATTGACAACTTCTAGAGGTGCTCTTTCTATTAACTCTGTACCAAGCAAAATCAGCATTAAAATATCCAACTAGATTGAATCCTGTTTCCTTTGGGTACCATAATCCCATCTGAGTACTTTCTTTGAGATATCTCATAATTTTCTTGACAGCAATGAGATGAGATTTCTTTGGATTGGCGTAAAACTTTGCACACAAACATGTAGGGAACATAATGTATGGCCTACTAGCTGCTAAATATAGTAGAGATCCAATAATTCCTCTATAGGTCTTCATGTCTACACTCTTTCCCTTCTTATCTTCATCAAGTTTGATAGCTGTAGACATTGGAGTTTTTGCAGGTGAGAAATCTTGTATGTCAAACCTTTTGAGAAATTCATTAATGTACTTGGTTTGGATTATGAAGATGTCATTTGTTCTTTGACTTATTTGAAGGCCTAGAAAGTAATTGAGCTCTCTCATCATGCTCATTTCATATTCACTTTGCATGAGCTTTGAGAATCTTTGACACAGCTTTTCATTTGTAGAGCCAAAGATGATATCATCCACATAAATTTGAACTAGGATGATGTCCTCACCATGCTTCTTGTAAAAGAGAGTTTTATCAATTGTTCCTCTAGTAAATTGATTTTCCAGTAGAAACATTGACTGTGTGTCATACCATGCTCTTGGGGCTTGTTTGAGTCCATAAAATGACTTGAGAAGTCTATAGACAAAATTAGGAAATTTGGAATCTTCAAAGCCATGAGGTTATTGTACATAAACCTCTTCTTCCAATTCACCATTTAGAAATGCATTTTTAACATCCATTTGATAGACTTAGAAATTTGAATGTGCTGCAAATGCTAGAAAAATTCTTATTGCCTCTAGTCTTGCAACTGGAATAAAAGTTTCATCATAGTCAATGCCTTCTTCTTGTGAATATCCTTTTGTCACCAATCCCTTGTTCCTTATGACAGTTCCATGTTCATCCATTTTGTTTTTATAGACCCATTTAGTGTCAATAATTGATCTGTCTTTTGGAAGTGACACTAATTCCCAAACATTGTTCCTCTCAAATTGGTTTAATTCTGAGGACAGAATCCTTTAAGGGGAAATGTTATAACGCCCGTAGAAATTGTATTATAAATAATAATAAAAAGGTCTTATTCTAATTTGATGAGTCAACCTTATTTGACTATTTGTGAACTACGTGTTATGATTATATGGCTTGTATTGAATGCATGTTTGTGCGAACGTGCTTAATTTTGACTGTACGTATTTTAAAACGAATTTTTAAGTCATTTTGATTCACTGTTTGATTTTGAGAAAATTATTTGTATGTCCAAAAGTTATGATTTCTTTTGCATTATTATCTATACATATTTAGAGACTTTTTAAAAATATAGGTTCAATTATTTTGAGCCCCATTATTTTTAAATAATTTTCTGAGGCTTATTGTGATTTAAAAACAATTCCCTTCTAAATTCCATAATTAAATATTGGAATATCCAAAAATAATGAAATTTCTTCAATAATTATTTTTGAGTTTTTATAAACGTTATAAAAATATAATATTATTTTATTTAAGCATATATGATTTTAAAAGATTTTAAAAGTATTATTATTCCCTTGAACTGAGTTATCTTCTAAATTCCATAACAAAATAATTACAAGTCCAAAAATTATTTTAAAAATATTTACGAGATTCTGAAATCATGTTCTTTATTTTAAAAATATTAAGTTTATTTTTATACCTATTTCCCATTAAAAATCGATTTATTAATGATTGTATAATAAAAATTAGCTTTTGTGAAATTACGGAATTGCCCTTGTCTTTGTAAAACACCACCGCCCACTTCTTTCTTCCCTGTTCTGCATTTCTTTTCTTGTTCAAGAGTTGTGGTTAGCTGAGTCGACCGAGATGAGCTTATCAAGAACGTTCAAAATTAAACAAATAATGTTGCAAGTATAGCACTAAAAATCTGATAAAGCAACGATGTGCCGTAGTCAGTCCAGTGGAGTATGTGAGAAGCTAAGTGGGAAGAAATGATCGTGCAATGGATAGTATCATTAGAAATTTGAACCATGAGTCAGTGATAAGGCAAGTATCAACCATCTTGCTCTCTCGTAACCTTCCTATTATATATCTGTGATACCATGTTTTACCCTGCTTCGCTGTACTGAAATGATTTTATACACCATGTTCTGCACTTGTATTCCCCTGATAATTTGATACTGAAAACCCAATATGTTATACATAATTATTGAACCTAAAACCTCAGATTCCCTGATTACTAACCTATGATAACCTGAAACTTGACACGTTTCCAAAAAGTTATAAACTTTGTTAAAGCTTTGAAAAGAAAGATTGATTTTCAGTGAACGATGTTTTACATAAATGATTTTCAGAAATGATTTTCGAACTGCGTTGTTAAGGAAAGAAAATGCTTTCCTGATAGGAATTTCCGTCTAAATATTTTCCTACGGATTCCTATGGATTGGTTGCGTAAGAGGTCGAGTGACGCCGATCCAGCATTTTATTTTAGTGTGAGAGGCTAGGTTGTAGTCCTAGTCCAGCTTTTATGGCCAAAGTGTGCCTAACTTGGGAACCCGGTTAATATTGTCCAGAGGGACCTGATATCCGTTATGGGGACTTTACGTGGCTGATCACCCGTATTGTCCGGAACGTCGACAAAGGAAAACCAATCCCTTAAATCTTTTGGTGAAAAGATATGATTTGACGAAAATGAATGGTTTCAATAAAAATAATTGTTATTGTTTACATCAAAAGTAGCTTTTCTATTTAAGCATTTTGATTTACTTGAAGATATTTCTATTTAATTCAGCGTTTGCTTTTACCTCGACCATTCTGAATCAGTTTAATTATATATCTTGTGACTTTCATTTCTATATATACTTGTTGAGCATTGCTGCTCATTCTTGCTATTTATTCTAACCATTTCAGCTAGGGAGAAAGGTGGTTCGCTCGTTTAAGACCGCGCATAAGAGTATTGCTATACAATGATTTCAAGTGGTTAGGTTGCACCTTGGTGGCCAGGTAGAATACCTTGGAAGATGTTTGTGAGACTAGTTGGGATTAGAATTGGCTAATTTTGATTATGTTGTAAAACAGATTTATATATTGATTTCCAGTTAATCTTTATATTAAAATCTATCAGGTGAGGTAGAAAGTTGTAATAATAATTAGTAGTTTGGTTTTCTGATTTCAATACTGTAACCTATATGCGATCATGTTTTAGGGGGTCGACTTTCCTTTCAAATTGATTTCTCTTTTAAATCATTTTTTTATTATTTTTATTTCAAATTGGTTTTCTTTTAAATTCTTTAAAGATATCCAGGTTTTAAATTATTTTTATTTTAATGGTACCAGATCTAGACCCCGGATCTGAGGGATGTCACATATAGCTTGAAATCTTTTTCCTTAGCCTTTGAATGTTGTTAGTTCTGAACTGATAACTTATATTGTAGCTTTATTAATTTTAGCAGTGTTTACCTTAGATATACAGAAATTTAAATAAACACTTCACAGTTAACTTTCAATCTAATTTTATATTAGAATGATCTGCTACAATCTGATAATCTTTTTGTGATTTTCAGCATCTTGTTCTTGAAGGAAAATAAGGAAAATGAATACTTTTGTTCACTCACACTGTCTAGTGAAGTTGTGCTCTATACTATATAGACAACATGTTTCATTTGCACATGTTCTCACTAGACAGTTATGCTAAAACTAGAAATAGACAAGAAACACTTTACATTTGACTGCTATCTATTTTTAACTAACATAATTCTTTGACATTCTTTTCCATTCTGCTTTCTTCCTTCTGTTTTTGTCTTCTTTTCCTTTCAAACTTCATTGTAGACTTGTCATTATCTTCACATGTTTGACTGACCTGATCACGACAATGCTTCATATTACTTGTTTTATTCTTCTGCAAATCTCCTTGAAAATAGTTGTTTGAAACATTCAGATTCTCAGCTTCATTGCACTTCGAGAAGTAATGTTATGAACTGCTCGATCGAGTACTTGTGAGACTTCTTGATTGGTCTTTGACTTGAGACTTTTCGAATGTCTAGACTTCTCGATTGCATACTTTTTTTAATGACTTCTCGATCAGGCTAGACTTTTCGATTGACTTGATTTCATAGACTTCTCGACTGACTCATTTCACATACTTCTTGATTGCTTCCTTAGCTAACTTCTCAATTTGTTTAACTAGACTTCTCGATTGAGCAGTTCTTTACACTTCTCGAATGACTCTGTATCCCTGACTTCTCGATTGAGTCATTTGAGACTTCTCTACCAGTTTGCACTTGTGACTTCTCTATCAATGTGACTTCTCTATTGATCAATTTGTCTTAGAAAAAATTTCTTCTGTAACTCCTTATTTGAAGTGATCTTCATCCTCCTGATGCATGATTCATAGAATCTTCTACTAGTACAATTATTATTGATATCACTCATTTACATTTAGAGATACAGTAGAAACATGCTTCTAACTACAAGTATATAATTAAATAAACTAAGACACTATTTAATACAAGAAGTACTAGAGTGTTACAATATGACAAGTACATACAATATGGTAGGCTTGATTTGGTCAAACATATCTGACTTAGTTTTTTTTGGTACATTACTTACTCTATATAATATAGAGCAAGTAATTATGACAAAAAAAACTAAGGCAAATGAACTAGTACAATGTGAAGACTATCTTGACTTGGTCTTTTTTTTTGTACATTACTTACTCTATATAATATTATAATATAGAGTAAGTAACTAGGGAAAAAAAAACTAAAGCAAATAAACTAATATAATGTGAAGACTATAGGACTTAGTTTTTTTTGGTACATTGTTTACTCTATATAATATATAGTATGGAGTAAGTAACTACAAAAAAAAAAAAAAAAACTAAAGCAAATAAACTAGTAAAATATGAAGACTATCTGACATAGTTTTTTTTTTGGTACATTACTTACTCTATATATTATAACTCTATATATTATAGAGTAAGTAACCAGGACAAAAATAAAATTAAGAAAAAAAATTATGATTGTGCGATATATAATACAGCGTAAGCTTTTCTACGCTTACGTTTTATAATATAGCGTAAACTTTTAATTTTCCACACATTTTGCACATGTTGTTTAAAGGTTTTTAAGGTAATAAAATAAATTATAACTTATGTTATATTATATTGGGTATACGTTATTTAATATAGCGTATACCTTTTTTTTATATTTCTAATCTGAACCCTTGATTTTAAATTTGAATTGTTACATATGGGTTGGTCTGTTAATGCATTATATTCAACTGTGGTTCTAGAACCAAACTTTTAAATCAGATATTTTAAAATTTTGGTGTAAATAAATCTAAATTTTCTTTAATGTACATCAAAGAACATACATACAGAAAAGATCCAAGTACATACTAAAAAAATATGTTTGTATTTTTTTTTAAAAAAATATCATTTAGTTTACTTTAGGACCCTTATATTAAAAAAATATAGCTTTTAAGTATTTATCTAAAAATTACTTTAAGCCATTAAACCTATGTAATCAAATACTATATAAGCTAGAGTAACTTAAAAAAATATTAATGTAGAGTTAAATATATATGGGCTCATAGAAAACAAGTGGGTTTGTCAAGCTCGGCTTGACCGGAATAAATTGGGTTTTGCTGCGTCTAATCAACAAAAAAGACAGCAGAGCTCAAGTCATCAAGCCAATCAAACTCATCCACGTGGAAACCAAAACGTAGCTTCCAGTCTTCTCAACCATTTCTCCTTACACTATAACTCTGTATGTATATGTGTATCTATCTTCTTCACTTTCAAATTACATAAATTTATATTATACACACACATTTAGGCTTTAAAATTTTAATAATTGTATTCATATCATCGGAGTTGTCGCCGGATCTGTAAAGTCCGGCGGTGATGGAGTCTCACAGTACCGGACTCCGGCGAATTCTCGTTCTCGCTTCTTGCGTTGCCGGCATTTGGTCCGCTTATATATATCAAGGCATTCTTCAAGAGACCGTGTAAGTATATAACTATTTATATTTATATATTAATTAATAAATAATTTATTACATTGCATTGCATTTTTATTGAATTTATTAAATGTTAATTAATAGGTCAACGAAGAAGTTCGGGGCAGAGAAGAAGAGATTTGAGCACCTAGCATTTTTGAATTTAGCTCAAAATGTTGTTTGTTTGATATGGTCTTTTATAAGTATGTTCTCCATTTTTTCGCGATTTTTGGTTGTTATGTTTAGTAGTTTTTGTTTATGTAATTTGAATGCGTAATTGAGTGGGTGAAATTATGTAAAACAGTGATTAAATTGTGGTCGAGTGGTAGTTCGGGGGGTGCTCCGTGGTGGAGTTACTGGAGTGCTGGTATTACGAATACGATTGGGCCTGCCATGGGCATTGAAGCTTTAAAGTATATTAGTTACCCTGCCCAGGTATGTCACCAGTTGTTACGTTTTCTATAATGCACAGTGATTGTTATTGTTGTTGCTAAGTAAACCATTGAATTTTGAAATTGGTTATCGTTAGAATTGCTTTTCTGTTAATTCGGATATGGAAAAGACAGAAATGAAGGATAATGAATGTGGCTATGAGTAATTTCCTAATTTATATGGTTTCCCTATTATTAGTCGTCATGCAAGGTATAAGGATCTCTAGTTATCGTATTAGTGAAGACCTTAAGAACACATTTCGTCTTATTACATCATTATGGTATCATAGCAATATACACAACCCTAGAAGCTGTAGCATATATACAACATATCATAATAGAAATGAAGTTATGGTGCTAGGTAGTCCCTTCATGATCCTTATGAGTTACCAGTATCTAAGAACCTTGTGATAAGGCCAAATTATCTGCCAAGTAGTCTTTTTTATTGATAATTCAAACCTACTTTTCCTGTTTTTTGTTCAATCATATGCAGCCAGTTTCTCTTGTGCTACCAAGTGTTAATAATGAAATCCAGTATTAGTGTTAAACTTAACCATTGGTTGTAATTTATGAAGTATATGATTAGAACTTTAAGTATTTAAGCATAGCTTATTAGCTTGTCATTTCTTGAAGCCAAACCCCTGGATTAAATTTTTAATCTGCTTAAATATTTATTTAAATGTTCTTGTTTTTGCTATGTTGATATATTTATCTTCTCCCCTTTTAATGCTTTCCCGTATTCAGACCATGGCCGATCTGCATAAAGAAATAAGTAGAAACAGCCCTAAATTAATTGTAATGTATCTATTGGTTGCAGGTGTTGGCAAAATCCTCTAAAATGATTCCAGGTTAGTAAAATGGCTTATATAGTAAATGAAGTGTATCTTAAGTAATTTTTTACCATGAATGGGCATGTGAAATTTCGTTACAACTCTTTTATTGCAGATTCAATATTATATTTAGGCTCTTGCAGAGACCTGGGTCTTTAGCGCCTCTTGAATTGTAGTGTTGAATTTTAATGTAGGGTTTACTTTTAATAATTAATGCAGTGATGCTGATGGGTACACTAGTTTACAGTATCCGATATACGATTCCTGAGTATGTCTGTACTTTCCTCGTTGCTGGTGGAGTATCGGCATTTGCACTTTTGAAGGTGAGGAAACTTATTTTTTTATATTTCAAATTTCAGCTTGTTTTTCTGTTATTTCCCCTGGTTTCTTTTTTATATTTTCCTTCCATGATGAATTCTCAATGGCGATGTTGCTGTTTCCAGACTAGCTCAAAAACCATTAAAAAGCTGGCTAACCCAAATGCTCCACTAGGTTATGGGCTGTGTTTCCTTAACCTGGCTTTTGATGGTTTCACCAATGCAACACAGGATTCAATTTCTACAAGGTATTTCCTTGATAAACTCTCTGCTAATAATCATTAAAAACCAACAAGAACCAGAAATAAAAGACTATTTTAGTGTACTATAATATCATGTGCTTCTCCCTTCACATAAAACAATTTTTAGGTACATTTTCTCCTTTGATAATGCATTTCTGATATACTTATCCCTTTGGTTTATGTTAATATATAGGTACCCTAAAACAAGCGCCTGGGATATTATGCTTGGAATGAATTTGTGGGGAACCATTTATAACATGGCCTTCATGTTTGGCTGGCCTAGTGCCAGTGGGTATGAAGCTGTTGCATTTTGCAAGCAGCATCCAGAGGCAGCATGGGACATTTTTCTCTATTGTCTGTGTGGGGCAGTTGGGCAGAATTTCATATTTTTGACCATAAGCCGGTTTGGGTCGTTGGCTAATACAACTATTACAACAACACGTAAGTTTGTTAGCATAGTTGTATCTTCTGTGCTGAGTGGCAACCCTCTGTCTACAAAGCAATGGGGGTGTGTTAGCATGGTCTTTTGTGGGTTGTCATACCAGATTTACCTCAAGTGGAAGAAATTACAGAGATTGCAAAAGAAGAGGAAGGCTATGTAGGAGCTTAATGTATGAGCTATAGATGTTTCGAACACACAAGTTAACATTTATAAAATATATATGTATGTAGAGAGCTTCAACTATTTTGTTTTGGCATTATAGCATTGTAATTTGAACCTCAAGGTTCAAGTGTTACAATTTGGAAGTAGGTCATATATTCTAATTCTAATTCATGGAATTGCGAGGAATCTTCTCCTGCATTCCATTATTGGAGTGAGAATGCCCAGTCAGATGTGGTTATTTGCTAAGTTCTTCTTAGCTACAAAATCATAATTATTTTAGTAAAATTAAGCGTTACAAAATTCAGTTTATCACATTAGATATATGAGACTGGGATTTCCTTGTCACCGAAAACTGATGCAATATACATTATTTGTTGGACTAGTAAATACGAATTTGGAAGATACTATTTCAACAGAGGAATGCAATGCTATGTATTTCAAAATTTGTCAATTTCAAAAATACGATACCTATGATGCATTTAGAAGATGCGAATCCCAATTGTGTAATACGCATTTTGGACTTTTAATACATGATTAAAGTTAGGGGTGAGCGCGGTTCGGTTCGGTTCAATTTTTAACCGTAACCGGAACCGGAACCGCATATCTTCGGTTTTAAAAATTCAAAACCGTAACCACAACCGAACCATCGGTTTCGGTTTCGGTTTTAAAAAGACCGGTTCGGTTTTTATCGATTCGGTTTCGGTTAAAAAACCGGATAAATAAAAATGAAAAAATATATAATTTAAATCATTATATTTTTACATTCAAATTTTATACAATCAAATATTTGATCACATTTTGCATAATAACACTACAAAAGAAAGGTAAGAAACTTTAACAATCAAATTTTAAGGTTGAATCAACAAAATGTGAATTTTCTTTATCGTAGTATGCAATCTAAAAAGCATATAACCATGTCTAATGATGTTTACTCCTGATTATATGTTTTTTAATTGGAAAATAGAGGAATGAAATGTTGTAAAGAAATTGTCATATTCCCACATTCAATATTAATATAGTTGATGTTATAATATGAAATATAATTGAAAAATCTATGTTCTGGGAAAATTAAATACTTAAATTATATATATATATATATATATATATATATATATATATATATATATATATATATATATATATATATATATTATATAATAAATTTATTTATTTTAATGATCGGTTCGGTTCGGTTTTGACCTATAACCGGAACCGGAACCGAAAGTCTCGGTTTTTAAAAATCAAAAACCGCAACCGCCAGTTCGATTTCGGTTTCGGTTTTTTCAGTTCGGTTTTTTCAATTCGGTTTTCGCCGGTTTCGGTTTCAATTTGATTTTTTGCTCACCCCTCCTTAAAGTTACTACTTACATTGCTTAAATGTTACGGAGTAGCTATCTCCTAATTTTCTTTCCGTTTGCCATATTCAACATATGATTGAGGTTTGTAGAACTTGAAATTCTGTTCATATTCTCAGATAAATAGATAAATAAATGCATTGAATAAATGGTACGATTTAGTTAAAGTACAATCAAATTGTTTTAAGAAAGTGGTTGACAGTGAGAACCATGCTTTATTTTGTACTAAATTCCCTCCCATCCTTTTACCAAATTCCAGTAGCTTTTTTGTTAGTTGCAATCACAGTTGTCACCAACCACCAATTGTTTGACCAGTTTAAAATTGTATCAACAGATTTTCTCAAACCCCAACTTCTTCCCCACAGCATCATAGACTCCCTTACAAGATGTAAATTAGAGGAGGAAGAAAACAGTACAACAAAGAAACAAGATTAACACAGAAGAGCAAATGAAGCTGCCCATATCAAAACCCGATAAAAGTCCGACCCTTTGCCTTCCGCAAGTAAGCATTTTTGTTATCCACTCATCTTACTAACTGATTTTCATAGTCCTTTCTTCCCCAGCCAGCATATATAAGATTGTATGCTGCTCTGTTTTCTATCTATAGTCTATACATTTGTTCACATTGGTCCATAGTTCTTAGCTCAGGCACCTTATAAAACAGAAAAGAAAATAAGTCTGCATATATGTAAATCACAATTTCTACTCAAATCAATGTATGTTATTTCACATAGAAAACAAGCCCAGTTATACCATAACCCTCTGCACACCTAAGACACAAATGACTATCAACTCTTTATATTTTACTATCTCCCCTTATTTCATCCTTTTTCTATAAGGAGAAGTATTGGCTATGTGCCAATGTATAATTACACTCTTAAAAAATCTACGGAAATATGTTGCAGGTTCTGTACAAATAGGAAATTAAGGCCAATAAGTATGGGACTGAATACCGGAATTCATATCCCAGACAGAGATAAACAAAAGAATGACACTAACAAAGCACACCGGATATCAATGTGGGTATTAGGGTTGGTAATGTAAACAAGAACGCAGGAGAAGCAATCAGATCTTTCAATTGACGCTAGAATGCAACCATTGCATGCTAGATTCAAATGCAAATCTTTAATAGACCACTCTGTAAAAAGTTCAGGTTGGAATGACTGCGATCCAAGGAAAAAGGACAAACTCTAAACAATTGCGGTGAATTTCACAAGATTTTCTGCATGTAAAATGATTGAGTGGTTGATCAGAGACTTTGGAGAAGCGCCCTTTTGCAAGGTGGAGATTGCATGGATTTTGTGCGTGGATTCAGCAATGGGGAATCTACGCCAAGTGTTTTAAGTAGGAAGTGCCTCTCCTGAAAAATCCAAATAAAAGAGTCAGTCTTGCTCGTGTTAATATTTGAATCTAATTAGGTTAATGAAAACATATATTATTGACAGCAAATTTGTTAATAAATATTAACACCATACAAACAAGGATACAGTAAAGCTAAACCCCTGCCAGGTGGAAACAGCAGTGAAGGAGAAGAAGACAAGTGTGCTGCTAAATTCAAGTAAATAGGTATGTCATTTCTACATACTTTACTTATATTAGTTGTTTAATATCACACAAGGACCCTTTTGCATGACATGTCAATGCTGTATGACATAACACTGAATGTTAATACTATTACTCAATATAATTATCAACACAGAAAACGGGAACATGATAAAGGAGATGCAGGCTCTAGTGGCAACTATGTGTTGCAGTCTAAACTCAACACATAATATGATTATAAAGTTTTATTCACAAGGTCAGAGGAAAGCTGAGTCTGATTTTATATGATTACTTGGAACTTCTAAGAATACCAGACCTAGATTGTTTTCTGGAATGGCTGGGGATTCTGACAAATATAACTTGCCAGAGTCACCACAGATTCTAGAAAACAAATGAGAAAGTGTTTGGTGGAAATAAATTGTAGCTATGAGGATCATGTCCTTGAAGTGCGCCAGCCCATTTCAAGTAAAAGCTAAGAGGCCATGAGGTCCATGGTTGCATAGCTAGCCAGAGTCCAAAAGCAAGTGAGCACAAATGTTTGTAGGCCCATATTTATTAAGGTCCATGGTCAATAGTTACTGCAGAACCTAGATTACAGAAAAGAAGAATTCGGTGGTAAAAGCTTGTAGCTGTGAGCATCATGACCTTATAGCTCTGCAGCGTACCAAGTACAAGCCAAGGGCAATGAGGTCATGGCTGCATAGTACCATTGCCACTCTGCACTATAAAATTTGGGCTCGATAGACATATAGTACAAATCCAGCCTACACAAGAATATATGTCTGAACTAGGTGAAAAAATCCCCAGGTCTATATATATTCTGTGCTACAAAAGGTGTATCAAACAATAACTGCGACAGCTTATGAACTTCAACACAGCATAAAACTTTGGTTATAATATTTGAAACCAGGGCTGCTGCACTGATCACATGATTTTAATCTCTTTATCACCAACCCAGAGGTTCAGAAATGAATTAGCTTTTTGTGCACAAAATTCCTTTGAACCAACGTGACATAGAAGTTGAACCCTATCTGTGAATTATTTATCTACTTATCTTAGCAGCAACACACAGAAGATAGACAGTACTTGCAGTAAAATACTATACCCACTATACCTAATCCCAAGTCATCAAATTAGCAATCTCAAACTTAAAGATAAGTAATTCTTAGTCTGCTTTCAGTACGTCAATAAAAAGAACCAGTCTAGCAAATATATCCTACCATCTTTCTCAGTAGCTTCTTTCATAGCAACCCGTCATCGGTTTTATTTACCAGCCTATGCAAGAGGATAAGAGATAGTACTGATAGCTGAAGTAGCTATGCAACACTGCCACCGCCAGACTCAGGAGGGAGTGATGTATTATTCAAAGACTTTGTCAATATTGGAATTTGGTATGCAAGATTATGTCAAGTAGTAACAATTGAACTACTAGTTTTTTTGTAATTAAATGAGCAGATAACTAAATGATAATAGTAGTAATTAAAAAGCTATATAAACTTACACTTTCTGAAAACTGTGGGCTGGGAATCCCTGATGCCAATGATTTGAACAATGGAGTTAACTGGTTCGGAGAACTGAACTCAGAATTTGAAATGACACATCTAACTTCATCATCAGTTTTTGGATCACTACAAGATAGTAAGGTATCTGCTGCAATATGAAAATGAATTTCCTCAGCGAAATTTAACATTGCAATCCACAACAAAATGATAAAAATTTATATCTACCAAGTTATCTTCTTACGTTTTGAAATATCTTTACTTTGATTGGACGATGCACAACAGATAGTTTTATTGGCCAAATCAGCATGGCTATTATGATGTCCTATGTGAGTTGGTTGTGGTTCAGCTACAACAGGATCTACAGCTTCACTGCATGCTGATTTACCACCTGCTATATGGTTCAACAGTGTTGATCCTGTACTATACTCGGAGCTATCTGGAGAGTCTACATATAAATCTGATAGCCTGCAAGATCCATCAGTTAGTCAAATGAGCTGAAAATATCCTGCTGTAGCCCATTTCTAGTTCTGAACCAATATTATTACCTCCAAGATAGAAGACTGTCTTCTTTACTACCCAAATCACCTGCCAAGTCTTTAGAATTTGCTAGTTCATAATCTATATCAGATATTCTTATTCTGATCATATCACCTTCTTTGCTTTGATTTAGAAAATCTTGAAGAATCTGAATAAAATATGTGATGCAACATTAGACAATGTGGAAATATAAGTAACCTAAGCACTTTAATCTCTAAAGCATGACAGAGTTCACTGAAATATTTCCTTTTTTTTATATTTTTTTCTGTAATGGCAACAAAGCAGAATTGATATACATACTGTCTTTATTGTTACAAGGTGTAAGGCACATTGATATAAAATAATTAATATAATTCAGAGTACCAATTTCCTCACCTTCCAAGCATTTTCAAGACTCTGGTTCGTGTTGTCTGTGTTCACTTTGACAGCAAGAGAACTTAGCAGCTGAGCCTGTTGCAATAATGCAATAAGCTTCGGGTCATCCTTCTTGAGATACATTCCTTGAGTTAAGTCATTCGCCGCACCTGGATAAAGAACGATAATAACTTAATCACACTTACCAAATTACTTGAAGTCGCAGATATTTTGATGGCTGTGTTATTACTAATGAGCGAGAAACATATTCAATCTTTAATTAATGAAGATCATTACCATCTTTGGTATCCTTGGTGATTTTGGAGTAATTTTGAGTTGGCAAGGCCCTCACTGTGTCAAAGTTCTGAGCCAGTTCTACCAACGGAGGTCTTACTTGGGGATTCATTTTTGCACATTCCTCTTCTAGTCGTATATTAGGATTACAATTTTCTGTCAAATTAAAGATGTGATCTCGCCTATTACAAAAAAAAAAATAAGGTTATTTTTCACGAGGTCAATCTTAAAAATGTTCATATGTGAAACTGAAACATCACTACAACCTTAATTTTCTCATAGGCGCTCTATTTTCTGATAATCCATCTGCACTAGACACGTCTTGAAATATAACCCTTTTGTTATTTAGATTTATGTAAGTAGGGTTGTTTTCTTTTGCCAAGGCTTCAACTTTTGCTCTCTTCTTACACAGTGTGGAGAATCGATTCTTCACAGCGTTATCAGTTCTGTGAGCAAAACAACACCAGGTGACTACTTTCCATTCTCATCCAAACGTAAAAGTAAATTCAATTGCAATTACCACTTCATTTACCTGCCTGAAATTACTTTTGCTATTTCAGTCCATCTGTTGCCAAATATCTTCTGAGCCTGCATACCATCCATATATCAGATTGCAACATCTAAAGAGCAATAAAATGCCTACATAATGAAATTAATTGGTAACTTCTTGAACATTATATAAGCCCAAAGTTTAGCAACATGAGGTGTACAGTTTCTTGCAAACTTAAACTAAAGAATTATTTAACGTAATTTTCGGAAATACTCATTCAAATAAAGATAATCAGAGGACTCATGATGACTTCTTTTATATCAATATCAAACTGATAACTCAGAAGTCACCACAAGCAGAAAATAGAGGAGAAGAAGAGAATCAAATCACCTCACACAAAAGCATGTCCTCCTCTGGTGACCAACCTCCTTTTTTAAAATCAGAATTCAAATAAGTGTACCACCTGCAATTATTTATCTTAGTCAATGAACCCAAATAACAATAAGGTGAAAAACTGAAAACATACAGAGAAGGAAAGGCCTTGCTGGGAAAAACCAGAGAGCAAATGCAAAAATTCACTTCACCCCTCTTTGAAAAAGCTCACCTTCTTCTGCATTGTCTAGTTGTCTTATCTTTAAACTTCGAAGCAATAATTCCCCAACTGCAATAAACAGAAAAAAGATAAAAAAAAAATTATAATAACAAAGTGTTCTTAGTGTATCATCAATTCAATCACATGAACCTAACTATTCAACTAAATAACACTAACAGATATCAAATGAACTCAAGAATCCGAGATAAATATTACTTGTCAGTCCCATGATTTCGTATTTGCTCCCGCAATATATCATCTTCCTGAAACACAAAAACAAAACACCATCAATCTCGCTAAAACCAAACCAAAAAACATAAACATCATAAATTATTCCATCCAGTACCTCCGGAGACCAAGTGACGATATGCCTAGTCTGCTTGGGAACTTCAATATCAGAAACAGGTTTCTTCATATTCATTTTATGCATTGCTAAGATTTTTTGTTTCCTCAAAAGCTATCCTCACACTATCTTTTTCGAACCCGAGCTCTTGCATACTAAAGTACAACTACTTTTAATTGGTCTTATATAAGACAATTGAAAGGCTTGTGTTTCTACAAACCGAAAGCAATTAGCCTCGGATTCGACCTTTACAAACACCTTTCATCTCTCACCATCTACACAATCCAAATTCAAAATTCACACAAATTTAACAAAATCATTAATCATTACATTAAAACAATCCAAAACTAAAAACCCACAATTTATACAAATTCCTCAATCATTACACATAAACAATACAACCGATATAACTATACACATACACCTACATATAAGAACACATTTCTTGATTGAATAAATGAAAAAGATGTAAAATTTCTTTAAATTAGCAAAAGGGTATGTGTATAAATACATAAAATGAATCAAGAAATACAAGATCTGAATAAAGTTTTGATTTTTAACTTACAATGAGTAATAAAATGAAGCTTCTTGAAAAGGGGTTGGGTTGGTCTTCACTTTCTCTCTCTAGAAAGTGGAAATTTATGCTCTCTCTCTAGAAAAAAGGGGATAAAAATAAACGGATAGTCCTGTGATGCTTATAAATATGTACATGAGGGCTGTCTGTGTATATATTTTGAGCGCGGGTATGTAAGAAAATTTGAAAAAAGAAAAGAAAAGGAAAAAGAAAAGAAAATATAAGAGCACTGAAATCTAGGGAGATAATGATGAATAGAATAGAGTTGTGTGAACAATCCACAAGTGTATAGTATCAAGTACACACACTAACCCCATCATTTTATTTGTACAATATTTTAATATTTGATATTTGATTTAATACTATAATTCACATTAAAATATTAAAAATGACAAATGTATATAATCAAATATTTTATGATTTCGGTACAAAGGTTAAATGTTACATATTCAAAGGTATGTGATAATATTTAATACTGATATTATATTTTAATATATTATTATATTAAGAGTAGATTCTTAAAATTATTTAATATTTTTAGAGTCATAAATATTATATTTAATTAATTTCGTGCATCTTCAATACTTTTAAAATTATAAGATTTTATATTCATTAGTATAATTTTGAAAATTAGTAATATAAATATTACATTATTATATAATTTAGTACAATTCAACCTCTTAACCTTATTAACAACGTTCTTAAAACTAATAATATACTAGTTTGTATTTAGGAATTTTTCTTCATATTTTATTTTTTTTACTTTAATATTATGTTATATATTTTAAATTTATTTTTATTTTTTAAATAATAATATTCATTTTATTTAATATCAAGTATAGGAATATTTTTGTAATTTTTTATATATTTTATTGGTTTCTACAGGGGATAAGTTTATTAGTTAATGATATTTTAAATAGATATTAATATTTAAAACTTAGGTTCAAATAATTTATATGATTAAAATTTATTTTTATTTTCTCATAATATTTTTATTTTATATAATTTTTTTATGTTTTTTACTTATTTTTATATTTGAAAGTAATAATATATTTAATATATAGATGTATTTTAGTTATAAAATTAATAGATAAAAGACCGACTAATTAACTCTTAAAAACTAATGACTTTAAATTAGCTCAATAGTCGACCATTTATCCCCGCCTCAAATAATAATTAATTATTATTATATTTTAATATTTTAATTCTAATAATATATATATATATATATATAAAATTATAATATGTTATTGATAAATTTTAAATTTCAAATTTATGTTAATATTAATTTAAAATATGAACTTTAAATATATTATTCATAACCATCATATTCTTAAATTTTATTAATAAAATATTTTTTCACCAACCAACTAAATATCCTTAATCACATGAATACCTTTGTTCTAAAAGTCACCGATTAATCTCGATTAATCCATGTTCGGTAACTCACCGAATTGATTAAATTTTCGATTATTCAATTAATTATTACGATTAATGTCCGATTTATTCGATTAATCCATATTTCGTGTCTGGCTAAATCCGATTTCCATTTTTTACGACACTTGTGAATACAATAAAACAAATTCGGTAAAGGGATTGACATCATCGACCATAAAAAATACAGCTAAAATCTTGTTTTGCCGATAATAAACAAATGCTTTTTTTTGCATGTAAGAAGACATAGACATTTTAAACTATGTAATCGTGTTTATTTGCTCATTTAATAAATTGAGTACTATAAATTAAGTGACAGTTTGAATTGTTTGAACCAATGCAATATATAGAGATACAAGAATGAATATAATAGTGTAGTAACAGCACTAGTTGGTAGACCAGTAGCGTAGTGCCGTTTATTAACGGAAAGTATGATGTTGTTCGTGACTCAACCAACCAAAATAGTGATAATTTACCTCATGCAAATTGAGCCATTGGTTGTACTGTATATAATATATGTTTCATGTTTGAGATACAAAGTGATGAATATGTATTGTGTGAATCATTTACTTTTTGCCTTTTCTTTTACGCTCTATACATGATACATACGTGTGATATATGTAAATGTTGTGATCGTAGAACTTTCTACCTCTACTTTTCAAATAATGTAAAATTTCCTCCCATTTCACTTTCGAAATCAAAGGACAAAATTTGTTTGAGGATTCTCAAAATTCTAGAATTTTTAATATACAATTTTGTGAAATATATTAAATTTGATCATCATTTTGTAAATTTCAAAGACCCTCACTTGTCTCTCTTTTTTTCCTTTTGGACTAATCATTCGTAACTCCGTGTCTTAATCTTAGTTGAAAATTTAATATTTTGAAAAATAGAAATTTTTGTTCAATCCTCCAAAATATTATGAATATTGTATTTTAATCAAAAAAATTGTTAATTATTGAAATTTAATAATAATAATATTACTGACACTTTTTATTCAACTAATGAAAAATTAGAATATCTTAATCGTCCACGGTAGCGGAACAAAAATTGTTGGAGATATTAAAACCAGTCGATCTTTCGAATAAGAGTGTGTGACAATTCAGATCAAATTCTGAGTATTTTTCAAAAATCGAATCAAGTCTCAACTTTCGAGTTCGAAATAAGTCAAAATATATTGACTCAAATACAACAACTTAGTAATTCAGAAGTCCATCACATACCCCAAAAAATCATGATTTATTGTTATACTTAATAATAGTACTCTTTCTAATATTGTTGAATAAATTATTCCCATATACTCATGTTAGGAATTAGATTTAACAGAAGTTTACAGAAGGTAGGTGAATGTATAATTTCAAATTTTTATGCCCTTTAATTTTGATGAACGGTTTGTTTGTGTATATAGCTTTAGCAATTCAAGTGTTTACAAAAATGTAATGCGGAAAATAAAGTAAACACAAAATATAACTTTCAATTTAATTTGTATTAGAATTGAACTTTGTTACAATCTGAAATTAAGTGTGAATTTCAAATTCTTGTTCTTAGAAGATATAATATATGAACACTTGATAATTTTAAATTTTTTGAAAATATGGTCAAATTTACTAAAAAGTATAGAAACATGTTAAGATATTCAAGTTTAAAACTTTAAAACTATTTAAACTTTTGCATATACTCTTTATTTATCAAAATATACACATCCGTACAGTTTGATCATTCCAAATTAATTTTCAATATAATGAAAATATGAAACCTTATATATGCTTAAACCCTAAATCATATATTTTCTCGACACTTTCATTTAGAAGAATTTTCTTGTATATCATTACTCAAATTATTTTATTATATATAGTATATCATCATAAGTCATCAATATTTATTATATAATTTTTCAAACTTATTCAGTATTTATTATATTTATATTAGAGTAATAAATGAATGAAAATTCAACATTTTCAGACCATAATAAAAATCAAAATATGTTTTTTTTAAATAAAATAAATTTTAATATGCAAGGCATGTTATCCTTCTAATTTTAAAAATTTTGAATAATTTTTAAAAATATTTTTATAATTATTTAAAGTTTTCTAGAATTTATAAATTCAGCTCAAAGCGGTCGAATTTAATATATTTTAAATTTTGATCAAATTAGGCGGTAATTTTCCCGCCCAATATTAAATTCGACCGAACTTAAATTCAACTGAATCTAGTTGAATTTAGCCGCTTAAAATTTTAAAGTTAGGCCGAAAGTTTCCCCCTTTTTTGGTGGGATACAAATTTGACCGGAGAAAATAATAGTTGAATTTAAATTTTCGACCAGTTAAGTTCGACCGACCTTAAATTCGACAGGATTCGGTCGAATTTAAGTTTGACCAATTATTTTTTTACATTGATCTTAAATGCGACCGAATACTGTCGAATTTAAGGTCGGTCAAAATTAACCGATCGAATTTACCCATTTTTCTTGCGGTGAATCCAACTGTGTATGGATGAAATATTTATACCAAAATAACAATATATATAAATTTTCATTAAATTTAAAATAGTTGAGTATCACTTCTATAACAATATTATTTTTTTATATATATTCAACGACATAGATCTATTATAATCTTATTATTATAAATTTATAGTTACAAATTAATATATTACATGAAAATTTGTATATTGACTTATTTTGATATGAAATTAACATCACTACAGTTGGATCGCTTAAATAATTAATGTATCTATTTTTAATCTGTAATACTAGAAAACTTTTCTATTGTGTACATTTTTTTTATTTGTCAGGGTTTCTATTGTGTACTTTAGATAGTTTTTCCCTTATCATTTACGGTTATTAGTTTAAATTCGATTTTCGCTTACTCGAAATTTAATAAATAGATATTCATTTTTAATATTATAAATCTTTTTATTAAAAAATTGTGATCAAATTATTGATTATTCTATCTACCATTGATTAGTTTATTAGGTGGATTAAATTTGAACACATTATTGATTATTCAATCTACCTTTACTAGCTTACAAGAGGTCGATATACATCAATTCAAGATGGAGCTCGAAAAATTAATGATCACCAGGCCGCTGACATTGTAGCATTCCCTACCTTGAAATTGAAGTTATAATAATGAAAATTTCATATACTCCTACATGAATATGATACTTTTAGCAGAAAAAGAAGGGGCATGAACCCATGATGCAGGCTGTTGTGAAACTATGTTAAAAGGGCTATGGCCAATGGCCTAAAATTAAAAAGGGTTCAATTTTTTTAGGTTATAACATAGTAGGAGAATTTTAAAAAAAAAATAAAATCAAGGAAAAAAATAATATAAAGAAAATGAAAAAATAAAAAAAATCTTTTACTGTACTTTAGTCAGCGGTTTTTACTCCTGATCTGTACCAAAATTAATTGAATTTCTCGACTTCTCTTCTTTATTCTACTCTTTTTATTTTCAAAATTATCTCCATCATCATTAAACACATCAGTTTTTTTAATATTTATCAAAAATCAAACCTACTTGAAGTTGATAAAAACTTAATTGAGGTCATCAATGTCACTCGGTTAAATGGTCTTGCAATTTTATCAATCGAGCAGAAGATTTTTAAGAAATATTGATACTGATGTTATTATGAAAAATTTTGTATGTCAGAATTCTCGTAGAACCCATTTTTTATGAATTGTTAAATTATGTACTAAAGTTTGTAATATAAATTGCTTCTACAATTTTTTTAAATTTATTAATAAAATTGTAGTCGCTGAAATAAGGAACTATTTTAATAAAATTACTATCATATTTTTTTTAAAAGGACCCAATTTGTTATTTTGACTAGGGTCCCGAAAAGGTACGAATCAGGCCCGACCCCATGGCCCCCATTCAATGTTTTTATTATAAATAATAATTAATTATTCCCTCCGTCCCTTTTTAGTTATCATTTTTGAAACAAAATACATATTTTTAAAAAATATTAATTAAATAACTTATTTTCATGACTACCCTCATTAAATTAGTTGAAGAATTTATATATTTGAATTATTTAAATATTAGAAATAGTAATATAAGGGTATTACTTGAAAAAAATTATAAAATATTTTTGAAAAAAAGAGAATTACTCTCTGCGTCTCAAATTAGTAGTCACTTTTGGAAAAAACAATTATCATTTAAATATACATTGAAACTATCTCAACTAATACAATTAATATCGATATAAATGAAAAATAATTTTTATGTTAGAAGTTCTTAATATAAGTAATTTTTTAAAAAATAGCATGTATAATAAGAGGGAGTACAGCTAATTAGGGGAAGAAAAACCTTTTCACCACCATAAACTGCGTATTAAATTACTATTAATCATGGGTTTACTATAGTGGAGTTTGGTATAGAGGACCAAGTTCCCAAGGAGATTGGATTGAAGTGGGGGTAACAAAAGCATATATAGTGCATGCATGTATATATATGTGTATTGATTTGTATAATTAAATCTCGAAACCTCTCATCATGCTATTGCAAATAGCCATATCAACATACGCTCCTCTCAATTCTCATGCTTTGCTTTTGAACGATAAATAACTAAAATCATAAGCCTACCCCATATAAAACACACGTGAGCCTGATGTGTGTGATAAGCCGATATATGCTTTAATCTTTCACAATGTTAATCTCTTTTTTCTATGTGAGAGCTAGTACGACGGGTGTCACGGAGGCTTGCGGAAGCGTCGAACAATGACTAATTTTTCGACTCAGTGATGCGCCAACTCCGCTTAACGAAGCCTGGCCAGCAATGCGCAGCTAACCCTGGGCTTTGTCTTTCACGACCCCTGCCCCACACACCGGGTTAGTCATCTCCTTGATAGGCCTAGCGGCAAACCCGCGCGCCTTGTGTACCTCTTCCTAGATCACCCTCTAGTAGAGTCCACCTCATCACAGTGCCTAGTCTCACGTACACCCGTGATGCACTCCTTGTACCCCTGCCTAGCTCACCTGCTAGCAGAGTCTAACTCATCACAGTGCCTAGTGTAACATACACCCGTGATGCATTCAATGTGCCTCTCCCTAGCTCACCTGCTAGGAGAGTTCCACTCATCACAACGCCTAATCACATACACCCGTGATGCACTCAAGGTGCCTCTCCCTAGCTCACCTGCTAGGAGAGTTCCCTGTATCACAGTGCCTCGTCCTATACGCCCGTGATGCACTGACTCCTTGCCCTTCTTCTGTGCTCTCTTTTCCTAGCACTCTAGTCCGACAACTCCTGGAACCAGTGTATGATACCTCAGTTAAAAGATATCCTCACCTCAGTCTTGGTCTCTCTTCAAACTCTGAGGATATGCCCTACCTCTGATCAACTATGATAAGCCATGCCTTGATGTATTACTTCATTAGGCATGCCCATCCATGTATGATCCATATAAGCGCATATGTGTGCCTTCCACCTTGAACTTGATTAGGCATATAAGTTTCTTCAACCCTGACCCTGTATCGGCTACCTCTCATAGACTACGGCATGAACTGTAGAACTGTAGAACCCTGGTTGTCTTACACCTTCACCCTGTCTCTCTACTAAGGAACTCTTCCGCCATGCGCCTAGGTTTCCTAACGACATACAGTCTAGGTGTCCTTACGCCCTTCGGCCTGATTCCTCCCAAGAACCAAGTGAACTGCTAAACCCCAAGTCCCTACTGTTTTGCTCCCATGCTCCTTGTCTTGGTGCCTTCGATCTCCGTTGATCTAACTAACTCCCAACCTATTCAACTTGTGACAAGGTCTCTCAATGATGTCTGAACACATTTACACCTTCCACCCAGATTCTAGGTAAGCATGCATTCCTCCTCAACCCTGACCCCGATACAGGCTGCCACCCACAAGCTAGACGCACCTTAGAAACATGACTCTACTATACCCCATCTTGTTTCATCCCTGAAGAACCCTTCCGCCATGTCGCCACTACCCGACTCCATACGGCCTGACTTCCCATGAACCAAGTGTGTCACTCGAGCCCCTGTTCTCCCAAAGTGTTCTACCTGACTTGGGCATCTCTGTACTTGATCTCCGTTGCCTGAATCAATGCCCCAACCTTCTATACTGGTACACAGGACTCCATGTGCTACACATCTACCCCAAAGCCTAAGTCTGCCACTTAGCTGCTTCGATCTTTCTCCCAGCTACCCCTGTACCTGAGATGTCCATCCACTCCCGGATGTGTATGAAGACATAATGATTAGCAGGATCCCCTAGCCCCACCTATACTGCCCAACACTGTCCCCTTTATGTTCACAACCTTGTTGCTGACTTGTATCCTCAGTCACACTTATACTGCCCAACACCATTGCCTTAGTGCTCACAGCCTTGTTACTAACTAGAATCCACAGTCACACTTATTGCCCAACATTGTTGCTTGAGTGTTCACAGCCTTATTGATGACTAGATCCCTTCTCAATCTGTCTCCACCATAATCCAAGTCGTCTACCCCCTTTAAAGGCCTGACTCCAAAGATCCCCGTTATTCCATAGGAACAATCTTGTTGACTTCGCCCAAACCCAATTGGACTTGTCGACTCTGATCCAATTGCCTATGCCTTTAGCACCCCTGGACAATTGTACCTATCAGCATGACCGGACATCATCTCCCTCGATGCACCGCCACCCTATGGTTGGAGAGTCTTGCTTATGTGAATCATTCACAAGCGAGAGTTCCCATAGATGGTCTGCCCGACTCCCAGCACGGGTCAATCAATACTGATACCAAGTTAATTAGACACCCTTCTGCTCTCTTCGGACTACATGACTGGTTTCGCCCTGCCTTGGGCTCATCAGGGGAGCGGCTCCAGCTCCCGACCAGTCTTGCGCACCTGACTGCATTGTGCAGCCCTCGCAAGCACTCGCCATCCCATGGAAACCCCCATCCCCTGGTCCAACAGCATAACCCGAAACCCTCAAAAGTCCTTAGAGCAATCCCATGTCTAACCCTGCCAGTTATCACCTACGCCCAGCGCTGTGTCAAGTCGCTCACGCCTAGTGACTCCCATTGGCACTATTATGTAGTCACCAATGCTCAACACCTCCTATCAATAGTCGATGCTCGATGCCTGGGCCTAAGCCTAGCGTTTTGGCAGTCCACACTAGCCAGCGCCTCAAGTCACCGTTTATGGGTGTAACAAACCACCTCCACTTGAAGAGCTCGATGTCCTCATCGAGTTGAGAATATGCATCTCGAGAAACCACCAATCCTCCAGCACTGCAACTTGAGCTCGAACCTTTGCCCATACACAATCCTTCGACACTCCATCACCAGCCTGAACCTTTGTCCTAGTTTCCCCTTCATATTTTTGATATCTAGGCCATGTCTTTCAATTGCTATCTTGATCTCTTCTGGAAATGTAGTGACACCACCACAAACAAAGATACCAACTGTTCTAGTGCCTTTCAGCCTTTACATCTGCCACTCAGTCCCGTGCCTCCCCGATTTGTGCACAACCGGTTGTTCTAACTGAACTACACCCCACTAGTAACCCGATCCTAAGCCTTATTCTGCACTTTCCCTGGTACCCCCAAACCTTTTGAAGATGGAACCCGGTTCTGTAGTTCGCCAACCACCACCTGAACTCATCCTTCCAAACCCAGATATGATCCATTTCTAGCCAATCTATCATGACATTCAGCTATTTTGATATCCAAATTACCCCTCACCCAAGCCTTTTGCTTGCAATGAAGGTAGGCACTCCAACTGCTTCCAAAGATACCCCACCTTTCCCAAGGGTGTTGCATTCCTTAGTCCACATTGATGTCGCCTAGCAAGTCACCTCCCGAGTATTTTTACCCCACTCATTTCCAATGAGTCCGATATTCCTATCGGTTATGACCTTGCTCCCTTAAGACATAGCAATAATTTTCTATACTAGTCCAAGGATATATGAACATCCAGCTCTAACAACCAAATCGCCTCACCTTTCCCAAGGGCTTAACTCCTTGATTGCGTCGCCTCCATGTCCATTCTTTGTGCTATTTTCTACACAAAGTAATGCCTCCATCATCTAGAGACACTTCCAAAGGATAATTTATTGAAACTACCCTTACACACCAAATGAAACAGTCCATGGCCCCTCAAAAAGGTACCCACCACGACTTCCTTTCACTGGATTGAGCTTATGTAACTAAACTCCTCACTAACTCCATCCTAGAAATGACAAACCAACTTTTAGCTAGTCCCACACTCTGTGCTTCGCATACGAATGTCCACTCCAACATCTACGCCCTGCACTCTGTGCCTTTATGAAAGTATGCTAGTGCATCATCCACGGGCTTTGTAGTCGTCACTATCTACCCTACACTTAGCATCCCTTGTCATTTCCATTTGAAGCATCCTTGCCAAATACAATTTGGACTTAATTCTAGTTGCCTAGACCTTGGCCGCTCATAATTCTGCCCCAGATCTTTCAACCTAGAAAATTACTACAATACCTTTTGTTAACTCCATGTTGCTTCCTCCCTTCCTCAAGGTTCTGCCTAACAAGAAGTTCCCAAGTTCTTGCAGTATTCACTTCAATTCTCCCGAATTCAACATGATCATTAGCAATACCCCTGCCCAAGATTTCTCTCCTCTTGTGCTCTGGCCTTTGCTTCAGATACAACTATTCCTAATTAAGTGTTTGCAGTTTCCCTGTGAACTCCTTTGAATTCAATCCCATCTTCAGTTCTGTCCCTGCATCTAATCTCCACAAGATTTCTTGCTCCGACTCTACCTCTCAATGGTCGAGATCCCACTATCACCCATTTTAGAACTAGTCAATCCCTCCAATCACAAATTCTCCCTCGCTTTCTACAAAGCGTTATGAGGCCCCCAAATGATTTCAATGGTATGATCTAAGCCTTATACCCTTGCCACATCTGTCTACCCCAGATTTCCTGACATAGTACCTACTCCTGATCATAACTCAACTCTGGTCCACCCCAACATGAGCAATTTGACATATGGAAGTTCCCCAAGCGTTGGTCCAACAAAAGAATTCCCCAACCTTGAGCTTTAATTTTCCGATCTTTTCCTAAAATCGAATGTGTCACCTCCCTGGCTTCACCAGCCTGGTGCTCTGATACCAACTGTCACGGAGGCTTGCGGAAGCGTCGAACAATGACTAATTTTTCGCCTCAGTGATGCGCCAACTCCGCTTAACGAAGCCTGGCCAGCAATGCGCAGCTAACCCTGGGCTTTGTCTTTCACGACCCCTGCCCCACACACCGGGTTAGTCATCTCCTTGATAGGCCTAGCGGCAAACCCGCGCGCCTTGTGTACCTCTTCCTAGATCACCCTCTAGTAGAGTCCACCTCATCACAGTGCCTAGTCTCACGTACACCCGTGATGCACTCTTTGTACCCCTGCCTAGCTCACCTGCTAGCAGAGTCTAACTCATCACAGTGCCTAGTGTAACATACACCCGTGATGCATTCAATGTGCCTCTCCCTAGCTCACCTGCTAGGAGAGTTCCACTCATCACAACGCCTAACACATACACCCGTGATGCACTCAAGGTGCCTCTCCCTAGCTCACCTGCTAGGAGAGTTCCCTGTATCACAGTGCCTCGTCCTATACGCCCGTGATGCACTGACTCCTTGCCCTTCTTCTGTGCTCTCTTTTCCTAGCACTCTAGTCCGACAACTCCTGGAACCAGTGTATGATACCTCAGTTAAAAGATATCCTCACCTCAGTCTTGGTCTCTCTTCAAACTCTGAGGATATGCCCTACCTCTGATCAACTATGATAAGCCATGCCTTGATGTATTACTTCATTAGGCATGCCCATCCATGTATGATCCATATAAGCGCATATGTGTGCCTTCCACCTTGAACTTGATTAGGCATATAAGTTTCTTCAACCCTGACCCTGTATCGGCTACCTCTCATAGACTACGGCATGAACTGTAGAACTGTAGAACCCTGGTTGTCTTACACCTTCACCCTGTCTCTCTACTAAGGAACTCTTCCGCCATGCGCCTAGGTTTCCTAACGACATACAGTCTAGGTGTCCTTACGCCCTTCGGCCTGATTCCTCCCAAGAACCAAGTGAACTGCTAAACCCCAAGTCCCTACTGTTTTGCTCCCATGCTCCTTGTCTTGGTGCCTTCGATCTCCGTTGATCTAACTAACTCCCAACCTATTCAACTTGTGACAAGGTCTCTCAATGATGTCTGAACACATTTACACCTTCCACCCAGATTCTAGGTAAGCATGCATTCCTCCTCAACCCTGACCCCGATACAGGCTGCCACCCACAAGCTAGACGCACCTTAGAAACATGACTCTACTATACCCCATCTTGTTTCATCCCTGAAGAACCCTTCCGCCATGTCGCCACTACCCGACTCCATACGGCCTGACTTCCCATGAACCAAGTGTGTCACTCGAGCCCCTGTTCTCCCAAAGTGTTCTACCTGACTTGGGCATCTCTGTACTTGATCTCCGTTGCCTGAATCAATGCCCCAACCTTCTATACTGGTACACAGGACTCCATGTGCTACACATCTACCCCAAAGCCTAAGTCTGCCACTTAGCTGCTTCGATCTTTCTCCCAGCTACCCCTGTACCTGAGATGTCCATCCACTCCCGGATGTGTATGAAGACATAATGATTAGCAGGATCCCCTAGCCCCACCTATACTGCCCAACACTGTCCCCTTTATGTTCACAACCTTGTTGCTGACTTGTATCCTCAGTCACACTTATACTGCCCAACACCATTGCCTTAGTGCTCACAGCCTTGTTACTAACTAGAATCCACAGTCACACTTATTGCCCAACATTGTTGCTTGAGTGTTCACAGCCTTATTGATGACTAGATCCCTTCTCAATCTGTCTCCACCATAATCCAAGTCGTCTACCCCCTTTAAAGGCCTGACTCCAAAGATCCCCGTTATTCCATAGGAACAATCTTGTTGACTTCGCCCAAACCCAATTGGACTTGTCGACTCTGATCCAATTGCCTATGCCTTTAGCACCCCTGGACAATTGTACCTATCAGCATGACCGGACATCATCTCCCTCGATGCACCGCCACCCTATGGTTGGAGAGTCTTGCTTATGTGAATCATTCACAAGCGAGAGTTCCCATAGATGGTCTGCCCGACTCCCAGCACGGGTCAATCAATACTGATACCAAGTTAATTAGACACCCTTCTGCTCTCTTCGGACTACATGACTGGTTTCGCCCTGCCTTGGGCTCATCAGGGGAGCGGCTCCAGCTCCCGACCAGTCTTGCGCACCTGACTGCATTGTGCAGCCCTCGCAAGCACTCGCCATCCCATGGAAACCCCCATCCCCTGGTCCAACAGCATAACCCGAAACCCTCAAAAGTCCTTAGAGCAATCCCATGTCTAACCCTGCCAGTTATCACCTACGCCCAGCGCCGTGTCAAGTCGCTCACGCCTAGTGACTCCCATTGGCACTATTATGTAGTCACCAATGCTCAACACCTCCTATCAATAGTCGATGCTCGATGCCTGGGCCTAAGCCTAGCGTTTTGGCAGTCCACACTAGCCAGCGCCTCAAGTCACCGTTTATGGGTGTAACAACGGGTACCAGGTTATTTCGGGATCGCGAAATTATTCCTGTCCTCCATCCTCTAATCTCAATTCAAACTTCAAAGTAACTGTTATTCGTCGTATTTTTAAGAAATTTATACGAATTTATTTCCGTCTAATATGCTGGGTTGAACTTTAAGTGTTGTAATTCTTAAATAAAAAGAAAAAAGATCTTCTAGTCTTCTACGATGTAAATATGTAACCACTTTCTTTGTACGTATAGTCCTTTTTTTTTTATACATTGTATATACTTTGTAATCCAAAAAACATTGCATGTCCGGAATTTTGACTTTTAAAATGTCACTTATAATGCAAAGCCATATATACAATTTTATGTTTATAAGAGGTAGTATAATTTAAAAATTGTATGAACCCCTTTTATCCCGACAAAATTTACTTTTAAAAAGAATGTTATGAATTACTATTTCATTGTTTTGATTTACATTTTTCAAATTAAGTAAAAGATGTGAATAGGATTGAACTCATAAAATTACTTTACAATCCGATTCATTCTTATTATACTTGAACAATGATGGCTAGGAGAGTTTTTTTAAACAAATTTGTAAATTTTAGACATGTTGTAATTTGTGATATCGATAAATCTAGAGAATCCAAGACTAAATATTATGCCTTCTTGAGAATATCACGATGTTGAGAAATCTAACGCTACCCTGAACTCCTAAAGTTTTGGTAAAAAGTTAATGGTCAAAATAAGGCTTGGTTGTAATCTTTGTGTTTCTCCGAAAGCAAAACAATTTGTCCAGGCTCTGAAGAATACAATGTCGCTCAAAAATTCCTTAAATTATAAAAACTTTTACCGGAGAACCTATCGACGAATATATATTTATGAATAAATTTGTCATATAAATAACTTTTAATTTCTATAAATAAGAATGTTTTTAACCTCAATAAATAAATAAAATTTTTTAGAATCGATTTTTTTGTTTTATCACTACTTAACTTTTCCATGTATATATACATATATACAGAGAGAGAAAACTGAGGATGACCTCAGGGTGTTATATCAGTTTTTAGTATAAATTCTGAATAATATTTTTGTAAATATTAAGTTATTTCCTATACATTTAGATAAATATCCTTATGTTTGTATTATAAATTTTTTTTAATCTTAGGGTGTTACGTGAGTTCATCCTCAGGCACATCAACCCCATGCAGAGGTTAAGTTGCATGAAGAATGAAGTTAGAGCTATCATTTCTTTTGCTTCTTGTTCCCGGCACCCACTCGAGAAAATTCTTGTTTCATTTTATATTATAAAATTAGTTTAGTAAGCCGCGTTTCGCGGTGATCATTGAACCGCCTCTAATAAAACATGTTTTTTTATGTTAAACGGTCTCTCGTGATTCTCAAATTTTACAAATAATATATTTATTAAAATTAATTCACTAAACAAATAATACACGCGGTTCATTTACAAATTATTTTAATGTCTTGTATGTATGTCTGTTCACAACTGAAGAGAACCGTAAATTCGCAATATACCACGTCGGGTCGAGAAAAGTAAAGATATAATATTATTTTATAAAAAAAACTAGTATTTTAAAAGTTTTAAGTAACTAATTATTTAAAATAGTATTGAAATTCTAGTGCATCACTTTTTAGCGTAGAAATAATTATAGAGTGAGAAAGAATATTAAAAATATTATAATTATTGCTTAAAAAAATATTATTATATTTATATAAGTGTACAAGATATAGGAGCAACGAATTCTTATACATTGAAAAACAATTCCTCCCATAATAAAAAAAACGAATCATATAACGTATCTATATTATACTATTATAAGCGAAACATGGATTTATGGTTCGTTTGTTTAGTTGGTAACACACACTTTTCAAGAAATTGTACACACTTTTCAAAAATATTAAAAATATATAATTTATTTTATTCATAATATAATACTTGTTATAATAATATAGTAGTACACATTTAATACAATTGTAATTAATACAGTTGAATTATATATCTCAATCTCAATGTACTCAAAATCTTTGAACTCTATTAAAATTATAAATTATTATTTCTTTTAAAATCCTATTAAAATTTCAAAAAAACTAAATATATATAATCTATATTTTGGTTATCCCTAATTTTTGTTTCACTTAAAATTAAATTATAATATTATATTATTGCTAAATAATAACGTAAAATTTATACTTATATTAAATTTTATACTTTTTATTTAATATAGCTGTATTAAATACAATCTATTTACATAATTCAGTTTCACAACCGCTCAAAATCTTTAATTCATTTAAAATATCAATCAATAAAAAAAATCTCATGAATATTATAATAATAATAATACTATTTATTTTATCTATATTAAATTTTGTTAAAATTATATACTAAATACAATCTAAACATCTCAATTAATCGCCCTCAAACTATTCAATTCATTTAAAATTATCACTCATAATCGAATCTAACAAAAATTATAAAATTGTTATTACTTTATCTATTTTAAGTTTTAAAATAACGACTAATTAGTTATATCTCAATAATGATATAATATTATTATTATTCTATCTATAATAAATTTTATATCAAAGACAATCTAAATATTTTAATTTAATCACAACACAAACTATTTAATTAATTTTAAATATATTAAAAATTTTTAAAAAATCCGTGTATCGCACGGGTTATAAGCTAATACTCACTTAATCTCAAAATAAGTGTTCTATTTAATTTTTTTAGTAGTTAAATTGATCAAATTTTAATTATAGATTAAAAATTATTATTTTATAATTTCATAAACCGAAAAAAATATTTTAAAGTGGGTTAAATATATTATTAAAAATTAAAATAAGATCATTATTTTGAAATTACGAATGCATGATAGTGTTTGGTTTTGATGGAATGAGATTCGTGGTTCCTGCATTTGTGCATGTGGGAACCAATTTTCAGGTGGGCACCGAGGAGAGCTTATATGCCTTGTACGCTCTCTATAGTCTATTCACCTTTTAAAGGTCACAAATAATGAGGCTGAATGTTACGCTCTCGTTGGCTTTCTGTTGTCAACTTTTTTACGGACCGAGCCCACTATTGTTAAAGAAAAATTAAAACTAAGAAGGTGGATTTTTGGGAATCCGATGCTGTTATTTCTTCAACTCTTGTCTCTATTTTCATACTCACGATTCTCTTGTTATTGTAATATTCCTTCGTTGAGATGACATTAGATTCTGTTTTTTGGTCATACATTTACTGTTTCATTTTCTTTCATATGGTATCAAGTATTATTATTAACTTTAGGGTATAGTAGGAGAAACATTCTCTTACTATAATTAAAAAAACAGTTAATAATAATTATTAATAATTTATAATTTTAAAAAACTGAAAATTATATGTTAAAATAAATTACATATAATCTCTACTAATATAATTTTTTAAAATTAAATTTGAATCAATTTAACCAAAAAGTCAAACAAAACAAATAATTTGATACGAAAAATGTATTTTAAAGGATTGAAATACAATTGAAAACCAAAATAATTTTTTCAATATTTTAATATCGGAAGAAACTTTCGAACATTTGACCTCAATAAAAAAAAGGGCTACCGTCGTTGAGTTAAAAATCACCATATGTAATGTTGGCATGCAAGTATAATGTGAATCTCTGATTTACATAGGGGAAAAGCAAACTCAAACTTGTAAAATTGGCAAAAAAAATGTTGAAAATTATAATTCGTAAAATAATAATTATATTCTAATATATGATCTCAATTTCAAGATCGATGAAAGCCAAAACTAAATAATGAAAAAAATATGAAGGTCAAAATAATATAAATAATCAGTAACAACAAATCGATCTAAAGAGAGAGTAAGAAATCTTAGTTAGCACTGTCGTTTTATCAATTAATAAAATCAATAAGAGAATCAGCTGAGTCGCCAAATCTTTCGAGAAGACTTGATTGTTCACGAAGAGAATTTCGCCCCACCTATTTGTGTTGGGATACCACGAATTCACTTTAAGGATAAAGTAGTAACAATACAATTTCAGTACAGGCCAGTAGAGTGTAACAGCGACCACATCTCAGTCCGTCCAAAACCTATGTATCTCTTGTATGTATGTATATGTGAGAGAGTGAAAAAAGGTCAAGAAGAGAAGAGATGCTCTAGAGTTTTTCTTGTTCCTTTCTTATTTCTAAAGTAACGTATGTATTCCCATTTTTTCTTTTTCTTTCCAATCTTAATTATTATATTAAAGTAATAATCCTTACTTATATATATATATATATATATATATATATATATATATATATATATATATATATATATATATATATATATATATATATCATGTAATTTACTAGTCAAATAAAAAGACTCCAGCTCTAGGGCCTGAAATAAGACTCAGGACCCTGAACCACCAAAACATCACTTTCTCAAGTAAAGAAACAACCACGTATTCAGGACCCAACTCAGGGCCTTGAAGGTCATCTCAGGATCCTGAAGATGCTTTACTGGATCCTGAATTGCCCAAAAATTTCCAACTTGATTTTGTGAACATTGACTAGTCAACTTCAATATTCAAGAAAGCCTCTTTTCGTTATTTCTTTATGAATTTCATTAAGAATATACTTTAAATCCATAACCGATAATTCAAGTTCTCACCACAAGGATTAATTATCCATTGTTAGTTTCCGATAAATTACATCAAGAGCCTACTTAGGTCTCGAACTTTTCATTTTCTAACAATCCCCCACAAATCCATAACAGAAATGCATATCAAATTTTATCATGACATATTTTTCAGAGTCGGTACCCTTCTGAGTTTGAACCCTCCTAAATCCTCTATTTCGATGGTCACTTGATCTAGATGGAATTATCACCTTGAATCTCTATCTGTTTAGTGTAACCACACTCCAAGAACGATGACATGTCAAAAAATATGGTGAAGATTTATGACTTTGAGACGTTAATGAGCTTGTCTCGATCCTATTCGTCGAATGCTTGGAAATAACCCTTTCCTCTAATTGTAACCTCACAATAACATTCACCTAGTTGGGCATCTCTAGAGATGTACTGCTAGCATCTCATCATAACGACTTGACCCCATTCAGAGTTCTAAAAATTATTGTTTTACTTGTAGTAACCATACCTTATAGGCTTTCAGGGCATAGACTTTAGATACATAAGTATTAATCTATTTCAACGTACCACTAACTCACACTTACGACTTGTTATTACCACATTGAATACACTTCGATATAGATAAATCAGAAGCCATCTTTCCAACAAATGAAGTCATCATGGATCAGGGGTTCAGCCCACAAGAACCTTCAGCTCAAAGGGTTAAAGAAGCTATAAAAGCCCCAACCACACAAGAACCATCCAATCAAAGTTTGGATGCATGCACTCAAACTCTAATTATTGATCCTGTTGTTGCTAATGCTGAAGGCCCAATACTGGCAGAGTCTAACCCACAAGAAATTCCACCTCAAAGTGGTGGATAAGTTGCTGAACAGACTCTAGTCTCACAAGAACCAATCATATCCAATATGATTGCAGACCAAAAAAAGGAAGAGCATTTACACTCTGATTAATGTTGAGAAGGCAATCTATGATGACAATCCTATGGCAATCTCTGATGCAATTCTAGTTCAATCACTTTCTGCAAAGCCAATGGACACTTCATCAGATTTTACAACTGTCCAAGGTATAAACTCTGACTTTTCTTCAGAATTTGCATACTCTGATAACATAAGTTCAGAATTTATATTTCCTACTTATACTGCTAGAATGACCATAGATAGTCGTGAAAGGGTACCTCCTATTCATGTAACCACATATCACTCTTCTCAGCCACCTTTTATTTATATAGGACCTTGTGATTTGAGCCTTTCTAGTGAGTTTGAGGTAAAACATGAGAAAAATAGAACTAATATAGTGAGTTTGAGGTAAAACATGTGACAAAAGTTAGTTACTTCTAGTAAGCAAACTCTGACTCTTGAAAGTCATGAGACGTGTGATGTGAGAAGTAATGAGATTACTTTAAAAGAAAAGAATATTTTAGGTTGTTCCTTGTTATGTGCAGGTGTTCAAAGTATAACAGAAACATGCTCTGAAAGTCAACCTGTTAAAGCTACTACAAACTCTGATATACCTAGTGCAAGTGGTGGTGTTGATGTTGTTCTTTCTGTTGACTCTGAAGATTCTTTGTCTGACATTGCTCTTGAGGAGGAGAAAACTGACTTGTCTATTCCATATGATGTTTGATATAGTTCAAAAAACTGTCCTATTAATGCTCATCATGCCCTTGATGTGTTGAAGATGGATTACTTGGATTACACTATTGTTTCTCAACTCAAAGGTAAAATTGAGTCTTCACTTGATAAGGAAGGAATTTTTCGACATAGTGGGAAGGGAGGATCTACTGACACAGACATTCTTGACACTGATTTCAATAAATCTGTCTGGGCTGGTACCTGGATGAAATATCAGGAAACAATGGCTTGGAATCCTGCTCATGATTTTGTTAGGAGGGCTAATTCTAAGCTAAACTCTGATGATATGAAGACAGTTTTAAAGGCTACTACTCTGTTAACCAAAGCCCTCAAAAGTTAAGTGTCAACAGTCTAGAAGGATGTAACGAAGCATGGTACTTTTGTCTATAATGCTATAGAGTTGGTGAAAACTCACATAACTACCAAAGTTAAAGATCTTTCCAGAAAGCATGATTCTTTGGAGAAAAAGGTAGACTCTCTCGGCACTGCTGTCTCATCCATTCAAGATACTATGGCCACTCTATTGGCACACTTTTCTATCAAGGCTAATGTCAGAAAGGGGGAGAAGGTATCTGAGGAAAATGAAAGCTCGATCTTCATCATAAATCTGATGATAAAAATGGTGATGGAAGTGGAATGCCGAAAAGGTCAAGGGAGTCATAAGGATGGTGGAAGTATCCAGTCATAAACTTTGAGTACAACAGGCACTAGTCAAGTTCAGAGACAAAAACAAGTTTTAATGAAAGTTGTACAGAAACTAGATATTGATGAAACTAGGCTAAAATAGATAAGTAAGGATGAAAAGTGGGCAAAGAAATTATTTGAAAAAAAATATCTTGAGAAAATTAAGAAAGAATTAAAAAGGATGAGGAACTGAGAAAGAAACTGTTTGAAGAAGATCATTCAGGAGTTGATGTAGAAACAGTAGAAATAGAAGTTAAAAAGATGAACACTAGTACTAATAATGCTCAAGTCTAGTCAAAGAAAAGAAAAGTTCCTCCTCCAAAGAAAGCTCCCAATCAAAGGATAATTGCACCATATGAATATGTTAAACCTCAACAACCATCAAGGCCTGTGATAAGGTCAAGGAAATGTGCAGGTACTGATGTTGTAAAGAATCAACAATCTCAGTCATCTCAATCTCCCATCAACACAAAACATTTCAACAAAAGGCTCAATCTCAATAAATTGTCGGCAATCTCTATGAAAATACTGTGTTTCTTCTAGGTGGAACCAATTTTGATGATAAAGAAGAGGAACAAGAAATGGTCAGGAAAGAAAGTGGTGGTGATCTTTTATGGACAAGATCTAGCTCAATGACTATCAATGCTAGACTTGAGAGGAATAATTGTGGTATTGGTAATCTGCATGCTAAGTCTACAAGGGTGAAGCTACTACATATATTGATCCTTATTCTCTGAAGGATAAACCTGAAGAATAGTTAACTCAGGATCATTTGGACAAACTTATTGATGTTTACTTGGTGAAAGATTTGTTTGATGGTGTTGAACCAAAAGTGAAGCTGTTGTATTTTCTAGAGGATGACAGAGTAATGAAGTTGACTGAAGAAGATTTAGCTCATAAGTCATCTAAAGAACTGGAGTATGTTTGTTACTTGCTGGATGAAAAAGATGACATCACCACAAAATAGGCGAAGTCATTGGAAGGGATGATAACTAGAGAAAGGAAGAATGAAAATTTGATGAAATTAAACTCTAATGAGCATTACAGAGCAAGATACATGCTTAAGATGATATTGAAAAGGAGATAAGTAAAGGTGATACAAAAGTAAAAATGGTATTGGTCACTCCAACCTTAATGCTCAATCTTGGTTGTCAAAAGGTCTGTTGTATAGGTCTAGATGAAAGAATGGATAGAGCATCAATCGATAACTTGAGAGCTGTGACTTTTTAGATAGAAGATTCAAGTGATGATATGAAGGAGTTGAAAGAGAAGCTGACAGAATTGTTGAGAACTGCTGAAAAGAAATTACTTGAAGATTTTCTTGATGGAATTTTTTTAATCAGAATAATGGGAATACTCAAACCAAATCCCCATTGAAGACTCTTCAAACTTTTGAAAGAAGAGTCTAGTAGCCAAATCATAGGGTTTATTGCACACACTTGCAAAGCCCCTGGAAACTATGGTGAAGCCTTTAGTTTCTGAGATTAATGCTCTTTAGTAAATGTAGGGATGCAACCCCACTCATTTTCTATCTATCTTCTTTCTACTCCACAAATTTCTAATTTCATTTCTTTAAAAAATATTTTGACAAACAATTAAACATTTTCAGATTCTCCTTCTTTGTAACTCAAAGAGAAGCCAACACTCTATCTTATTTCTCAAAATGAGGGTAACACCTTAGAGGAACATGACTCTATTTCAAATCTCATTTCAAGAATTTTATATGCCATTATCCCATCTCGATCAACTGCTATTCCTCAATCAATGGATACTCAATCAACTGATATCCATCATCCATCAATTGATGTCCCACAAATAAATATTCATCCATCGATGGTTATTCTTAATCCGTCGACCAATGCTAATATATCCATTGATGCTGAAAAAATATTAGTTCATTTGAGTGAGGTTGTGGAGAGGCAGAATTGCAACCTGACAAAAAAGGTAAGAATGTGAGTGAGAGGCTCCTCACTTCTTTAGGAGAGGCAAAATGAGAGCTTGCACACACAGATACACACACTTTGAGTGATGGAGATGTGAGATTCCAGGGTGAGACCCTGATACAAATAGAGAGAATGAGAGTGCACATGTACCTAATGAATCAAATGTTGAGAAGCTAGCTCAAGAATTAGTTACAGAGCTAGGCATGGAGACATGGGGAGTTGAAGGGGAAGGAAGTGTGGAAGAAACATTGCAAACACAGGAAGTTACAAAAATGGTGGCTCTGGATGGTGGAGTTGTTGGGGAAGATGAAGTTGAGGTGGATTTAGATGCTGACACATTTCAACATCAGAAGGTTGCATATCAAGTATTGGCATCTACATATATTGTTGAAGCTGAAAGGATGCTAGGGTTGGTGCATACCGAAGCTAGAACACAGAATTATAAGGAGACTATTGTAAATGTTCAAGACTATGCACACATTATACCTGAAGAGTTGGAAGCTGATTCTGAAGAAGAAGAGAGGGATCCTTGGATTAATGATGAAACCACTAACTTTGGAGATGTGGAAGATGTCATTGCTAGTCATTATAGAAGAGGCATGATGGAGACTGAGTTTGAATATCCTACAAAGAGAAAGATTATTAGCTTTCATATGGATAACCTAAAGATAGCCAAGATGCAAAACATAACATTGAAGTCTAGTGCAAAATCAATAGATAATGGTATTTGGAAGGTTAAGGATGATCTTGAAAGGAGATTTGATGAGAAGCTGAAGTCAACAACTATGCACAATGTGGAGATGAGGCTAAAGAAAAAATCTACTGTTGAAGACTTAATCAAGGCACTTAAAACAAGGATGACCTCGATTGAACTAAACATGAAGCTGATTCTGAAAAATCAAATCTCTCAAGCAAGTCTGTTGGTGAAATTGCTACACACTCTTGCAATTTCCCATGGAATGGTTGATGCTAACAAAAAGGGGGGGGGAATTTGGAGATTCAGGAGGTAGTGAAGGTTGAACAGGTGGTGGAGGTGAAATTAGCAAAGGAGTAATGCAGAAGTCAGATGGTAAAAGTAGAAAAAGAAAAATTGACGAAACTACTCAAGGAAAGGAAATAAAGAAGCCAATGATGCCAATTGAAAAGGAATAAGGTGATGGAAAGAGCAAGTTGGTTGGTTTAACAGCTATTGAAGACATGATGGCTGATAGAGAAAAAGAAACTCAATCCCAAATGGCTAGAGAAAATCAAGTTGTGGATAAAATAAAGAAGGGGATAACACAAATTGTCTCAATTCTTTCACAAAGGGTTGGATCATCAAGTAGACAACCTGAGATATGAGTTATCTCAGAAGAAATTCAAACTAAAAGAGATGGAAAAGGGTTGATGGATCCAAAAGAGGAAAGAAGAATTCTAAAGCAATCAAAAGAAGGTTAACAACATAAACTAATGAGTGGTGCAATCAAATCAGTCATTCTAATGAAGGAAGAACAAATGAAGATGGATGAAGATTTAGTAGTTCAATTAGCCATATAGACTGATATTGAATTGTAGAGGGAGAAATAACAAAACAAGGTTAAAAGGACCAAACAAAGAAGTGTTAAGTCATTAGATCAAAAGCCTAAAAGAGACAAGAAGAATAATCATTGAAAAACCAAGGAAGCTACTCAGAAAGGATAAATTGAATTGCAGTCATATGATTTCCAATTCAAGTCAGAAGTCAAAACTGAGGGAGTCATATTAGACCAAATCAAGCCTACTCTATGTAATTATTTGTCTTGCTGTAACATATTATTATTCCTTAGAACAATGTCAATATTTGTAGAAGGGGGGGTTGAATAAAAATATCAAAACTATTTACTTCTTTTAATATTTATTCTTGAAGTTTGAGAGTTCGAGAGAATATGTTTGAACAAATTAAAACTAAAAAATTAAAACTGAACAAAGAGATTTAAAATTACTGATGGATTGGTTTTTCCATCAGTGTATATTTTTGCTCAATATTTCTAGGTTAAAATAAACCTAACTTCATTTTTACAAGGTTAGAAAATAAATCAACCGTTCTTACAATGTGCTCTAAAGCTGAATAGTTGATTAAGAAAATATTGTCTAACTTGTCTATCTTCTAACAATGCTACCAAACTTGTTTATATATCACAAGTGTGTTTTTAAAATTCCTATTCTAGGATTGTTTCTATCTACCTTTCTTTTACCTTTTTCCTTTTTAAGAAAATAGGCTTGAAAGACAACTAAAGATTGAGTCTTCACAGTCATCATTGACTGGCTTCCATAGGTTTACTTTTGTCCTCTTGATCTACAACAGATAGTCCTTCTATGTTGTCACAATCAATTGATAATTTGCTGTTAAGCATATCAATTGATCCATCCTTTAATCCATCAACTGATGTTCTTCTTTGATTGATCTTTATATCCATCGATTGATAAATAATGACTTATCGATTGATAGATGTTATCAATCGATATATCAATTAATGGGTCTTCACATCAGTTGATGATCTTTAATACTTGACTTGGCTTCTTCGATTGACCTCTCATCCATTGATGCTTCAATATCAATCGATCATCCTTCACTTATGCAATTTCCTGTCTTCAATTAATTACAATTTGACAGTTTAATTTACACATCAATTGATGATCTATATCAATCGACTATAACATCAATTGATAAGAATAATATCAATTAATTTACACCTTATCGATTGAAATAGACTAAGTACACCTATGCTACAGTCCAAATTATCAGTTGATTCATATAAACACTTCAACTGATAAATGGTTTCCTGATCAATTGATATTTATAATTTTCATATCAATTGATCAGTTACATCAAATAAAATTTCTATGATTCTAAGATTAATGTTATCATCAAATTATATGTAGATTCCTAACAATCTCCCCATATTTGTGTCTATGATATGAACAGGCATAAATCTACTTGATGATAACAAAACCCCTAATAATTTTCATTCAGATAGAATCAAGAAATTTAAATAGCACTTTTAGTTTTGGAAGTACCAGTTTGTTAGATAACTCCTGCAAGCTGCTTTAATGTCTTCACCATCTTCATAATTCAATTAGCTTCTCTTCCTTCTCTTCTCAGTATTTTCCTTTAGTTGCCTCATGAAAGAACTCCTCAAAATTGCTTCATCCCTATCAGTTTCTCCAAGTTTCCTCATAAGGTAATATATTTCTTCATCTGTGATTTTGTCCAGATATTTGCATATATCAAAGAACTTTGTGTTGCCCTCCACATCTGTAAAAATCATTGCATACTTTGGCTCCAACACCACCTTTTTGACTTGAGACTTCCATAGCTTAAGAGGTGAACCAGGTTCAGCTTCTGCCTTTGATCTCCTTAGCTTTGAAATTTGTTGTTGAATCTCCTGAGCAATTATTCTGTTGAGTTTGTACTTTCTGTTGATTAGAGGAAGGATGGTCTTTAGAACATTATAGCTCTACTTCATTATCACCTTCAATGAATAAGTGATCTTCACTCCATTTTCATATTCCAACCTCATAGATTCTTCTTGATTAGAGGTTGCAGGGTGAGTCCTTACTCGAATTAGCCCTTTTTCATTGATCACCGGTATTCCTTTCATATCATGTTAGGAATCTACATGTGATTTGATGATAACATTAATCTTAGAATCATAGAAATTTTATTTGTTATAACTGATCAATTGATATGAAAGTTATAAATATCAATTGATCAGGAAACCATTTATCAGTTGAAGTGTTTATATGAATCAACTGATAATTTGGATTGTAGCATAGGTGTACTTAGTCTATTTCAATCGATAAGGTGTAAATCAATTGATATTTTGTTCATCAATTGATGTTAGAGTCGATTGATATGGATCATCAATTGATGTGTAAATTAAACTGTTAAATTGTAATTATGTGAAGACAGGAAATTGCACAAGTGAAGGATGATCAATTGATATTGAAGCATCGATGGATGAAGGATCAATCGAAGAAGCCAAGTCAAGCATTGAAGACCATCAACTGATGTGAAGACCCATCGACTGATATATCGATTGATAACATCTATCAATCGATAAGACATCTTTTATCAGTCGATGGATATAAAGATCAATCGAAGTAGTACATCAGTTGATGGATTAAAGAATGGATCAATTGATATGCTTAACAGCAAATTATCAATTGAGTGTGACAACACAGAAAGAATATCTGTTGAAGATCCAGAGAACAAAAAGCACACCTATGGAAGACAGTCTAGAGTGGCTGTGAAGACTCAATCAGAAGCTGTCTTTCAAACCTTTTTGTAAAATAGAAAAAGGTAAAAGGAAGGCAGGTAGAAACAATCCTAGTATAGGAATTGTAAAAGAACACTTGTGGTATATAAACAAGTGTAGTAGCATTATTAGAAAACATACAAGTTAGACATATTTCTTAATCAACTGTTCAAGCTTGAGAGCACTTGTGTAAGAACAGTTGATTTGTTTTCTAATCTTGTAAAAACGAAGCTAGGTTTCTTCTAACCTAGGAGCATTGAGCAAAAATATATATTGATGGAAAAACCAATCCATCAATAATTTTAAATCTCTTTGTTCAAGTTTTATTTTTCAGCATTAATTTGTTCGAACTTATTCTCTTATTCTATCAATCATCAAGAACAAATATTAGAACATACAAAAAGTTTTAATATTTGTATTCAACCCCCCCTTCTACAAATATTGACATTGTTCTAAGGAATAACATATCATATCCTTCAATTGTGACCTCCTCCTTGATTTCTTCTTGTTGACCCTGGAGGTTTTCCTAAACCACTATTTCTTGAATAGAACTTGACCTTTTCTTGGCCATAGCTATTTTCCTCTTTTTCCTTAGTGGCTGTTCCATTAATTGATCTTCCATATTCCATTCCATTTCCATTTGCCTTGCTATTTCATCATTCTCCCTTTCTCTTCTTGCAGCATCTGACAATCCTGATGAAATGGCTCATTGAAGAAGCTTCTGTGCAACTGACTCTTTCATTCTTCAATCATTATGGATTTCTCATTCCTCTTCTCTTCAAGGGCTTCAAGATCAATTGTTAGAAAGGCTTCAGCATCTGATTTGCTTTCTTTGGCAGCTTTTTGTGCATCTTCATTCACTTTTCTTGTTTGAGAAATGAACTCATTCAAGTTTCCTTTTTCTACTGCCTTTGTCACCAATTCAGTGCTTTTCTTTAAATTTTTAATTCTTTTCATTTCCTTCTCAATCATTGATTGAGTTTTTCTATCCCTAAAAATTCTTCTAGCTTCTAGATCATCTTTAAAGTTCTTGAATTCTTTCTTTTTCTATTCTAAGTCATCTTTGGGTGACAGATGTTTTTGAAGATTGATTGTCCTTGTTGCTTCCATATTTGGTCCTTTTAACTGCAGAACCTCCAATACCATTAGACTTGTCCATACCACTCCCAACAACACCACCACTACCTTTGCCATCACCATCACCATCTCTCTTCTTTGTATTCTCCCCAGTTTTATTATCATCAATTGGAGGAGGTGGTGGCATTCTGTCAAGAAATTTTTGAAGAATGGAAGAATGTAGATTCTGGCCTCTGATTATATCATCCATCTTCTTTTCTAGAGATCCCACTCTAGTTTCCAAAGCTGCAAATTTTTTAGATTCCTTGAAAAGTTTGTCCTTGATTTGACCCATGGTATTGATTGGTAACTTCTCATATAATCTTCTCTCTAATGCATCCTTGTTGGTAGTGATAGAATCCTTGATGATCTCCAATTCTCTTTTTACTCCTGTCACTGTCATCTTTTGAATTTTTAATGACTCCCTCATATAGTGAGCAATTCTCATTTGATTTAGATATTCAATTTCTCCTTCTATAATTGCTCTCCTATACTGCGAAAGAATCTCAGTTTCAGCTTCTGCTAATGAACCATCAATTGTGCTCATCCATGGCTCCTCATCAGAAACATCCTCCAACTCTTTAGGTGTCGTATAACATGTTTCTGTTGTATTGGCAATGCTCTCCTTCAGATTACTGGTCCTTTATTCTGTGTGCTCTATCCCCAGTAGTTGTTATACATCCCTATTGCTTGAAGCATCCAATTGATATTGTGGATCAGGATGAATGAAATTCTGTGGATCCAAATCACCAGCATCAATTTCCTCTTCAATTTCCTTATCAATCCCACTAGTTTCTGCATTTGATGCTCCCCCTATCTCCTTGACACCTTCCTCCTCTGACATCAACTCATTTTCCAATTCCTATGCAAATAGTAAAATTGTTTTATCTCTCTCACTCATCTGCCTATTTTGCATCAGGATCTCATCCTGGAATCTCACCTCTCCCTTACTCATATTCTGTGCACCTTCTAAGATGGAGCCCTCAAGTGTTTCACTAACATTCTTAGAAGAAATAGGAATGTCCTCACCCACTCCCTCTCTTTTTGCCAGGCTGAAATCCTACCTATCACTCAACTCACTCAATTCTAAGAGTGTTTGTGCAACATCAATTGATTGAGCATCAATTAATGTATAGATATATCAGTTGAAGTGTTTGGGATATCCATCGATTGATGCATACCAATCAATTGATCTTGAGTATCGATTGATGGCTTATCAGTCGATGGCTGAATATCAATTGATGAAGGAACATCAATTGATGGAGTAGAAACAGTTGAGGTAAGAATTTGAGAAGTAATATTTGTAATTATGTGAGAAATGGAATCCTAAATTTCCCGGGAAGAAGATTCAGGAGAGAGTGTTGGCTTCTCCTTGAAAAATAAAGAAGGAGAATCTGAAAATGTCTGATTATCTATCAAAACATTTTCTGAAAAATTTTGATGAGAAGGGGAAAGAAGAATAGAAGGAATTGGAATAGAAAGAGAATAGGGCTACATCTCATCATTTATATGAGATGCATCAAACTGACTTTGTGAAGGCTCTACCACAGTTTCTTGTAATTTTACAGTGTGTGATTCTCCATGTTTAAATGTGACTTTCTTCTTTCTCCTTTCTCCTTTCATATGGTGTTATTGTTTTGGCTTGTGTGTCCCCAATTTGGTTTTGTTTCCCTGGTTGTGGGCTATTTTCAATACTGTCTTCCTTTTGAGAGGATGACAATAGAGGTGTGGTATTTTCCATATTAAAATCCACAGTCTTTTGAGAGACTGTGGAGTGGCTTGGCTTGGGTTGTACACCCTCACTCTCCTTATCCTTCTGGGTTCTTTGATGTTCCCCAGTTCCCTCACCACCTATATCTCCTTCTAGTCTATCTACCACAACAGGTGTTTTTCTTTTCTTAGATTTTACAACAACAGGTTTTTGGGAACCTGTTAAGGTTGACCTTTTAGATTTGGACTTAGAAACTGGATGTGTGGCTTGGATAAGAGGGTTGAGGTCATTACTAACACCTTCCATAGCCACAGAAGGCAAAGAAGATTAGGGATTGGTAGAAGTTAAGGTAGAGAAAAATTCCTGAACAAAAGGTGGATAAATCAATTCCACATTACTGTGAAGATTGATTCTTACCAAGTCTTTGATGACCCTTTTGTTTTGAGTCCAGCAATCAAAAGTTTCTGTACTCCTTTCAATCTCAATATCCTTGACAAAGTGGTTAATAACAATCATAATAAATCTAGCATAATAAATATGATTAGATCTATTTACTTTATTTCCCAATTTGGCAGACATTTCATTGAGTAACAGGCTTCCTAAATTATGATATCTATCATATAAAATGTTATACCCTACTTGTTGTATACTTGTTGTTATTGCATCAAAATTACTAACCTTACCAGAAAAACACTTTATTATTGCATCAAAGAAATATGACCATTCTTTTCTTAGATTCTTTCTAACTATACTTTCTAGACTAGCATCAGGAGCAGTGTAATTGATTTCTCTAAGCATGCTTCTAATCTCTGTGTCAGTGGGTGAATTTTCTGTATTATTTGTAGGAAGATTTAAACACTCACCCAAGACTATAGTAGTTAGAATATACCTCTGTCCTTTGCAATCAAAGGAGATTGAAGAAAAATCATCTGCTACCTCTGCATTTGTCCAGAACTCTTCAACTAGATTGCACACTACCTTTGGTCCTTCTGTGAGGGCCTTTGAGATCCTTGAACTTCTTAGGAATTCCATTATAGGATGGAATTCTGTTGTGGCTTCCTCCACCATAGTGCAAGAAACAAAGTTGTTGAGTTCATAGTAGAATCCAGATTGTGAGACTTTCTTTGGTGATGCCATAAGTGTGTTTGAAGATGAGATGAGAATTAACTGGCAAACTTGTTAGTAATTATACAGAAACAACAATTAGATAGTAGAGATTAGGGTTATTAGCAAGAGATAGATACATAGAGAGAGTTCAAAGATTGAGAAAGATAAATTTATTGAGTTGGAGAAGTAAGAATATAAGGGATTGGAATTGAGAGAGAATGGGGCTGCATCTCATCATTTATATGAGATGCATCAATCTGACTTTGAGAAGGCTCCAACAAAGTTTTCTGTGATTTTGTAGTGTGTGATTCCCCTTGTGCAAAGGTGAATTTCTTCTTTCTCCTTTCATATGGAGTTATTGTTTTGGCCCGTGTGTCCCCAAATTGGTTCTGTGCCCCTGGTTGTGGGCTATTTTCAATATTGTCATCCCTTTGAGAGGATGGCAATAGGGATGAGGTATTTTCTATATTAACATCCACAGTCTTTTGGGAGACTGTGGAGTGCCTTGGTTGAGGTTGCTCATCCTCACTCTCCTTATCCTTCTGGGTTCTTTGATGTTCCCCAGTTCTCTCACCACCTACATCTCCTTCTAGTCTATCTACCACAATAGTTGTTTTTCTTTTCTTGGATTTTTCAACAACAGGTTTTTGGGAACCTATTGAAGTTGGCCTTTTAGATTTGGACTTAGAAACTGGATGTGTGGCTTGGGTAGGAGGATTTGGGTCATTACTAACACCCTCATTAGCCCAAAAGGCAAAGAAGATTGAGGTTTGGAAGAAATTAAAGTAGAGATAAATACCTGAACAAAAGGAAGATAGATCAATTCCACATTGCTGTGAAGATTGATCCTTACCAAGTCTTTAAAGACCCTTTTGTTTTGAGTCCAGCAATCCAAAACTTCTGTACTCTTTTTAATCTCAATATTCTTGACAAAGTGGTTAATAACAATCATAATAAATCTAGCATAATAAATATGATTAGATCTATTTACTTTATTTCCCAATTTGGCAGACATTTCATTGAGTAACAGGCTTCCTAAATTATGATATCTATCATATAAAATGTTATACCCTACTTGTTGCATATTTGTTGTTATTGCATCAAAATTACTGACCCTAACAGAAAAACACTTTATTATTGCATCAAAGAAATATGACCATTCTTTTCTTAGATTCTTTCTAACTATACTTTCTAGACTAGCATCAGGAGCAGTGTAATTGATTTCTCTAAGCATGCTTCTAATCTCTGTGTCAGTGGGTGAATTTTTTGTATTATTTGTAGGAAGATTTAAACACTCACCCAAGACTATAGTAGTTAGAATATACCTCTGTCCTTTGCAATCAAAGGAGATTGAAGAAAAATCATCTGCTACCTCTGCATTTGTCCAGAACTCTTCAACTAGATTGCACACTACCTTTGGTCCTTCTGTGAGGGCCTTTGAGATCCTTGAACTTCTTAGGAATTCCATTATAGGATGGAATTCTGTTGGGGCTTCCTCCACCATAGTGCAAGAAACAAAGTTGTTGAGTTCATAGTAGAATCCAGATTGTGAGACTTTCTTTGATGATGCCATAAGTGTGTTTGAAGATGAGATGAGAATTAACTGGCAAACTTGTTAGTAATTATACAGAAACAACAATTAGATAGTAGAGATTAGGGTTATTAGCAAGAGATAGATACATAGAGAGAGTTCAAAGATTGAGAAAGATAAATTTATTGAGTTGGAGAAGTAAGAATATAAGGGATTGGAATTGAGAGAGAATGGGGCTGCATCTCATCATTTATATGAGATGCATCAATCTGACTTTGAGAAGGCTCCAACAAAGTTTTCTGTGATTTTGTAGTGAGTGATTCCCCTTGTGCAAAGGTGAATTTCTTCTTTCTCCTTTCATATGGAGTTATTGTTTTGGCCCGTGTGTCCCCAAATTGGTTCTGTGCCCCTTGTTGTCGGCTATTTTCAATATTGTCATCCCTTTGAGAGGATGGCAATAGGGATGATGTATTTTCTATATTAACATCCACAGTCTTTTGGGAGACTGTGGAGTGCCTTGGTTGAGGTTGCTCATCCTCACTCTCCTTATCCTTCTGGGTTCTTTGATGTTCCACAGTTCTCTCACCACCTACATCTCCTTCTAGTCTATCTACCACAATAGTTGATTTTCTTTTCTTGAATTTTTCAACAACAGGTTTTTGGGAACCTATTGAAGTTGGCCTTTTAGATTTGGACTTAGAAACTGGATGTGTGGCTTGGGTAGGAGGATTTGGGTCATTACTAACACCGTCATTAGCCACAAAAGGCAAAGAAGATTGAGGTTTGGAAGAAATTAAAGTAGAGATAAATACCTGAACAAAAGGAAGATAGATCAATTCCACATTGCTGTGAAGATTGATCCTTACCAAGTCTTTAAAGACCCTTTTGTTTTGAGTCCAGCAATCCAAAACTTCTGTACTCTTTTTAATCTCAATATTCTTGACAAAGTGGTTAATAACAATCATAATAAATCTAGCATAATAAATATGATTAGATCTATTTACTTTATTTCCCAATTTGGCAGACATTTCATTGAGTAACAGGCTTCCTAAATTATGATATCTATCATATAAAATGTTATACCCTACTTGTTGCATATTTGTTGTTATTGCATCAAAATTACTAACCCTACCAGAAAAACACTTTATTATTACATCAAAGAAATATGACCATTCTTTTCTTAGATTCTTTCTAACTATACTTTCTAGACTAGCATCAGGAGCAGTGTAATTGATTTCTCTAAGCATGCTTCTAATCTCTGTGTCAGTGGGTGAATTTTCTATATTATTTGCAGGAAGATTTAAACACTCACCCAAGACTATAGTAATTAGAATATACCTCTATCCTTTGCAATCAAAGGAGATTGAAGAAAAATCATCTGCTACCTCTGCAGTTGTCCAGAACTCTTCAACTAGATTGCACACTACCTTTGGTCCTTCTGTGAGGGCCTTTGAGATCCTTGAACATCTTAGGAATTCCATTAGAGGATGGAATTCTGTTAGGGCTTCCTCCACCATAGTGCAAGAAACAAAGTTGTTGAGTTCATAGTAGAATCCAAATTGTGAGACTTTCTTTGATGATGCCATAAGTGTGTTTGAAGATGAGATGAGAATTAACTGGCAAACTTGTTAGTAATTATACAGAAATAACAATTAGATAGTAGAGATTAGGGTTATTAGCAAGAGATAGATACCTAGAGAGAGTTCAAAGATTGAGAAAGAGAAATTTATTGAGATGGAGAAGTAAGAATAGAAGGGATTGGAATTGAGAGAGAATGAGGCTGTATCTCATCATTTATATGAGATGCATCATTCTGACTTTGAGAAGGCTCCAACAAAGTTTTCTGTGATTTTGTAGTGTGTGATTCCCCTTGTGCAAAGGTGAATTTCTTCTTTCTCCTTTCATATGGAGTTATTGTTTTGGCCTGTGTGTCCCCAAATTGGGGCTTCCTCCACCATAGTGCAAGCAACAAAGTTGTTGAGTTCATAGTAGAATCCAGATTGTGAGACTTTCTTTGATGATGCCATAAATGTGTTTAAAGATGTAGATGAGAATTTATTGGCATACTTGTTAGTAATAAAGTAGAAACAACAATTAGACTGAAGTAGATTAGGGTTCTTAGTAAGAGATAGATACAGAGAGAAAAAGGGTTAGAGATTGAGTTCGTAGATTGAGAGAGAGAGAGACAGAGACATATAAATCGTTAGTAAAAATTGCAAGTAAGAATTAAAGGTTATTTTAATCTCAATATTTATATTTACTGAGTTCCCAATTACTTTCTTACTCAAAATAGAACTTAATCGAGCGTTGGAAGAAAAAATGAAAAGCACAAATTACCTATTTTTGGCAATCGACTGTTATACATACATGAATGTATGTATTAATGAATTTATAAAATAAGTAATCAACGACTAGATTTTGTACATGTCGATTGATGACATGGACCCCTTTAAATTCCAGGTCATCGATTGGTAATCAACTTATCCATCGATAGGTTCTCTTATTCATCGATAAATAAACATATCATCAATTGATATATTAATCTGTCGATAGCTACAAACATCCATCGATAAGTAAATATATCATCAATTGATATATTTATATGTCGATAGCTACAAATATCCATTGATGAGTAAAATGTTTATCAATTGATTATTGAAGAATCAATAGATTAACATAGTCAATGGCTAAAATTAATATAAATACATAACTTGTTAGACATTTAAAGGATTAAATATAATTAAGCATACCTAAATCACAGACCAAGCTATTGAAAGTAGATTCATCTAATGGTTTGGTAAAAATGTCTGCAAGTTGTCTTTCACTAGGGACAAAATGTAATTCAACTTTACCATTCATTACATGTTCCCTAATGAAGTGATACCTTATGTCAATGTGTTTGGTTCTGGAATGTTGCACAGGATTTTCTGTTATTGCAATGGCACTTGTGTTATCACAGAAAATAGGAATCTTGTTCATGTTGAACCCATAGTCAAGTAGTTGATTCCTCATCCACAAAATTTGTGAACAGCAACTTCCAGCTACAATGTATTCAGCCTCTGCAGTAGATGTAGATACTGAATTTTGCTTCTTGCTAAACCATGATACAAGCTTGTTTTCGAGAAATTAACAGGTGCATGTGGTACTTTTTCTGTCAATCCTGCAACTTGCATAGTCGGCATCTGAATAGCCAATTAGATCAAATCCAGAATCTCCAGGGTACCAAATTTCAAGATTGGGGTTCCTTTGAGATATCTGAATATTCTTTTTTTTTTGCAATCAAATGAGATTCTCTAGGATCAGCCTGAAACCTAGCACAAAGACATGTATCAAACATTATGTCTGGCCTACTTGTAGTTAAATAAAGTAACGAGCCAACCATGCATCTATAACTTGAAATGTCCACTTTAGCTTCTTTAGTATTCAATTCAAGTTTAGTTGCAGTGGCCATGAGAGTTTTTGCAAAAGAACATTCATTTAAATCAAATCTCTTTAATAAGTCAGAAATATATTTGGTTTGATTTATGAAAAATACCATCTTTGAATTGTTTGACTTACAAACCAAGAATGTAGGTAAGTTCTCCCATCATGCTCATTTCATATTTACTCTGCATCAACTTAGCAAATTTTTGACAAAGTTTTTCATTAGTAGAGCCAAAGATAATGTCATCTACATAGATTTGAACGAGAGTCATAGAGCCACTAACATCTCTATGAAAGAGTGTTTTATCAACAATACTTCTTGTGAAGTGATTCTCAATCAAGAATTTAGATAATGTTTCATACCAGGCTTTAGGTGCTTGTTTTAATCTATAAAGTGCCTTGAGAAGATAATATACAAATCCATGATGAACAGGATCAATAAAACCAGGAGGTTGTTCTACATATACTTCTTCTTCTAGTTCCCCATTGAGAAAAACAATTTTCACATCCATCTGATACACCTTGAAATTAGCATGAGCAGCATATGCTAGAAAGATTCTGATTGCTTCCAACCTTACAACAGGTGAAAATGTTTCATCAAAATCTATGCCTTCTTCTTGTGAATAGCCCTTTGCCACTAATCTTGCTTTATTCCTTGTCACTGTACCAGTTTTATCCATTTTGTTTCTGAACATCCATTTTGTACCAATGACAGACTTGTTTTTTGGTTTGGGTACCAGCTTCCATACCATGTTTCTTTGAAACTGATTCAACTCTTCTTGCATAACAATTATCAAATCAGGATCATTCAAGGCTTCTTCAATCCTTTTTGGTTTTTCTTGAGATATGAAGCTACAATACAAGCATTCATTTTGAGTTGCACTTCTAGTTTTGACACCATCATTTGCATCTCCAATAATTAATTCAAAGGGATGACATTTTGTCCATTTCCTTTGTGATGGTAAATTTGTCCTTGAAGATGATGCTTCATGATCATTGGAATTGTTATGATCATTGTGATGTGACTGATCATTTGAGAACCCTCCCCCTGAGATGGACACTCTTCATGAAGAATGTTGTGCATAGTTGTTATCCATCGAATGATTATCAATTGATGTATTATCAGTCGATTGATGATTGTCAAAGTATAAGTTATCTGTTGATGCATTGACATCAAATGATGGGAGGATTCTAGGTACTTGATTTCTTGAAATTTCCACATCATCATCACTATCTTCAATATTGTTTGTGGATTCATGTTCAAAGTGCAGTAGGTCATAAAATCCTTCATCAAACAACCCTTGAATTTTCTTGTCATCAAAGACTACATGCATAGATTCCATAACAATGTGCAATCTTAGATTGTAGACTCTGTATGCTTTGGTTGTTATTTCATATCGAACAAATATAGCTTCATCAGCCTTGGCTTCAAATTTTCCTAGATTTTCAACTTGATTTCTCAGTAGAAAGCATTTGCAGCCAAATGCATGAATGAAGTTAACAGTTGGCTTCTTGTCTTTCTTTATCAACTGATATGGAGTTTTGCCTTGAAGTTGATTGACCATGGAAATATTTTGAATGTAGCAGGCAGTATTAATTGCTTCTGCCTAGAAATATGTAGGAAGTTTTTCTTCTTCTAACATAGTTCTAGCAGCTTCAATCAAGGTCCTATTTTGTTGTGGAGTCCTTGGTGCAGAGAAATGATGAGTGATACCTTTTTCCTCACAAAATTCTTTCATTGATGCATTCTTGAATTCAGTAACATTATCACTTCTCATTTTCTTGACCTTCCATTCAGTGCCATTGTCAACATTCTTCACATGATTGATAATTAATTTACTTGCCCCATTCTTAAAGTGTTAGAAATATACCCATGAAAATCTTGTGAAGTCATCCACAATGACTAAGGCATATTTCTTTTTGGCAATTGACATGATGTTGACTGGACCAAATAAGTCCATATGTAATAATTCCAAAGGCTTGTCAATTGATGATTCAGACTTTGACTTGAATGATGCTTTCCTTTGTTTTCCCTTTTGACAGGCATCGCATAGTCCATCCTTGGTGAATTCCATCTGTGGAATGCCTCTAACCAAATTCTTTCTAACCAATTGATTCATGGCTTTGAAATTCAAATGGGCTAGCTTCTTGTGCCAAATCCAATTTCATCTGCATTGGCTTTGCTAAGTAGACATGTCATTGAGTTTGCCTTTACAGAGTTGAAGTCAGCCACATAAACATTTCTTTTTCTTTCTCCAGTTAAGAGAATTTTACCAGATTCTTTATTGGTAATGATGCATGGTTCAGTTGTAAAGCACACACCATTTCCATTATCACACAGTTGACTAGTCCTGAGCAAATTGTGCTTCAATCCATCAACTAGTGCTACAGTTTCAATGATAACATTTTCTTTTGCAATTGAGCCATATCCCAGAGTAAAACCTTTGTTGTTATCTCTAAAAGTAACTCTTGAGCCAGCCTTTTCCACAAACTTTGTGAGCAGGGACAAATCTCAAGTCATGTGCCTTGAACATCCACTATCCAAATACCAGAGATTTTTCTTCCTATTTCCCTAAACACACATAAAACAATCAAGTTGTTTTTTGTACCCAAGTTACCTTGGGTCCTCTTTTATTAGTTCTAGCCTGAGCCTTGGTTGTCAACTTTGGTTCCTTTTGTTTTGGTGGGTTTAAATCCACTTTAACTTTGGGAGTTGGCTTTTGGGGCTTAGATACCTTGGACTCGTGGCAGAATATCCATGCATTTCATTATCTACATTAGGCATGTTCCATGGCATACCAGGCATGTTCATATTTGCATATGCAAAGAAAGGATTATACATGTATGGAACATGTGCATAAGGCATATGAACATTAGGTGAAACTAAATTAGAAGACATGGCATTCATGAGCATAGGATTGGTAAACATGGCGTTTGCAGTTATGACATGTGCATTTAAATCATTTGAAGATATTGAGTTTTTTTCATTCTTGCATAGCATAGACAAATGATTTACACTACCACATTTAGCACATACATTTCTAGGGGCATACATATCATGAGTGTAATTGTTGTGCTTATTTATGCCTACTTTTCCATTCCTATTCTTTTTCTTTTTCTCAGACTTAGGTTGGATAACTTCCACAGGTGCTAACTTTTCTAATTTCTCTTTCAATTGTTTCTTAGATAAGCTACCTATGTTAATCTTCTCAACCTCAGTCTCAACTTGATTTTTGGTTTCTTTAATAAACTTAATATGAGTGCTAAATTTGTTTTTTTATTATCCATTGATGATTTACTTGTCGATGGATGCTTATCAATTGATTCAGCATCAATCGATTGATAATCCTTATCAGAACTCTGACAAAAATACTTCTGCTGCAGGAGTTAACAATTTTCAAAAGAAAGGATCCAAACTTGTTTGGATCTCCAAATCTACTAATTAAATTTGCATTAAAGGATTGCAGGAAAATAGGAAAAACATCCTAGTAATCGATAGTGGATGTTCTGCACATATGACAAGAAACAAATCTCTGTTTTCAAAGTTTGAGGAGAAGGCTGGCCCAACAGTATCTTATGGAGATGACATCATAGGAAGAACACTTGATATGGCAATATTATTATTGGAAATGTCATCATTGAGAATGTAGCTCTGGTTGAAGGACTCAAACATAATTTGTTGAGTGTGAGTCAAATGACAGACATAGGTTATTCTATGGAATTTCATGGAACTCATTGTGAAGTGAAAAGCAAGAAAGATGGAAAAATAATTCTTATTGGTCACAGAAATAGCAACTTATTTGAAGCTAGCTTGGATGTAAACTCTGATGGTCCCTTAACTTGTTTACTTGGAAAGGCATCATCCTTGGAAAGCTATAATTGGCACAAAAAGCTGTGTCACTTGAACTTTGGAAACATTAATGAATTAGTGAAAATGGATCTAGTTAGAGGTCTTTCAAAAGTTGAATTTCATTCTGATGGACTCTGTGATTCACGTCAAAAGGCAAAACAAAAGAAAACATCTTTAAAGAGCAAAACTGAAAATTCTATTGATCAACCTTTTTATCTATTGCATCTTGATTTATTTGGTTTTGTCAACATTATGTCCATTGGAAATAAGAAATATACTCTGGTGATAGTTGATGATTACACTAGATTTATCTGGGTGTACTTTTTATATAAAAATGATGAAACTGCAGAGAATTTTTTTGATCATATTACAATGATTGAAAATGGATCACCACAAAAGGTAAAGAACTTAAGGAGTGACAATGGAACGGAGTTTAAGAACTCTGCAATGGAGGAATTCTGCTCAACAAAAGGAATTATTCAACAATTCTCAGCACCTGACACACCTCAACAAAATGGTATAGTTGAAAGAAAGAACAGAACTCTAATTGAAGCTGCTAGAATAATGCTAGAAAGAGCAAAGCTATCTACTTATTTTAGGGAAGAAGTTGTGAATACTTCATGCATTACTCAGAATTGCACTTTGATAAATAAACATGGAATGACTCCATATGAAACTTTGAAGGGAAGAAAGCCAAATGTTAAATACTTTCACATCTTTGGAAGCATGTGTTTTATTCTCAAAACACATCCTGAACAATTGAAGAAGTTTGAACTCAAAGCAGATGAAAGAATTTTTATTGGTTATGCAACAACTTCTAAAACCTCTTCAAGGGCATTCAAAGTGTTTAATCTAAGAACCAGGGCAGTCATGGAATCAATTAATGTCTCTGAAAGGGGAGATAGGAGTGAAGGGAAGTAACTCACTGCACTTTCATGTGTACTAGAAATGTTAAATGTAATCTCTATGTAATGGTTGATGATAACTCAACAATAGAACAGGACATGTAATAATATGCAAGTGCACAGAAATCTTGGATCACAGAGTTCAATTAAGACAAAGTATCAAAGGATCATCTACAGACTTGAAGCCCACTGGAAGAAGTTCATTAACATGTTCAGGCCTTAGTGGAGAATAAAAGATGTTGACATCTATTCAAGGATGTGGAAGCTACAGAAGATTGTCTTAGTCTATGAAGATTTTAGTGCATTACTATCGAAGCAACAAGTAAGGTTTGCAAAGAAGAATGTGGAATCATGTTCGGAATCAAGAGCCCCTATCAAGACTAGTCACTTATGAACCAGACCGTTGCATCAAGTGTCAGGACATTGGAGGCAAGCTCTCGTCGGTTAATATGATTTTAATCATTCTAAAGTTGTTGGTTTTCTTGAGTCATGTGGAGGATCAACAAAGGTGGTAAATCAGTGTTGGAGAAATGTCAGCCTAATGGATAAGGGACAGACGGCACAACCTGATTGGATCTTACTAAAGCTTCACAGATTAGAAGGCCAAATACTTGGACGTGGTGGAGTCACGTATACGGGGCCAAGTATTTGGATAAGGAAGTCTACACAAATTGAAGAGTGGAATGGAAATATTTAATTTAATTAAATAAAGTAATTATTTAATTATTTATATATTTTATAAATAAAGATATTCTTTATTTATATTTTATATATTTATTAAATATTACTTTTATATTAAATATTTCCAAAGGCATGCTTGGCACATGACTTTGAAGATATGATTTGAGTGGACAAAAGTAAAAGGTGGAAAAACAAAAAGCAACACCTTTTTTTCAATATAAAAAGTCTTCCATACTTGTTTTTCAAGTAGTGTGGGTGCAGGAGAATTAAAAAGGGGAGAGAGAGAAAAATTATTTCTCTCTCCCCCATGGCCGAACTAGACTTTAATATATTTTGGGGCCATGATTTTCTTAATCATACCACTCATCTATTCTTCTATTGTAAACATTGCTAAATCTTGTTTAGAAGATAGGTTTGATTTTAGTCTCCTAGATCTAGAATTTGTAATATTTTTAGAGGAGCCAAAAATCATTTCTTTGTTGTGTTCTTGAGCTTTTGTTCTTGAACTTGTTGTAGCATCTACCCCACTTCAATGAATATAAAGTTATATTCTTGGATCTTGTTGTGTTGTGTGTTTTGGATGATTTACCGTTCATTATCTTGGTTATTTTAATGGTGTTCTTGAGGTTGAAGAAGATGATGAACAGTACCTGGGTTTGAACCAAAGTAATTTTTATGTTGTCCCAAAAATAAATAAAAGTCAGATTTTTAAATTGGGAATCGTATTCACCCCCCCTCTACGATCTCCGGGACCCAACAATTGGTATCAGAGCTACTCGATTGACATACAAATCGATTGGATCTATTTTTATTTTTGAGATTAAAGAGGGTACAATTGGTTCACTGGGCATCCAGAATTTTTTCTGAAGCCCGGAATTTTTCTAAGTACAAAAAGTTCTAGATAGAGCCTAAGTAGAAATTCCTATCTAGAAATTCTAGATAAGTTTCTACTTAGAGCCAAGTAGAAATTCTGGAAGTGGAAAAATTTTCTAAGTAAGAATTTCTACTTAAAGTTCGAGATAGGACCCAAGTAGAAATTCTATGTAGAAATTCGACTTGATGTTCTACATAGAGCCTAAGTAGAACATTTCTATGTAGAAATTCTACTTGATGTTCTAGATAGAACCTAAGTAGAAATTCTGGAGTTAGAAATATTTTCTAAGTCAGAAGTTCTACTTAATGTTCTACATAGAGCCTAAGTAGAACATTTCTATGTAGAAATTCTACTTAATGTTCTAGATAGAACCTAAGTAGAAATTCTGGAGTTAGAAATATTTTCTAAGTCAGAAGTTCTACTTAATGTTCTACATAGAGCCTAAGTAGAACATTTCTATGTAGAAATTCTACTTGATGTTCTAGATAGAACCTAAGTAGAAATTCTGGAGTTAGAAATATTTTCTAAGTCAGAAGTTCTACTTAATGTTCTACATAGAGCCTAAGTAGAACATTTCTATGTAGAAATTCTACTTAATGTTCTAGATAGAACCTAAGTAGAAATTCTGGAGTTAGAAATATTTTCTAAGTCAGAAGTTCTACTTAATGTTCTACATAGAGCCTAAGTAGAACATTTCTATGTAGAAATTCTACTTGATGTTCTAGATAGAACCTAAGTAGAAATTCTGGAGTTAGAAATATTTTCTAAGTCAGAAGTTCTACTTAATGTTCTACATAGAGCCTAAGTAGAACATTTCTATGTAGAAATTCTACTTGATGTTCTAGATAGAACCTAAGTAGAAATTCTGGAGTTAGAAATATTTTCTAAGTCAGAAGTTCTACTTAATGTTCTACATAGAGCCTAAGTAGAACATTTCTATGTAGAAATTCTACTTGATGTTCTAGATAGAACCTAAGTAGAAATTCTGGAGTTAGAAATATTTTCTAAGTCAGAAGTTCTACTTAATGTTCTACATAGAGCCTAAGTAGAACATTTCTATGTAGAAATTCTACTTAATGTTCTAGATAGAACCTAAGTAGAAATTCTGGAGTTAGAAATATTTTCTAAGTCAGAAGTTCTACTTAATGTTCTACATAGAGCCTAAGTAGAACATTTCTATGTAGAAATTCTACTTGATGTTCTAGATAGAACCTAAGTAGAAATTCTGGAGTTAGAAATATTTTCTAAGTCAGAAGTTCTACTTAATGTTCTACATAGAGCCTAAGTAGAACATTTCTATGTAGAAATTCTACTTAATGTTCTAGATAGAACCTAAGTAGAAATTCTGGAGTTAGAAATATTTTCTAAGTCAGAAGTTCTACTTAATGTTCTACATAGAGCCTAAGTAGAACATTTCTATGTAGAAATTCTACTTGATATTCTAGATAGAACCTAAGTAGAAATTCTGGAGTTAGAAATATTTTCTAAGTCAGAAGTTCTACTTAATGTTCTACATAGAGCCTAAGTAGAACATTTCTATGTAGAAATTCTACTTGATGTTCTAGATAGAACCTAAGTAGAAATTCTGGAGTTAGAAATATTTTCTAAGTCAGAAGTTCTACTTAATGTTCTACATAGAGCCTAAGTAGAACATTTCTATGTAGAAATTCTACTTGATGTTCTAGATAGAACCTAAGTAGAAATTCTGGAGTTAGAAATATTTTCTAAGTCAGAAGTTCTACTTAATGTTCTAGATAGAGCCTAAGTAGAATATTTCGGAAGCTGAAAATTTTTCTAAGTACAAATATTCGACTTGGAGCCAAGTAGAAAATTCTGGAAGTTGACACATGGCATCATCTGGGTGGCTGATTTAATAATTAATTTAATAATTAAATTTTGAATTTAATTATATGAAATATTTTGAAAATAATTTTTAAATTTAAATAATTTATTTCTCAAGGTTATTTTATATCTTGAAAATATTTTATTTTCTTTTAAATTTTAGAGTCAAATATTTTATATTCTTAATATTCTTATTTAAGGATTTTATTAATTTGTTTTTTTTTAAAACCCAATTTAATTTCTTTTGAGTTCAAATTTCTTGAAAATATTTTGAGAAGTATTTTTGAGTTTTAATAATTTATTTTTTTTTTATAGTTTTAATTATAAATCTTATAAAACTCTTTGAAAAATTATTTTGGTTGCAATAATTTATTTTTCAGGAATATCTTAGATGACTTGAAAAATTTATTATTTCCATATCAAAATTATGTTTTCGAATTGTTTTATTTTAATTATAATTTGAACTGTTCTAGATTATAAATTATATAAAATTATTTAGAAATTAACTTTGGTTGAAATAATTTCTTTTTCAGGTCTACTTTATATAGCTTGGAAAATTTATTATTTCTATATCAAATTTCATTTTCGAATTATTTTATCTTATTTATAATTTGAATTTGAAAAGTTTATTATTATTTATCAAAAATATATTTTCAACTTATTTTGGTTGTTTAAATTCCTAAGAAATTAAATACTTCTGTTTGAACAAAATGTTTTATTAAGCGAAGCAACAGGAGTTGATTCTTCGTTCGTTGAGGACAAACGAACTGGCTGGAGAACATTCTATTGGAACTGAAACCTGATCTTACCATTGGAGTTGTATTTCTACATCGGTCTACTTGGTGGACTTTCTGGTTATTGAAAGGGAATTAGTTCGTTTAGGGAAGAGTCTTCGATCAGTGTTTTTTGAATCAATATCTGAAGGTCTGGGATTTGAAAAGAAATTCAGTTTATCTGTCAAGAACCAAAACACTTGAAGATTTGGTTAAAGGACAACAGTGGCTGTATCAGAAACACACAAGGTTTGATTATCACTGACATATGATAGTCAAGGGGTTATTGCTACACACACAAAGAAGAGTTATCTTTTCAAGCAGAACATGAGACATTCTATGTCGGGGTCTTTAAGCAGAATAATCAGGTATCAATTTGGGTTGAAGCAGGAACATCATTGCTTATTGAGGTCAAATGCAAGGATACTTCCATGAGTGTCAGTAGAATGGAAATTGATTTGGATCAATTGATTATCACTCGAGATGGAATGCTAAGCATCGCTCAGGTATACTTTCTAACTAGTTTATACTTGTTTGATTTAATTATAGAGTATTAAGTGCTGAACTGCATTATATTATAAGTTTGATGTAATGCATGTCTCACCTTGATTTCTATATAAATTAGATAACTTATGCTAGTTTGTTAGTGTTGCTTGTTTATCAGTATTTGACTTCATGATTAGATCTTGTGTGATTTAATGCTTGCTTTACGATAATTGATCATGTTAGCATATAGAGTCTTAGGTATTTGTAGGGGTACATTTACCGGAAAGAGTATTTGCTACATGCTAAGTGCCTTGATGTTTACATTGTCTATAATCTGTTTATACTCGCATGGTTGTATTAAATGTTATATTTGATCATGTGCTTGTTAAGATGAGTTTGTTTCTAATTTGGGAATTGCCTAGGGGTCAGTATAATAAACCATGAATTAAATTTTTAAATTTAAACTGACTCAGGTAATTAGAGATAGTATAATGTTAAAGTGAACAACAAAGGTGAATTAGAAGAATTAGGAATCTGAGTGATTGATTCTTCTATGACTACATATATGTACGACATGATTCTTATAGACTGCTAGTCCACCTTAAGTTAGGTTGGGATCACTGAGCTCATAGCCAAGACTACTTGTTGAGGCTGATATAGATGAGGAGTGATCAGTCAGATAAGAATGAGCATGTTGAACTTGAATGCTTTGTTGTTAACTATTTTTAGAAATATCTCTAACCCTTGGACTCAATCAAATTGAGGACCACATGTCTTAATCATTTGTGAATGCAGAGTATCTTTCAACATGTACAAGTTATATATCTCTGACATTTTCATGTTCGAGGCATGTAACTACTTTTGCTTTGGTATTCAAATGGTTAAGCAAGGTTACCTATTTTTCTTGAATGATCTGAAGCACATATTAAGGAAGACCTAGGGAATTCTTTGCGAAGGGTTTCCCAATATCAGTTCGAGGATGAACAATATAGATCGGGGTCAAGAGAAATAGAAGCTCACTCTACTGGAAGTGAGGTTATTGCTGACACAAAATGTAATTTTTATGATAAAGTCAACTATTCGTTGAAGTTTATCAGAATGGAGTTAGCTGTAACAACAAGTGATGCTCTCACACTTGGTTTATCAACTAATACTTGGTTTATCAAGATAATGGATTCGACGGTAAAGATGAAGTTGGTGAGAAAGGACAACTTCTAATGAAATTCTTTTAAGAAGGACATTAGTGAAGTATGTCAGTTGAAGGGAAGTCAAGTCAAAGGCTACCCTGTTTAGTTTTGGTGTTAGTTCATGCATTCGATAGATGAAGCATCTCAGTGATTAATCACATTCAAAGGATTAGGCAGATTGCTGTAAGAACACTTTGAGGGCAGGTAATGGAATTTGTTGACGAATGAAATTCTATGTTATGTCTGCACTGAAAGGAGTATTCTAGAGTAAAGTTCAGTTTCCGGACTTCATGACCAAATGGAGGAGTTGATAGGGAAATCCAGACCTTGAGTGGAATTACAAGGATAATGGATAGAGTTAAGGTTTCCTATTCACTACGGCTGAATCAGTTGACACAGCAAGTCTAATCAGTAAATGTAAAGAGAAGACATCAAGTAAGATTAATCATGCCTGAAGTCACATGGTGTGATGGAAGGCTATCTTATTGGAAGTTAAGAGGTTACACAGAGTCTGTGATTGATTTAAGATGATCTAGATGCAGTGAACATCATCATTAAGTTCCCTAGCATTCGTTTGATTTTAGCTCTGAATTTCTAAAGGTTGACATCCTGTTTAGGGCTCAAGATCAGATGACACCAGATGAAGAAAAGCTACAAGCAGCATCACAGGGGGAGCATCAGTAAGTTGGATCAACTAGTCGTGTTTGATGTTCAAAGGCTAGCAGTGCTCATTGAGTAAGAGTTGAGATTCTTAGGAGCACTGAGTGATCCAGACTGAGTGATTGCATATTAGAAAGGAAATTGTCAATTTAAAGATAATGCAAGGTGATCTCAATCATATTTGAAGAAGTCTACTCTACCCACTGAATATCTAAGGAAACATTAAGGACACATCTGTCATGACAAAGGGTTTTGTGTAACAACATTTCCTAGAGTCAGTTCTTGATGAATCTGGGTAGTAGAGTAGTGATTGGTAGTGCCGTGCATGTATAAGAGTATTTCATTAGTTTTTCTGAGTGAATTCAATGAAGATTAAAGATGCACTAACTAATCAAGATTGAGTAGGGTTCGAATCGAGGAACTAACTCAATTGAACCAGAGGCAGATACACTTAGCACAAGGAATCAATCCACATGAAGACTGGGTATTGATACAGAAGCTGAAGGGTAGTTCGGAGTGTTTGAAGGTTCTACTCTGCTAGTGTCAAGATTACTGATTTCTAGAGTGCTGAGTTTAGTGAAGCTGCTGCCAAGACCAATATCTACAAGGAAATATTTGGGTGTTGAAGGTAATGCAGTTTCCGTCTGGATGAGCGTGGTATTGTTTCGAGGAACAATGTTAACTGGTAGCTGAAAAGTTATTCCTGTCCAAAAGGAGTAAACGTTCGATCTCGAAAGGAGTAAACGTTCGATCTCTAGGGCAAAGAGGAGTAATTGTTCATTCAACGATCATACACCAGTAAAAGCTCTATTGACTAAGGTATGTCACTCTAGTCTAATGTTGATTTATTTAAATGTAAAGTTTATAGAGAGTGTTCATGCTATTTAGATGTCTACGATCTCTAGGAACTGATTAATGTTTGGCGTGTGATCACCCGGGACTCAATATTATCATTATGAGATTACCTATGATCACCCGGGACCTAGGGACCTAACATTGTAGCATCTCTTTGTATAGTCAATTTATATCCAGGATCTCGTACTTTGTGCTGTCATATGTTATTCATGCTATATGTATCAAATGTTTCAGCATAAGTATTTGTATATATTAATTAATTGTAATTTTATTTACTTTTAATTGTTTAATGCTAATATTAATGGAACCACTTAATATGTAGTTTAAGTGATGTAATTCATGTCTTTTGTAAAATCCATTAATATTAGTTGTCATTCTTTTGATATTAGTGATGTCACTTAGAATTTCTGCACTAAGTGACAAAAAGATTATTTCAAAAACACTGATATTGAAAGTAATTTACTACATCGCGAGGGGTTGTCAAAGATCATAAATTTTAGCATTAATATTTAAAGGTATTTGATCTCTGATGCAACTAGTACCTCGAGCTTACATATATTCTAATTGTCATGAGTATTTTCAATATGCTTATGTGATAATTGTTGAGATGTAGTGTAAGAAGTTAAATGCTGTCATTCGGTCAATGTATGTTCAGTGTTTAGCGGATGCTTATGTTTTATACTTTAGAATTACCATGATCTATATTGCAAAATGTGTTTGTTTCAAGCGACAAATGGTAATTGTCTAGCATAATGTAAGTATCTTATGTGCTTGATTATTTTGTAGTAAGATGCTTTTTATTACAAAATGATTGAATGATGTTAGTACTTTTGAATGTATTGTCACTCATATCTTTGATAATTCATTAGTATTAACATATGTTTTTCATTCTTAGAACTTGAATGCATAAAGAAATTTCTTGTCTATTTCTTGTGAAAAATGTTTTATCTAAACATGCATTCATTTGCCAGAGAATGAAAAGCCACTAAAAGTTTTCTTTGAAAGAGAACATTTCTTGAGGATTATCTTTCAATTTCAAAATCATATATCCTCTCTCTCTCTAAATGTTTTGTAATGAAAACTGTTTTCTCTCCACGATTTGTTTAAATAAAGTTACTTGATAACTTATAACTTAGGTTGCATATTATCAGGCTATTTTATTTGAGTAAATTGTTTTGATCTTAAAGTATCAACCATTGGTAAAACGTTTTTCAAAACTCTTGTTAATGTCTGTTTCACATTGACCTGTAGTATTAAAACAATGGTTGTTTGCTTTGGGATTAGTGCCTTGGACTGTATGACTAAAGCATTCATTCAATTTTTTATAAATGATTTATGTTTTAAGTCGGAGATAATATCCGATAAGAATGAATTGCAAAACAATTTCTGAAAACATACAGTGAGCAAGATGAAATAGATTTGAGTTATTAATCAAAATGTTTTTGTTAAAAGAGTTGAATTTCAATTGGATATTTGTCTAAGAGAAATTCAAAAGAACACTTTTCTTAATCTGTTAAACTTTTCTTCAAAGTTGTGAGTTTATGAAATTTGGCTTAATATTCTTTTACATATTCTTTATTAATTCCCACATTTTAGCTCTGGTGCATTGTTTCTTGAGGATACATTGCTCCGATGCTATATTTCTGAGAAGGAATAGAGAATAAGTTTAATCATACTCTACCAAATTTTATATAGCTCTGATCAACTCTATCTGTTTAGCCGTAATGGCTTGGCCTAAATGGCTATAGGGGAAGGTCAAGAAGTTGAATAATCCATCAATTTCTAACCAAGGCCTTAGTACCAAACACTATCATTCTAATTCAAACTTTCAACCCTTGGTGATATAAGGAATTTATGTAGATTAGCGGTTGTTAAGGGAGAAACTGCACTTGATGCAGCAAATAAGGATGAAGTCGGAAGTGTACCCACAGCTCTACCTCCAGAGAAGAAAAGAAGTATACAAATTGAGGTATCTGTAGCTCATCTGTATTCTCTCAAAAGGATGCAGAGCTGAAAAGGCAATTCAACCGTTTCTGAATGAACTCTCTCAACAGGGTGATTTCATTGAAAATTCGCTCGTCAGCCAGAGCACCTTGTAATGAGTCAAGCACACCAAAAGCATTCACGCTGATGGTAATCCTAAAGTTTTTGCATCTAAGGGATGTTAAAGGACCTAACAGTTCTCTAGCCTCTCTTGGGACTAACTATTGTGAGGACACATTGCAAGAAGTGCACATTGTGAGGTATAGGTAAAACCCCTAAACTTCTGTGTTTACCATTCATGGTGAATGAAGTTGTTGAGCCACCTTCACAGGTATTTGAGGGAAACTTGGATTTCTTGCCATATATTAGAATCCTTGTCAACCTTCCTAGGAGAAACAGTCCTAGTTCCCTAACGGGATTTCACATTCACAGAGCAATCTGTTGATGTTGAGAGGCAATCACTAACAGTTTTCCATGACTGAAAATAGTGAGTTAATTCATCTTCACAGGTGATTGAGAGAGATGTTTTACACGTCTACTCTCCCAGGAATTCAAATTCTGGAATACATGGATCGCTCAAAGCTTAAAGGCATATCACCGTCAACGATCCAGTGCATGGATTTGCATATGGGGAGTCGGTTGATGCTTAGATAACTGCTAGTACGCATACCACATTCAACGATCCAGTGCATGGATTTGCATATGGGGAGATTGTTGATGCTGAAAGTAGCTGAGCAACAACTCGTAGACTATGATTCAGTTGGTTTACCAATTTGATGAGTCTTTTGAGGATCAGGGTGTTGGGATTTCAGTCACTCCTGGAATGGAGGAGATTCCAATTTCAGAAGGGTTATTCCCCGACGACGAGCCACGTATGCATGGATTTGCTCATGGTGAGTTGGGTGACGGCCTAACTGAAACCCTGTCTGAGATTCCATCTCAGAACCTAGATCTTTAGTGATCGACAACATGCTACAGTCAACGATCCATAATATCTTGGTGAGACTAGCATGGATTTACTTGCAGGTACAAATTGCTATAAATGGAATGAGTGCAAGTAAGGGAGAGAAACACTCGAGTGAAGTGAGGGAGTGATACACTTGAGTGAGAGAAATAGGGAGAGAAATGAGTGGAACACTTACGCTTGAAAGTGTAAACACCAACAGAACGTAGTAGAAGTGAGGAAACCATAGACCAAACACTAACCTTGCTACTATGTCTAAATCATGTTACTGAATTTTCCAGCTCTGGAATGTTGAAGAGATTCTTTTCTGGAAGACAAGCTGAAGAAGAGTCTAGCTGAAGCTTAGTGGGAATGTCCAAACTATTACCTTTGGATCTATTAATTCGTGTTATTCTCAATCTCAAAGGGGGAGACATTAATTTTTAGGCCTAAGGGGGATTTTATGTTCAATTGGAGGAGAGTTTCTTATTCGATTGGATGTAGATGATACTTTTATTGTTTTAAAGGATATTCTCAACTAAGGGGGAGAATTTGGTGATACAAGAAACGAGATCTCTTGGTGATACAAGAAATGAGATCTGTCAATCCTATCTTGTGGAGGTTACTTAGAGGATATCTAAAGACACAAGGGTGGATTGGAGCTTGCATGAACTAAGGGGGAGAATTAGATAAAATTGAAACCTTAGTGATGCAATGGAGAAATTACTAAGGGGGAGTTTCTTAGTAATTGGTTGGAGCCTAATCCCTAAAGGTGTTGTAGATTTAACTGATTTTTCGTCTGAAGTGGAGAAGTTACTTTTTGTCAATTGGGAAGAAGCTACTTGTCGTACTAAGGGGAAGAAGTTATGAAGAATCTTAACATCTTGGTTTGCAGTGCTATATCTTATTCTGAAAAGATATCTAAGGGATTTGCTCTATTTGTTTGAAGATCTGTCCTTGGAACATTCTTAGGGGAGGTTCGGCAGAAGAATTCTTTCTAGCACGATCAATGAATGAAAATGAAGATTTCTTTGAAGAGTATCAACTCAGGGGGAGTTTTTGCTAAGTAGAAGTTTTCTGGGTAAAGCAGAATGTGAAGGAGATTTTCAAGGGGCATCTGAGAAGTGTCCAAGTGTGTTCTATTTCTTGTTTCAGTGATAGATGAAGTCAGTGGAATAGTGCAGGGAAGAAAGAAAAATATGTTTCCTGGAAATAGAACATCCTGAAGAAAAAGAAGAAGTGACTTTCATTCCAAGAGAGAACAACCTTAAGGGGAGAATGAGTTGACCTCTTATGGGGAACATAGAGAGCTGTATGTTCTAGTTCGAATTGCAAGATGAACGAGAATGATTGTTCAGAAGTCTTTACTAATGATTTGTTTCTTTATTGAAAGAACCCCATCTTTGAAGAACATTGAAGTGGAGGAAGCTAAAGGAAAATGAAATTCAGAAATTCATTATTCATTTTCAGCAACTCAGGAAATCTGGATTTAACTGATTATATCTTTCCAGAACCTTTTGTATATTATTTTCATGTCAAGTACTTTAATTATTTCTTGTATGTTAGTTGAGTTATCCTCTAGTAGTTAATTTCATTTAATTGCTTTTGTGGGAAATTGTAAATGGAAATAGTATTTGATTGTTATTCCATATCAACCAAATAGGGGGAGATTGAAAGGGGAGATAGGAGTGAAGGGAAGTAACTCACTGCACTTTCATGTGTACTAGAAATGTTAAATGTAATCTCTATGTAATGGTTGATGATAACTCAACAATAGAACAGGACATGTAATAATATGCAAGTGCACAGAAATCTTGGATCACAGAGTTCAATTAAGACAAAGTATCAAAGGATCATCTACAGACTTGAAGCCCACTGGAAGAAGTTCATTAACATGTTCAGGCCTCAGTGGAGAATAAAAGATGTTGACATCTATTCAAGGATGTGGAAGCTACAGAAGATTGTCTTAGTCTATGAAGATTTTAGTGCATTACTATCGAAGCAACAAGTAAGGTTTGCAAAGAAGAATGTGGAATCATGTTCGGAATCAAGAGCCCCTATCAAGACTAGTCACTTATGAACCAGACCGTTGCATCAAGTGTCAGGACATTGGAGGCAAGCTCTCGTCGGTTAATATGATTTTAATCATTCTAAAGTTGTTGGTTTTCTTGAGTCATGTGGAGGATCAACAAAGGTGGTAAATCAGTGTTGGAGAAATGTCAGCCTAATGGATAAGGGACAGACGGCACAACCTGATTGGATCTTACTAAAGCTTCACAGATTAGAAGGCCAAATACTTGGACGTGGTGGAGTCACGTATACGGGGCCAAGTATTTGGATAAGGAAGTCTACACAAATTGAAGAGTGGAATGGAAATATTTAATTTAATTAAATAAAGTAATTATTTAATTATTTATATATTTTATAAATAAAGATATTCTTTATTTATATTTTATATATTTATTAAATATTACTTTTATATTAAATATTTCCAAAGGCATGCTTGGCACATGACTTTGAAGATATGATTTGAGTGGACAAAAGTAAAAGGTGGAAAAACAAAAAGCAACACCTTTTTTTCAATATAAAAAGTCTTCCATACTTGTTTTTCAAGTAGTGTGGGTGCAGGAGAATTAAAAAGGGGAGAGAGAGAAAAATTATTTCTCTCTCCCCCATGGCCGAACTAGACTTTAATATATTTTGGGGCCATGATTTTCTTAATCATACCACTCATCTATTCTTCTATTGTAAACATTGCTAAATCTTGTTTAGAAGATAGGTTTGATTTTTGTCTCCTAGATCTAGAATTTGTAATATTTTTAGAGGAGCCAAAAATCATTTCTTTGTTGTGTTCTTGAGCTTTTGTTCTTGAACTTGTTGTAGCATCTACCCCACTTCAATGAATATAAAGTTATATTCTTGGATCTTGTTGTGTTGTGTGTTTTGGATGATTTACCGTTCATTATCTTGGTTATTTTAATGGTGTTCTTGAGGTTGAAGAAGATGATGAACAGTACCTGGGTTTGAACCAAAGTAATTTTTATGTTGTCCCAAAAATAAATAAAAGTCAGATTTTTAAATTGGGAATCGTATTCACCCCCCCTCTACGATCTCCGGGACCCAACAGTCTCTTTTGATGAAGGAAAAATAGCTGGAATGCATGATGAAGATGTTTAGGAAACTCTGAGATTTGAGAATGAATTGTAGAACACAAACTCTGTTGAACCAAACTCTGACGAGTTAAACACTGTTGAACCAAACTCTAGTGAGTTAAACTATAATCCCTTAAACTCCGATTCAGAAATGATTGAAATATAAATTGAAGATCCTGCACATGTTGAGTGGGAGAAACATCAACAAATTACTAATATTGGAGAACAAACCATAGTTATTGAAATATCAGAGTCTGATCAAACTCTGAACAACTCAAAATCTAAAACCCTAAACTCTGATCAATCAAATACTGAAACCATAAACACTGATCACTCAAACTCTGATCATTCAAACTCTGAGTACATAAACTCTGAGTCATCAAACACTGATAGAAGCACAACTTCAGGGGGATGATCATCATTTACAGAAGAATCATTCTATGAAGGCACAAATCATGGGGGCACATCTAGTTCAAGAAATCTTCCACATCCAATAAAATGGATGAAAGATCACACATCTGACTTAATTATTGGTGATCTAGAAAGTGGAGTACAGACACGAAAAGCTACTCAGAATAAATGTCTAATTCATAGTTTTCTTTCTCAGACAGAACCAAAGAAGGTTGAAGATGTTTTGAAGGATGCAGATTCGGTTACTGCAATGCAAGAAGAATTAAATGAGTTTGAGAGAAATGAAGTTTGGACCCTAGTTCCAAGGCCAAAGAATAGATCAATTATTAGAACAAAGTGGATTTTTAAAAACAATACAGACTCTGATAGAATCATTACTAGAAACAAAGCAAGACTAGTTGCCAAAGGTTACTCTCAACAGGAAGGTATTGATTATGATGAAACCTTTGCACCAGTAGCTAGACTTGAAGCAATCAAAATTTTTCTTTCTTATGCTGCACACAAGAAATTCAAGGTCTACCAGATGGATGTTAAAAGTGCATTTTTAAATGGAGAACTTGAACAAGAGGTTTATGTTGAACAACCACCCGGCTTTGTCAATCCAAAATATCCAAATCATGTCTACAGACTGGATAAAGCCTTATACGAACTCAAACAAGCACCAAGAGCCTGGTATGAAACTCTGGCTCAATATTTACTTGAAAGTGGTTTTATAAGAGGTACAATTGATAAAACCTTGTTTTATAGAACTCAAGGTAAGGATTTATTATTAGTTCAAATATATGTTGATGATATTATATTTGGTTCCAGTAATGAGAAACTCTGTAAAAGATTTTCAAAGCTAATGCAGTCTAGGTATCAAATAAGTATGATGGGAGAATTGATTTATTTTCTAGGGTTGCAAGTAAAACAGACCGAGGAAGGAATTTTCATAAATCAGTCCAAATATACAAAGAATCTACTAACTAAGTTTTAAATGCAAGACTCTGCATCTGCAACAACTCCAACGGCTACTGCAACAAATCTTGATCAAGACACTAGAGAGCCTGTAGATATTACAGTATACAGAGACATGATTGGATCACTTCTCTGTTTGACTGCAAGTAGACCAAACATTATATTTGCAACATGTCTTTGTGCTAGATTTCAGGCAAATCCAAGGGAACCTCGTTTGATTGCTGTTAAGATAATTTTCAGAAATCTCAAAGGCACCATTAATCTTGGCTTATGGTATCCTAGAGAGTCTGATTTTAAATTAATAGTCTATTCAGACGTTGGCTTTGCAGGATGCAAAATTGATAAGAAAAGCACAAGTTGCAGCTGTCAATTTTTAAGAGGAAGAATTGTGTCATGGTTCAGTAAGAAATAGAAATATATCTCAACATCAACACTAGAGGCTGAATATATAGCTGCTCGAAGCTGTTGTGAACAAATCTTTTGGATGAGAAATCAACCGTTAGATTATGGTTTAAACTTTTCAAAAATTTCAATTTACTGTGATAATCAAAGTGCTATTGCAATGATAGGAAATCCAGTTCAACATTCTATGACAAAGCACATCAGTATCAAATATCACTTCATAAGGGAACATGTCATGGAAGGAACAATTGAAATGCATTTTGTTCCCTCAGATCAACAATTAGCAGACATATTCACCAAGCCCCTGTATGAAGCAACATTTACGAGATTGGTTTCTGAATTAGGAATGGTGACAAGTAGATCAACTCTAGATGGGAAATAGTAGACAATCAGAGTATATGATAAACTCTGTTAGAGTGTGGTAAACTCTGATGGAAATGAAGTTAACTCTGATCATCGGAACATCTAATCTCTGATCACAAGTTATCAGTGTTTATGGTAAACTCTGATTCAAATTTCATATGCTAAACTCTTATTGCTCTAAACTCTGATTTTAGTCTACATGTTAAACTCTGTTTAATTTAAACTCTATTTGCTTTAAACTCTGATTACATGATAAACTCTGAGATTTTATTTAAGATATCATATTTCATTTTATGATATCATAATTATTATTCTCTAATTGGACTAATCATAAGGGCGCGTGTGTCTCACATTGATCGATTCATTTTTTTTCATAGACACACACACACTTGCTGCATTTTTAGAATTGCACTACTCATTACTCTTCCAATTATTATATGGCACGTGTCCCACTATATACTATATGCAATTGAGAGGGAATAGTTTATTTCATATTTTTACTATCTACATCTTGTCTTCTCTCTTGTTTTCTCTAAAACCCTATTTTTTTTCAACCTGCTAATCTCTGTATTTCAATGGTATCTAAAGGTCATTCATTCCAAAACTATACTTTTGCTGCAACTAATTATATTTCCCTTTTGAATAAAACCGATTCACCTCAAGACTTTCATGTTATTCAAGATTTTTTGCAGAATAGCTATATTGGGTACACTCTTCAGGAACCTAGTAATTTCTCTGCTCAAACTTTACTTAAAATCTGGTCGACTGCTAAGTTCAACAATGATGGTGATAATGATGAGCCTATCATCACATTTAAATGCAATGAGACTCATTCAATAACTCCTGCAGTGGTTCGACAAGCCCTTCATCTTCCAGAAGTGGTTGTATATGATGATTTGGTTAATGATGAATAGATTAAGTAGTTCTTTCAAATAATAGGTTATGGTGGAAGCCTATCAAAATTGGGGAGTCTGACAAGGCCCCATTTAAGAAGAGAATTGAGCTTCTTCTTCGACTGCATTACAAGGGCTTTCACAGCTAAATGCACGAATTTTAATGTCATTCTGCAGCTGTCTCAATAGATTGAGTATTCTCTAACCCACAACTTGAATTTTAATTTTCCATATCTGACAATTAGGCAATTAGCTAGTAAAATAGATGATGATTCTCATACTATATATTTTGCTAGATTTCTACAGTTAATTTTTAGCCATTTATTGCGTGAAGTTAGTTTTGATAGTGATCAGAGTTTAGCTAGTTTTTGTATGAATAAAAGAATTTTTACTGATCTATCAAGAAAAGTTTCAAAGAAGGAGGCTGAAGGTAAACTTCCCAAACTTTTTTATCTCACATAGGTCAGGCGTCTCTTACATCAGAGAATGCCTACCATGTATGAGTGTAATTTTCTCTCTGTGAACATGGATCAAAGTTTAGCACCCTCTGATTCTAATCCAAGCCACCCACCAAACACTGATCAACAAACACAATTACCAACTTCTGCAGTCTCCTAAAAGACTGTAGTTGTAAAACAAACCACTCACCATCAAGGCACAAGGAACAAGAGAAAAGGAAAATCTATAAAGATGTCTTCTCAGAAAAGAAAGTTGGTTGATGAAAAGACTGATTCTAAGTAGAGTAATGAAGGTTTAGTCTTTCCTGTGAAGAAGATTGTCAAAGAAGGCTTCAGAAATTCCTCCTACACCCTTTATGAAGCCATTCACTGTCAATCCTATGCTAGAAGCCAAAAAGAAAAGGAGAAGATTGGTAAAGGCTACAATCTCTAAAGGTGTAAACTCTGAGGGCATAAACTCTGATGCAACAATAAACTCTGATAAAATCTTTAACTCTGATGTTATAATCTCTGATCAACCAAAATCTGCTCAACCTTAAGTGCTAAACTATGATGCTGTTATGAAGACTTCTGGTAATGTTCAAGAAAGCAACGAAGAGTCTCTGGATGATATAGTAGATTAGAATGCTGATGAGTATGGATTTACATCTGAATTTGAAAAAGGAACAACCCAGGCACTAGGACCTGCATTGCCTGACCAAATAAACAGTAACATTGGTGGAATTGAGGTAGATGGTGATGATGAAAATGCCAATAGAAAAGAAAATGATGAATTAGATGAAATGGATGATAATTCTCTTCATGTTAATCCTTTTACCAGTCCTATAATAACCTTTGAGAATGTTGATGTTACAAGTAAAGCCGCTCCTATGACAATCTCTGATTCTCCTGTTCAATCTCCAAAACAAATTATAAAGGAGATATCATATGAAAGAGTAAGGGAGTTTGTAGAATAAGTAAGGAATGAGATGGAAGCAAAGAAATGAAAATCAATCTCAGCATCTCCAAGTTCAAAGCTCTTTTCAAGAAAGAAGAAGAAATCAGTCTCTTTTGGCCAAGACCTACAAGAACCTGCCTCTCAAAGTGAGGTAGCAGTCAATGCAAGGTCAGGCACACAAGAACCTGTTGATCAAAGTTCAACAACAGCCATTGAAGATGAAGCAAGTGAAGCCAGCAGGAATTAGGGGTACAACCCACAAGAAATTTCAACTGAAAGGGATGAAGAAGTTGTTAATGCCCCTACCACACAAAAACCATCCGATCCAAGTTTGGATGCATGCACAACCTCTCTAAATGAAGATTCTGTTGTTGTTGATGCTGACAAGACAAACTCTAAGACCATTCCATTGGCAATCTCTGATGCTATCATGGTGCAATCAATTTCTGTACAGCCAATGGAGACACCATCCACATCAACAAAAACTCAAGGTATAAACTCTGACTTTTCTTCAGAATTTGCATTCTCTGATTGTATAAGTTCAGACTTTACCTTTCCTATTTTAACTGCTGGGATGACCATGAATAATCCTGAAAAGGGTATCCCTATTCATGTGACTACAAATATCCTTTCTCAACCACCTCTTATTTTTTAGGACATTATGTGTTGAGCCTTTCTAGTAAGTCTGAGGTAAAATGTGTGAAAAACTGAATTAATAATGAGAGGCAGACACTGGATCTGGCAAAAGGAGATATAGAATTGAGAAAGAAGTTAATTACTTCTAGTGAACAAAATCTAACTATTAAAAGTTATGATATGTGTGATGTGAAAAGTAATGAGATTACTTTAAAAGAAAAGAGTGATTTAGGATATTCTGTTACTTTTGCAGGTACTCAGAGTTTATCAGACACCAAAAACTCTGACTTACCAATCTCTAATAAAGCCATAAACTCTGATGGGGAGGACACAGACTTTGATGGGCCAATTTTTGCTGATGAAAAAGTTAAAGATCTGTCAATTCCCTTCACTCAGAGGTGCAACACAAAGAGATGGCCTGTTGATTTTTTTAATGCACATGAAAGGTTGAAAATGGATTATCCTGATTACATGGTGGTGGAAAAGCTAAAAGGAGAAATTGAAGCTACCTTCGATGTAGAAGGTATCAAAAGAGATTTAAGCTCAAAAGTAGAACCATCAAATGAAGTTCTTCTCAATTCACACAGACAATCCATCTGAGATATGTCTTGGAAATACATAAATGAAGAAATCTCTTGGCCACATGTTCATGAATTGATCAACAAAGCTGACAAGGAAATAAACTCCGAGGAGATGATTTTTTTTTTGAAAGCCACTACTGTGTTGTCCAAGGGACTTCACAATGAAGTCTGTGATATTAAAGAATCTGTCAACCAAACCACTGCATCTGTTCAAATTGCTGTTACAACATCTTAACATGCTCTGGAATTGAAGCTCAAGAATGTTTCAGCAAAACAGGATACTTTAGAAGTAAAGGTTGATAATCTTTCCAGCTCTGTCAATTCTATGCAGAACATGCTTCATACAATTGTTGAGATTCTCGTAGTAAGAAAATGCAATGATGTCAGAAAAGGGGAGAAAATGTATACATACAAATGCATGGAGGATGCTGTTCAACAAGATGACACACATGATGATGAAGATCAAGGGAGTCATTGAAGGATTTTGAGGCACAAACGCAGCGGAAAAACGTGAAAATTAATTACAAAAAAATATATATCGAAACCCTCCGTAGGATCCATGCAAAACAAAAGATTTAACTCAGAGATTAAGAACAAATACCTTAAAAAGATTTAAAAGTTCATCAATTGAAGATTAATGGAGATCCAAATCTTGTTTAATCACCACGTATCTCGCTCACATGATCTACGCTATACGGTATCCACACGAACACTTTTCATGAAGGATTGATCTATACTAGCACCCGAAAACTGCTTCTCTCTCTCTATCTTCCTCTTTTCTCAAAAGGGCTAGGGTTTTAGAAAAATATGTGTGTATAATTAAATCAGCCCATAAAGAGACTACATAGAGAGAGGAATAAGTTTTCTAATTATAATTAATACTAATCCAAAATTCCAAATTATTTAATTAAGTCTCACTTAATTAATTAATTACTAATTTTGGAATTAGTTTAAGTAATTCATTTATTCTATTAATATAATTAATTAAGTCATACTTAAATAATATCATAAATAAATTAAATTACTTGTTTAATTTAAATTCATAATTTAAATTATTTCTCCTTCAAGCATTCATTGTGTGTGACCCTGTAGGTTATTATTACGTTAACAACAATTTTAATATATAATTAAAATTAAAAAAAATGAGCGGCATCCAGTAATACATCATTGCTACTCAAGTAATAATAATAAAATCAGTTATTTGATTAAGTCTTTCAAGAATAATGTTCCATGTAATATAATCCCTTTAACCTTATATTATAGATCAAACTCGAGGCATATTTTGTGTCATCCTGCTCAATGTTTAATCCGGGTTTCCTTGATCAATGAGTAGATTATTAAACAAATCAACATTTGAGCATGACCATGCATTTTATAGTCTCACGCAATCAAGAGGCCAATAATATCACTCCTAAATAGGAAGGTTAAATCATTTATCTATCATTCATATTTCTCATACGATTCATAGTATACCCAATGTCCACCTTTATCATCATCCGGTTAAAGTTAACTTTTAGTATAATCAAAGTATATTAATTCTCGTATAGAAATATAATGATTTCAAGTCAGAGGATCATTACATCTTATCACAGTGAGAATTTCTTATGACACTTAATAACATGTAAAATCTCACGGCGGATCATTCCAGTGCCATTCATTGAGACATGCACTTATGTTTTTGGACTTTAGTATCACCATACATATGACCAATGAGATATGATCATCTGTAAACAAACATACTAGTCTTATTGCATTATTATTGTCCTTAAATAATAATACTCGACTAGGGAATTTTAGGAATGAGATACTATTCATATAATCTCATTTTTAAGTCACATACTTATAGATATATAATACGTATCAAAATTCCAAGGACATTTATTATGCTTTCAATTTATTAAGTAATAAATAAAACATAATAAACAGATAATAATCAATAAAATATAATCATTAATAATAAAATAATTTCTTTAAAATATAAAAGTAATTGTCTCTAGGGCACAATTACTAACAGTCATAAGGATGAAAAGCAAACTCTGAAGCAGCAAACTCTGATTGGATAAACTCTGACAACCTCTCAAACTCTGATGACATCAAAGTTTGAGATAATCTCTGACAAACAAACTCTGATAGATGTAGACTTGGAATTGGCAAAAAGGCTAGAAGAACAAGAAAAGCCTAAAAAGATTGAAGAACAAAATCTAAAAGAAGAAGAACTGGCTAGAAAACTCTTTGAAGAAGAAAATCCAGGAATGGATCCAGTTGCAGTAGAAGTAGAGTTAAAGAAGTCTGGTACTGACAATGCTCAAGTCCAGAAGAAAAGAAAGTATGTGAAGAAAGCTCCAATTCAAAGGAATGCACGTACTCAACAAAAGAAGATTGCATCTATGCCTGTCCAAGCCAAACCTCTTGATACTCCTACGCCAATTGCTTAGTCAAAGCCTACTCTAGAAATCTAAACTAGGTCAACTTCAAGAATCCAGTAAAAAGATTCAGCTAAATAAAAAACTCCCATTTCTATGTCAGGAACAACATTTCTCTCAGGCGGATCTAGCTTTGATGATGAGGAAGAAGAATAACAACAATCTCTGATCAGAAAGAAAAAGTATAATCTTCTGTGGACACAAACTAAAACTCTGACTCTCAATGCCAGACTTGGTAAAAATAAGGGTGGTATTGGTGATCCTCAAGCCAAAGTCTATTAGGGTGAAGCTAATACATTCAGAGAACCCTTCTCATTGAAAGACAAACCCGAGGAAGAATTATCTCAAGAACATTTGGACAGATTAATATATGTGAACATAGTGAATTATATTTTTGATGGTGCTCAAGCCAAGAAGAAGCTATTATATTTCTTAGAAAATGGGATAGTTTTGAAGATTGCTGAAGAAGATTTGATTCACAAAGCATCTAAAGAACTTGAACATGCTCTTTATCTCCTCAATGATGAAAATGAAGTTACTTCCAGGTGGGTAAAAATACTTTAAGGATTAATTAATGAAAAGAAGAAGAATGAGAGGCTGTTGATGATAAACTCTGAAGAATACAAACTTGGTTATTTGCTTGAAGATGGAACAGAAAAAGAAATGGTCAAAAGGGATGCAAAGGTAAAAATGATATTAGGTATTCATACACTTATACTAAATCCTGATGGATAAAAAGCCTGTTGCATTCCTCTAGATGATAGGATAGAGAGATCATCAATATATAATTTGAGAGCTGCATTTTTCAAGTTGATGACTCTTCTGATCAAATGAAAGAACTCAAAGAAAAGTTAATTGAATTACTGAAGATTGCTGAGAAGAAGCTGCTGGATAATTTTCTGAAAGAAGACTTCTCTTATAGAAGAATTTAAATCAAGAATGAAGATTCAAATTCTGATGCATTTGTCCATATTTCTGATATCATAAGTAAAATTTATGTTTTACTTCATAAAGCATAAATTTGGGGAGATTGTTAGGAAATAAACACAGATGCTGTCAGAGAATAACAGAACAAAGTTTATGCTGACATCATCAGAGATTAGGAAGATGTCAGTCAGAGTTTACTCTATCAGAGAATGACAACCAACATAGTTTACAATCAGAGTTTGTAAAGGAAACATAAAAATTAAAATTTGATTTGGATAGTGAAAAAGGAATTTGAATGCAAGTCTAAATTACCTTATTAAAACTATTTTTTTCATAATCTATTTTGTAATTGAATTGTAACTGTGTATATATAAACACAGACATAGGTTAACAATAATTGTAATATTGAAGATATATCTTTCATAACCTAGTAGCTCTTAAGAAGAGTGAATTTCTTGAAAAAGTTTTGTATTCAGTTCATTATCATTAATACAAAACAGTGTTTCTTTTTACATACTTGTGTTCATAATCGATTTACTTGATACTATTATATTCAACCCCCTTCTATAATAGATTATCATCTAGGCAAACAAAATAATTTTAATTATTCTTGATAATTAAAATATTATTTTAAATTAGAATAATCTACAAGAAAATATTAAAATTGTATCCAACCCCCCTTCTATAATCTTATATAGGGACCAACAATTGGTATCAGACCCATATGATTGACGTACAAATCAAGATTCGTATCTCAGTGAAGCTCACAGTGCCGCGACTACTTGATAAATTAATTTAATTTATAATTTTAAATTTAGATAAATTTATTTTATAAATTTTATTTAAATAAATTAATTTTATAAATTTTATTTAAATGATTTTATTATTTAAACTTGAAAATTTTTATTTTGTAAGCTTAATTTAAATAAATTTATTAAATAAATTTATTCTCTAAATTTAAATAGATTTACTTTTAAAATTTAAATTTGTTTAAATAAATTTATTTTATAAATTCAAATTTAGATAAATTTATTTTATAAATTTTATTTAAATAAATTTATTTTATAAATCTTTAAATGAGTTTATTATTTAAACTTGAAAAAGTTTATTTTATAATTTTAATTTAAATAAATTTATTTTATAAATTTAAATTAAATAAATTTATTCTCTAAATTTAAATAGATTTCATTTTAAAATTTAAATTTATTTAAATAAATTTATTTTATGAATTCAAAGTTAGATAAATTTATTTTATGAATTCAAAGTTAGATAAATTTATTTTATAAATTTTATTTAAATAAATTTATTTTAGAAATTTAATTTAAATTAGTTTATTATTATTGGGTCCCGAAGTATCATAGAAGGGCGATTGAATACGATACTCACAATAATTTAAATTCTTTTCTTGAATTTGCGGATAAATAAATTATTGCTTCAGAGTGGGTTTGACCATTTGTAGTGTTTAGGTGAACTGCCAGCTAATTTTCTGTGTGTCCGGATAAATCAATTAGGTTCAAGAAAATTAGCAAGTAATTTAATGAGACAAGTTTCCGGGAATATGTATTTCGTATATAAACCCAGAGGGGTGCTACACCCAGTTAAAAATATAACTGATTTTCAAAGAACAAATTAGTTCTTTGTTACTAATACAAAAATATTAGGCTCAGTTCCTATACAAATATATCTAAATTAGTACAAGAAAAAACTGAGTCTGTAGGGAGTGATATCTAGGAGCCCTGAGCATTTTTCATTAAAGAACCGGGTCCTAATATCTGACCAGGAGCAAGTTATGGGTGTGTATAAATTAACTCTCTTGCCCCGGCCATGGCAGTGGCTCTCTACATTTTTTGTGTGTTGCAGAAGAAGACTCCTTGAATAATTGGTGTAGACTTTAAATCAATAAAGTGGGGCCGTTTGGGGTTCTTTAAACTTAAAATAAGTTACTTATTTCATATTTTTTTACATTTTTTAAAGACAAATATTTATTTTAGAATTTTAAAACCAAATATTATCTTCAAAATAAAAAATAAGTTACTTATTTTCAGAAAAAGTACATGCATACCTACTTTTTCTAGAAATAAGGGCTTATTTTCAGAAAAAATGGGGAGCCAAACACCCCCAGTAGCTGCTGTAATTTGATTGGCTGAGGGATGTGTGGGGCCAAGAAATATTTGTTGTGCCTCAATATTTTGTGGCGCCTTAATTTTTTATTGCGCTTGTGAAAGTTTAGTTGCGCCTGAATGATTTTCATTGTCAAAGTGCGATTTAGTCACTGCACTTTGACTCTCTATTCATTCCTTGATTGAAGTTCCTCAACTTCCATTTCTTGTATCAAAGTCTTGTCACATTACACCCTGTACCCTGAGTTGTTTCCGTTCTTCGAATGTAGTTCAGAAACTTTCACTTTTCGTACCAAGGTTGTGACACTTTGCACCCTGCACCCTTTGAGCTGTTTAGCTGTTTGGCTGTTAGCTGTTTAGCTGTAGCCTCTACAAATCACTTTTTGTACCTTAATAAATAACCGTTCTTTCCAAGTACGTTCTTCAACTTAACAATTCTTCTATAGTTAATACTCAGATTCCTTTCACAAACTGCTGATGCCTAGTGCAACTGGTCTGATTCACAGACGACTAACTTTGATCCAGGTCTTCGTATTATAGCTTTACTTGCATTGTTAAGTTTGCAGCAACTTCATTGCTTCGAACACTGACTATCAATAAACACTGTAACTTCACTGGAATCTTTTCTGGTACATAGACAACCTCTCCATTACTACCACAATCTTTAATACTTCATTCTCTGTTCTTCACTGACGCTTAAACATACAAATGAACTTCTTTCAAAGAGTATAACTCCAATACTATAGTTGTCTTCTTAATCCTTTGTCTTTATCATGACTTCAATTCTTCTAGATTCCTATACTCCGAACACTGTCTATCTTCAATCAATGCCTTTACACTGAAATCTTCTTGTGGCATTTCTATACTGAATCTTCAACACTTCTGAAACCCTGAAAGTCTTTACACATTATTCTTCACTGAGGCTTGAACATATTAATGAACTTCTTTCAGTGATCTGTATTAGACTTCAAAACTTCTTCTAATGTCTTGATTCACTGTATCTGCCTTGTCTTCATTTCTTCCTGATTTCTGTGTAGACGTAGTATTATTTACTTGTCATATTCTAGTGTTGAGTTATCATGATTACTATTCATACAGCTTCGTAATCTCACCAACAATCTCCCCCTATTTGATTGTTAAACATAGCAAACAAATCTTATAGAGAGGATAACTCAACTAACACCTAGAAAAAGTAATCATCCGGGACTTGTAAATAATGCTACTGGTTTTTCTGAATTAGATACTGCATTTCTAGAATTCTTGTGTGATTGAAATGAAAGATGTATGTTCCTCTTACACTGAACTGATATTCATGTAGTATCATCTTCATTTCTGTCTGTTTGAGCTTTCTCTGCTTCAAAATCCTTCATAGTTTGAACTTAAAGAACTTATCATGAACAGAGCTTCATAAGAATTAAAATTCTTGGGAACGTCTTCAATAACACATAGAACATTGCTCAAGTAATGTTCTCCCCCTGAGAATGTGATTCTTTTTCTTTTTCTTGTCTAAATTCTCCCCCTAAGGATATTACCTTCTACATGATACGAAGATAAGACTTTATTAACTTCTCATCCTTTTTCTTCCTATAAATTCTCCCCCTTAGTTGAGGAATCCTTCAATGGACCATCTTTTGAATGGTTTGTCTTCCAAAGAAGGTTATCGTCTGTCATTGATTGGGAAAATATAGTAGCTTTTCTTTCAGAAGTAGCATGTAGCAAGGGTAAGTGTTTGGTCTATGGTTTCCTCACTTCTACTATGTTCTGTTGGTGTTTACACTAAAGTGTCGAGCACTTTGAAGTGTTTCACTCTTTCTCTCCCTATCTCTCACTCAAGTGTATCTCTCCCTCACTTTCACTTAAGTGTTTCTCTCTCTCACTTTCACTCTGCATCCAAATATAGCCTTCTGTACCTGCAAGTGAAATCTGTCAATTCATATATTCCCAATACCTGATTCATCAGAATGAACTGAATCACTATCAAGTGGAGAATTGCCTTGTAGAGGTGTTCTTGATCTATCATGCATAAGCACTGTCTCAGCACTAGACTCAATAGCATTTGCTAAATCACTGTCTAGTGGAGCCTCACCTCTTTGAGATGGGTTATCCCAAGATATTAATATCTGTTAGGGAATCCATCCATGTTCTCTCAAGGAGTTGCCTCACACCTTCTCCGTAAACGGGAGGTGGACATTCCTTTTCAGGATCTAGAAATGTTACTTCCAGGAGGGTCAACGTAGTAGACAATGTAATAAATGGCAATTTAGAGTGTACGTTTCCCTCGTAACCCTATGACGGGAGTTTGTGTAATATACCCTACTTGACTCATCCGAAGAATTCTTGTCAAGAAGTTGCCTCTCAAGCACAGATAAATCTGAACAAGAGATCTCCCTTTCGGGATGCAGAAGATTAACTTCTGTTTGAGGTAGATACCTTGGAAAATGTAATGTATGGCTAGAGTCCGTATCTTCTCTGAATGCCTATACCTCACACTGTGCACGTCTTGCAATGTGTTCCTAGAATATTTCTGTTTAGGTTTACCATCAGCGTGAGTGCCAGTAGTGTGCTTGACTCATTACTAGATAATCTGGATGACGAGCGAATTTCAATGGACTCACCATGTTGAGAGAATGATTCCAGAGACAGTTTTATTGCCTTTTTAGCTCTGCATCCTTTTGAGAAGATGCATATGAGCTTACAGTTACCTCAGTTATATACTACTTTTCTACTCCGGAAGTAGAGCTGTGGGTGCACTTCCGACTTCATCCTTATTTGCTCCATCATGTGCAGTTTCTCCCTTATCAACCTCTAACTTACAAAGTTTCCTTATATCTCCAAGGGTTAATATATGGAAGTGGATGAATGAGTGTTTGGTATTATGGCCTGGGTAAGAGATTTATGGGTTTTCAACCTCTTGGTCAGCTTCTGAAGCCAGTGGGGGCTAAGCGGAAAAAAATCAATCAAGATTAAAAGATAATCACTTTAACATTCCAAAATATATTTTTCATCCTAAAGAGAAGGAAAAATATATGAAGGAATGGTAAACGATTGCTTTAAAGCACTTTTAGTAAAAGAGTTTTATCGGTTCTAAAGGTTTATCATTTAAGAACATGATACCAATAGAAATTTTCTTTAAGATACTTATCCCATAATAAAATGCAGGAAAGTGTATCAGAGAAAAATTCTATCTCTTATGAATTTCTTATAAGGCAAACTTCCCATAATAAAACGCGGGAATTTATACCAAAGAAGAAATTCAACTCTCTTACCAAATTTTATCTCAATAAAATGACTCTTTTCCTTTATAGCCTAGCACTGTACATTTTGAAAACAGTTTTGCGAAACATCCTTATCAGATAGAGGACTATGATTTTCTGACTCATAATGCAATTATAATTTACATAATTTTCGTCTACCTGATAGTGTCCCCGACTTCAAATAAAAACATGACAATTGGGGTTGGATGTATGCTTAACATTACAGTACTAGGCCTTCAAAGCAACAATCACTGTTTTGGTACTTTGATTCAATGTGAAACATACATTGAAACAAGTATTAAAAAAATCATTTTACAAGTGATTGGTACCTCGAAGTTAAACACAATTTCTCCGAAAAAATAACAGTCACAAAGTTTCTGCCACTTTATAGGAAAAATTAAGAGAGAAAAAGTTTTGTAAGATAAAACTTTTAAAACTAGCTTTTGGGAGAGGATAAAAGATTTTGAGATTTAAAGAAAAATTATCCTCAAGAATAGTTTCATTCACACCCTAGGATTTAGAAATCAAAGTAGGGCTGTAAATCAAATAATTTTCAAAAGAGAAGTTTTGAAAAAGAATTTTAATGTTTTATTTTCTGAAACTGAAAGAAAAATGAATGTATCTTTGAATAAGACATTTTGAAAAAGAATCAGATAAGAAATTCTTTTTATTACATTGAAGTTTACAATTCAGTTAAAGAAAGAAAACTAATAGTAATACTCATGTAATACTAAACAGTTATCACAGACATGCATATATAAATCAAATAACATGGCACTTATTTAGTAGAACAATAAGTATTAAGACATATTTTTATTATTAGTGATTTTCAGATAAGTAACATGTATTATCACTAATATTAAAAATATCACAATTAATTGTGCGGAAATATTAACAAAATATTATTATTTGATAATTATCAATAATTTCAAAATGCAAGAAATTATGCCTCTAATATTTATCATATCAGAATTATGAAACTAATAAACATTGAATTGCTTCAATTCATAATTTTAATAAGATAAAATAATTTCGCTAAATACTAAATATTCATTGGATTGAATATTAGTATTTAACTTCCTACACTATATCTAATAATTGTCACTCTAGCATATTACTATTATACTCATAACAATTATTATTGATATACGTAAGCTCGAGAAAATAGTTGAATAGAAATTCATAAGTCCTTTAAATATTAACATTTAATGCTTGTGATCCTTATTGCAACTTCTCACAAATACAATCAAATTTAGAAATATTTCCAAGTATATAAAATATTGAGAATTTTATACACATAACTTAGAAAATACTTCGTCTTCCAATATTAGTGAGTTTTGAAATATGCATTATTTATTTAGAACATAAATTCTAAATATTATCACTAATATCAAAAGTATCACAATTATTTATAATAAAATATTTAAAAATATCAGAGCAAAATATCAGAGCAATTAAGTAAGATATCATTGACTAATATTCATCAAATATTTAACATACAAATAATTATGCTACTAATTTATGCTAGAAAATTTAACTACCACTTATGCATATAACAATGTAAGCATAATAATTAAATTAGTAGCAATAAGTACGAGGTACTGAATTTAAAATAAATTCAGAAGTCCTTTAAATATAGACGATTTAATACTTGTGAACTCATTCAAGAATTCCTTGTAGATGGGATTTTCAATAAATATGCATATAAATAATATCCCAAGTTCACTAACCAACTTCGACAAAATGAATTCATCAAGTTGTTTAACAAATATCTGCAAGTTATTCTACTAAGGACAACTCTCGAAAGAAATGATACCTTGTGTCCACGAGCTTGTTCCTTAAGTGGTGTGGAGAGATCAACAAAGTTGTTGGAGTTGAAGCGGTTTCTTTGTCTAGAAGATTAGAGCATCACATTCACTAGCTGCTTTAAGTTTAGCCTTTGCTACAACTATGTGTGTTGAATGCCTTCTCTCATTTCAACAAGAAATCAACTTCTTCCACGAAATTGACAGCTTCTAGGAATGACTTCCCTGTCTTTCTTACAACCTGCATCATCTATATCTATATAGCCAATTAGGTTAAACATATTATGTTCAGGGTACCTGATTCTAAGAATTGGTAATCCCCTAAGATATCTAACAATCCATAACTTAGCTAAAAGATAAGATTCTCTAGTATCCACTTGGAAACTTGAACATAGTCATATCGAGAATAAAATATATGGTCTTTATGCATAAGTAATGAGCTGATCATACCTCAATAGCTTGTCACTTCAATTAATATACCTGATTTGCCCTAATCAAGCTTAGTGGTTTGTTGGCAAGAAGTCTTAGCAGGTCTAGAATCTTCCAAATTGCGTATCTTCAAAAGATCCTTGACTTACTTTAATTGCCATCATTATTTTGAATTACTTATAATCCAAAAAGAACTGCAACTCTTCCAACATGCTCATCTTGTACCTACTCTACATTAACTTAGTAAAATATCTCTTGCACAAGTTTTGTTAGTAGACCCACATATAATATAATCATGGTATGCTAGCACATATATGAGATTGTGTGTGCCATGTATTCTAGAGAGATATATATGTATAACTACTCTAATATAAAATCATTTTCAAGTAATAAACTAGTTAGAGTGTTATACTATGTCCTTGATGATTTGCTTGAATCCCTAACTCTGTTAGGTCCTCATCTTGTTAGGCCCAATTGTTAGGTCCTAAAAGGATTAAGTCTCGTCACTAGTGCTTACTGTTTGATCTTGAAAGTCCCAAAGATTCTGTTTCCATCATCGTCGATGCCTTCTACTTTATAGTAACCTGTAGCAACCAGTTTGGCTTTGTCCCTCATAACAATGTCAATAACCTTCCAGTCTCTGAGAACCCTTACTGTACCAATTTTAGCTTCGACTTTAGTGATCTGGGTTCTAGCTTCAGTAGATTCTTCCTTCGAACTGATTGAGATCATTTTGCATTTGCAATCACCCAATCTGGATCAATCAATGCATCTTCACTATTCTTTAAGAAACTAAATGTTAGATCCTGAAAAATATATGTTCATTTTGATTAGCACTTCTAGCCTCTACTCAATAATCTGGTTTATTAAGAACTAGACTCCATGATTGACTTTGACTTCAAACCTTTTGTCTTGGTAGATATGTTCTTGATGTATTCCTTTGATCTTCATTGTTTTCAGTACGACTAGTAGATCCTTATTTTATTAGCTCCCCTAGAGTTGCTACTAGGATGTGTTGAAGACCCTTCACCTTTTCAGTGGATTCTATTAAAGTTCACGAGTTGTGTAGTTTCACTACCATTTTCACTAATAGGATCTGAATCATCATTATTATCGTTGATTCATTCTGCAACCTCAATTTCATCATCAGTATCTGAATTTGACTTTGATGGGATGTCAAAATTCAAAGATTCAGAATAGTCTTTCATTTGAATGCTTGGGACCTTGGTGTAGTAGGTCAAAACATTCAAAATTTTAATCACCTTCTGGTTTTACATCATTTATGCCTTGAAAGCTTTCGACTTCAATGAGTAGCCAAGGAAATTGTTCCATGAGCCTTAACTTCAAACTTGCCAAGATGCTCATCTAAATCTTCAGTAAATATCAATTTCTTCCAAACACATGAAAAAGTTTCAGTGTTTGCTTCTGGTTGGCCATTAACTCATATGATGTCTTTCACGATCTTTGTTGTTTAAAGTAGCATACTGTGTTAATTGCTTCATCTTCAAAGTACCTTTATCAGTGCAGAATTCATATAGAACTTCATGTTGGGTTCCGAGGCATAAAACGCAGCGGATTAAACGTAAATATAACGAAAAATTTCGGAACCCTAACGCAGGATCATGTATAAGATTGACAGATTATGGTGAAACGGAATCATACCTTTGTCTGGTCTTGACTTACACGAACTCAACGGAGATCCTAGCTTTCACGACTTGTGTCTTCCTCTCGAAAGCACCTCTATGGTATCCACACGAGCACCTTCAAGAACGTCTCACGATCTTGATTACGGAATGGATGTACTAGCCTCCTTTGATGATTTCGAATTCTGCCTCTGCCTTTTCTCTCTGCCTTTGCCGCTGCTAGGGTTCGTTTTTCTTAAAAACTTAATGCCTATTAACCCTACATTATCTATTTATAATGGTTGGTTAATAGGCCCATAATAGCAACCCATAACAACAAAGCCTAACCCATGTAGGTTTAGGATAATAAAACCGAATTTTATTATTTAATTAATAACTAAGTCACACTTAATTATTAAGGGCAGAATTCAAATTCGAATTCGAATTTATATTATTTTAATTAATTAAGTCTCACTTAATTAATATAATAAAATTCAAATAATCATCAATTAATTTAAATCTATAATTTAAATTAACTATTCCTCTAAGTACTCTATGTGTGTGACCCTATAGGCTATTATTTAATTAGCAATAATTTTATTCTCCAATAAAATTATAAACAATGAGCGGTATCTAGTAATACATCATTGCTACCCAATTAAATAATAATTAAATCGTGATTCGATAAAACCTTTCGTGATTTATGTTTCCGTGTAATATAATCCCTTTAACCATATATATTATAGATTAAACTCGAGGCATGTATTTAGTCATCCTCTTCAACATTTAATCCGGGTTTACTTGATCCATGAGTAGACTATGAAAACAAATCATTATTTGAGCACGGCCATGCATTTTATAGTCTCACTCAATCAAGAGGCCAATAATATCTCTCCTAATTATAGGAGGGTTAAATCCTTTATCTATCATTCATATTTCTCATACGACTCATGATATACCCGATGTCCACTTTTATCATCACCCGGTCAAAGGTAACTTTTAATGTAGTCAAAGTATATTAATCCTCGTATAGAAATATAATGATCTCAAGTCAAAGGATCATTACACCATTATCACTGTGAGTCTTTCTTATGACTTTATTAAACATGAAGAATCTCACTGTGGGTCTGTCCAGTATCATGTACTCCTACATGTACCTATGTATTGACTTTAGTATCCCCATACTTATATCCAATGAGATGTGGTTATCAGTCAAACAACATACTAGTCTATTTATGTATTATTATTGTCCTATAATAATAATACTCGACTAGGGACATTTAAGAATATGATATATTATATAATCTCAAGTTCAAGTCATGTACTAAACTATACAATGTGTATCATGATTCTAAGGACATTTATTATGCTTACAAATATATCGCAGTAATTAAAGTCATAATAAATATGTTTATTAAATAATCAATTGACATAAAGGCTTATCAAAGTAAACATTGTATTGCCTCTAGGGCACCTACACCAACAATCTCCCACTTGCACTAGAGCCAATCACCCATGTATCTAATACCCATGGAACTAGTGTGACCGTCGTGCTTCTTCTGCGACAAGCCTTTGGTCAGTGGGTCTGCAATGTTATCATTTGTGTGCACTTTACATATGTGTATGTCACCCCTTTCATTAATCTCTCGAATGAGGTGATATCTCCTGAGTAAGTGTTTGGTTCGGGAGTGAGCTCTAGGTTCTTTAGCCTGTGCAATGGCTCCATTATTATTGCAGTATAGATCAATGGGATCTACGATCGATGGAACCACTCCCAAATCAGGTATGAATTTTCGAATCCAAACAGTTTCCTTAGCCGCTTCACAAGCTGCAATGTACTCAACCTCCATTGTAGAATCAGTTACTGTTTCTTGTTTTGAACTCTTCCAACTTACAGCACCTCCGTTTAGACAAAACACAAAACCAGACTGTGATACAGTATCATCCCTGTCTGTTTGAAAACTTGCATCGGTGTAACCTTATACAACCAGTTTTTCCTCTCCTCCATACACCAAGAATGAATCTTTAGTCCTTTTCAAGTACTTTAGAATATTCTTGACAGCCGTCCAGTGACCTTCACCTGGATTAGATTGGTATCTGCTCGTCATGCTTAAAGCATACGAAACATCTGGGCGAGTACATACCATCGCATACATGATGGATCCAATTGCTGAGGCATATGGAACCTTACTCATGCGGTCCTTGTCATCCAATGATTTCGGACACTGATCTTTAGAGATCGTTATCCCTTGAGACACGGGGACATATCCCCTTTATGCATTTTGCATACCAAAACGATGCAAAACCTTATCGATGTATGTACTCTGACTTAGACCGATCATCCTTCTAGATCTATCCCTATAGATCCTCATTCCTAGAATGTAGGATGCTTCTCCTAAGTCTTTTATAGAGAAGTTACTCCCTAACCAAATCTTAACAGCCTTGAGAGAAGGTATGCCATTCCCCATTAGTAGTATGTCATCGACATATAGTACTATGAATGCCACATGGCTCCCACTAACCTTCTTGTAAACACAAGGTTCATCTTCGTTTTGAACAAAGCCATACTCTTTGACTGTTTCATCAAAACGGATATTCCATCTCCTAGAGGCTTGCTTCAATCCATAAATGGATCGACGTAATTTACATACCTTGCTAACATTCCTTGGATCGACAAAACCTTCAGGTTGTGTCATGTACACATCCACATCCTCTTCAAGGATTCCGTTAAGGAAGGCTGTTTTGACATCCATTTGCCAGATTTCATAATCATGGAATGCTGCAATAGCAAGCAAAATCCTTATGGACTTGACCATAGCCACTGGTGAGAAAGTTTCATCATAGTCAATACCATGAATTTGTTTGAAACCTTTTGCAACCAGCCTTGATTTATAGGTCTGAACATTTCCATCCATGTCAGTTTTCTTCTTAAAAACCCATTTGCACCCTATGGGTTTTACCCTTTCAGGTGGATCAACCAAAGTCCATACTCGGTTTTCGTACATGGAATCCATCTCGGATTTCATGGCTTCTAGCCATCTCTTAGATTCTGGACTGTTCATAGCATCTTGGTATGTGAGAGGCTCATCTTCATCTATGAGCATCAAATCACCACATTGAGTCAAAAGAAATCCATATCTCTCTGGCTCATGGCGAATTCTACCAGTTCTACGAACAACCTGTGTTTGTTGAGCATTATCATTATCCTGCTCATGTTCCACTTCAGGTTCAATGCTATTTTGTGGTTCTCGATCTTCATCGAGGTCTATAGTTCTCCCACTGTTTCTTTTGGAAACAAAATCTCTTTCCATGAAAACAACATCTCGAGCAATAAACACTTTCTGCTCAGAAGGACTAAAAAAATAATACGCCTTTGTTTCTTTAGGGTATCCCACAAAATTGCACTCTTCAGATTTAGGTCCAAGCTTGTCAGATACCTGACGTTTCACAAACGCCTTGCATCCCCAAACTTTCATAAAGCTCATGCCTGACCGTTTCTTCTCCCATATCTCATATGGAGTCTTTTGAACCTTCTTAGTAGGAACACGGTTAAGTGTGAAAGCCGCTGTTTCTAGAGCATAACCCCAGAAACTAATTGGAAGATCTGCATGACTCATCATCGATCATACCATGTCCAACAAGGTGCGATTTCTCCTCTCTGAAACTCCATTCCATTGAGGTGTACCTGGCGGAGTGAGTTGTGATACAATACCACACTCCTTTAAATAATCTTTAAATTCTGTGCTCAAGTATTCCCCTCCACGATCAGATCGTAAGATTTTAATACTTGCACCTCCGCCAATTTGCTTCTCTACTTCAGCCTTGTATTCTTTGAACTTTTCAAAAGAATCGGATTTATTCTTCATAAGATTTACATATCCATATCTACTGAAATCATCAGTTAATGTTATGAAGTAGTAGTAGCTTGCTCAGCCCTCTTCTTCTTCAGATCCTCCAAGTAAACTGAACAGTTTCTCTTCCAGTGACCAGTTTTCTTACAGTAGTGACATTCACCCTTAGCGACCCCACCTTTAGGCTTTAAAGCTTGTTTAGGACCTGACTTTGGCTTGGGTGTAGAATCAGAACCTGTCTTCTTCTTACCCTTCCACTTGCCTTTCCCTTTGGCCTTACCTTTATTGCCCACCATCAGTATGGGAGCAGGTTCAGCCGTCTTCATGTTGGTCTTATATGTTCTCAACATAGCCAACAATTCAGTAGGTGTTTTGTCAAATTCATTCATGTTGTAGTTTATGATAAACTGGGTGAATTTGTTGTTCAAAGAATTCATGATTAGGTCAATACCAATTTCCTGAATAATCGGGAAACCCAAAGTATCAAGATACTCAATGTAACCAATCATCTTCAGAACATGTGGGCTAACTGGTTCACTTGCCCCTTGTTTGCAATTAAAAAGTGACTTGCTCGTGTTGAACCTTTCTTGACGAGTTTGGCTTGCAAACATGCTTTGCAAGTGCTCATAGATAGTATATGCATCCATATGCACATGCTGTCTTTGAAGCTCAGCACTCATAGTTGCCAACATAAGACATGCAACATCAGTTGCATCATTCTCATCCTTTGTATGGGCCGCTCGTTCCTCAACAGTAGCGCCCTCAGGAAGGGGACCTGCTTGAGGAATATCAATGACATGAAGCTTGCGCTCCTGCCTGAGGACAATCCTCAAATTCCTCTGCCAGTCTAGGAAGTTGTTTCCTCCTGTCAGCTTGTCCTTCTCAAGGACAGATCGTACGGATAGTGTGTTTGTGTTGTTTGTCATTACTTGGTATCTACAATGATGATAGCACAAAATAAACATTAGATTGTCTGAGTTATTTATTATGTTCAAATGATTATGATACATTCATAATATATCTCCCACTATTTTTATCAAATCAATAGCCCTTACTATTAATTTGGAAAGTATATCCCATAATTCTTTCTAGTGAGCCAAGATCCATATTTCGTCATGTCTTAAGTCAACCACTGGAAGTCCTTAAGAATGATTATTTAGGTAGACAACATTTGTCAATTATATCATATATAATTCTTGGATAGTTTGGTGAGCAACGATTGATCTTATCTATCTAATAGATTTTTAACCAAACTCTATGCTTCTAAGTTCATAATGGTTGAATATAACCGTTTACTTTCACCTTATTATGACGACTCAGTTAAGTTTGACCCAATGATACAACGGCCGAATATAACCGTTTATATTCGTCGCATCTCACCACGATAGATAGGAGTCCCCTGCCACTGACAGTCTTTCCCCTAATCGATCTAGGATTTGATGAGTGTTCATTCATTGGAAAGCATCCGATTAAAACTTAATATTTTGTTAAGGGGTTTAGAAAATTTACGACGATCATGATCACATCATGAAGAGATCCTCAATTTTTCCTTGAACTAAATATTTCAAATTGACATCTTAAATTGTTCATTTCCCAGGTAGATGGAGGATACCAGTGGTCACACTTACAACCCATCAGCCTTACGAATACGCATATCCGTTTTTGTCAAAAAATCCCAATTATAGATATCAAAATCCATATTCAATTCCGTGTTTTAAAAATCCATATTTCATAAACACAAGAATCTCATGATCGTTTGTTAATTTTAAAATCTTAAATCGTTACAGATTTTATCTTGTTTAGCATGGCAAGCATGGCATGGGTGACGTATCTAATACATGCATACATCATTAATCTAATTAAAGCATGCATCTTCTACTCTACACATACATTCATACATCAATATGTAAAGTGCAGTATGTAAATGTGCTTGGTTATGGCCCCTTTCCTATGTGATCCTTTCGAGCTAATGAAAGGATCAAAGTCAATCTATGGTGGTGAAATATAAATACAATTACATGTCTTCATTCTTCTTGTATCCATTGGTGCTTGCTCCTCTTCTTGGATCATCCTTCAATCTTCAAGTACATTACATGGAATAATTGAATACAACCTATACTAATGTACTTACATAAGAAAACTCGAGTTACATTCGAGGTTAAACAATTACAAGAATGAAGAAAACGACATGCAAGTCGTATTTATAAAACCAAAACCAAAACCATTAATCTAGGGGTCTAAGGGCCATAACCAGCACCATGCTCAAGTACACAAAATAAAATATTGCGGGGTCCGGGGGCGGCAGCCCCTGGGCGGGGGTTCGGGGGCGGCAGCCCCCGGGCGGGGTCTGGGGGAGGCAGCCCCCAGCTGGGGTCAGTCCTATTCAGAAATCATCAATTTCTGAACTACAGATCATATCTGTTGGCCTTTTTCCCCACTGCAATCTATACAGTCCATCAGAGTTTACTGCTAAACTCTGATCAGCACAGTCCATCAGAGTTTACTGCTAAACTCTGATCAGCACAGTCCATCAGAGTTTACTGCTAAACTCTGACCATGCTCTATACTCTGACCTGACCATCAGAGTTTATTAAACTCTGAGTGAGTCCATCAGAGTTTGTTAAACTCTGACCCAGCTCTATATTTCATAAACTCTGATCAGACACAGATTATACATTCTCTAACAGTTACATATTGGCAGAAGCATAGCAGTCTCATAACAGGCATGGCAGTCTCATAACAGATTATGACAAAGCAGTAGCATGGCATGGCAGTCACCAAAACAGGCATGTATGCATCAAATACATAAAACACGTAACCAAATCAGTCCCTTATACACGTAGCTCTGATGCCATTGTTGGGTTCCGAGGCATAAAACGCAGCGGATTAAACGTAAATATAACGAAAAATTTCGGAACCCTTACGCAGGATCATGTATAAGATTGACAGATTATGGTGAAACGGAATCATACCTTTGTCTGGTCTTGACTTACACGAACTCAACGGAGATCCTAGCTTTCACGACTTGTGTCTTCCTCTAGAAAGCACCTCTATGGTATCCACACGAGCACCTTCAAGAACGTCTCACGATCTTGATTACGGAATGGATGTACTAGCCTCCTTTGATGATTTCGAATTCTGCCTCTGCCTTTTCTCTCTGCCTTTGCTGCTGCTAGGGTTCGTTTTTCTTAAAAACTTAATACCTATTAACCCTACATTATCTATTTATAATGGTTGGTTAATAGGCCCATAATAGCAACCCATAACAGCAAAAGCCTAACCCATGTAGGTTTATGATTAAAAAATAAAACCGAATTTTATTATTTAATTAATAACTAAGTCACGCTTAATTATCAAGGGCAGAATTCAAATTCGAATTCGAATTTATATTATTTTAATTAATTAAGTCTCACTTAATTAATATAATAAAATTCAAATAATCATCAATTAATTTAAATCTATAATTTAAATTAACTATTCCTCTAAGTACTCTATGTGTGTGACCCTATAGGCTATTATTTAATTAGCAATAATTTTATTCTCCAATAAAATTATAAACAATGAGCGGTATCTAGTAATACATCATTGCTACCCAATTAAATAATAATTAAATCGTGATTCGATAAAACCTTTCGTGATTTATGTTTCCGTGTAATATAATCCCTTTAACCATATATATTATAGATTAAACTCGAGGCATGTATTTAGTCATCCTCTTCAACATTTAATCCGGGTTTACTTGATCCATGAGTAGACTATGAAAACAAATCATTATTTGAGCACGGCCATGCATTTTATAGTCTCACTCAATCAAGAGGCCAATAATATCTCTCCTAATTATAGGAGGGTTAAATCCTTTATCTATAATTCATATTTCTCATACGAGTCATGATATACCCGATGTCCACTTTTATCATCACCCGGTCAAAGGTAACTTTGAATGTAGTCAAAGTATATTAATCCTCGTATAGAAATATAATGATCTCAAGTCAAAGGATCATTACACCATTATCACTGTGAGTCTTTCTTATGACTTTATTAAACATGAAGAATCTCACTGTGGGTCTGTCCAGTATCATGTACTCCTACATGTACCTATGTATTGACTTTAGTATCCCCATACTTATAACCAATGAGATGTGGTTATCAGTCAAACAACATACTAGTCTATTTATGTATTATTATTGTCCTATAATAATAATACTCGACTAGGGACATTTAAGAATATGATATATTATATAATCTCAAGTTCAAGTCATGTACTAAACTATACAATGTGTATCATGATTCTAAGGACATTTATTATGCCAACAAATATATCGCAGTAATTAAAGTCATAATAAATATGTTTATTGAATAATCAATTGACATAAAGGTTTATCAAAGTAAACATTGTATTGCCTCTAGGGCACCTACACCAACACTTCATTCGCGAAATTCAGTTCCATTATCTGACTTCAAAGTTCTCACATCTTACTTTGCTTCTAACTTGATCTTCCTGATGTGATCAATCACCATCTGTGACATTTTCTTTGTTGAATGCATGAACAACACCAACTTGTAACTAGGGTTGTCACCAACTACCACTAAGCATATTTCTTCCATGACATAATTTGCTTCAGTGTGATGTTTTCATTGACTTCCCTATATGACATACGTCAAAATGTCCTTCTGGATAGAATTCCATAAGAAGCAGTCCTTTTACCAATTTCATCTTTATCGTAGAATCCATTGTCTTGTTCACCAAGTGTGAAAGCTTCATATGCCATAACTAACTCTTTACTGATGAAGCATTACTGGAAAGTTCACTTCACCTTTGCATACAAAATCCATGTCAGCTACGAACAAATTTTCTCACTCCCAATTGAGTGAGCTACCAACCTTCTTGTTTGAGATCAAACACTTTCCCTTTTCAATGCTTTTCCAGAAAACCCTTGACAAAGAATTCCCTAGTGCCTTGTCGATAGTGCTTAAGTCCTTCAACAAGAAAGATGCTTCGACTGATGACAATTCCAAAAATCATTATAGCCAAATCTCTTGTACATCCTTTGCTGTCATCTCCAAAGGTTGCCGTTGGGTAGGCTTCTCAACCAATTGTGATATTAGATCTTTAATCTTAATCATATGCCTCAAACAATAAATGTCACGAAGTCACATAACCTTTGCCTTTAGTTACATACTCTGCAAACACAAATGATTAAGCTTCTTGGTACTCAACTTCAATTGAGTCCATATGGGTTAGAGATATTACTGTCTACAGTGGTAACAACTTCAATATGAATAAAAGCACATGGATAGAAGAACTAACAAATTAATTACTAATTATGTCTAATCCATTTCTGTTGTTGTCTAACATTTTTATCTATATCTAATTACCTAAGTCAATTTTAGATTAATCCTCGAATCAATAAGTTTTACTGACTATTTACATAATTCTTCCATCTTTTAATATTATAATTCCTAACAAGCAATACATGATATGATATGACATTTAAGTACAACTATGTGTGTGAGAGCAAATCATGTGAAAATAAACACATAAACAATTTTAAGAATATGCAGAATATTTGAATAAAACATTATGAGCAATATCAAATTCCACATATACTTAACAAGTCCTTTATCAAAATAAGAACAAATATAAAATATCTGATCTATGACCTGTTTACCTATTAGCAATTTTCACAACATTAGCAGAGGTATTAAATCAAAGAAGATTTAAATCAAGTTCCAGCAAATGTTCAGGGATACACATAACCGTCTAGAACGCCATATCTAATTCTAGATATTCATTTTACTGCATATAATATCAAGTATGAAATGTATTTATTTAAACTCATGAATCCTAGCATGCAATCTTATTCTTAGCAATCAGTTAAGCATTTAAGTCCTAAGATGCTAACATGCTGACATGAATATAATACATTTCAATACCTAATTATCATACAGTTCTGAATTAGATAAACGTATACTAGTTAGAATGTGTACCTGTGAAGTGCTTAGTGATCCATCTCTAGTGTTGGTCATTGATGCCAGATATTCATTTAGTTCATCACTGTCACTGATAGAATCAGCCTTGCATTTAACTTCACCAACAAATGTTTCCCCTTCCTGCATCCTCACTAATGCCTGAGATTCCTGCTTCAACCCAACATAGTGTCTGTCATCATTTGCTTGTACAAGCTTCTTCAAACTGTGTAGCAAACCCCTGATCTTATCTTTCAAATATAAACCATCTCTGTCTTGCAACCGCCTCTTGAACTAATCTTGAAAATCTCCTCCATGGAATCTATAGGTAAGGACCTTAGATTTAGAATTGGGATTCCGTCTGAATTTGAAGTCACTGAACTTCTTGTTGCCCTGCAGGATTGACTTGCAGTCTAGTTCTCAAGTTAATCCAAAGTGTCAAATTCACTTACAACACCTTGACCACTACCTCGAGCTACAACATCTTCAATTCAGTTTCTTGGATCATTTTATTTCTGGTCAGAGGTTATCAACCTTGACTTCAATTAAATTTGGTTCCTGGGTCACAAATACAGTGGATATGCTAACAACCTGCTTTACCAAATATTAACTTCTTCAGCTCTTGTTCTGGTTCATAGGCCTTCAGCACATAGAGGTCTTTTATAGACAATGTGGTTGTATCCTTAAATCCCTGTTGGCTGTATTCCTACGTTCCAGATGATCTGCAGTGTTAACACGAAATTACTGTAATCTCCCTATAGAATAATCTTTAAGGCTTGTACAGAGATGCCAAGTAATCTAGTCTGTTCTCCTTCACTACTTCAACTCGTAAGATTTTTCATCCAAAAATACAACTCATATTAACAAAAATCTGTACCAAAATAATTTCTTCTTTTGTAGCTTCCAAAATATTTGTGGGATCCTATGGAGTAAACTTCTGAGGAAATTAATACCACAATTTCTTCAACCTGTTCCAGAATTAACCTCATTGAATAATCTTCAGTCAATTTTTGTTGTCCACAATACCCGGAAAAATCTTTAACTATAAACCCTTGATCACCCTCAAATTAATATTTAAGAAAAATTTAGATTTGGAGAATTTTTAATTTTCTTAGAAAATAAATTAATCCAAAATAAAAATTTACAAATAATTAATTTTCAAGAACGTTTGAAATTTCTTAAAAATTAAAAATCCATAAATTAATATTTAAAAAAAAAATTTAGTTTTCAAGAATTTTAAATTTTCTGGAAAAATAAATAAATCTAAAATAAAATTAAAAATTAAAGGGTACAAAACATGGGGTACCAAAATGACATTTTGGGTTTGTGGCGCTAAGATTCTTTGTTGTGCCTCACACATCGATCACCCTGTACAGGCGCAACTAAATCCTTTGCTTTTGATTCCGCGCGTGAAAAGGAAATGGTGGCGCTCAACACAGGAGCATAAGAGGAGTGGCGCCACATAAACTTCTACTCGGCTGAATTCACCAATTGTTGTCCAAGATAAAGGCGCGTGACTTCTGATACCAATCCACTTTTGCTGCTTCAATGTAAAAATTGGTCCACTAAAATTTAACAAATATAAATTGTAAACTTTATTAAATTTATAAAATAAACTAATTAAAATTTATAATATAGACTAATAAAAATTTATAAAATAAATTTTATAAAAGTTTACAAAATAAATTTTATTTAAAATTTACAAAATAAACTAATTAAAGTTTATAACATAAACTAATAAAAGTTTATAAAATAAATTTTATAAAAGTTTATAAAATAAATTTTATAAAAGTTTATAAAATAAATGTTATTTAAAATTTATAAAATAAACTCATTAAAATTTATAACATAAACTAATAAAAGTTTATAAAATATATTTTATAAAGTTGATAAAATAAACTTATTAAAAGTTTATAAATAAATTTATTTAACAAGGCCTCCTTTTGAGTAAACAGCTTGGGCTTGGTGAGCTTCACTTGGTTACGGATCCTGACATGTATATCAATCAGTGAGCTCTGATACCAATTATTGGGTCCCGAAGTATCGTAGAAGGGGGGTTGAATACGATACTCACAATAATTTAAATTATTTTTTTGAATTTGCTGATAAATAAATTGTTGCTTCAGAGTGGGTTTGGCCATTTGTAGTGTTTAGGTGAGATACCTGCTAATTTTCTGTGTGTCCTGATAAATCAATTAGGTTCAAGAAAATTAGCAAGTAATTAAATAAGACAAGTTTTCGAGAATATATCTTTCGTATATAAACCCAAAGGGGTGCTACACCCAGTTAAAAATATAACTGGTTTCCAAAGAACAAATTAGTTCTTTGTTACTAACACAAAAATATTAGGCTCAATTCCTATACAAATATATCTAAATTAGTATAAGGAAAAATTGAGTCCGTAGGGAGTGATTGTTAGTGTAGGTGCCCTAGAGGCAATACAATGTTTCTTTTAATAGACCTTTATGTTATTTGATTATTCAATAAACGTATTTATTATGACTTTAAATACTGCGATATATTTGTTAGCATAATAAATGTCCTTAGAATCATGATACACATTGTATAGTTTAGTACATGACTTGAACTTGAGATTATATAATAGATCTTATTCTTAAATGTCCCTAGTCGAGTATTATTATTATAGGACAATAATAATACATAAATAGACTAGTATGTTGTTTGACAGATAACCACATCTCATTGGTTATAAGTATGGGGATACTAAAGTCAACACATAGGTACATGCAGGAGTACATGGTACTGGACAGACCCATAGTGAGATTCTTCATGTTTAATAAAGTCATAAGAAAGAATCACAGTGATAATGGTGTAATGATCCTTCGACTTGAGATCATTATATTTCTGTATGAGGATTAATATACTTTGACTACATTAAAAGTCACTTTTGACCGGGTGATGATAAAAGTGGACATCGGGTATATCATGAGTCGTATAAGAAATATGAATGATAGATAAAGGATTTAACCCTCCTATAATTAGGAGAGATATTATTGGCCTCTTGATTGAGTGAGACTATAAAATGCATGGCCATGCTCAAATAATGATTTGTTTTTCATAGTCTACTCATGGATCAAGTAAACCCGGATTAAATGTTGAAGAGGATGACTAAATACATGCCTCGAGTTTAATCTATAATATATATGGTTAAAGGGATTATATTACATGGAAACATTAATCACGAAAGGTTTTATCGAATCACGATTTAATTATTATTTAATTGGGTAGCAATGATGTATTACTAGATACCGCTCATTGTTTATAATTTTATTGGAGAATAAAATTATTGCTAATTAAATAATAGCCTATAGGGTCACACACATAGAGTACTTAGAGGAATAGTTAATTTAAATTATAGATTTAAATTAATTGATGATTATTTGAATTTTATTATATTAATTAAGTGAGACTTAATTAATTAAAATAATATAAATTCGAATTCGAATTTGAATTCTGCCCTTAATAATTAAGTGTGACTTAGTTATTAATTAAATAATAAAATTCGGTTTTATTATCCTAAACCTACATGGGTTAGGCTTTGTTGTTATGGGTTGCTATTATGGGCCTATTAACCAACCATTATAAATAGATAATGTAGGGTTAATAGGCATTAAGTTTTTAAGAAAAACGAACCCTAGCAGCGGCAAAGGCAGAGAGAAAAGGCAGAGGCAGAATTCGAAATCATCAAAGGAGGCTAGTACATCCATTCCGTAATCAAGATCGTGAGACGTTCCTGAAGGTGCTCGTGTGGATACCATAGAGGTGCTTTCGAGAGGAAGACACAAGTCGTGAAAGCTAGGATCTCCGTTGAGTTCGTGTAAGTCAAGACCAGACAAAGGTATGATTCTGTTTCACCATAATCTGTCAATCTTATACATGATCCTGCGTTAGGGTTCCGAAATTTTTCGTTATATTTACGTTTAATCCGCTGCGTTTTATGCCTCTGAACCCAACAGTGATATCTAGGAGCCTTGAGCATTTTTCATTAAAGAACCAGGTCCTAATATCTGACAAGGAGCAAGATATGGGTGTGTATAAATTAACTCTCTTGCTCCGGCCATGGCAGTGGCTCTCTACATTTTTTGTGTGTTGCATAAAAAGACTCCTTGAATAATTGGTGTAGACTTTATATCAATAAAGTAGCTGCTGTAATTTGATTGGCTGAGGGATGTGTGGGGCCAAGAAATATTTGTTGCGCCTGAATATTTTGTGGCGCCTTAATTCTTTGTTGCGCCTGTGAAAGTTTAGTTGCACCTGAATGATTTTCATTGTCAAAGTGCGGTTTAGTCACTGCACTTTGACTCTCTATTATCACTGTGAGTCTTTCTTATGACTTTATTAAACATGAAGAATCTCACTGTGGGTCTGTCCAGTATCATGTACTCCTACATGTACCTATGTATTGACTTTAGTATCCCCATACTTATAACCAATGAGATGTGGTTATCAGTCAAACAACATACTAGTCTATTTATGTATTATTATTGTCCTATAATAATAATACTCGACTAGGGACCTTTTAAGAATATGATATATTATATAATCTCAAGTTCAAGTCATGTACTTAAACTATACAATGTGTATCATGATTCTAAGGACATTTATTATGCTAACAAATATATCGCAGTAATTAAAGTCATAATAAATACGTTTATTGAATAATCAAATGACATAAAGGTCTATATTAAAAGGAACATTGTATTGCCTCTAGGGCACCTACACTAACAACATCAACTATTCTTAAGGTTAAGGAGTCCAATTCAAGTTCATTTTTGCATAGCTGCAAGACAATGATGGTCTATAGATGCAACATCGGGTGCTGCAATTAAATTTCTATTTGTATGAAGACTTTACGAGCATTCAAGGATATGGACTTATTCTTTGAACTGATACAAGGATGATGCAGTGTTGAATGAGCATCAAGCTAAGCTTATTTTACTGAAGGAAATATATGGGATGACTCAGATGATTCAGAGAAACAAATGTAATCTTGCTCTAATAGCAATCTTTGAAGATGATTCACTCCAGTAATGTCATATATGAATTTTTTCTATCAATTCAATGATCAATTCTAAAATATGAAATACATGGTTAAGATATTAGAGGTTAAATGTTTATCATACATGGTAGCACTATAATATGTCAAGAAGATGAAGACTATTGGATATGTCTTTAAGAACACTCTTCTAGATGGTAGAAATGTTAATTTGGTGTATGTTACATTAGGAGATCTTACATGTGTTAAAGATTATTTGAGAATTAAGATAATGGAAATGGTGAGATTAAAATATTTTCTTATAGCTTTAAAGTCTTAGACTAATAACCATGTTTCAGAATCCCTAGAACAATTAGATTTTCTTATTTAATCATTCATTGCTTGTTTAGGATAAGAATTAAATTGAAGGTTATACGGGAATTACGTAAGAGTTAGTTAAAAATTGTTATATCTAAACTGACTTAGGTAATTAGAGATAGTTAAAATGTTAGATAACAATAAAAATGGATTATACATAATTAGTAATTAAATTGGTAGTTCTACTATTCCATGTGCTTTTAGAAAATTATTGAATAACTGTAAATCTGTTGAACACCTGTTACACTTGTGTAGAATGGTTAAAGTAAATAGTACTGAATTTTCTAATATGCATAACATGCCCGAATTGCATAATTATTATCTATAATGCATTGAAGCTGAATGTTACCATGTGTTCTTATTTTCATGCTTGTTTATTTAAATTTGAAAATGCATATCTTAGGACTTGCATAATCTTAGGCAAAACATGTATAAGAATCACAATAGGGTAAAGACTGCTAGTCCATCTAAAGTTAGGATGGAATCACTAATCTTATAGCCTTAAGACTACCTTGTTAAGGCTGCTGTAAATGAAAAGTGATCAGTCAATGATAAGTTTGTGCATGTTAAGGTTGAAGCTGTTGTTATCACTGCTGAAAACAATATCTCTAACCCATCTGGACTCAATTGAAGTTGAGTACCAAGATGCTTAATCATTTGTCATTTCAGGGTATGTAACAAAATACAAAAGTTATGTGAATTCATGATAGTTATTTTTAGAGGCGTATTACTAGCATTGAAGCTATACTATCACAATTGGTTGAGAAAGCCTTCCCAACGGTAACCTTTGGAGATCACCGCAAAGGATGTACAAGGGAGTTGGCTATTATGATTTTGGAATTGTCATCAGTGATGTTGGGTCCCGAAGTATCGTAGAATGGGGGTTGAATACGATACTCACTAAATGAAAAAAATTCTTTAGAATATTTTACGGATAAATAATTTAGAGTTCGGTTAGTGGGTTCGAGTTCTTGAGGTGAATAGTGTTTAGGAGGCTGGCTTACTAATTTTCTGTATTTATGAATAATCATTAATGTTCTAAAAAATTAGCAAGTAATTAAATGAGACAAGTTTTGGGGAATATATCTTTTGTATATAAACCTTGAGGTTGCTAGACCTAGTTAAAAATATAACTAGTTTCCAAAAAATAAATTAGTTCTTTGCTTTTATAAAAATATACAAGTCAAATCCTATACAATATTTGTATCTATAATTTTGTCTAAGGATTTAACAACCGGGAGTATTTTGTAATGGCCCTTAAAATATTAGAAGTTTATCCGGCCATTAACAAAAGACTTTGATAAGGAGTAACGGACAGAGCTTTGATTTGTTTTGACCCCTCTGTATATTTTTGTTGTGTTCTTCTCTGTCAATTTTGTTTGGAAGAGACAAACCAGAACACACTTCAAAATGAGCACGTCATTTTATTTATATATGGTGTAGACTTTTCAAATCAATTAAAATTGACTTGTTCTTTACAATGCTAAGTCCTTTTATTGCACTTGTAGAGTGAGTGTAGTGTATAGGAGCCACAAAACTTTTGTTGCGCCTAAGGAAAAGTTTTGTTGCGCCTACACTCCGTGTCCCCTGTAGAGGAGCCACAAAACTCTTGGTTTTGCCTTAAACTCTTTTGTTACTCCTAAGGCAAACTTTTATTGCGCCTCTAGAGTGCTTGTAGTGTGTAGGAGCCATGAAAGTACTTAGAAAATTATTCATAAGTATTTCGTTGCGCCTGAGAGTTTTGTTGCGCCTCTAGAGTGTTTGCAGTGTGTAGGAGCCATGAAAGTACTTAGATACTTATTCACAAGTATTTCGTTGTGCCTCAGAGTTTTGTTGCGCCTCACACATTGCTTGCAGTGTGTAGGAACAACAAAAGTACTTAGAAACTAATTCATAAGTATTTTGTTGCGCCTAGGGTGTTTTGTTGCACCTCACACATTACTTGCAAAGTACAAGAGCCACCAAATGTAGTAATACTTGCCTTAACCAATTTCTTGAAATGTTTGAAGTATTTACCACTTGGTTTTCACTCTTGTGGCTTGATCAACTGATTTTTTTCTGACACATCAAGGTAATTCTCTTCTTGTTGTGCTGACACTTAGTGCACTGGTCTGGTTCACAAACGACTAATTCTGAATTAAATTCCCTTGATTTCATTTCTGATTCAGCTGATTAACCTTGGACTGTTGGATTGCTTCGAACACTGACTGTCAATAAACATTGTACTTTCACTAGAATCTTTTCTGGTACTTAGACAACGTCTTCATTATTACCACAACCTTGAATACTTCATTCTCTGTTCTTCAGTGACGCTTGAACATATAAATGAACTTCTTTCAGTGAGTATAACTCCAAGACTGCAGCTGTCTTCTTTAACCTTTGTCTTTACCTTGTCTTCAATCCTTCTAGATTCCTATGCTTCGAACACTGTCTATCTTCAATCAATGCTAATACACTGAAATCTTCTCGTGGCACTTCTATACTAAATCTTCAACACTTCTGAAACCCTGAAAGTCTTTACACATTATTCTTCACTGAGGCATGAACATATTAATTAAATTCTTTCAGTGACTTGTAGTAGACTTCAAAACTTCTTATAATGTCTTGATTCACTGTACTGCCTTGTCTTCATTTCTTCCTGATTTCTGTGTAGACGTAGTATTATTTACCTATCCTGTTCTAGTGTTGAGTTATTGTTAGGTCCAAAGTGTTGTAGAGGGGGGGGGGGTGAATACAACTGTTTAAAATTTATGAGAGAATAAACAATGTGCAAGTAATAAATGATGACTCAGAATTTCAAGAATATATCATTATATTCATTGATGGATTTGCTACAACATTCATAAAAGCATCATGATCAGTTGAACAATAAATACAGTAATTAAAGCTAGATTCAACTGATCCTCTCTCTCTCACTTTTTGTTTTACAGTAAATGCTCTCTCTTAAAAATTATCGTTTAAAATACAGAGATACAAGTTGCTTCTAAAAATAAAAACAAAGTGCTGCTTTTATAATGTCATGTAGTCTTGATCTTGTCCTTTTTGTGTACGTGGCCCAATCAGGACTTCGACAACAAAAAGTACTTTCCCAACAACTCTGGATCAACCGTTCACAATAAGCCACTTGTCCCTTGAACATTAAATGTTACATTTCTACCCGCATCTCGATCTTCGCCTGGACCCATCTCGATCTCGATCTGTGAAAATCTCGATCTCGATCTGGGAGAATCTCGATCTCGATCTATGAGGATCTCGATCTCGATCTGTGAGGATCTCGATCTCGATCTGTGAAAATCTCGATCTCGATCTGTGAGGATCTCGATCTCGATCTGTGAAAATCTCGATCTCGATCTGGGAGAATCTCGATCTCGATCTATCGCCTGGATCGAGATTTGCCTTTGCAGTGTTTTACTTCACTTGTAAATCTCGATCCGCATCTCGATCTGCTGTGGATCGACATTTGCCTTGGCAAATATGCACACATCCAATGTTGACCTTCTTTAGTGACTAATTGAGAATTAACCTTTGTGAGCAAGTTTCCTTAGCTTCTTCAATTTCTTTTCCTCACTCAATTCAAATGAGATCTTCTATTACTGACACGAACTTGCCTCCAATGTCCTGACACTTGATGCAATGGTCTGGTTCATAAGTGACTAGTCTTGTAGGGGTTCTTGCTTCTGAATGTCAGTTCTCATTTGTTGATTAACCTTTACATTATCCAGATGTTGATATACATTACATGAAATCACTTTGGCCTTCTTGATACTTCCTTGACATTAATTTGATTCTCCATTAGATAAGTTAGGGCATGAGCAATACTCAGATTGAACTTCTTCTCACTTATGCATCCTTGATTAACCAAATTAGTTACTTGTAGTTACCAAGTATCATTACCATTTCTTCAGTTGATTGATTCCATGTGCTTCTTCAGTTTCTCTTGTTTTGCTGTTGTTTTATCTTTTACTTAGTTGAGTTACAAAATAATTAAGTGTTACAAGTTAGTACACCTTTGCCTTTCAATCTCCCCCTATTTGATTGTCTAACAATGACAACCAAATTCACAATGAGGATAACTCAACTAAACAGGGACTGAAAAAGATAAAATAACATTCATAAAAGATCATGTCAACTTGCATAATGCTTGGCTTGATTAATTAACTTCATGTCTATTACTGATACTTCAAATGCCAAAATTGGACACCTGTTGGCTCGATTAAATGGCTTCATGCTCTTCTAGAGATTTTCTCTAAGTACTTTAAGAGCACGGTCCACTCAATCTTCAATTATCCTTCTGAAGTCCTTTTAGCAGTATTACCACCGCCGAACTTCGCGAAATAATTGATGCCTTATATAAACCAGTTTCAAGACACTTAGCTAACTAACTTCTACCTTACACTACACAAGACAACAGATAATTTATTTTTACAATTCAGGAAAACAAGAAAACAAATTATAACGCAAAGAAACATTACAAGCATGATACATTAAAACTTTTATTTCTTGCGCTCCTCTTCCTCACGAGCTTTCTTCTTGGCTGCTTTTTCTTTCTTCATGAACTCAGGGTTGCAGACTTCATCCATTCTTTTCTTGAGAAGATTAAGTCCTTCTGCTTCCACATGATTTCTGATCTTGTAATTTCGAAACAACCTCAACCACCTTTCAACCATGCTGCGAGTGGTAAGCTTCGTGGGAATGTCTTCAAACCTCAGCTTTGTGACTTTGTCAGGGTACCCCTTTTCCCCTTTCTTCCGTATGACCAGCTGCTTAGGGTATCCAATGACAATAGCGGTGGTGCATTGCTGTAGCCTCTGAATATCAAGTTGTTGTCTTCTCTTACAGAAGTTATCAAACGTGACCCTCAGATAATCCTGATCAAACTCGTCAATATCATCCATCTCCTCAATCAATTCTCTTATACTACACAGTGTTTCATGACTGTGTTCTGCAAAGATGTCGTACTTGATTTCAATGATGGTTTCCACCTTATGCTTGTCTGTATAGATCAGCAGATCATTCTCATTCTCAGCTTTGCTCTTGACAAACTTGACATTTGCACTAACCACTGCACTAGCTTCCTTTCTTATTTCCCCTTCTTCTGGAATGTCTATCCTTGGATCTCCGTATCTTTGCACATGCTCTCTTATTGCCTCGTTTTGCAGCTCGAATGCATAGTCTTCAGGTTCCTTCTTAACCACTGGTAGTGTAGCTTCAGGCAACTTGTATCTAGAATCTTGCCTTCTTATCAGCTTCTCCAAGTCCTTAGCCACCAGCTTCTTTTCCTTTGTTAGAAAACCCTTAGAGAGAACTAGCTTTGCAACTGCCTTCAGCACATTTCCGCTCAGAGTTAGTTTCGAATCATGCAGATTTACGATCCTCAAGACCTTGTCATGGACATATCTGATCTGGTAGGGATTTAGAATGATGTCAACCCCTCTGTCTTCAGCCATCTTCAACAATTTCTCCTTAAACAGCACTCCAGTCTTGACAGAGGTGTCTACCTTGTGAGCGAATTCTACCAGTTCACTTGCACCCCTTTCATGGAAGAAAGCTTCATCGACCATACACGGCCCGATTTTTGTTATGGGTGTCCAAGTGATCATCAGATTCCATGCCTTCTCCTTGAATATGACTTGTACGGAGGTGCATCCCTGTCTTATGCAATTTAGATAATTCAGCAGCCCAGGGTTTAGATTTTCTAGCTTATGAAGAAGAAAGCTCAATCTTCCTGAGTCATGAGCATAGGCTCTTGGTCCAGCTAAGGCTTCTCTAGCCTTGTCCCACTCGGGACCTTCCCTCCTTATGTCAGCCTGGACCTTAGGATCATTGATCTTTTTCATTTCAAACTCATGCTGAGTTTTCTGAGCCGCTCTCTTCTCCTTTGCCATTAGTTCTTTTTCAACTATCCCTTGTAGAATTTCTTCATTTACTCTTTCTCTGGCTTCCCTGAAAATCTCTCCTTGCATCTCCGCTTCATCAACTTCTTCTTCTGGAACATGCTCGTCAGCAACCGAGTGGTCTCCTGCATCACCTGCAACTCCTGCGCCAGATCCGCCAGGATTTAGACCTCTTTCTTGTTCCCATTCTCTTGCTCGTTGCTCGAGTCTCGACCTCCTTGCCACTAAGGCTTCTACATCCATCTCGTCATCATCAGAATCTTCAATAAAGTCTCCCATAAATGTATCAACAAGAGGTGTTTCTTTCTCAGCTTCTTCTTCAGCTACCATCTTCTGCTTGCCTTTGTCCTTAAGAGCCGGTTGAGCCTCCTCCACCTTTTCACCAGATTTGTTTGAGGACTCGATCACCGGACCCTTACTAGTCAGCTTTTTCAGACCCTGATCCTCTTTCTCCCCCTTAGGTGTGTTATCCTCATCAGGAGCATCATCATCATTATTATCGTCACCACCACCACCAGTTGAAGGACCAGGTCCATCCTTGTTACGTCCAAAGACAGCATCAAGTAGTTCATGCAGTTTCGTCCAAACCTGAGACATGCCATAAGTGACATCATCTACTGACCTCCCGACCTCCACCTGTGCCAATCCGAGATTGTTTATCTTGTCAATCATCTGATTTTGGACGGCAATCAGGTTCTCCATGAACTGAGCTCCAACCTCCAATCTTCCAGAGTGAGAAGAGACAGCAGCAGTAACACCAGCAACTCCAGCCTCCAAAGCCTCCACTTTCTTCACTAGATCCTGCAATTTGGGGGACGGTGTTTGGCTTGGGTTAGACTGTTTACTCTCGCCGGGTTCTGTTTCACTCAAGATCCCTAAAAAGAAGGGATCGACTCTCCCTGTCTCTCCCTCGTGTTTAGAGCCTATCAGTACTAGAGCCTCATCCACTAATCGCTGGGGACTAGCGGTGAGTTGGTCGGCGATATCGGTCAGTGAGACTGAGCCTTTAAGCGCTGTGTCTACGACGGGAGATGACGTTATGACCATGTCATCCCCTTGTTCACTTAGAACCTTTTCTGGTTCGCTGGGCTGTTCTGGAGGCGTAGACCCACCAGTCACCAGATGTCGTTGCTCTGCAAGCAACTTGTTTTCTGATTTAGATGAGGAAGCGTCATCCGTACTGGATTCGACAGACTCTTCCTCATTAAAACTGCCTGAGATACTAGTATCAGAAGTGCTAGTCTCAGTTTGCCATTCCCCTTCCGAGAAATTGCTCAAAGAGCCCTGAGCGGACAACTCAGGGAAGGTAGGGCCAGCTCCTATTGGCTGTTGAGCTGGACCCCCTTCTTGACTCTCACCAACATGCCTAGGCGAGTGCGAATGTGTTGAAATGATTTGGAGAGGAGAGCCACCAGCGTGAGGTGTGGTGGCTGTGAGAGGTGAACTAGCCTTAACAGGTTGTGCAGTTGCCACTGGGTTTGAATCCACCTTTTGCTTCTTTGAAGGTGGCAGAGCTGCTGAAGTGACTACTCTCTCAACTCCTACACTCCCTCCACTCGAATCACTCGACTCAGATAAGCTTGCCTTCCTTTTATCACCAGTTTTAGGGCTGGCTGAACGTTTATGAACAGAAGGGCTTGCAGCCTGGGATAGAGCCTGGGGGTTTTCAGGCCCACGGCTGTAGAAAACAGGTTGAATTGATGATTGATCAAGATTAGCAAGAATAGGTACCTGACTAAGAAGATCGTCATCCTTGTCAGCTCCAGCTTCTGCAACATTTGCCTCGGCCATATCAACATCCATTCTTGCTTGTTCCAAAGTTCTAGGCACTGGATCTCCACCTTCAGCTTCGTTACCGCTACTCTCAGCTTCTACTGCAGTAAACTGAGAAACATGCCTCCTAGCATACTCATCTTGCAGATCCTGGAAGTACGGAGTCAGGCGCAACTCAAAAAGTCTTGACTTTTGCTGGGTTTCCATGGTGGAGATACTCTTTAGAGTCATATCAAAACATGCCATCCTTTCAGAGCCTTGAAATATTCTTCTGTGTTCCTCTGAAAGGACGTCATCCATAACAATCTGAAGAAATCTTGGCATCCAGCATTTGACTGGACCATCTTCTGGATTCCTTGAGGCATTTTTCTCCAATGCCCACCTCTCATGTAACTGAATCAACAGATGTTTGCCCACATTCACTCTCCTGTTGTTTGCCACTCCATATAGTATTACCCGGCAGCTGTTGTTCATTGGCCTGTAGTCTTTGTCTTTTGGGAACATGCAGCGCTGAATGGCCTGAACTACATAATCCCACTCAGCTGGTAGCATACCGGTGTTAACCTTTGTTACCTTGATAGGACCCGTGGGAGGGCGACAACCTATCTCCGTGAATAATTGCAACATATCCTCCATAGTGGGTTCCGGAGCATAATCTTCTGTAGGAAGGCCGAGTAACTCATTGAACTTCCGCAGACTGACTTCATATTTGACACCACCAATAGTAAAGGATAGTCCTGTTGGATTGGCTTTTCCACCCTGAATCTCTAGTGTAGAGTAAGCAGCTTGAAGGGCTTCGACATTCAGGATGGGAGAGGCGGTTAACGCGTGACTTATGATTGATGTGTTGTTGAGGGATTCAATCCAGAACTGATAGTGAATAAATCTACCAGTTGCTCGATCAGCAGAGAGATTAACAAAGTTGGTCTTGGGAATTGTGAAATTTGGGTTTGCCATTTTAAAGTAGTGTTTGAGAAAAGAAATGTTCTGAAATGGTTTGGCAATGGAAATTTTTTTGGAGAACAAGTTCTAAATTTAAACAACAAAAAAAACGTACACGAACCCCACTAATTACCCCACGTAATTAGTGACACAAATTAAAACAAATTAACTGCCCACTAATGACCACTTAACTCCCCACTAATGATTGACAGTTGAGTTTTCGAAAATTAAAGTGAACAGCCGTTACAAAATAAATTATTTTCCAGAAAGCCACAAACACGGCGGTAAAGTTGCACTTCAAGGATTAACTAGTAGTACCCACAACTATTTTGCTCAAGAACACAAAAGTACTTAAGAATAAGAAAGCACGAAACAAAAACCAAACTCACTCGAATGAAGAAGAAAACTAAAGAACTAATTACAAGAACAGTAATAACGATAAAAACAACGCAAGAAGTTCAACAGTTGTAAACAAAATTTTAGCAGAGTTTCGTTTTAGTTATTGATGCTTTTAAGTAACAGTTAGTGATTTTTGTTTAAGAAAATCACAAGAAAACTTGATGTAATGTATGTATACGCGAGTGTATATGAAGAGCTTAAGCTTTTGGAGAGAAAGAAAGTTAATGTAAATAATGAACAGCCTTTTTAATGCTATAATATATACCTGCACAAAAAAAAATGACTGAAAAGACACGTCACATCTCGATCTCGAGATCCGCATCTCGATCCTCATCTAGATGTCGATCTAGATGTCGATCTCGATCCGCATCTCGATTTACATCTAGATGTCGATCTGGATGTCGATCTCGATCCGCATCTCGATCTACATCTCGATGTCGATCTGGATGTCGATCTCGATCCGCATCTCGATCTACATCTCGATGTCGATCTTGATGTGGATAGATCGAGATTTGCCATAGAAAATTTCTCATTACTTCATTTAGACACTAACCATAATGATATACAGATCAGCACAAGATTAATGTCATGAAACTTTCTAACTCCTTATGATATGCAACACATACATTTATGAAGTTAAGTACACATTATTAATTATGAATATTCATGAATAACAATAATATGTACACAACTTGAATTATAACAGATAGGTAGCAAAACTAACAGGTGTTAAGCATCCCTAATTCACCAACCAATCTAGAAAATGTTGATTCGTCTAGGGGTTTAGTGAATATATCTGCTATTTGACGTTCAGTAGACACAAAATGCAACTCTACAGTTCCATTTTCTACATGCTCTCTAATAAAATGATACCTGATGTCAATATGCTTGGTCCTTGAGTGATCCACAGGATTGTTGGTCATTGCAATAGCACTTGTGTTGTCACACATGATAGGAATCTTAGATACTTCCACACCGTAGTCCTTGAGTTGGTTCTTCATCCACAGTATCTGGGCCACACAGCTTCCAGCAGCAATATATTCTGCTTCAGCTGTCGAGGTAGATACTGTGTGTTGTTTCTTGCTTTGCCAAGACACCAACCTTCTTCCAAGGAACTGACAGCTTCCTGAAGTACTCTTCCTATCTATTCTACAACCTGCGTAATCTGAATCCGAATAGCCAACAAGATTAAACCCTGTATCTCTTGGGTACCAAATCCCGAGATTTGATGTTCCCTTGAGATACCTAAAAATGCGCTTTACGGCTATGAGATGTGACTCTCTAGGATCCGCTTGGAACCTTGCACATAAGCATGTAGAGAACATAATATCAGGTCTACTAGCAGTTAAATACAAAAGTGAGCCGATCATACCTCGATAGCTTGAGATGTCTACAGGTTTACCCGATTTGTCCTCGTCAAGTTTCGTGGCTGTTGCCATAGGAGTCTTTGCTTGTGATATATCTTGGAGACCATACTTCTTCAATAGATCATGAATGTACTTGGTCTGGCAGATAAATATCCCGTCCTTTTTCTGACTAACTTGAATGCCCAGAAAGAACGTCAGCTCTCCCATCATGCTCATCTCATACCTTGATTGCATTAACTTAGCGAATTTAGCACACAGCTTCTCATTTGCAGACCCAAAGATAATGTCATCCACATATACTTGCACCATTATTAGATCATCTTTGCATTTCTTGTAGAAAAGCGTCTTGTCGATTACTCCTCTTGTAAAACCACTTTCTAGTAAGAAGTCTGACAGAGTTTCATACCACTTCCGCGGAGACTGCTTAAGGCCATATACTGATTTGAAGAGTCGATAAACATAATCACAATATTTGATATCGATAAACCCGGGAGGTTGCTCGACATACACCTCTTCATCCAGTTCACCGTTTAAGAATGCACTCTTGACATCCATTTGATAGACTTTAAAACCATGATGTGCTGCGAATGCCAAGAACATCCTTACTGCCTCTAGCCTTGCTACTGGTGCATAGGTTTCATCATAATCAATTCCTTCTCTTTGAGTATAACCCTTAGCAACCAGGCGAGCTTTATTTCGTGTTACACGTCCGTCTTCATCCAGCTTGTTCCTGAATACCCATTTTGTCCCAACAACAGATCTATTCTTTGGTCTGGGTACCAGCTTCCACACCTTCTGCCTTTCAAACTGATTGAGTTCCTCTTGCATAGCAATCACCCAATCAGCGTCATCTAGAGCTTCTTCCACCACTTTAGGTTCTATCTGGGAAAGGAACACTGAATATAGACATTCATTCTCAGTGGCAATTTCAGCTCTAGCTTTTCCTCTAGTAGTCACTCCGGCCTCTGGATCACCAATAATTAGCTCGAACGGATGGTCCTTGTTCCAAGTGCGATCCCTAGCAAATGTTCTTGATGATTCAGCTTGATCTTGTAAGTGAAGGTGACTTAGTCTAGAAGCACTTTCACTAGCTTCCCTTGAGCTAGTACTGGCTCCACCTGAGTGAGCTGCTCCCCCTGAGTGCATACTGACTCCCCCTGAGTTAGTACCAGGTCTGACGGAAGGTGATCCCTCAGTCCTAGTGTTTTGAGTTTGCGAAACACTAGACTCTTGATTAATTTCATTATTTATAGTTGGATCACTACCCTGCACTACTGACTCAGGAACTGTATCCACTTCATCAACATCCATATTTTCAAATCTTAGGGAAGTAGGCTCACTATCTTCTTTTTGTATAGAAGGGAGCCTTGAGTCGTCGAATGTGACATTAAGGCTTTCAACCACCTTGCGATCATTAAGCACAAACACCCTGTACGCTGCTACTACTTCAAGAGAATATCCAATGAAAAACCCTTCATCTGCTTTGGCATCAAACTTTCCAAGTTGTGCATTGTCTCTTAACACAAAGCATTTGGCACCAAATACGTGAAAGTACTTGATAGATGGTTTTCGTTTATTCATCATGTAATACGGCGTCTCATTATGGTCCTTTATAATCAGGGTTCTGTTCTGTGTATAACAAGCCGTGTTAACTGCTTCAGCCCAAAAATATAAAGGAAGTTTTGACTCATACAGCATTGTCCTAGCTGCTTCAACCAGTGTCCTGTTCTTCCTTTCTACCACCCCATTTTGCTGTGGTGTTCTCGGTGCTGAATACTGTCGTCTGATCCCTTTAGATATGCAGAAATCCATTAACACTGAGTTCTTGAATTCTGTCCCATTGTCGGATCGGATAGTCTTCACAGTCAGACTTGCTACGTTTTCAATTACCAGTACATGTCTAATGATCTCATGTGGCACTTCATCTTTCGATGTCACAAACTTCACCCATGTGTATTTGGAAAAGTCATCGACAATTACCAGCGCATATCTTTTCCTTGACATTGACATAACATTAACAGGTCCAAACAAATCCATGTGAAGGAGTTGTAGGGGCTCGGTAATGCTATTCACTTGTTTATCCTTATGCGAGGCTCTTTTTGATTTTCCCATCTCACATGCTTCGCAGAGTCCATCTGGAGTGAACTCCATCTGCGGCAGCCCTCTCACCAATTCTCTTCTTACGAGATTATTCATTGCTTTAAAGTTCAGGTGAGATAATCTTTTATGCCATAGCCAACTTTCATCAGCAGAAGCCTTGCTGTAGAAACACGTGACTTCAGACTGATCAGCAGAATTCATGTCAGCTATGAACAAATTTGACTTCCTTACTCCTTTGAGAGCAAGGCTTCCATCCTTTTTGCTTCGAATCGAACAATCATGCTTCCCAAAGTTGACGTCAAAACCCTTGTCGGTGAACTGACTAACGCTGAGAAGATTATGTCGCAATCCTTCCACAAAAGATACATCCTCAATGATAACATTTCCACAAACGATCTTGCCATATCCCCTGGTGTAACCTTTGCTGTTATCTCCAAAAGTAACCACGGAGCCGGCTCTCAACACCAAATCTGTTAGCAGGGACTTATTGCCGGTCATATGCCTCGATGCTCCACTGTCCAGCACCCATATGACTTTACTCTTTTCCTGTACACTGCCCTGCAAATCCAGAAAGGTTAGGTGTTCTTCGGAACCCAATGATGTTTGGGCCCGGCATCAATAATTTCCTTTTTCTTTTCAGATACAGAAGGCTTTGCCTTGATGCCATCAGGGGCATTCATGTTGACTTTGTCTTTTCCCTTGTCAACCTTGACTGGTTTGTCATGTTTGGAAGTAGACTGGTCACTCCTAACTTTAGGAGGACTTGAAGTCTTAGTTTTTGACCCCACATGCTTTTTCTTACCACTACTAGATGTATGTTCAACAGATGCACTAGCAGTATTCATTAAATTAAAATAAGCATGCATGATGTTTACAGCACATGGCATACAATTAGGATGATTGCATTTAGCATGATTTGCATGCATGTTAGGCAAAGCAGTAGTTGCAGGCATGGTATTACAACCAACAGATTTTTCTTCCTCTACATAGAACGGGCAATAGTAAGACAAATGATTAGTTTGATTACAGATATAGCATGCTTTTCTAGCTCGTGTAGATGTAGATACAGATGCAGGTTCAGTTTTAACTGCCTTTACAGGTGCTTTCATTTGGTCTGACCCTGCTACCCATTGTTTATATGACACCGTCTTAGCCTCCTTGGTTCCTACACCTCTCTTAGCATAAGCAATCTTACTAGCTCTTTTAGAAGTTGTAGGTTCTACTACTTTTTCTTCTGAATCTCTTTCAATTTTAATCTCATGTTCAATTTCAGTAGCAACAGGATCTATGGTCCTAGGCTCAAAATGTTTAAAGATAGGTTTTCTAACATCCATTAAAACCTCAGGCACATTTTCTTTGACTAACACTGGCTCTAACAACTCAGCAGCCCTATTTTTCTTTTTCTGTGTGTAGTCAAGTCCTATGTTAACTTTTTCATTTTTGCTCTTGCCTGCCAGTTTCATGTACATGTCCCTTTCTACGAAAACTTTATTAGCGGCTTCTTCAAAAGATTTACATGTTACTTTAAGCTCAGCTAATTCATTTTTAAGTTCTTCGTTAAGGTCTTCCCTAATCTTAAGCTTGTGTTCTAAAACATCTACCTGATTCATTAACTGCCTTTCCTTACTTTCTCCTGATTCTAATTCCTCTACCCTGGCCTCGAGAAGTCTATTCTTAAGGGAGAGTTTAGCATTTTCCTCATTAACAGCAATTAGATTAAGTTGGAGATTGTACATATCTTTAGTCATGGCAGCTAATTCATTTTGGTACTCAGGAATAGACATTTCGTTTACGGTTAGAATTGGTACCTCTGATTGTTCTGAAGATTTTGCCATTAAAGCAAAGTTGCATAGCTCCTGATCTTCATCTTCATCAGACTCGTCCCAACCCTTCCCTTCAGTCACAACATACGCCCGACTTCCCTTCTGTTGCTTACTAACCAAGGCATCATATTTCTTTTTCAAATCAGCATAGGATTCCTTGGGATGAACGTACTTGGGCTTCTTGCACTCTGTTGCGAAGTGCCCCAATTCATTGCAGTTGTAGCATCTGAACTTGTTCTTGTCTACCAGGTTAGGTCTGTAGCCACTACCAGATGTGCTACTCCGACCGCTGTAACTTCCACTACCACTTACACTACTGCCTCTCCTGCCTCTTCGGCTGAAAGAACTACCAAATCGTCCTTTACCACTTCTTTGCTTCCTGAAGCTGATATGAGCAAATTCTCGAGCAATACAAGCATATGACTTGTCTTCTAAGTTGTCCAGCTCTTCAAGGGTATAGTATTCATCCTCACTTTCTTCGGATGGATCTTCAATGTCTAATACCACCCTTTCAGGATTAGCATTTTTCAATGAGACAGCTGCAAGTGCCTTTACAGCAGATTCTTCAGCTACAAGTCCAGACTCACTTACCGCTTTGTTTTCTCCACTATTGTAGGATCTTCTTCTGTCATTTTGTTCCTGCTCCAGCTCGTAGGTCTTCAAAACACCATACAGCTTTTCCAGAGAAGTATTTTTCAAGTCTCTTGACTCTCGAATGGCAGTGATCCTGTGTTCCAGATGTTTAGGCAAATTCAAGAGAAACTTGATATTTGAATCTGCTAGTGGATAGACTTTATCTCTTATACTCAGCTCTATAAGCAATTTACTGTAACGTTTGTAAACATCTGCTACGCTTTCTCCTCGTTCGCATCTGAACGATTCATATTCAGATATCAGAATGCGTTTGTGATTATCTCTAACTTCCTCGGTCCCCTCCATCACCACAGCCAGTTTATCCCACATGGCTTTAGCTGTTTTTAATCCCTTTATTTGAACATAGTACTCTGAGTTTAGGGATTCAATTATGACGTTGCGTAATGACGCATCCATACCAACCAATTCCTTATCTGCGTCTGAAAACTCCATTTCCTCTTTAGGAACAGACCGGGATGGAATTAGTATCCCTCCTTCCATTCGCTCTGGCTCAATTCTCATGGGTATGTATGGACCGTTTTCCAATATTCTCAAGTATAACTTGTTTATTGATTCAAGGTAAGCTTTCATCCTTCCGGTCCATTCGTCATAATGTTGTGCATCAAACGGAGGTATCTTAAATCTGTGTGCGGCGGCCATTTAAAAAGTTTAAAATTAAGATAATACACTTTTCAAATTACAATAAATTGTATTTACTTGAAAAATTAATTATCTCACTTTAAATGTCCAACAATTAATATCCAACGGATTCTGCACTTAAGATTCAAGCAAGTTAGTTTTAATCACAGGAACAGTAGCAGGGTCCACAATTTTTCAAGTCCAAACAAAAAGGTGTCCACTTTCTAGTTGACAGAAGTTCGAAATTGTCCTTTTTGTTTAGCCAATCAGTTGATTCCAGTTTTGACCACAAGAAAATCCACAAAGCTCTAAAGTACAGTATTTTGGAATTTTGTACAAGTATTCCTTACACCATGGCTCAGAACTTTTTAGATCTACGATATTTTTTTTTCTCAAGAAGAAACAAATAAAAACTTTCGGCACAAACTTCAAGGAAAAATTAGATCTGGGATTTTCAAGAACCAACTCAAACAACACAGTAGGATCTCTGTTAGATGTGTTTAACAGAAGCTCTGATACCAATTGTTAGGTCCAAAGTGTTGTAGAGGGGGGGGGTGAATACAACTGTTTAAAATTTATGAGAGAATAAACAATGTGCAAGTAATAAATGATGACTCAGAATTTCAAGAATATATCATTATATTCATTGATGGATTTGCTACAACATTCATAAAAGCATCATGATCAGTTGAACAATAAATACAGTAATTAAAGCTAGATTCAACTGATCCTCTCTCTCTTACTTTTTGTTTTACAGTAAATGCTCTCTCTTAAAAATTATCGTTTAAAATACAGAGATACAAGTTGCTTCTAAAAATAAAAACAAAGTGCTGCTTTTATAATGTCATGTAGTCTTGATCTTGTCCTTTTTGTGTACGTGGCCCAATCAGGACTTCGACAACAAAAAGTACTTTCCCAACAACTCTGGATCAACCGTTCACAATAAGCCACTTGTCCCTTGAACATTAAATGTTACATTTCTACCCGCATCTCGATCTTCGCCTGGACCCATCTCGATCTCGATCTGTGAAAATCTCGATCTCGATCTGGGAGAATCTCGATCTCGATCTATGAGGATCTCGATCTCGATCTGTGAGGATCTCGATCTCGATCTGTGAAAATCTCGATCTCGATCTGTGAGGATCTCGATCTCGATCTGTGAAAATCTCGATCTCGATCTGGGAGAATCTCGATCTCGATCTATCGCCTGGATCGAGATTTGCCTTTGCAGTGTTTTACTTCACTTGTAAATCTCGATCCGCATCTCGATCTGCTGTGGATCGACATTTGCCTTGGCAAATATGCACACATCCAATGTTGACCTTCTTTAGTGACTAATTGAGAATTAACCTTTGTGAGCAAGTTTCCTTAGCTTCTTCAATTTCTTTTCCTCACTCAATTCAAATGAGATCTTCTATTACTGACACGAACTTGCCTCCAATGTCCTGACACTTGATGCAATGGTCTGGTTCATAAGTGACTAGTCTTGTAGGGGTTCTTGCTTCTGAATGTCAGTTCTCATTTGTTGATTAACCTTTACATTATCCAGATGTTGATATACATTACATGAAATCACTTTGGCCTTCTTGATACTTCCTTGACATTAATTTGATTCTCCATTAGATAAGTTAGGGCATGAGCAATACTCAGATTGAACTTCTTCTCACTTATGCATCCTTGATTAACCAAATTAGTTACTTGTAGTTACCAAGTATCATTACCATTTCTTCAGTTGATTGATTCCATGTGCTTCTTCAGTTTCTCTTGTTTTGCTGTTGTTTTATCTTTTACTTAGTTGAGTTACAAAATAATTAAGTGTTACAAGTTAGTACACCTTTGCCTTTCAGTTATCATGATTACTATTTATACAACTTCGTAATCTCACCAACAATCTCCCCCTATTTGATTGTTAAACTTAGCAAACAAATCTCATAGAGAGGATAACTCAACTAACAACTTGCGTAATGCTACTGATTTTTCTGGATCAGATCCTGCATTTCCAGAATTCTTGAGTAACTGAAATGAAAGACGTATGTTCCTCTTGAACTGAACTGATATTCATGTAGTATCATCTTCATTTCTGTCTGTTTGAGCTTTCTCTGCTTCAAAATCCTTCATAGTTAAACTTAAAGAACTTATCATGAACAGAGCTTTATAAGAGTTAAAATTCCTGGGAACGTCTTCAATAGAACATAGAACATATCTCAAGTAATGTTCTCCCCCTGAGAATGTCATTCTTCTTCTTTTTCTTTTCTAAATTCTCCCCCTAAGGATATTAACTTCTCCTAAGGATTCGAAGATAAGACTTTATTAACTTCTCTTTTTCTCTTACTAAATTCTCCCCCTTAGTGGAGGAATCCTCCAATGGCCCATCTTTTGAATAGTTTATCTTCCAAGGAAGGTTCTCGTCTGTCATTGATTGGGAAAATATAGTAGCTTTTCTTTCAGAAGTAGCATGTAGCAAGGGTAAGTGTTTGGTCTATAGTTTCCTCACTTCTACTACGTTCTGTTGGTGTTTACACTAAAGTGTCGAGCACTTTGAAGTGTTTCACTCTTTCTCTCCCTATATCTCACTCAAGTGTATCTCTCCCTCACTTTCACTCAAGTGTTTCTCTCTCTCACTTTCAGTCTGCACTCCAAATATAGCATTATGTACCTGCAAGTAAAATCCGTCAATTCAGTTATATTCCCAACACCTGATTCATCAGAATGAATTGAATCACTATCAAGTGGAGAATTGTCTTGTTGAGGTGTTCTTGATCTTTCATGCATAAGCACTGTCTCAGCACCAGACTCAATAGCAATTGCTATATCACTGTCTAGTGGAGCCTCATCTCTTTGAGATGGGTTATCCCAAGATTTTAAAATCTGTTAGGGAATCCTGCCTTTTCTATCAAGGAGTTGCCTCACACCTTCTTCATAAATGGGAGGTGGACATTCCTTTTCAGTATTTAGAAATGTTCCTTCCAGGAGGGTCAATGTAGTAGACAATGTAATGAATGGAAATTTAGAGTCTACGTTTTCCTCGTAACCCTGTGACGGGAATTTGTGTAAAATACCCTACTTGACTCATCCAAAGACTTCTTGTCAAGTAGTTGCCTCTCAAGCCCTGATAAATCTGAACAAGAGATCTCCCTTTCAGGATGCAGAAGTTTAACTTCTGTTTGATGTAGATATTGGACAATGTAATGTTTGGCTAGAGTCTGTATCTCCTCTAAATGCCTATACCTCTCACTGTGCACGCCTTGTAATGTGTTCCTAGAATTTATCTGTTTAGACTTACCATCAGCTTGAGTGCTAGTGGTGAGCTTGACTCATTACAAGATGCTCTGACTGATGAGCGAATTTTAATGGACTCACCCTATTGAGAGAATGATTCCAGAGATAGTTTAAATGCCTTTTCAGCTCTGCATCCTTTTGAGAAGATGCAAATGAGCTTACAGATACCTCAGTTATATACTACTTTACTTCTCTGGAGGTAGAGCTGTGGGTGCACTTCCGACTGCATCCTTAGATACCTCAGTTATATACTACTTTACTTCTCTGGAGGTAGAGCTGTGGGTGCACTTCCGACTGCATCCTTATTTGCTACATCAAGTGCAGTTTCTCCCTTACCAACCTCTAACTAATATAAGTTCCTTATATCTCCAAGGGTTAATATATGGAAGTGGATGAATTAGTGTTTGGTTCTAAGGCCTGGGTAAGAGATTGATGGGTTTTCAACCTCTTGGCCAGCTTCTTAAGCCTCTGGAGGCTAAACGGAAAGAATCAATTAAGATTAAAAGATAATCACCTTAACATTCCAAAATATATTTTTCATCCTAAAGAGAAGGAAAAATACATGAAGGAATGGTAAACGATTACATTAAAGCACTTCTAGTAAAAGAGTTTTGTCGGTTCTAAAGATTTATCATTTAAGCACATGATACCAATAAAAAATTTCTTTAAGATACTTATCCCATAATAAAACGCGGAAAAGTGTATCAGAGAAAAATTCTATCCCTTATGAATTTCTTATAAGGCAAACTTCCCATAATAAAATGCAGGAATTTATACCAAAATTATAGATACAAATATTGTATAGGATTTGACTTGTATATTTTTGTAGAAGCAAAGAACTAATCTGTTCTTTGGAAATCAGTTATATTTTTAATTGGGTGTAGCAACATCAGGGATTATATACGAAAGATATATTTCCCGAAACTTTCCTCATTAAATTATTTGCTAATTTTGTAGAAAATTAATGATTATTCGTAAATATAGAAAATTAGTAAGCCAGCCTCCTAAACACTATTCACCTCATAAATTCGAACTCACTAACCGAACTCTAAATTATTTATCCACAAAAGATTCGAAAAGATTTTTAAATTTAGTGAGTATCGTATTCAACCCCCCATTTTACGATACTTCGGGACCCAACAATTGGTATAAGAGCTTGCTGATTGATATACAAATCAAGATCTGTAACTCAGTAAAGCTCAGAGTGTCGAAGCTGTTTGGACTACACAAGATTAGATGACTTGATAAATAAATTTATTTTATAAATTTAAATTTTGATAAGTTTATTTTATATATTTATTTTTAATAAATTTATTTTATAAATTTAGTTTAAATGAGTTTATTCTTTAAACTTGAATAAGTTTATTTCATAACCTTAATTTAAATAAATTTATTTTATAAATTTAATTTAAAATAAATCTATGATTTAAATTTAAGTAAATTTATTTTTTATTTGATAAATATTTTTTTTCTATTTTAGGTTTACAACATTTCAGTGTCACTCACACCATTTGCAGTCTACTTCAAGTTTACATCTCAATTTAATTTTTATTTAGATTTATTTATTTTTACAAAAAATGTAAAATTCTTGAAAACTAATTTTTTCTTAAGTATTAATTTATGATATTTTAATTTTTTAAGAAAATTCGAAATTCTTGAAAATTAATTTGTTTGTAAATTTTTATTTTTGATTAATTTATTTTCAAAGAAAATTAAAAATTTTGTAAACTTAAATTGTTCTTAAATATTAATTCGAGGATTCTCAAGAAGTAGTAGATGAAGATTTTTCTGGTATTGAAGATAACTAAAATTGACTGAAGATTATCCAATGAAGTTAATTCTGGAACAGGGTGAAGAAAAAGTGGTATTATTTTCTTCAGAGTTTTACTCCAGAGGATCTCACTGTTTATTCGGATGCTGTAAAAGAATATATTAATTTGGGTACAGTTTTTGGTTAATTTGAGTTGAATTTTTGGATGAAAAATCTTAGGGGTTAAAGTGGTGAAGGAGAACAGACTGGACTACCTGACATCTCAGTACAAGCCTTAAAGTTTATTCTACAGGGAGATCACAGGAACTTCGTGCTAACACTGCAGATCATCTGGAACACAGGATTACAGCCAACAGGGATATAAGGATACAACCACATTGTTTGTAGAAGAACTGTATGTCCTAAAGACCTATGAACTAGAAGAATAGCTGAAGAAGATGATATTTGGTAAAGTAGGTTGTTAGCATATCCACTGTATTTGTGACCCATGAACCAAATTTAATTGAAGTCAAGGTTGAGAACCTCTGAACAGAAACAGATTGATCTAAGAAGCTGAATTGAAGATGTTATAGCTCAAGGTAGTGGTCAAGGTATTATAAGTGAATCTTGCACTTTGGAATAACTTGAGAACTGGACTGCATGTCAAGCCTGCAAGACAACTAGAAGTTTAGTGACATCAGATTCAGACGGAATCCCAATTCTAAATCTAAGGTCGTTACCTATAGATTTCATAAAGGAGATTTTAAAGAACAGTTCAAGATGCGGTTGCAAAACAGGGATGGTTGGAAATCAAAGACAAGATCAAAGTTTTACTACACAGATTGAAGAAGTCTGTACAAGCAAATGATAACAGACACTATGTTGGGTTGAAGCAGGAATCTCAGGCATTTATGAGGATGCAGCAAGAGAAAGCATTTACTGGTGAAGTTAAATGCAAGGCTGATTCTATCAGTGACAGTGATGCACCAAATGGATATCTGACATCAATGACCAACACTAGAGATGAATCACTAAGCACTTCACAGGTACACATTCTAACTAGTATACGTTTATCTAATTTAGAACTATATAATTATTAAGTTTTGAAATGTATTATATTCATGTCAACATGTTAGCATCTTATGACTTAAATGCTTAATTGATTGCTAAGAATAAAATTGCATGCTAGGATTCATGAGTTTAAATAAGTACATTTCATACTTGATTTTATATGCAGTAAAATGAATATCTAGAATTAGATAGGCTATTCTAGATAGTTAAGTGTATCCTTGAATATTTGCTGGAACTTGATTTAAATCTTTTGTGATTTAATACCTCTGTCAATGTTGTGAAATTGCTAAATAGACAAACAGGTCATTGATCAGATATTTTATATTTGTTCTTATTGTGATAAATGCCTTGATAAGTGTATGTGGAATTTGATATTGCTCATAATGACTTATTCAAATATTCTGCATATTCTTGAAATTGTTTATGTGCTTATTTTTACATGATTTGCTCACACTTACATAGTTGCACTTAAATGTCATATCAGATCATGTATTGCTTGTTAAGGAGTATAATATTAAAAGATGGGAGAATTATCTAAGTAGTCTGTAACATTTGTAGATTCGAAGCGTAATCTAAAACTGACTTACGTAATTAGAGATAGTTAAAAATGTTAGACAACAACATAAATGGATTAAACATAATTAATTTGTCCGTTCTTCTATCCATGTGCTTTTAGAAAATTATTGAATATTTGTAATATGCTTTACATCTATTATACTTATGTAGAATGATTAAACTAGATAGTATTGAATTTTCTAATATGCTTATTGAAGCTGTTGTTACCACTGTTGATAATAATATCTCTAACCTATTTGGACTCAATTGAAGTTGAGTACCAAGAAGCTTAATCATTTGTGATTGCAAAGTATGTAACAAAAGACAAAATTTATGTCACTTCGTGACATTTATTGTTCGAGGCATATGATTAAGATTAAAGCTCTGACAACACAATTGGTTGAGAAAGCCTACCCAATGGTAACCTTTGGAGATGACAACAAATGATGTACAAGGGATTTAGCTATTATGATTTCGGAATTTTCATTAGTGGAAGAATCTTTCTTGTTGAAGGACTTAAGCACTATCTAAAGGGCACTAGGGAATTCTTTTTCAAGGGTTTTCTAGAAAATCATTGAAAAGGAAAAGTGTTTGATCTCAAACAAGAAGGTTGGAAGCTCACTCAACTGGAAAATCAATTAACACAGCATGCTACTTTAATAAACAAAGATGGTGAAAAGACATCATATGAGTTAATGGCCAAACAGAAGCAAACACTGAAACTTTTTCGTGTGTTTGGATGAAATTGATAAGATTTAAATGAGTATCTTGGCAAGTTTGAGTTAAGGCTCATGGAACAATTCTCCTCAGCTACTCATTGAAGTCAAAAGGTTTCAAGGAAAATATGATGTAAAACCAGAAGTTGATTGAAAGTCTTAATGTGTCGACCTACTACACCAAGCTCCCAAGCATTCAAATAAAAGACTATTATGAATCTTTGAAGTTTGACATATTATCAGAGTCAAATTCAGATACTAATGATGAAACTGAGGTTGCAGAAGGAAACAATAAAAATGATGATGATTTAGAGCCTATTAGTGGAAATGGTAGTAAATCTACACAACTCATGAACTTTAACAGAATCCATTGAAAAAGGTGAAGGATCTTCAACACATCCTAACAGCAACTCAGGGGGAGTAAATAAAAGGAGTATCTACTAGTCGTACTCAACACAATTGTTATTCGCCCTTAAGTACACTAAGTTTGGAGAAGGAGGGGTTGAATACAAACTTAAGAATTAAGTCAACTTCTTGCGGAAATAAGTTTGTACAAAGAGAGTGTTTAATTAAGATTGATGTAACTAAGAACTGGATAACTAAAGTGTTGAAAACAGAAACAACAAGATTAAAAATTACTAGTGGATTGTTTTTCCACTAGTGAGTTTTTGCTTTCAATTGATCTTAGTAAAAAAACTAAGCTGCTTACAAAGTTGAATGTAGAACTTAGAAAAGCATTACAAGTTCTGCCTGATTTTCTACTTTGCTTTTCTTGAGTTCTTCAAAAAACTCATACTTTGCTACTGTGTTTTTGTGACTTATTTATACAAAAACTACTACTCTAGTTATTCTATTGACTGATAACAATATAATATTACAATTTATATTGTTTTCATAAAAATAGAAACTAGCTTCTTTTCACAGCCTTCCTTGTAGAACTAACTAGCTCTGGAAGTGTCTTTGTCTTAAGATATTCCTTGGATGCTGTGTTGCCTTGAAAGTCTTCACAATCCTAACAGGACTATCTTTCAATGATTCAGTTTCTGCACTGTTCCCGTAATTTCTGGCTTTAGCTAAATAGGGAAACTTTAATAAACTGATAAATGTTGTTAAGCTTATCAGTTGATTTACCTTTGCTTATCCATCGATGGATAGGATATCTGTTGATCAGTTGATGTGTCGATGGATAACTGAGTTATCCATCGACTCCTTATCCATTGATGGTTCTTTATCCGTTGACTGTTTTTATCCATTGATGACTTGTATCAGTTGATAGCTTTCATCCGTTGAGTAGTGTCTTCATCCATCGACTTCAACATCAGTTGATCACTTCACTTGTGAGAATTCTGACTTGGAATATTTACAATTGATCAGCCATTCTTCACATCTGTTGAGAATCTAGAAATTGAAGTCAATAACATCAGTTGACTACATCATAGCATCCATCGAGGTAATACAATCAATTGATAGTGAAACATAAATCAATGCTACAATCCAGTTTATCAGTTGATAAACAAGTTTCAACTGATAACTGGTTTCCTAGTCAATGGATATTTATAAGTCATATCCATTGATCAGTTACAAAGTAATTTTGAGTCCCTATTGAAATTCTAAGTAATTTGTTATCATCAAAACTCATAATTCCTAACAATCTCCCCCTATTTATGAATATGTAAAATATGCATAAATTTTCTGTTGATGATAACAAAACTCCTGAACATTTTCATTCTTAGCAAGAATTACAATATTGATAAGTAAAGTTTGAGACAGAGTAATCAGATACCAGACAGGGATGAATTCTGATAATTTTGATGATTGAGGTTGAATCTCCTATCTTCTCCTTCTTCCCCTTGACTCATTCATCTTGTCTTCATTCTCCTTCATCTTCCTGTAGAGGGTTCCCTTCAATATCTTCTCATCTTCAATCCTGTAGTCCAATTGACTTGCCAGATGATTTAATTCCAGATTGGGCAGTTTGTCTATTTCCTGACAAATATCAATGCATTTTTCTCTGCCTTCCCTGTCCTTATATATCATCAAGTAGAAGGGTTCATGAAGCACTTTTCTTCCTTCAGGATTCCAGATCTTTATTCTGTCATCCCTTTCTTCTTGAACAGGTGCCTCCCTTATCTTCTTTATTCTTTCAAGGATGGCCTTTCCTAGCTCTTCAGTTAGATAATACTTCCTGTTGAGAATAGTGTAGATTTTCCTTAAGATGCCATATCCTTGATCCAAGACTTGGTTGAATGTGAAGGTTGAGTGTGATCCATCTTCATACTCAATGTGAAGAAGATCAACATCTTTCTTCCTTTGTCCTTTTGCTGCAATCATTCCCTTAGCTTTGATTGGCACAAAGTTTTCAGATTTGTGTTTGAACACCTCTATTTCTTTGGCTTGATTACTCCCAGAAGCTTGACCTTCAGTCTTGACTTGTTTTGGCTTCTTCTCCTTGTCTCCTTTGTCTTCAACAACTAATGGTCTTTTAACTCCAGATGATTTTGGTGCATCTTTGGGCTTGTTTGCTCTTTGCTTCACCCTTGGCCTCCTTTCACCTTCTTTTCTTCTGGCTTCTCTTATTAGCCTATCATCTTCATCACATTCCCTTTGCAATTGAATGGCTAATTCTTCTTGGGATTTTTCATGTTGCTCCCTTTCTCTTATGCCAACTACTATGGCTTTGCTCAACAATTTTTCACCTTCCCCTCCACCTGTGACAGCTTTCTTTTTATCATCTTCAATTAGCTTTCCCTTTCCTTTCCTGTCACCAGGTTGTGAGCTACTGGAACTTGTCTCCTTGAATTTGCTAGCAATTGCATCAAATTTCCTTACTATGTCTTGAGCCAACTCCTTCTTAGGATCTGTAGACTTTGCCACCACAACTTCAGTACCACTTGCTTTCTCCAATGCATCAGCTTCTTGCTTCTCCCCCTTTTTGTTATCAGCAACTGGTACTTGTGCTACTGACTGAGAGAGTATGGGAGTCTCTAAGAGTTTACCCAGAAGATTGATTTGAGTGACTTGATTTTTCAAAATTGGCTTCATGTTGAGCTCTATGGAGGCTACTCTTTTCTCCAATTCCATTACCTTGTCCTTGGCTGAAAACTCAGTGTCCAACCTTTGCTTGATTCTTGTCAGCATTGTGAGGCTGAGTCTAGAGTCAATGGTGGTGTCAAAATGCATCCTTGAGCTGTCAATGTCTTCTCTTATTTTCTTCAATTCATACTTGGAGCTTGTGACATGCATTTTCTGGATCTTCAAATTATCCCCGTAAAAGTTCAGAATTCTCCTTTGCAGGGGATCCACCACATCTACTTCAGCCATTGACCTTCTGTAAAGAGAAATGATGGCCCTTTCTGTTTCAGCCAAATTAGTTTCATCACTTGCCACTTGTGGATCTAGAAGTTCATCATCAGAATTATCATCAAAATCTTCAGGATTCATGTGGGATATATCATCAGGTTGACTGGCCAAAAACTCTTTCCCACTCCTGAATTGCTCTTCTGTCTGCACTAAACCCAGCATTTGCTCAGCTATTTGATTAGATGCTGCTGCTAGTTCTTGATAATGAGGATCTTCATGTTGAAAGGTTGAAGCATCAAGATTGACATCAATTTCATCCTCCACCTCCATGTTGACTTCTGCAACTCCTGCAAGGACTCCATAGTCTATAACTCCCCCTGACTCTAGCCCCAACTCCTGGGTGAGTCCTGCTTCAAACTGCTCAGTTTTAGAGGTTGATGCTTCATGAGATGGTGAAATTGGTTTCTCTCTATTCTTTTCTCTCTCACTCTCTTCTCTCTTTTCTTGCATCAGGATCTCATCCTGGATTCTCACATCTCCCTTACTTTCCTCTCCTTTTTCATCACCTGCTAAGGTGGGACTCTCTTTTCTCACACCCTCTCCTTTTGCCACCTCAGAAGAATTTGAGGGCCCCTCATTCACACACTCTCCTTTTGCCAAGGTATGCAAACCTTGCCTCTTACACACCTCACCCACTCCACTCAATCTTAATAGAGTATTGGCCACTTGAAGTGTTTCAATGGATGATTCATGAATTGACATTAAGGGATCAATCGATGGATAAGAAGTATCCATCGATGGATGAATATCCGTTGATGGGAGCTCGTCGATGGATGTAAGGATATCCATCGATGAAAGTGAACTAGTCAATGGATGTTGGAAGTTATCAGTTGATTGCATAATATCCATTGACTGGAGAGAAATTACAGTATTTTCCTGATCAACCAAGGTGTTAACCTTATTTGGTGATGCAGGTGAGAGTGTTGGCTCCACCCTGAGTTGCAAAGAGGGTGAATTTGAAACAATGAAGTTGTCAATCAACACTGTTTCTGAAGAAATAGTTTTTGAAGGAGATTGAAGAGAAGATTCAGATAAAGAATGGGGCTGTGCCTCAGGAAGATTCTGAGACACATCAAAAGAAGAAACTGAAGGCTCCACCAAATTTTCATTTGGCTTTGCATGTGTGTGTGTGCCCTGTGCAGTATTTGTAACCTTCTTTCTTCTTTTGTATGGCTGTATTATTTGGTGACCCTTATCCCCATCTGATGGTCCTGGTTGAGACCTCTTTTCAATAGTTACATCTTTTTGAGAAGATGCAACTAGGGATGCGTTCAAGTCCTTTACTACAGCCTCAATCTGTTGGGAGATTGGACTGGTGGCTGGCTGGTTCCTCTCAATCTCACTCTCCTTATTCTTCTGGCTTTCTTGATGTTGGCCAGTTCCCTCACCCTTATCAACCACCTTCACACTCCCCTTAGAGGTTTTTCTTTTCTTAGATCTTACAACAGTAGTCTTTTGAGAAACTACTGAGGTGGTTTGATCAGCCTTGTGTTTTGAAGGTTGTGCAACTTGGGTAGGAGGAATGGGGGCATTTCCATCTCCCTCCATTGTTGCTGAAGGCAAAGAAATTTGAGATTTTGAAGAAGAATGTACAAGATGGAGATTTTGAAGATATACCTGTACAAGAGGAGGATAAATGAGGCACAACTTAGGGTGTAAGTTGATTCTCACAAGATCCTTGAAGACCCTCTTGTTTTGCATCCATGGCTCCAAGGACTCCATATCTGCACTTATTTCATACTCTCCAACAGAGGCATTAATAATCATCATGAAAAATCTTGCAAAGTATATATTATTTTTCCTAGATGACTTGGGTCCTAACTTAGCAGATAATTCATTTAGGAGTAGTGTGCCAAAATCGAAGTATTTATCAAACAGGATAGAATAAGAAATTTCTTGCATACTGATCGTAATTGCATCAAAATTACTTATTTTTCCAGAAAATACTTTAATTATGGAATCAAAGAAATAACTCCATTCTTTCCTAAGATTTTTCCTAACAACTTCTCCTAATCCAGTTTCAGCATTTGCATAATTAACGGATTCTAACATGTCCCTAATTTCATTTTCAGTGGGTGGTTTATTACAATTATTTGCAGGCAACCCTAAACATTCAGATAATGAAGTACTAGTAATTGTATAGGTATTACCTTTGCAAGAATAAGAAATTACCTTCCCATCTGGTGAAATCTCTGTAGAGGTCCACAGTTCCTCAACAAAGGAACACACGATTGTTGGTGCTTCGCTGAGAGCTTTGGAAACTTTGCAATCTCCTAGGAATCACATCAATGGATGAAAGTCCACAGGAGCATCACTCACCGTTAGACATGCTGTGAAGTTGTTCTGTTCATAGGTGAACCCAGTGGAAGAGACGATCTTGTTTTGTGGTGCCATTCTTTCAGTTGATATTCAAGAAATTAAAGTGAACTTGAAAGAATTTGTGAGAGCTCGTGAGAATTAGATAAAATTAGCTTGAGAGAGAGAGAGACAGAGATGAATAGTTTAGAGAAAAAAAATAGCAGGTAAGAATGAATTTTTAATTGCAACTGCTATTTATATTTTCTAGTATTAAAAAGACTTGAAAGGACTTTTTAATTAGGCAGATAACCGTTGATGTATAAAAGACTGTAGTTTATTACCCTAGATGGTAATTCTCCAACGGCTATAATCTGATCAACAGATGAATAAAACTGTAGAAATTCTATTACTATCGAAGGATAAAATAGAGAGTTAATCATTTATCGATCGATCACTAACTACCAAGGTAATTAACTGTCGATAGATAAATATCCATCGATAGGAATAACATTTATCTGTTGATCAATTAAGAAGAGATTTATCCGTCGATAAACAATTACTTAGGTAATTATCTGTCGATAGATAAATATCCATTGATAATTGTGAACAATGGCTACAAAACAAAAAAAAACTTGACAGACATTTTAAGCATGAGCAAAATTAAGCATACCTAACTCAGAGACTAATCTATTAAAAGTAGATTCATCTAGAGGTTTGGTAAATATGTCTGTAAGTTGTTGTTCACTAGGGACAAAATGTAATTCAACTGTACAATTCATTACATGTTCCCTAATGAAATGATACCTTATGTCAATGTGTTTGGTTCTGGAATGTTGCACAGGATTTTCTGTTATTGCAATGACACTTGTATTGTCACAGAAGATGGGAATTTTGTTCAAGTTGAACCCATAGTCAAATAGTTGATTCCTCATCCATAAAATTTGTGCACAGCAACTTCCAGCAGCAATGTACTCAGCTTCTGCAGTTGAAGTTGATACTGAATGTTGCTTTTTACTAAACCATGACACAAGTTTGTTTCCCAGAAATTGACAGGTGCCTGTAGTACTTTTCCTGTCTATTTTGCAACCTGCATAATCTGCATCTGAGTAGCCTATTAGATTAAAACCAGAATCTCTAGGATACCAAATACCTAAATTTGATGTACCCTTAAGATATCTGAAAATTCTTTTAATAGCTACTAAATGAGATTCTCTAGGATCAGCCTGAAATCTAGCACATAAGCATGTAGAGAACATTATATCTGGCCTACTAGCAGTTAAATATAAAAGTGAGCCTACCATGCCTCTATAACTTGAAATATCCACCTTAGCTTCTTTGGTATTTAATTCAAGTTTAGTGGCAGTGGCCATGAGAGTTTTTGCAGAAGAACATTCACTTAACTCAAATTTCTTTAACAAATCATGAATGTACTTTGTTTGATTTATAAAAATACCATCCTTAACCTATTTGACTTGTAACCCAAGAAAGTAGGTAAGCTCTCCCATCATGCTCATTTCATATTTACTCTGCATTAGTTTGGCAAACTTCTTGCAAAGTTCCTCATTTGTTGATCCAAAAATAATGTCATCCACATAAATTTGTACAAGAATGATAGAGCCATTAACATTTCTACTGAATAGAGTTTTATCAACAGTACCTCTTGTGAAATGATTCTCAATGAGAAACTGAGATAAAGTGTCATACCAGGCCCTTGGTGCTTGCTTCAAGCCATAAAGTGCTTTGAGTAAAAAATAGACAAAGTTAGGAAATTTTGGATCTTCAAAGCCAGGAGGTTGTTCCACATAGACTTCCTCTTCTAGTACTCCATTCAAAAATGCACTTTTCACATCCATCTGGTAGACTTTGAAATTAGCATGTGCAGCATAAGCCAGAAAGATTTTGATTGCTTCTAACCTTGCAACTGGTGCAAAAGTTTCATTAAAATCAATTCCTTCTTCTTGTGAATAACCCTTTGCTACAAGCCTTGCTTTGTTCCTAGTCACAATACCAGTTTCATCCATTTTGTTTCTAAATACCCATTTTGTACCAATTACTGATCTATCTTTTGGTCTGGGCACCAGCTTCCATACTTTATTTCTTTCAAACTGATTCAGTTCTTCTTGCATAGCCAAAACCCAATCAGGATCCATGAGAGCCTCTTCAATTCTTTTGGGTTCTTCTTGAGATAGAAAATTGCTATACAGGCACTCATTTTGAGTAGCACTTCTTGTCTTGACACTATCTTCTGCATTTCCAATGATTAGTTCAAATGGATGGCTTCTTGTCCATTTTCTTTGAGGAGGCAAATTTTGCCTTGATGATGAAGCTTCATGATCATTTGTATTGAACTCAAAGTGATCTGAATTTGTAGATTGATTCTGAAACCCTCCCCCTGAAGTGGATACCCTTGATGTAGATTGTTAATTAACCGTTGAGGAGTTATCAGTTGATGCATTATCAGTTGATGGATTTCTATCAACTGATAAATTATCCATTAATGCAATAACATCAACTAATATTGGGTTTCTGAACACTTGAGGTTTTATAATTTCTGCCTCTTCATCATCATTTACATTATTTGATTCATTCTCAAAATGCAGTGTGTCATGATTTCCTTCATCAAACAAGCCTTGAATCTTTTTATCATCAAATACTACATGTACAAATTCCATAATAATGTGTAGTCTGAGATTGTAGACTCTATAGGCTACGCCTGATAGTGCATACCCAACAAATATAGCTTCATCAGCCTTGGCTTCAAATTTTCCTAGGTTTTCACCTTGATTTCTTAGCACATAGCACTTGCAGCCAAAGACATGAAGAAATCCCACCTTTGGCTTTTTGTCTTTCTTGATCAATTGATAAGGAGTCTTCCCTTGAGCTTTATTTACTAGGGAGATGTTTTGAGTAAAACATGCTGTGTTTATGGGCTCAGCCCAGAAGTATGTTGGGAGTTTGGCATCTTCCAACATGGTTCTAGCAGCTTCAATCAATGTCCTATTTTTCCTTTCCACTACCCCATTTTGTTGAGGTGTTCTGGGTGCAGAGAATGTGTGTATGATTCCTTTTGATTCACAGAACTCTTTCATTGTGGAATTTTTGAATTCTGTTCCATTGTCTCTCCTTATCTTCTTTACATCCAATTCAAGATTTTTCTCATTTTCTCTTATGTGCTTGATGATGAGATGACTAGCTTCATCCTTTGAATGTAGAAAATAAGTCCATGATAATCTTGAAAAATCATCCACAATGACTAGAGCATACTTCTTCTTTGCAATAGACATGATATTTACAGGACCAAACAAATCCATATGTAATAACTCAAGTGGCTTTTCAATTGAAGATTCCAATTTCGACTTAAATGATGCCTTCCTCTACTTTCCTTTCTACCAAGCATCACAAAGTCCATCCTTGACAAATTCCATTTGTGGTAAGCCTCTCACTTGATTTTTCTTAACCAAGAGATTCATGGCTTTGAAATTCAAGTGAGCTAATTTCTTATGCCACAGCCAACTTTCTTTTGTACTTGCCTTAGAGAGAAGACAAGTCATTGATTCTGCATTTGTTGAGTTGAAGTCAGCTATGTACACATTCCCTTTTATATTCCCAGTCATGACCAGGCTTCCATCTACCTTGTTGGAAATTATGCATGCTTCTGTTGTGAAACAAACTTTATTTCCATTGTCACATAGTTGACTTATGCTTAACAAGTTATGTCTTAAGCCATCAACTAATGCAACAGGTTCAATGATGACATTCTCTTTTGAAATCAAGCCATATCCCATGGTGTGCCTTTTGCTGTCATCTCCAAAAGTTACTCCAGGGCCAGCTTTCTCCTCAAACTTTGTGAGCAGGGATTTATCTCCAGTCATGTGTCTTGAACACCCACTGTCCAAGTACCAAAGATTTCTTCTTTTTCCCTGCACACAGTCAAAACAAATCAAGTTGATTTTGGTACCCAAGTTGCCTTGGGTCCTTTCTTATTAGTTGTTATCTTTAGTTTGGTTTCCAATTTTTGTACCTTTGGTTTGGGTGGTTTTACTTCCACTTCAACCTTAGGTGTTGGTCTCCTTACCTCAGAATTCTCAGTGCTAATATTTGGAATGCCCATGCTTGCAGAATTGGAAAAATTTGGTGCATGAAGATTGTTAAGCATATTTCATGGCATAACAGGCATATTCATATTGGCAAATGCAAGATATGGATTAAACATATAAGGCATTGATGCATACTGAGCATGAATAGCATGAGAATCAACTAAATGAGGAAAAACAGAATTGGTATGCATGTTGGGTACAACAGGTACATTTATTGCTGTAGGCATGGTGAGTTTACATTGCACAGATAAATGATTTTTACTACCACACTTAGCACATATTTTCCTAGGAGCATATTTGTCAGGTGTGTAGTTGTTGTGCTTGTTCATGCCTACTTTACCATTTCTATTTTTCTTCTTCTTTTCATTTGGCTGAATATTAGGTTCTATCTTTTCCAATTTCTCTTTCAACTGATTTTTAGATAAGAATCCTATATTAGCCTGTTCAACTTTGATTTGAGATTCAGAGGAGCTACTTTCTTTGACAAATTTAATAGGTCTGTTAAACTTAGTTTTAATATCACATTTCTTAGCAGTTGATGACTTCTCAATCGATGGATAATTATCCGTTGGAATAGCATTATCAATCGATGGATAATTCTTATCAGTTGATTCAGAATTATCAATCGATTGCTTCTTTTCCAAAGATTGATCTTCATCAATGGCTATTTTCTCAAGAGTTTCAGACAACATGGTGAAAGAGTTTATTCCATGAATGTCATTCATCTTCTTACTAGCTTTACTTGACCTGTTCCACTTGTCAATGGTTCTTAGTTCATCCTCTAATTTTTCTTTTAACTTCTCTATTTCCTTTTTACTGTCAACTAGTTCATTTCTAGCATCTTTGTTTTCCATCTTGAGTCTGTCCAATTGCACTAGCTCACTCTCTAAGAAATTGTTTCTTTCAGTGAGAGTTTCTAATGTTAATTTGAGCCTAGTGTTCTCTTCAAAGACTTAAGAGTGACATGCAAATTATACAATTCATTAGACATTTCGTTAATAGTAATATTGCATTCATCTTTGGACAACTCAGATAGATTTGTAGAAATTACCTGATTGCTAGAAGAACTAGCTTCCTGGTCATCTTGATTGGCCATTAGTGCAAGATTGATGTGTTCTTCTTCTTCTTCAGAATCCTCCTCAGCAGCCCAGTCCTTTTCTTCTGTCACAAAAGCCTTCTCTCTTTGTTTGAGCAAGTCAAAGTACTTCTTCTTATAGTCAATACCATCACTGGACTTTGACCTCTTTTCAACTTTGGGCTTTCTGCATTCACTTGAAAAGTGACCAGCCAATCCACAGTTAAAGCATCTAAATTGAGTCCTGTCAACAAGATTTTTGCCTTGTTGAGTGTCTCTCCTGAACTGTGATCCAGGCCTTTGCATTGGATTCCTTTTGAACTTGAGTTTAGAGAATTTTCTTGATAGAAAAGCTAAATGCTCATCTATTTCATCCATTTCATCTTTGATGAATGACTCATCACTTTCACAAAGTTCTTTTCCTTTACCAGTAGAAGATTCATCATATCTAACATGATTTGCACCATTGCCATGACCTTCTTTCTTCTCTTCTTTGAAATCAGCATCTTCATCTGTTTCTGCAACTTGCTTTTCCTTGACCACCAAAGCAATGGACTTTTCTCTCTTCTGACTTTTCTCAATTTCCTCATCTTGCTGTAGCTCCAACTCATAGGTTTTCAAGATGCCATACAGCTTATCCAAAGTATAATCTTTAAAGTCAGGAGATTGCCTTATAGAGACAGTCATTGGTTTCCATTCTTTGGGTAGGGACCTCAAGAATTTGAGGTTGGTGTCCTCAACAGCATAAACTCTTCCATATAGTTTAAGCTCATTCAACAGCTTTTGAAACCTACTATATGTATCATTTATTGTTTCACCACCCTTGAAGTGAAAGGCCTCATACTTTTGAATCAAGAGTTGCATCTTGTTCTTTCTTACTTGCTCAGTACCTTCACAGAGGGTTTGAAGAGTGTCCCAGACTTCTTTAGAGGTTGTACAACTGATGACATTGTCAAACATGTCCTTGTCAAGACCATTAAACAAGATGTTCATAGCCTTTTTGTCCTTGTGTACTTCCTTTTCATCTTCATCTGTATACTCACTCACAGATTTAGGAATGAGTTTGTCTGGTGCTTGAGTACCGTCTGCATTTACACTTGTAACTATTTTCATAGGCACATGTGGACCTTTCTCTATGCAATGAACATAGGAAGGATCAATAGATAGCAGATGCAAGTGCATTTTTACTTTCCAGGGAAAATATTCATCTTTCTCTAGAACTGGAATCTTAACTCCTGTGTCTCTTTGACCCATTCTTGATGTACTTTTAGATCTTGACTTTCTGTTTGATGAAAGCCTGCTCTGATACCAATTGTTATTCGCCCTTAAGTACACTAAGTTTGGAGAAAGGGGGGTTGAATACAAACTTAAGAATTAAGTCAACTTCTTGCGGAAATAAGTTTGTACAAAGAGAGTGTTTAATTAAGATTGATGTAACTAAGAACTGGATAACTAAAGTGTTGAAAACAGAAACAACAAGATTAAAAATTACTAGTGGATTGTTTTTCCACTAGTGAGTTTTTGCTTTCAATTGATCTTAGTAAAAATACTAAGCTGCTTACAAAGTTGAATGTAGAACTTAGAAAAGCATTACAAGTTCTGCCTGATTTTCTACTTTGCTTTTCTTGAGTTCTTCAAAAAACTCATACTTTGCTACTGTGTTTTTGTGACTTATTTATACAAAAACTACTACTCTAGTTTTTCTATCGACTGATAACAATATAATATTACAATTTATACTATTTTCATAAAAATAGAAACTAGCTTCTTTTCACAGCCTTCCTTGTAGAACTAACTAGCTCTGGAAGTGTCTTTGTCTTAAGATATTCCTTGGATGCTGTGTTGCCTTGAAAGTCTTCACAATCCTGACAAGACTGTCTTCCAATGATTCAGTTTCTGCACTGTTCCCGTAATTTCTGGCTTTAGCTAAATAGGGAAACTTTAATAAACTGATAAATGTTGTTAAGCTTATCAGTTGATTCACCTTTGCTTATCCATCGATGGATAGGATATCTGTTGATCAGTTGATGTGTCGATGGATAACTGAGTTATCCATCGACTCCTTATCCATTGATGGTTCTTTATCCGTTGACTGTTTTTATCCATTGATGACTTGTATCAGTTGATAGCTTTCATCCGTTGAGTAGTGTCTTCATCCATCGACTTCAACATCAGTTGATCACTTCACTTGTGAGAATTCTGACTTGGAATATTTACAATTGATCAGCCATTCTTCACATCTGTTGAGAAGCTAGAAATTGAAGTCAATAACATCAGTTGACTACATCATAGCATCCATCGAGGTAATACAATCAATTGATAGTGAAACAAAAATCAATGCTACAATCCAGTTTATCAGTTGATAAACAAGTTTCAACTGATAACTGGTTTCCTAGTCAATGGATATTTATAAGTCATATCCATTGATCAGTTACAAAGTAATTTTGAGTCCCTATTGAAATTCTAAGTAATTTGTTATCATCAAAACTCATAATTCCTAACAACAATGAAGACCAAAGGAATACATCAAGAATATATCTTCCAAGACAAAAGGTTTGAAGTCAAAGTCAATCCTGGAGTCTAGTCCTTAGTTAACTAGATTATGGAGTAAAGGCTAGAAGTGCTAATCAAAATGAACATATATTTTTTGGGACCTAACATCTGGAATCCCAAAGAATATTGAAGATGCACTGATTGATCCAGATTGGGTGATTGCAATACAAGATGATCGCAATTAGTTCGAGGACAGAATCTACTGAAGTTGGAACCCAGACCACAAGACGAAGCTGAAATTGGTACAGTAAGGGTTCTCAGAGACAGGATAATTATTGGCATTGTTATGAGGGACAAATCCAAATTAGTTACTACAAGTTAGTATAAAGCAGAAGGTATCGATAATGATGGAAACATAATTTTCGGGACTTTCAAGATCAAACAGTAAGCACCAGTGACGACACTTGATCCTATTAGGGCTGAATAAGTTGATGACCTAACAGTAGGATATCCCTAGCACATGTTGAGCATTCAAGCATGAATATCTATCAGATGAATGTGAACAAGTGCACTCCTGAATGGTGAGTTAGAAATTGAAGTTGATGTACAACATTTCCTGGACTTTGAAGTTGCAGATCATTGAAATTTGTATATCATTCTCTCCTCTTCCCAAGCTCTCTACGATGGAGGTAAGGATTCAAGCAAATTGTCAAGGACATGGTATGACACTCTAACTGCTAAATACTTGAAAATGATTTTGGTATAGTAGTTATGCACATATATCTCTCTAGAATACAAATCACACACAATGTAATATATGTGCAAGTATACCAGGATTATATTATATGTGGGTCTACTAATGAAATTTTGGCAAGAGATTTTTGCTAAGTTAATGAAGAGTAGGTACAAGATGAACATGTTGGAAGAGTTGCAAATCTTTTTGGATTACAATTATTTCAAAAGAATGATGGCAATTAAAGTAAGTCAAGGATCTTTCGAAGATGCGCAATTTGGAAAATTCTAGACCTGCCAAGACTTCTTACCAACAGGCCACTAAGCTTGATCAGGGCAAATTAGGTATATGAACTGAAGTAACAAGCTATAGAGGAATGACTAGCTCATTATTTATTCAAGTGCATAAAGACCATATATTTTATTTTCGATATGCCTATGTGCAAGTTTTCAAGTGGATACTAGAGAATCTTATCTTATAAATAAGATATGAATTGTTAGATATCTTAAGGGATTAATAATTCTTAGAATCAGGTACCCTAAAGATATTAGGTTTAACCTAATTGGCTATATAAATATAGATAATTCAGGTTGTAAGAAAGACAGGAAAGTCATTCCTAGAAGCTGTCAATTTCGTAGTAGAAGTTGATTTCTTGTCGAAATAAGTGGAAGCATTCAACACACATACCTGCAGTAAAGGAGAAATTTAAAGCAGTTAGTGAATGTGATGCTCTGATCTTCTAGACAAGGAAACCACTTCTACTCCAAAAACTCTACTGGATATTCTCTACACCACATATGGAAGAAGCTCATGAACACCAGGTATCATTTCTTTCGAGATTGTCCTTAGTATAATAACTTGCTGATATTTGTAAACAACTTGATAAATTCATTTTGTCTAAGTTGGTTAGTGAACTTGGGATATTATTTATGTGCATATTTGTTGGAAATCCCATATGCAAGGAATTCTCAAATGAGTTCACAAGTATTAAATTTTCAATATTTAAAGGACTTGTTAATTTATTTGAAATCCAGTACCTCGTACTTTTTGCTATTAATTTAATTATCATGCTTACAATGTTATATGCATATGTGGTAGTTAAATTATTTAGCATAAGTTAGCAACATAATTATTTGTATGTTAAATATTTGATGAATATTAGTCAATGATATCTTGCTTAATTGCTCTGATATTTTTAAATATTTTATTACAAATAATTGTGATACTTTTGATATTAGTGACAGTATTTAGAATTTTTGTTCTAAGTAAACAATGCATATTTTAAAAATCACTAATATTGAAAGTTGAAATATTTTCTAAGTTATGTGTATAAAATTCTCAATATTTTATATACTTGGGAAATATTTCTAAATTTGATTTTATTTGCGAGAAGTTGTAATTAGGATCACAAGTATTAAATGTCAATTTCTAAAGGACTTGTGAATTTCTATTCAACTATTTTCTCGACTTACGTATATCACTAATACTCCCTCCGTCCCAACCAATTCTTATCACTTTTTTTTCATTTTCTGACACGCATTTTAAGGTGGATTTTAAGAATAGTTCCATAACTTATTTTTTAAAATTTCTTTTTTTGTATAAAAATAGGATTGTTCTATATTTATACAAAAATGAAAATTTCAAAAATAAATTATAGAGCTATCCTTAAAATCCACCTTAAAATGTGTGTCAGACACCCCATTTTGAAATGATAACAATTCAAAAGGACGGAGGGAGTAATTGTTATGAGTATAATTGCAATATGCTTGAGTGACGATTATTAGATATAGCGTAGAAAATTAGATACTAATATTCAATCTAATGAATATTTTAGTATTTAGCGAAATTATTTTATCTTATTAAAATTATGGATTGAAGCAACTCAATGATTATTAGTTTCATAATTCTGATTTGATAAAATATTAGAAGCATAATTTCTTGCATTTTTGAAATTATTGATAAATATCAAGTAATGATATTTTGTCAATGTTTCCGTGTAATTAATTGTAATATTTTTAATATTAGTGATAATATTTGTTGCTTATCTGAAATCACTAATATTAAAAATATGCCTAAATGCTTATTGTTCTACTGAATAATTGCCATGTATATTTGATTTATATATATATGAGCATGTTGTTGGTAATTTTTTAGTACAATAAGAGTATTTAATTTATTTTGATTTATTTAAATTATGACGATATAAAACAATTCAGTGACATATCGGTTCCATGATTTAAGTAAATTAAAATAAATTTGCAGCATGATTATTTGTAGTATAAATATTCTCTCTTATTACACTGTGATAATTGAATAAAATTTTATTACTAAATAATTGTGATATATTTATACTAATGGATTTGCTTAGTCTTTATTCTAAGTAAAAATTGGTTTTTGAAAAAGCCGTTAGTATTAGTATATTTAGTTTTCTTTCTTTGACTGAGTTTTAAATCTGAATGTATTAAAAAGAATTTCTTGTCTATTTCTTTTTCAAACTGTTTTATTCAAAAATACATTCATTTTTCTATCAGTTCTAGAAAAGAAAATATCCTTTAGTATTGGTGTCCTAGAGATAATACTTTTAATGTTTTATTGAAAACAATTAAGGATTATGTTTTATGTGATTATTTAATTAATATTTATTATGTCTTTATTTACTGCGTCATAAATTGAAAGAATAATAAATGTCCTTGGAATATTAATACGTAATATATATCTTTAAGTATGTGACTTAAAAATGAGATTATATGAATAGTATTTTATTCCTAAAATTCCCTAGTCAAGTATTATTATTTAAGGACAGTAATAATGCAATAAGACTAGTATGTTTGTTAATAGATGACCACATCTCATTGGTCATAGGTATGGTGATACTAAAGTTAAGAACATAAGTGTATGTATCAATATATGACACTGGAAAGACCCGCTGTGAGATTCTACATGTTAATAAGTGTCATAAGAAATCTCACAGTGATAATGATGTAATGATCCTCTGACTTGAAATCATTATATTTCTATACGAGAATTAATATATTTTGATTACACTCAAAGTTACCTTTAACCGGGTAATGATAAAGGTGGACATTGGGTATGCTATGAATCGTATGGGGAATATGAATGATAGATATAGGATTTAACCCTCCAATTCTAGGAGTGATATTATTGGCCTCTTGATTGAGTGAAACTATGAAATGCATGGCCATGCTCAAATATTGATTTGTTTAAATAGTCTACTCATTGATCAAGGAAACCAAGATTAAACGTTGAAGAGGATGACACTATACATGCCTCGAGTTTTATCTATAATATAAGGTTAAAGGGATTATATTACATTGCACATTATTCACGAAAGGTTTAATTGAATCACCAATTATTATTGTTACTTGGGTAGCAATGATGTATTACTAGATGCCGCTCATTGTTTATAATTTTATTATTAGATAATAAAATTATTGCCAACGTAATAATAACCTAAAGAGTTACACACAAAGAATGTCAAAATGGAGGTTTATTTAAATTACGAATTTAAATATATTATTGTTTATTCGAATTTAATTATTAAATTATTTAAGTGGGACTTGATTAATTATATTAGAATTCAGATTTAATAAGTATTATTATTATTCGAATTTAATTATTGAATTAATTAAGTGGGACTTGATTAATTATATTAGAATATAGATTTAATAATAATAATAACCCAAAGTCATAATGGGTTTTGAAAACCACATGGATTAGGGTTAGGCCCAAAATCTCTCTCTCCCCTATATATACATAATGATGTATAGTATTAGGGTTTAATCATCAAATTTCATTTTAGAGAAAAACCCTAGCTGCTCAACATCAAGAGAGACTAGAGAAAGAGAGAGAGAGACAAACAATTCGGCTAGTACCGACTCCGGTGATCGTAGGACGATCGGGCGTTCGTGTGGACTTCTTTAGAGAGCAAATCTTTGCAACAAAGGACTGCTGTAATTCATCTTTCTGGACCTCCATTAAACAGCATACGAAAGCTTTGTTAAGGTACAGACTTCTTCACCATAATCATCCAACGTTATACATGGATCGTACGATTGAGTTTCGATTTTTTTAATTATTTTTACGTTAATTCCGCTGCGTTTTCATGCCCGAAACCCTTCAATGGTATCAGAGCTACGTGTATAATGGGATGATTTGGTTATGTGTTTAACAGTTTTTCGATGTATGTAAACATATATATGATATGCCATGACTATATACTGATATATATGTTTTATATGATTTTGAATATATGATATTCATGTGTTGTATAATCATGGGATGATTGTGTGTATTGCTGTATGTATATGATACATGTTTGTTCTTGTTATGGAAATCGTATTCGATACGAATTCTGAAACGGCTTCGGTAGATTTTCTGAAATCTGTGTCTAGTGTCCGATTTTCGCAAAACATATGTGTTTTCTGACTGGAATCGTGTCACTGAGCAATACTGACAAATTCAGCTTCTCGTCTGTAAGCCGTTTGATGACGTTACAGGCCCCGAAACGACGATTTATTATTTTCTGAAATTTATTTGATTTTCTGAAATTTCGAAATTTATTATTTATGATTATATGATATGTTTATATAATCTGAGATATATTACATGTGTTATGTGATAACATGGTGGATGGTTATGGCCTAAAGACCCATAGGATAGTGGTTTTGTTTTATGGTTTTGGTTTCTAAATACGACTTGCATGTCGTTTATTCATTGTAATTGTTAATCTCGAATGTAACTCGAGTTCTTCTTGTAATTTCATTATAATAGATTTATTTATTATTCAAAGTAATTGTTCAATGGAGACTTGGAAGCAAGGAAGCTAGGAGGCAATCCAGATGATAGAGCAATGAAGAAGATAAAGACATGTAATAATGTCGTATTTGAAACCACCATAGATTGACCTTGATAATTCCATTAGCTTGGAAATATCATATAGGATGGGGCCATAACCAAACACGTTTAATTTATGCACAATACATATATGTATATGAATGCATGTGTAGATATGTGTGTGTTGAAATGTTGTATGTATTAGATACGACACCCATGCCATGTCTGCTTAAGAAAGATAAAATCTGTAACGATTCAAGATTTTAAAATTAACAAACGATCATGAGATTCTTGTGTTTATGAAATATGGATTTTAAAATACGGAATTAAATATGGATTTTGATATCTATAACTGGAATTTTCTGACAAAAGCGGATATGCGTATTCGTAAGGTTGATGGGTTTTAAGTGTGACCATTGGTATCCTCCATCTACCTGGGAAATGAACAATTTAAAATGTCAATTTGAAATATTTGGTTCAAGGAAAAATTGAGGATCTCTTTATGATGTGATCATGATCGTTATAAATTTTATAAACCCCTTAACAAAATTTTAAGTTTTATTCGGATGCTTTCCAATGAATGAACACTCATCGAATCCTAGATCGATTAGGGGAAGGACTGTCAATGGCAGGGGACTCCTATCTATCGTGGTGAGATGCGATGAATATAAACGGTTATATTCGGCCATTTTATCATTGGGTCTAACTTAACTGAGTCGTCATAATAAGGTGAAAATAAACGGTTATATTCAACCATTATGAACTTAGAAGCATAGAGTTTGGTTAAAAGTCTATTAGATAGATAAGATCAATCGTTGTTCACCAAACTATCCAAGAATTATATATGATATAATTGACAACTGTTGTCTATCTAAATAATCATTTTTTAAGGACTTCCAGTGGTTGACTTAGGATATGACGAAATATGGATCTTGGCTCACTAGAAAGAATTATGGGATATACTTTCCAAATTAATAGTAAGGGCTATTAATTTGATAAAAATAGTGGGAGATATATTATGAATATATCATAATCATTTGAACATAATAAATAACTTAGACAATCTAATGTTTATTTTATGCATTTTAAACATTGTAGATATTTAAATGGCAAACAATACAAATACTTTCTCCGTACGAGCAACCCTTGAGAAGGACAAGCTGACAGGAACTAACTTCCTGGATTGGTATAGGAATTTGAGGATTGTCCTCAAGCAAGAGCGTAAGCTCCATGTCATTGAAATTCCTTCACCTTCTCCTCCTGCTGAGAATGCAACTCGCGTTCAGCAAAATGCTTATCAGAAGCATATTGATGATGTGAATGATATTGCATGTCTCATGCTGGCAACCATGAGTGCTGAGCTTCAAAAACAACATGAGCATATGGATGCTTATGAGATGATTGAACACCTTCAAAGAATGTTTGAGGGACAAGCTCGTCAAGAAAGGTTCGACACGAGCAAAGCACTGTATGCTTGCAAACAGGGAGAGCGTGAACCTGTTCAACCACATGTTCTGAAGATGATAGGTTATATTGAGTATCTTGATACTTTGGGTTTCCCGATTGGTTTGAAAGCTCAGATTGACTTAATCTTGCAATCTTTAAACCGCAACTATACTCATTTTGTTATGAACTACAATATGAATGAGATAGACAAAATACCCACTGAATTGTTGGCCATGTTACGAACTACTGAAACCAACATGAAAAGGCTGAACCTGCTACTATGTTGATGGTAGATAACAAAGGTAAGGCTAATAGGAAAGGCAAATAGAAGGGAAAGAAGAAGATTGGATTTGCTTCTGGTCCCAAGCCAAAGGCTAATCCCAAACAGGCTTTAAAGCCTAAGGGTGTTGTTGCAAAGGGTGATTGTCACTACTATGGTAAACCAGGTCATTGGAAGGGAAACTGTCATGCTTATTTGGAGGATCTGAAGAAGAAGAAGGCTGGTCAAGCTTCTGATTCAGGTATTTATGTTATAGAGGTCAATTTGTCAACTTCTACATCATGGGTATTGGATACTGGATGTGGTTATCACATTTGTATAAATGTACATGAACTACAAAGGAGTAGGACTTTGGCTAAAGGATAGGTCGACCTACGAGTTGGCAATGGAGCAAAGGTTGCTGCTTTAGCTGTAGGGACTTATTATTTATCATTGCCCACTGGGCTTATTTTAGAACTTGAGAACTGTTTTTACGTGCCTGCAATTTGCAGAAACATTATTTCAGTTTCTTGTTTAGACAAGAAAGGTTTTGCATTTTTAATTCAGAACAATAGTTGTTCCTTTTCTTTGAATAATGTTACCTATGGGGTTGCATGTTTATTTAACGGTTTATATGTTCTTGATTTAGACACTCCTATCTATAATGTGAATAACAAACGTCTTAAAATAAATGACTCAAATTAAACATACCTCTGGCACTGTCGTTTAGGCCATATAAATGAAAAGCGCATTTCCAAGTTACATAAGGATGGATACTTGGATAAGTTTGACTTTGAATGATACGAAGCATGCGAACCTTGTCTCATTGGAAAAATGACTAAATCTCCTTTTACTGGACAAGGTGAAAGGGCCACTGAACGATTAGAACTTATACATAGTGATGTATGTGGTCCTATGCGTACTATGACAAGAGGTGGCTTTTACTACTTTATCACGTTTACTGATAATTTCAGTAGATATGTGTATCTTAAGAAGAACAAATCTGATTCTTTTGAAAAGTTCAAAGAATACAAAGCTGAAGTAGAAAAGCAAACTGGCGGAAGTATTAAGACTCTACGACATGATCGTGGAGGTGAATACTTAAGCCCTGAATTTAAGAGTTTATTAAAAGAGTGTGGTATTGTATCACAACTCACTCCTCCCGGAACACCACAATGGAATGGAGTTTCTGAAAGGAGGAATCGTACTTTGTTGGAGATGGTACGATCGATGATGAGTCATGCAGATCTTCCAATTAGTTTCTGGGGCTACGCCTTGGAGATGGCTGCTTATACACTTAACCGAGTTCCTATTAAAATGGTTCAGAAGACTCCATATGAGATATGGACTAAGAAACGTCATAACATGTCATTTATGAAAATATGGGGATGTGAAGCGTTTGTGAAACATTTAACTTCTGACAAGCTAGGACCTAAATCAGACAAATATAATTTTGTGGGATACCCAATTGAAATAAAGGGTTATTCATTCTATAATCCTTCCGAGAACAAAGTGTTTGTTGCTCGAACTACAGTTTTTTCTTGAAAGAGAAATGCTTTCGAAGAAAAACAGTGGGAGAATAATAGATCTCGATGAAGTTCGAGGCCCACAAGATAACATTGAACCAATGGAGGAACTTGAGCAGGAGTACAAGACCACAACACTTCTCTAGAAACACAGGTTATTCGTAGGTCTAGTAAGATTCGCCATGAGCCTGAGAGATATTATGGATTTCTCTTAACTCAAGATGGTGATGTGTTGCTTATCGACGAAGATGAGCCTCTCACCTACTAAGATGCTATGAACACTCCAGAATCCAAGAGATGGCTGGATGCCATGAAATCTGAGATGGAATCCATGTATACTAATCAAGTATGGACTTTGGTTGATCCACCTAAAGGGGTAAAACCTATAGGATGCAAGTTGGTTTTCAAGAAGAAGACCGGCATGGATGGTAATGTACAGACCTATAAGGCACGATTGGTGGCAAAAGGTTTCAAGCAAATTCATGGTATTGACTATTATGAGACTTTTTCACCAGTGGCTATGGTCAAGTCCATCAGGATTTTGCTTGCTATAACTGCTTACTATGATTATGAAATCTGACAGATGGATGTCAAAACCGCTTTCTTAAATGGGAGCCTTGACGAAGATATGGATGTGTATATAACACAGCCTGAAGGTTTTGTTGATCCAAAGAATGCTGTAAAGGTATGTAAGCTGCGTCGATCCATTTATGGATTGAAAAAAGCCTCAAGGAGATGGAACATTCGTTTTGATGAAACTGTCAAAGAGTTTGGGTTTATTCAAAATGAAGATGAACCATGTGTTTACAAGAAGGTAAGTAGGAGCAATGTGGCATTCCTATAATTATATGTTGATGATATATTAATAATAGGGAATGACATTCCTTCTTTACAGGCTGTTAAGACTTGGTTGAGTAAGAATTTCTCAATGAAAGACTTAGGCGAAGCGACCTATATTTTAGGTATCAAGATCTATAGAGATAGATCAAGAAGAATGATCGGCCTAAGTCAGAGTAGATACTAGTCTAATCCAGGTGAAGGTCACTGGACAACAGTCAAGAATATTCTTAAGTACTTGAAAAGGACTAAAGATTAATTCTTGGTATATGGAGGAGAAGATAAGCTAGTTATAAAAGGTTACACCGACGCTAGTTTCTAGACAGACAAGGATGATTCGATTTCTCAGTCTGGATTTGTGTTTTGTCTAAATGGAGATATTGTATGCTGGAATGGTTCACAGTAGAGACAGTTGTTGATTCTACAATAGAGCCTGAGTATATTGATGCTTATGAAGCAGCCAAGGAGATTGTTTGGGATGTACTTAGGAGATATCACCTAATTAATGAGATTAATGATCAAGGAGATATACATATATGTAAAGTGCATACTAATATGAATAATGCAGACTCACTGACTAAGGCTTTGTCGCCGCAGAAGCACGAAGGTCATACTAGTTCCTTGGGTATTAGATACATGAGAGATTGGCTCTAGTACAAGTGGGAGATTGTTAGTATTGGTGTCCTAGAGACAATACTTTTAATATTTTATTGAAAACAATTAAAAATTATGTTTTATGTGATTATTTAATTAATATTTATTATGTCTTTATTTACTGCGTCATAAATTGAAAGAATAATAAATGTCCTTGGAATATTAATACGTAATATATATCTTTAAGTATGTGACTTAAAAATGAGATTATATGAATAGTATTTTATTCCTAAAATTCCCTAGTCAAATATTATTATTTAAGGACAGTAATAATGCAATAAGACTAGTATGTTTGTTGATAGATGACCACATCTTATTGGTCATAGGTATGGTGATACAAAAGTCAAAAACATAAGTGTATGTATCAATATATGATACTGAAAAGACCCGCTGTGAGATTCTACATGTTAGTAAGTGTCATAAGAAATCTCACAGTGATAATGATGTAATGATCCTCTGACTTGAAATCATTATATTTCTATACGAGAATTAATATACTTTGATTACACTCAAAGTTACCTTTAACCAGGTAATGATAAAGGTGGACATTGGGTATGCTATGAATCGTATGGGGAATATGAATGATAGATATAGGATTTAACCCTCCAATTCTAGGAGTGATATTATTGGCCTCTTGATTGAGTGAGACTATGAAATGCATGGCCATGCTCAAATATTGATTTGTTTAAATAGTCTACTCATTGATCAAGGAAACCAAGATTAAACGTTGAAGAGGATGACACTATACATGCCTCGAGTTTTATCTATAATATAAGGTTAAAGGGATTATATTACATTGCACATTATTCACGAAAGGTTTAATTGAATCACCAATTATTATTGTTACTTGGGTAGCAATGATGTATTACTAGATGCCGCTCATTGTTTATAATTTTATTATTAGATAATAAAATTATTGCCAACGTAATAATAACCTAAAGGGTCACACACAAAGAACGTCAAAACGGAGGTTTATTTAAATTACAAATTTAAATATATTATTGTTTATTCGAATTTAATTATTAAATTATTTAAGTGGGACTTGATTAATTATATTAGAATTCAGATTTAATAAGTATTATTATTATTCGAATTTAATTATTGAATTAATTAAGTGGGACTTGATTAATTATATTAGAATTCAGATTTAATAATAATAATAACCCAAAGTCATAATGGGTTTTGAAAACCACATGGATTAGGGTTAGGCCCAAAATCTCTCTCTCCCCTATATATACATAATGATGTATAGTATTAGGGTTTAATCATCAAATTTCGTTTTAGAGAAAAACCCTAGCTGCTCAACATCAAGAGAGGCTAGAGAAAGAGAGAGAGAGATGCAAACAATTCGGCTAGTACCGACTCTGGTGATCGTAGGACGATCGGGCGCTCGTTTGGACTTCTTTAGAGAGCAAATCTTTGCAACAAAGGACTGCCGTGATTCATCTTTCTGGACCTCCATTAAACAACATACGAAAGCTTTGTTAAGGTACAGACTTCTTCACCATAATCATCCAACGTTATACATGGATCCTACGATTGGGTTTCGTTTTTTTTAATTATTTTTACGTTAATTCCGCTGCGTTTTCATGCCCGAAACCCTTCAATATCAAAATTCTTTTTCAAAACTTCTCTTTTGAAAATCATTTGATTTACAGCCCTACTTTATTTTTCAATTCTTTGGGTGTGAATCAAATTTTTCTTGAGGATAATCTTATTTAAATCTCAAATTTTTTTATCCTCTCTTAAAAGCTGGTTTTAAATGCTATATTTTTAAAATTATTTTTTCTCTTAATTTTTCCTTTTAAAGTAGCAGAAACTTTGTAACTGTTATTTTATTCAGAGAAATTATTTTTACTTCGAGGTATCAACCATTTGTAAAATGATTTGTTTTTAAACACTTGTTTCAATATATGTTTCACATTGATTCATAATACCTAAAAAGTAGTTATTGCTTTGAAGGCCTAGTACTATATTATTAAGCATACATCCACCCCAATTGTCATGTTTTTATTTTAAGATGGGGATACTATCAGGTGGACGAAAATGATGTAAATCATAATTGCATTATGAGTCGGAAAATCATAGTCCTTTTATCTGATGAGGATGTTTTGCAAAACTATTTTCAAAATATATAGTGCAAAGGTTTAAATGAAAAAAGTCATTTTATTAAGATATAATTTGGTAAGAGAGTTGAATTTCTTCTTTGGTATAAATTTCCGTGTTTTATTATGGGAAGATTGCTTTATAAGAAATTCATAAGGGATATAATTTTTCTCTGATACACTTTCCTGCTTTTTATTATGGGATAAGTATCTTAAAGAAAATTTCATATCATGCTCTTAAATGATAAATTTTTAGATCTGACAAAACTCTTTTACTAAAAGCACTTTAATGCAATCCATTACCATTCCTTACTATATTTTTCCTTCTCATTAGGATGAAAAATATATTTTGGAATGTTAAGGTGTTTATCTTTTAATCTTGATTGATTCTATCCGTTAAGCCCCCAATGGCTTTAGAAGATGGCTAAGAGGTTGAAAACCCATCAATCTCTTACCCAAACCATAATACCAAACACTAATTCATCCATTTTCATATATTAACCCTTGGAGATATAAGGAACTTATGTTAGTTAGAGGTTTATTAGGGAGAAATTGCACTTGATGCAGCAAATAAGGATGAAGTTGGAAGTGTACCCACAGCTCTACCTCTAGGGAAGAAAAGTAGTATATAAACTGAGGTAACTGTAAGCTCATTTGTATCTTCTCAAAAGGATGCAGAGCTGAAAAGGCAATAAAACTGTCTTTGAAATCATTCTCTCTACAGGGTGAGTCCATTGAAATTCGCTCGTCAGCCAGAGCATCTTATAATAAGTCAAGCACACCACTGGAACTCACGCTAATTGTAAGCCTAAACAGATAAATTCTAGGAACATATTGTAAGGCGTGCACAGTGAGAGCTATAGGCATTCAGAGGAGATACGGACTCTAAGTTGCCATACATTAAATTGTCCAAGTATCTACCTCAAACAGAAGTTAAACTTCTGCATCCCGAAAGGGAGATCTCTTGTTCAGATTTATCTGGGTTTGAGAGGCAACTACTTGACAAGAATTCTTCAGATGAGTCAAGTAGGGTATTTTATACAAAATTCCCGTCACAGGATTACGAGGGAAACGTAGGCTCTAAATTGCCATTCAATACATTGCGTTAGGGAGTATATTGAACTATTCGTTTAAAGTATATGATATTGTCCTTTTTTAATGAGAATCATGAATGCATATTTTAACACTGTACGTTTGTTATATATTGTGGATAATCTAGTATCAAATGAGATACCAGAAGATTAGATTGTTAGTGTCTATATATAATATAATCAATGTTCACAGTTTAAGTGCGGTTAAACAAATCACTGGAATGACTGAAGTATTATTTGGAAATAATCTATCTTGATTATTGAATAATACTTGTATGTTTTGTGTATATTGAACGAAATTATAATATTAGAATTGTTCTTCGATTCTGATAATAAAGAAGAACTAAGATTCTATAATATTATTATTGCTTAGGTTCTTAATCCGGATAAAGTGATTGACACTTGTATGCAATGCACATGTTTTGATTCATATATGATGTGATTTTTTGTTAATCACAATATTATGTTTTGGACAATGACATTGCATACAGAGTGGGATATTCACTATAAAAGGAAACTGTGTCCGAAAATATTCGGGTGATGATGTCCTCTTAAAAGCTCATAAAGATAATTATGCTTTAGTCATGCAGGCAGATTTGTTCTTGCATAATTATAAGGTTGAGTGGATGATCAAGGATAAAAGATATTGATTAAATTAATTATCAGAAATTAATTTAATTAATGGACATTCGATATCTTAAACATGGGAAATTTAATAAGCAAATAATATTGGAGCCGAATTAAATAATTAAATTACGGCATTAGGAGAGGTAGTGCAAATATTAATTCTTTAGTGGATTGAATTAATATTTAATGACATTGGGCTTGATCCAGAATGTTATTGGAAGGCCCGACCTAATTATCCAGGATCCCTACTGTAGCCTATATATTCATCTTATTCTCTTCTAGCTACGTGGGGAAAACTAGGGTTTTTGTGAGCATCCTTTCAAGGAGGCAACCAAGAACTAGGGTTCTAAGATCTCAAAGCTAGAAGGGAGGAAACCTTGGGAGGATCGAATGCCACACTTTGCTCAAGGTGAATACGGGAATACAGTAGAAGACGTGGATTTGAATCGCTTGCGCCGTAGCGATTAAGGTTAAGTTTCTATTCAAACTCATTCGTTTGCATATCATAAAACGCAGCATCATGATTCGATTGTCTTAACAATTGGCATCAAGAGCTAGGTTCTAGGATTCTGCGTTATATGATATGATGTCCATGTCGTAATTATGTATGTATATAGTGGTCGGCTTGTATTGTTTTTTGATGCAGGTTGTTATCCACTATTATGGCCATGGTTGTAATTATGTTTTTGGATCCCACGTTGTTTATCGTGGTTGTAAATTAAATCATGAGGGTTGATTATGATTAGTTTTAATTTTTAATTTCTATTTTGATTGTAATCTTGTAATTTGAATTGTATCAATTTAGATTATGCTCTGATGTAATAGAATAGATTTTTCTGTTGTATCTATCGTATGTAATTGTTTGAACAACGAAGATGAGAGAAACAGAGTTCTTCCGCTGTTGCATTCTGTTTTCGTGGCTACTTCGCTGTTCTGGCTACAGATTTTGCATACGATATCCGATTGGGGCGAATAATATCTTTTCAGAAACGGTAAAATGAGAAGATGGTAGCCATCTCCTAAAATTTTAAGCCATTCTGAGCTCGTTTAGGCAGTCAAACAGGCGTCAGAATATTTTTGAAAATTTTCAAGGGATAAATTTGAAGATTATTTTCAGGGCAATAATAGTGGATGTATTTTTATTATGTTTTATATAATTTTTGCTTATCTTGATTATTGCTATTATGTGTTCCATGTTTGTGTTGTTATGGCATGTGATACTAACCCTTCAGATGCTAGAATGACATGGACATAGGGTTATTTTATTATGCTTTAATCATGATGAGTATGCTGCTATGTTATGTGTTATATGTATTGTTATTATGGTACATGTGAACTGCGAAAAAATAACATAGGGCGATGTATCTAGATAAAATCCTCACAGTAAAATACTAAGTGGGAGAGGGAATTAATTTGGTATTAAATCCCAAGGTTTCCATTATTTTTTATATATAATTTAACACTAAGGTGAATATAAATTATTTATACATAACCCATCGTGGCATGTAATTTATGGTGTCTAGAGTGTTATGGAAATTACTCGAACAAACTTCTTAAATTAATTATGAATATTGGAAGGTACATATGTCACCCAACGTGGCGTACTTAGTTTCATAGAATTCAAATAATAAAAAGATACCCTTTTTTTGATATATTTCACACTCAACTAGGAAGAGAATCTAAAATAACACATCTTTGAGTATTCTTGCGTTGGTTTCTAGGAAAACATGAAGCTTACCTGACCATTTAGATTGGAGTCTAGAAAAGTGGTTAACATCTTGGCAATACTTCCACCGGCCTGGCCAGTCAGTCTGAATACTCTTTAGATTTGTAATTTTAGTAGTATCTTATTGTTAGGAGCAAGAATTTATCATAGTCAAAAGGCGCATCTGGCATTATTATTATTAATTTAAGATTTAATAATGGTATACACTTAGCTATGAAAAATAATATAGACCACCCTAACGTGGCTAATTATTTAGTAGTAGGACCGAAGTAACATTTAAATAAATTTAGGTGGTATATAAGTCACCCAACGTGGCATACCAGAAATCTATGGTGTTTAAGTGTTGATGTTTTAATTTTAAATAATTGTTAGAGGAACCAATTTTTTTAAACACCATTTAATTATGTGTTATATGTATGATTCTTAGGATATAATGGGCTTTAATCCACTTTTTACCATACTTAAGGATAATAAACTTATTGGACCTAACTATATCGAATGGAAACGTAATTTGGACATTGTGTTGACTGTTGAGGAGTACAAATTTTGCATTAATGAACCCAAGCCAGATGAGCCTGCTGAAAATGCTTTTGAAGTTGAGAAGAAGTATTATAAGAAGTGGACTATGGCTGATGAGATGTCGCGATGTTACATTCTGGCAGCAATGTCAGGTGTTTTGCAGCATCAACATCAGGCTATGGCCACTGCTTCAGATATGCTCTTTAATCTCAAAGAACTTTTTGGAGATCAGAATAGGGCTGCAAGGCAAGTAGCAATGAAAGCTTTAATGAACACTCAGATGGCTGAAGGGACACTTGTAAGGGATCATGTTCTCAGGATGATGTCACATCTGAATTAGATGGAGATCCTTGGTGCTGAGGTTGATGGGGAAATCCATATCGATATCATCCTTATGAGTTTACCCAAAAGTTTTGAGCAGTTCCGCTTGAATTACACCATGAACAAGAGGATGTATAGTCTTGCAGAACTTCTGACAGAACTTCAGGCAGCTGAAGGACTTTTTCAGCAGAGTGTTCAAGTCAATGTGGATGAGAAACCTTCTTCTTCTAAGCCGAAAGCCAATAAGAAGATAAAGTCTTAGACACAGAAAGTTGTGAAAGATGTAGGAATTCAAGGCAGTGCTGTGAAAAAACTCAAGGGCAAGTGCTTCAGGTGTAAGCAATCGGGTCACTGGAAACAAGACTGTCCTCTTCCTAAGAAGAAAAACAATACTGGTATATCTCTTTCTCTAGTTACAGAAACATATATAGCAGCTATATCTACGAGCACTTGGTGTGTAGATACGGGAGCCACTGATCATGTTTGTAATTCTATGCAGGGGTTCCAGCAATCCAGAATGCTTAGAGATGGCGAGATATATGTGTTCATGGGATATTCTACGAAAGCAGTAGTAGTTGTAGTGGGAGATGTTAATTTATCTTTTGGTGATGATAGGAGTTTGGTTTTGAACAATTGTCTTTATGTACCTTCGTTTAGAAGGAATTTAATTTCGGTTTCTAAACTTGCTTTGGATGGTTATAATGTTTGTTTGGATCATAATGTTTCTATTATGAAGAATAAACTAGTTATATGTTTTGGTACATTGCAAGACAATTTATACATAATTACTCCTAATCAACCTGCACTGCAATTACAACATAGGGTGTTAAATAACACATTTTCTATCACTACTAAAAGAAAGGAACCTTCTTCTTTGAACCAAACATATCTTTGACACTTAAGATTAGGTCATATTAACTTGAGAAAGATTCAAGGACTGATAGTAGATGGGCCTTTAGGCTCGTTGGCAGTGGACCCATTTCCAGTCTGTGAATCCTGCTTGGAAGGTAAAATGACCACTAGGCCTTTTAAGGAAAAGGGGAATAGAGCCAAAGAAGTGTTAGAACTCGTTCATACTGATTTATGTGGACCCATGAATATTCAAGCAAGAGATGGTTATGAATATTTTGTCACTTTTATTGATGATTATTCTAGATATGGATACATTTATTTGTTGCGCCGTAAATCAGAGTGCTTTGACAAGTTCAAGGAGTACAAAACTGTAACGGAGAAGCGATATGGAAAATGTATCAATTCACTACGATCAGATCGTGGTGGCGAATACTTTCTTGGAGAATTTAGGGATTACTTATCAAAGAATGGAATCATGTCTCAGTTGACTGCACCTGGAACACCCCAACAGAATGGTGTAACGGAGAGAAGGAATCACACTCTTTTGGAGAGTGTTAGATCGATGATGAGTTATTCAGAATTACCCAAGTCATTTTGGGGACATGTTTTAGAAACAACAGCTTATCTTTTGAATTTAGTTCCTTCTAAGTCAGTTCCTAAGACTCCAAAAGAATTATGGACTGATTCAAAACCTAGTCTAAGACATATTCAGATATGGGGTTGTCCAACACATGTGTTGAACAAGAACGTGACTAAGTTGGAATCTCATACAGAAGTAAGGCTTTTTGTAGGCTATCCCATGGGAATTAAAGGATATTTATTTTATAGTCCTAAGGATCGGGATGTCATTATTAGTACCAATGCTAGATTCCTAGAGGAGGACTATATGATGAACCATAAACCCATGAGCAGTGTCGTTTTAGAGGAACTAGTGGGAGAGACAAATAATGAACAAATGCCAATAGTACAAGTAGAACAACCACAAGAGAACATACAACATATCACTAATACCACACCGGTATCTCGTCATAGTGGGATGGTTATTCTTAAACCTAGCAGATTCATATTATTGGGAGCGTCTTCAGACTTGGTCTCTGAGGAACATGATGAGGACCCCATGACATACGAGGAAGCACTGCAAGACAAAGATGTAAATCTATGGCAAAATGCAATGAAATCTGAGATGGAATCTATGTATTCAAATCAAGTCTGGGAGCTCGTGGAACCACCCAAAGGTGTAAAACCCATTGGATGTAAGTGGATCTACAAGAGAAAAAGAGAATCTGACAAAAAGGTAAAAGCTTGGAAAGCAAGACTTGTTGCGAAAGGGTATACTCAGAAAGAAGAGATCGATTATGAGGAAACCTTTTCGCCATTAGTCATGCTAAATTCGATCCAGATTCTTTTATCTATAGCAGCTCATCTCGATTATGAGATTTGGCAGATGGATGTCAAGACAACTTTCCTAAACGGAAGTCTTGATGATGAGATCATCTATATGCAACAACCATAAGGATTCATTAAGGAAGGCCAAGAGCATCTGGTATGTAAGATTAAGAATTCCATTTATGGACTTAAACAAGCTTCTAAGTATTGGAACATTCGCTTTGATCAGGTAATCCAGTCATACGAATTTGATCAATGTCCAAGCGAGTCGTGTGTGTACAAGAAAAGTGAGGGCAGTTCAGTGATTTTTCTAGTTATATACGTAGATGATATTTTACTCATTGGAAACAATGTAGAGATGTTATCAGCGGTAAAGGCATGGTTGTTCAAACAGTTCTAAATGAAGGACTTAGGTGAAGTTGCATACATCCTTGAGATCAAAGTTATAAGGGATCGCAAGAAAAGGATGTTGGCTTTATCCCAAGAGCCCTACATTGATGAGGTATTGGCTCGTTTTAACATGCAGGACTCCAAGAAGGGTAACCTACCTTATAAACATGGAGTTGCTCTATTAAAGAAATAGTGTCCTAAAACACCAGAGGTGATAGAGAGCATGAAAGCGGTTACCTATGCTTCGGCATGTGGAAGCTTAATGTATGCAATGTTATGTCACTACTAGAAAAACTGGATTAGACATCAGTTAAAAACTGATGTCTATAGAAATTTAAACCGATGTCTTCGTAGGCGATGTTAAAGCTCCTGCTTTTTAACATCAGTTTATAATTGATGTGTAAGATTACATACCACATCGTTTTCTTATAACAAACTGATGTCTATAATTGTCATTAACATCAGTTTCTTATTTACAAACTGATGTAATAGTTTTAGCTTAACATCGGTTTCTTATTTTCAAACTGATGTAATAGTTTTAGATTAACATCTGTTTCTTATTTTCAAACTAATGTAATAACTTTATATTAACATCAGTTTCCTATTTTCAAACTGATGTCATAGCTTTAGGTTAACATCAGTTTCTTAGTTTCAAAATGATGTAATAGCTTTAAGTTAACATCAGTTTCCTATTTTCAAACTGATGTCATAACTTTGTCTAGACATCAGTTTCCTGTATAAAATGATGTCTGATTACCTGTTTAACCATTCACATACAACATGCACGCCAAAAAAAGTTACCAAACCAATAAGAAACTACCAAATTTAATTACTCTAACATACCAATTCTACATCCATCCAATCTAACTATAGATCCATCCATCCAATCCAACTACACAAACATACATATAATCCAAACATCAAGTACTAATACATCCATGCATCTATTTGACTACAATCAAAATAATATAACTGAGAGTAGTGTAACCCAACTACATGATGGCTTGTATATAATCAAGTGTCACCCAGCGAACGACATCAAGTTCCTCCCTTTTGTAAGTCCTGCGAGTCTTAGAGCTCCACTGTAAATATATAACACAAACAAATCAGCAATTTGAAACCTACTATAAAACAGATATTTTGCTTAAAAGCTGCTCAAGTTCAAACAAAAATGCCTTAATTAACACGTGAAAGTAGTGCCAAAATGCCTTATTGTTAATTTTGACATTGTTTTGTTTTTGACAGTTTGATTTAAATATTATTGTTAATTATTGCATCTCTAACAATAAACATATAGAAAAATACCTTGCTTAAAAGCTTCATCTCCTCGTCCTCAATTATATCTTTTATATATCGCATTACTACATACCCACATTCTGTACCACCTGGTTGTTTAGGGCATCCCTATATATTCCGGAAAATTGTGGACAATTAATCAGTCCAGAAAATAATAATAGACAAAATAAAAGACTAACTACACAACTAAATACTTACTGCAAGATTTGTAATTTTGGGATTCTTATTTACTCGTCCCTCCTGAGCATTATAAGATCTCACTGCTCTGTAGAATTTAATTTACAAATACGGTGTCAATTATATATATATATATATATATATATAAGTATATATTAAAATAAAGGTAAAAATTACCGCATTAATTCCATGTCTAGTACGTATATATATAAGTATATATTAAAATAAAGGTAAGTATATATTGGCAGATAGGTCTAGTACGTATTATAGTAAAATATCTTTAATTAGGATTATTATTTAAATCTGAATTGTTGTGCATTTCATTTAAGCTACAAATTATGTTTTAATAAAATATATATCATCAAACATTGATTTGTTTCTCATATCATATGTTAATAGCAAACTACAAGTAGTAAAAGTATAAATGTCAATTAGAACACATGCTTAAGATAAGAAATCAACGAACGTACCTCAAGATCATTCCATAACTTATTTTTTAATTCAGGGTCCACCTTTGGCCAAGACGGAATATCAATTGGCACCACTGTCCTTGCTAGATTTCAGCTCAAGTAAAACTTATGCGGTATTGCTAAATCACACATGTCTGTGTACAAAATATAATCATATAAGATAAATAAGAGGAAAGGATGAAATATACCGCCTCGTTCATGAAGGTATCCTCCACGTTCACCAGCAACCTCTTGCATCTGTATGCATTAACAACCCAATAGAGGAAGCCAAAATCCCTGTCAGGGCATGTTATCAGAACAAAATTCTAAGAATACAACATGAATCTCAAAAAGTTAAGTTAACAAATGACTAAAATACATGTAGATTTGTAATATCATCGACTACTCATATCCAGCAACAAGAATTTATACAGATAAATCGATGGATCTTGAGTATTACAATCATTTCTATTCTTTTACTAATCTGATTAGTCATAGCCAGCACAAGTTATCCCACTCTGGCCATTGTGAAATAATACCTAACAATTTCATAACCCATTACAGTATACACCTACCATCAACCTTCACTTCGTATTTTAATTATATTCAACAAGAGGAAAAGGTTAGTTTATAGATGCATGGAATCCTCTTCATAAAAAAGTAGGGATAAAACCGAGTAAATTGGGACCTTACTTATACCCTAGTGATTCCGGAACCTTGTGGATTAGGTCAGACCTTCTCTATAGGACATGATATTTACCAAGAGAAGTTGGACAGAAAAGTGAAATATTTGTTTTATTTTAGTAGGCACGACTAATATATGCCAAAGGGTTATAACACATTATACAGTCCTGCATTGCACGTAGACTTTAGCAAAGGCATGCCGAGAAGAATTGGCAGAAGTGCCGGCAGAGATAAGTTATAAGTTTTTAACCTTACTATGCAGGTAGTGATAGACCCAATTGTTGGTTGACCTATAACTACATATTTAAACAAGCTTCAACTGGGCATTATTAGGCATTCGCTGGTTCAGCAGTCACAGTCACTTATCTTTGTGAAATTGCTTACCTACCATTCAATTTATAACAAACACCTCAACAACCTCCCGGTTAAAACTTCAAAACAATTATTAATCAGATTACAAGCAAAATCGTTTAAAACATTCCTCCATTCAAGTCATGACTACTTAACTTTAATCTTCAAGATTCATTTCTTCTTTCCGATCAACCTCCATTACAAGAAAACCGTACAGGAACTAATTTCAGAACATAATTATCCATATCATTCGGGTCATTAACTAATTATTCTTAATCCTCAAATTACACTTTTTCCTTTCTAATCAAACCGCATCAAAATTCAAGTTGACATAAGCTAATCTGTATCATATCAAGAATATCAGACAAGTAGAAGAATTACGAGTAGTATTAATTTACGAAACGAAACATAAAATAATCGAGAGGAAGCAGAAAAGACTAACCTTAGAAACCATACGTTGGAACGTAGTATCTTCATCATCAATTCTCCCTTTTCCCAATTTCTTATCTGCTCTCCATTCATACCCATCATCATAAAACAAACAAATTATTACTATTTTTTAACAACAATAAATAAATGAATTTAAAAACAAACTACAATGCTTAGCGTATAGAGAGATACATACCTTTGGGATCAGAGAGATTTGTGTACTCTCGAACTTCTCTCCCAAACATTTTTTTCCGATTTTTTTGCAATTTGGGAATTAGGGCTATTTGTTTGTTTTATGTAAATAAATGTAATTTGGGCTCTATTTAAAGGTTGACCCGATGAAAATGGTATGGCCAAATTGAAAGTTTAAACCCAATTGATTACACAAGAAAATAAAAAAAACAAAGTTAAAGAATTAATATTGAAGCGGAGTTTGTAAATAAAATAGAGTAATATAAAGATACTACTTCTACTTAATGTTCCTTAAAAACTGAAATTTTTTTTGCAAAGGCGGGGGGAAAAGGAACTAGAGCGGGAATTATTTTTTTTTGGAAACACCTTTCACATCGGTTAGTAAAATAACTGATGTTAAAAATATATAAAAGACATCAGTTGTCAAAAAACGATGTAATAAATAGCATTGACATCGGTTTCAATTCTAACCGATGTTAAATGCGTGATGTCTATTCTCCTTTTTCTAGTAGTGTGTATGAGACCTGATATTTTTTTTGTCGTGGGCATGGTTAGCATATATCACTCAAATCTAGGACATGAACATTGGAGTGCAGTAAAGGTTATACTCAAGTACCTAAGAAGGACTAAGGAGTATATGCTAATTTACAAGGCCTTAGATTTGTTACCTCTGGGATATACCGATTCAGATTTCCAAGCAGATAGAGATAAAAGGAAATCAACCTCGGGATATGTGTTTACCTTAGGAGGTGTAGCTGTAATATGGAGTAGTGTAAAGCAGAAATACGTTGCTGACTCTACCATGGATTCCGAATATGTGACAGCCTCGGAGGCAGCCAAATAGGCGATATGGTTTAGAAACTTTCTTTTGGACATATATGTGGTACCTAATTTGCCTAAGAGCTTGACAGTGTATTGTGATAACACTGGTGCTGTGGCAAATGCAAAGGAACCGCGAGACCATAAGGCAGCAAAACACATCGAGCGTAAGTATCACCTTATATGACAGTTCGTTAAGCGATGAGATATTATTGTGACTGATATAACATCAAAGTACAACCGGGCAGATCCTTTCACAAAGAGCTTACCAGCTAAGGCTTTTGAGCTGCACGTGGAGGCGATAGGAGTCAGATGAATGATCACATAGTAGTTATTTAATTGGTAGTGGATTGCTTGTAATAAAACACTGATATACTCAAAGAATAGCTTGAGTATAAGTGGGAGATTGTTAGGGGGTATACTGAACTATTCGTTTGAAGTATATGATATTGTCCTTTTTTAATGAGAATCTTGAATGCATATTTTAACACTATTTGTATGTTATATATTGTGGATTATCTAGTATCAAATGGGATTCCAGAGGATTAGATTGTCAGTGTCTATATATAATATAATAAATGTTCACAATTTAAATGAAGTTAAATAAACCACTGGAATGACTGAAGTATTATTTGAAAATAATCTATCTTGATTATTGAATAATACTTGTATGCTTTGTGTATATTGAACGGGATTAAAATATTAGAATTGTTCTTCTATTCTGATAATAAAGAAGAACTAAGTTTCTATAATATTATTATTGCTTAGGTTCTTAATCTGGATACAGTGATTGACACTTGTATGCAATGCACATGTTTTGATTCATATGTGATGTGATTTTTTGTTAGTCAGAATATTATGTTGTTGACAAAGACATTGCATACAGAGTGGGATATTGACTATAAAAGGAAACCGTGTCCGAAAATATTCGGGTGATGATGTCCTCTTGAAAGCTCATAAAGATAATTATGCTTTAGTCTTGCAGGCAGATTTGTTCTTGCATAATTATAAGGTTGAGTGGATGATCAAGGATAAAAGATATTGATTAAATTAATTATCAGAAATTAATTTAATGAATGGACATTCGATATCTTAAACATGGGGTATTTAATAAGCAAATAATATTGGAGCCGAATTAAATAATTAAATTACAGCATTAGGAGATGTAGTGCAAATATTAATTCTTTAGTGGATTGAATTAATATTAAATGACATTGGGCTTGATCCAGAATGTCATTGGAAGGCCCGACCTAATTATCCAGGATCCCTACTGTAGTCTATATATTCATCTTATTCTCTTCTAGCTACATGGGGGAAATTAGGGTTTTTGTGAGCAGTCATTCAAGGAGGCAACCAAGAACTAGGGTTCCAAGATCTCAAATCTAGAAGGGAGGCAACCTTGGGAGGACCGAAGGCCACACTTCGCTCAAGGTGAATACGAGAATACAGTAGAAGACGTGGATTTGAATCGCTTGCGCCGTAGCGATTAAGGTTAATTTTCTATTCAAACTCGTTCGTTTGCATATCATAAAATGCAACATCATGATTCGATTGTCCCAACATACTATGTCGCCCCTCCTGGAAGGAACATTTCCAGATCCTGAAAAGTAATGTGCACCTCCCATTTTTGGAGAAGGTGTGAGGCAACTCCTTGATAGAACAAGGCAGGATTCCCTAACAGATATTAATATCTTGGGATAACCCATCTAAAAAAGGTGTGGATCCACTAGACAGTGATTTAGCAATTGCTCTTGAGTCTAGTGCTGAGACAGTGCTTATGCGTGATAGATCAAGAACACCTATATGAGCTAATTCTCCACTTGATAGTGATTCAGTTCATTATAAAGAATCAGGTGATGAGAATATAAATAAATTAACGGATTTCACTTGCAGGTACATAATGCTATATTTGGAATGCAGAGTGAAAGTGAGAGATAGAAACACTTAAGTGAAAGTGAAGGAGAGATACATTTGAGTGAGAGATAGGGAGAGAAAGAGTGAAATACTTCAAAGTGCTCGACACTTAACTGTAAACACCAACAAAATGTAGAAGAAGTGAGGGAACCATAGACCAAACACTTACCCTTGCTACATGCCACTTCTGGAAAAAAAACTACTATGTTTTCTCAATCAATGACAAACAAGAACCTTCTTTGGAAGACAAGCCATTTGAAAGATCATGGGCCATTGGAGGATTCCTCGACTAAGGGAGAGAATTTAGTATACAAGAAAAACCAGAAAAAGGAGAAGGTCTTATATTTGTATCCTTATGGGAGAAGTTAATATCCTTAGGAGGAGAATTTAGACAAGAAAAAGAAGAAAATCTTATCTTCTGATCCTTATGGGAAACAATAGAATTTGGGAGAATCAAGAAACTGTATCCTATACTTGAAAGGAGTTGTCAGTAGAGGATTCCTCATCCAAGTGGGATGTACAGAAAAGAATTTGACACTTCCATTGTTCATCTAAAGGGATAAGAAGATAGAAAAGAAGAATCACATTCTCAGGGGGAGAACATTACTTGAGCTATGTTCTATGTTCTATTGAAGACGTTCCCAGAAATTTTAATTCTTATGAAACTCTGTTTATGATAAGTTCTTTAAGTTCAACTATGAAGGATTTTGAAGCATAGAAAGCCCAAACACATACAGAAATGAATATGATACTACATAAATATCAGTTTAGTGCTAGAGGAACAAACATCTTTCATTTCAGTTACACAAGAAATCTGGAAATGCAGAAACTGATCTAGAAAAACCAGTAGCATTATTTACAAGTCCCGTACCATTACTTTTTCTAGTTATTAGTTGAGTTATCCTCTCTATGAGATTTGTTTGCTAAGTTTAACAATCAAATAGGGGGAGATTGTTGGTGAGATTACGAAGCTGTATGAATAGTAATTGTAATAACTCAACACTAGAACGTGACAAGTAAATAATACTACGCCTATACCGAAATCAGGAAGAAATGAAGATAAGGCAGATACAGTGAATCAAGACATTAGAAGAAGTTTTGTAGTCTACTACAGGTCATTGAGAGAAGTACATTAATATGTTCATGCCTCAGTGAAGAATAATGGTTGAAGACTTTCAGGGTTTCAGAAGTGTTAAGGATTCAGTATAGAAGTGCCACTAAAAGATTTCAGTGTATTAGCATTGATTGAAGATAGACAGTGTTCGAATCATAGGAATCTAGAAGGGTAAAGACAAAGGTTAAAGAAGACAGCTACAGTCTTGAAGTTATACTCACTGAAAGAAGTTCATTTGAATGTTCAAGCGTCAGTGAGAAACAGAGAATGAAGTATTCAAGATTGTAGTAATAATGGAGACGTTGTCTAAGTACCAGAAAAGATTCTAGTGAAAGTTAAAATGTTTATTGACAATCAGTGTTTGAAGCAATGCAATAGTCCAAGGTTAATCAGCTGAAACAGAACAGAAGTCAAGGGAATTTAATTCAATGTTAGTCGTTTATCAACCAAACCAGTGCACTAAGCAGCAACACAACAAGAAGAGAATTACTTTGATTTATCAGAAGAAAATCAGTTGATGAAGCCAGAAGAGTGAAAACCAAGTGGTAAATACTTCAAGCATTTCAAGAAATTATTTAAGGCAAGTATTAATACATTTGGTGGCTCTTGTTTTCTTGAAGCACTCTAGAGGAGCGACAAGAATGTTAAAGGCGCAACAAACATATCTTATAAGGCGCAAGGAAAGCTTGCAACAAAAACTAAGTGGTTGTGGCGCCTGCATAAGGAACTCAAGTCAAGGCGCAACAAAAGCTTAGCCAAGGTTTTGTGACGCCTATACAGGGGAATAAGAGTATTGGTACAAAAAACCTTGACAAGTGGCGCAAGGAAACTTCAAGCAAAAATTCCAAGGCATTTAGTGGCGCCTATACAAGGCATACAGAGTAGAGGTGCCACAAATAATCATCTAGGCGCAACAAAGATGCAAAGGCGCAACAAAGATGCAAAGGAGCAACAAAGGAATTTCCTGGCGCCTACACACTGCAACTAGAGTACAAGTGCAACAAAAGACTTAGCATTGAGAAGAAAAAATCAATTCTAATTGATTTGAAAAGTCTACATTTAAACAAAATGCGTGCTCATTTTGAATTGTTGAGATATACAACCATATAGAGAGATACAGAGAGAAACCAGAAGTCGGAGAAGAAGAAGATACAATGCCATACACATACCTTCTTCACTCTTTGTTACAAATACATAGGGCTATTGTAAAACACTCTTTGTTAGCTTGATTCCTTTAGTACAAACACATAGTCAAATATTGTATCGGGATTAAGTCATATCTCTTTGTAGAAGCAAAGAACTAATCTTTTCTTTGAAAACTAGTTTTATTTTTATTTAGATATAACATCCTCAGGGTTTATATATGAAAGATATATTCCCTGAAACATATCTCATTAAATTACTTGCTAATTTTCTAGAACATTAATGATTATTCATAAATACAGGAAATTAGTAAGTCAGCATCTTAAACACTATTCACCTCATAAATTTGAACCCACTAACTGAATTCTAAATTATTTATCCGCAAAAGATTCTAAAGAATTTTGAAATTTAGTGAGTATCGTATTCAACCCCCCCTTCTACGATACTTCGGGACCCAACACAGAAAAGATTCCTTGAAGAAGAAAATTATAGAGGAAAAACAAAAGAAGACAAGATAGGACAAAACAAGATATAAATACTACTACATCAGAAATGAGAATCAACATTGTAGTTAGTCATCCATGAACCAGACCAGTGCATAGGGTGTCAACAATTGCAGTGAAGATTCGTCATCAAAAAATTCAAGTGATTAGAAAGGTTATTGTTGCAAAACAAAAGAGTTTTATCTACATCAACAATAGTCCTATAGTCAAGACTTTAATTTAATTCTTTATTAATTAATTAAATTAATTAGTTAATTTAATTAGTAAATTAATTCACTTAGAATTAATTTATTTCTTAAATTAATAAAAGGATTAATTAATTTAGAATTATTTTAGAATGAAGAAGACAGAAGCTGGAAGCTCAAAGGGGTACAGGTTTGTTTGAAATGCAGTGTACAAGAGTCAGAATCCAAGATTGAATATTTGACTGAGTACATGCAGTGGTGAAAAGAAGTATTGTCTAGTTTAAAGAGTTAGATTATTTCAGTAACAGAGGTACTTCTAATTACAACTGTAGATACAACTAAACATGTCTGACAATACTGACTTGAAGAAAAGACGGAAAAAGAATTGACACGAAAGAAATGAAGAGTCATATATTCTTAAAGGTGGAACCCAGGTTAGAATTGATTTATCAATTTCAAGTCAAAAGGAGTTCGGTTCCAGACATTCGGAAGAACGCAGCTTAGAGCGTAATGATTTATTTTTATTAATAAATATTTTATTTATTTACTAACTTAAATTTATAAATATCTAAATAATATTAGATATTTATTTTTATAATTTTTAAATTAAATTAATTATTTATTAATAAAAGAATATAAGTTGTGCGAGTCTAAAAGCATTTCTACGGAGCATGTCTATAATAAAACGAAATAGACCCTTTTTCTTTATAAATTAAAAGTCATGTCGAGAGCAAAAGAAAAAATTATACCGAATGGAATTCTGAAAAGTCATACCGATTCCTCCTTTTCAAAAGGCCAAGTTGAAGCAATTAAAAAGAAAGTCATACCGATTTCTCCTTTTCAAAAGGTCATGCTAGAGCTAATTTTAAAAAGTCATACTGAGAAAGAATTCAGAAAGTCATACCGAGCTAAATTAGAAAGTCATACCGAATTTCTAAACGGTCATACCGACCAGAAAAAGCCATACCCATGATTTTTTCAAAGGTTTGAAGGCTTAAAAATTGTCTAAAAAATCTCCTGATCAAGAAAGTCATGTCAGCTTTCCACCTCTATAAAATGAGGCCATGGGTTTCATTTTTAAAAAGTGAGAAAACATTCAAATTCAGTAATTTTTCTACAAAGTTATGTTCACAAACTTTTTGTGTTGGTTTGAATTTTTAATTCCTTAAGTAGAACAATTCATGTTAAATTTGGTCTAAGGAATTAAGAAATATTCTGTGGAATATTATAACACCCTTTCAAGTTTAATATATGTATTTAACTTGAATCTTGTTTAAATAATTTTAATTATTCTTGATAATTAAAATATTATTTTAAATCAGAATAATGTGTGAGAAAATCTTAAGATTGTATTCAACCCCCCTTCTACAATCTTATATAGGGACCAACATGTTGGAAATCCCATCTGCAAAAAATTCTCAAAAGAGTTCACATGTATTAAATTTTCAATATTTAAAGGACTTATGAATTTATTTAAATCCTGTACCTCGTGCTTATTGCAACTAATTTAATTATCATATTTACAATGTTATATGCATATTTTGTAAGTAGGTATTCTAGCATAAGTTTGAATATTATCTTAATTGATTTAAATTATGATGTCAGACAATTCGATGTCATATCAGTCTTATGATTTAAATGAATTAAAATAATATGCAACATAATTATTTGTATGTTAAATATTTTATGAGTATCAGCTAATGATATCTTGCTTAATTATTTTGATACTTTTCTATGATATTTTTAAATGTTTTGTTATAAATAATTGTGGTACTTTTAATATTTGTGACATTATTTAGAATTACTGATCTAAGTAATCAATGCATATTTCAAAATTCACTAATATCGAAAGGCGAAGTATTTTCTATGTTATGTGTATAAAATTTTAAATATTTTATATACTTAGAAATATTTCCAAAATTTATTTTTATCTACGGGGAATGATTATAAGAATCATAAGTATTAAATGTCAATATCTAAAGGATTTATGAATTTTTTTCAACTACTTTCTCGAGTTTACATATATCACTGATAATTTTTATTAGTATAATTGTCATATGCTTGAGTAACAATTATTAGATATAATATATGATGTTAAATGCTAATTTTCATTCCAATGATTATTTAATATTTAGCGAGGATATTTTTTCTTATTAAAATTATGAATTGAAGCAATTCAATGTTTATTAGTTTCATAACTTTAATTCGATGATATATTAGGAGCATAATTACTTGCTTTTTAAAATTATTGTTAATTATCATGTATTGATAATTTGTTATCATTTCATTGCAATTAATTGTGATTTTTATTGTTAGTGATAATATATATTATTTATTTGAAAATCACTAATAATAAAATTATATTTTTGTTCTAAATCACAAACTCTTCAACATACTTTCATTTTCAAAAAAAATCGAGGAGTTTTTGATTTTTGGTGTTTTTAGTCATAATACTTGCCGAACAAGAGCAATCGACTCGAGGTAAAGCACGTAATCTCGATCTATATATATTCTCTAATCAATTGGTATCAAATAATTACAATTAATATTTTGAGCCCTCAGTGGCTATAGGACAAGATCAAGGGATTGAAAACCTATAATCTCTAACACAGATCGTAGAACCACATACACTCAAACAGATACCACTTCATCTACTAAACCCTTGAAAAGAAAAGTTTTCTCAACTAAAGATGGTGAGTGAGTAAGTGCCTCTAGTGCAATAGATAATGAAGTATCTTTGAGTGAACCAGCAGCTCTGCCTCTAGTTAGGAGGAGAAATTGAAACCAAGGCAACTGCTAACTAATTTATATCCTCATAAAATTATATATATTTGCAAGTGGCAAAATTGTTACTAGGTTCGTCATCTTAACATGATGAGTCATTTAAATTCGGCCTGTCAGGAAAGGCCATTTGTAAAGAGACAACTTCATCTGGACACATTCAAATACTGTAAATCATAAATATATATGTTCAAATACACTGTATGGATTGTCACACACTAAGGTGAATTGACGGAAGTAATTATTCTAAACTTCCATATCAAGGAAGGAAGGATGATTGATGATTCTGACTGAATCAACATGCATTCACAGGCATCAGGAGGAAACTTGGATCAATTGCTACAATATAGATCCTTGTCTCTATCCCTTAATGGAACATATCTGGATTCCTAACGGAACAGATCATCTTAGATGATAAGTAACTCATTGAATCTATTCCCGATGCAATTCAGTTATCAAAGTCAAATATTTTGATAGATTCAATTGAGGATGAGAATTTACGAAACCCCATTACACCACTAGTGACCTCTCTTGAAGAAGCTTTAGTGATATTTCTTACAGGTACAAAAGACTATGTCATCAGTACTGAGAGAACCAGTGTTGTGAGAAAAGATTGAAACACAAGTGAGAAAGAGTGAAAATATATATTCTATGAGTGAAACACTTAGAGAGTATATGAGCGAAACACTTCACAGTAATTGGCTTCATTTCAAATATTGAGAAACCATTCAAATTCAGTAATTTGTCTGATATTTATATTCACATACTTTCTGTGCTATTTTGAATTTAATTCCTTAAGTAAAACAGTTCATGTCAAATTTATTCTAGGAATTAGGAAATATTCTACGGAATACTGTAAAACCCTTTCAACTTTAATATACATATTTAACTTGAATCTTGTTTACTTGCTAATTTTCTAGATCTTAAATATTTATTCATAAAAATAGAAAACTAGTAAGTCATCCTCCTAAATATTACAAGGACTCGAACCCTCAACAAAAGCAATAATTTAATTTCACAAATTCTAAAAAGAATTTTAAAATATTATGAGTATCGCATTCAACCCCCCTTATACGATACTTTTGGGACCCAACAGGTTTGTGTCATTTAGACATCCACATCTTCTTCAAGGCTCCCATTTAAGAAAGCGGTTTTGACATCCATTTGCCAGATTTCATAGTCATAGTAAGCAGCTATAGCAAGCAAAATCCTGAGGGACCTGACCATTGCCACTGGTGAAAAGGACTCATCACAGTCAATACCATTAATTTACTTGAAACCTTTTTCCACCAATCGTCCCTTATATGTCTATACGTTACCATCCATGTCGTTCTTCTTTTTGAAAACCCACTTACACTCTATAGGTTTTACCCTTTCAGGTGGATCAACCAAAGTCAATACTTGGTTAGTATACATGGATTACATCTCAAACTTCATGGCTTCTGGCCATCTCTTAGAATTTGTAATGCTCATAGCGTCTTGGTAGGTGAGATGCTCATCTTCGTCGACAAGCATCACATCACCATCTTGATTCAAGAGAAATCCAAAATATTTCTCGGGCTAGTGGCGAATCCTACTAGACCTACGAACAACCTGTGTTTCTTGATCAATATTGTTTTCTTGTACATTCTATTCAGGTTTCTCCATTGGTTCAATGTTATTATGTGGGTCTTGAACTTTATCAAGATCTATTATCCTTCTATTGTCTTTCTTAGAGAGCATCTCTCTTTCAAAGAATACAACAGTTCGAGTAACAAGAACTTTATTCTCGGAAGAATTATAGAAAAAAATAATCCCTTATTTTAGTTGGTTATCCCATAAAATTACATTTGTCTAATGTTAGTCCTAACTTGTCAGAGATTAGACGTTTCAAAAATACTTCACATCCCTAAATTTTCTTAAATGACATGATGTGACATTTCTCAGTCGATATCTCATACAGATTCTTTTGAAACATTTTAGTAGGAATACAATTAAGTGTATATGGGGCCGTTTCTAGAATGAAACCCTAGAAACTAATTGGAAGATTCTTTGACTCAACATTGATCGTACCGTGTCTAATAAGGTGTGATCCCTCCTATAAAAAAACCTTTTCTTTGATATTTTCTACTTCATCATTATAGTCGTTAAACTTTTCAAATGATTCAGATTTGTTCTTCAAAAGATACGTATATCCGTTTCTACTAAAATAATTAGTAAATTTTATAAAGTTAATCTAAACTACTTCTTGTCATCGTACGCATATGACCACATACATCACTATGTATAAGTCATACTCGTTCAATAACCCTTTCACCATGTCCGGTAAAAGGAGATTTAGTCATTTTACTAAATAAACCAAGATACGCATCCTTTTATATAATTCATAATCAAACTTATCCAAGAATGCATCCTTATGTATTCTGGAATTGCATTTCTCATTAATATGGCCTCAACGATAGTGCCAAAGGTAATGTTTGATTTGAGTAACTTTAAAACATACAAATTGTTAACTAGTTGTGCAACATTATAAGCCTCATCATCGAAATAGAATAAAAAAATTATTGTTATTTAATTAAAATAAAAAAGCCTTTCTTGTATAAACAAGAAATTGGTATAATGTCTATGCTAATTGCAAGCACGTTATAACAATTATCAAGTTCTAAATTTTTCTTGTAGGCCAAAAGTTAAGTAACGAGTTCCTCTAACTAGAGCAACTACCTTTACTCTAATTCCAACCCGATCCCCGAAGCTTGACCCTTACTGGTCATCTTCTTCCGATCTTCCAAATAAGCATGACAGTTTAATTTCTAGTCTCCCGATTTTCTATAGAAGCGACAATCGTCTTCTTTATGAACACCTTATTTAGACTTTAAAGCCTGTTTTGGGATTGGACTCTGGTTTGACAATGGAACTAGGTCAAATCTTCTCCTTGCCTTTCCTTTTTTTCACCCTTTTGCATTCCCTATGTTTACCATCAATATAGTAGTAGTTCATGCATTTATCATGTTTCTTTCCGCAGTTCTCAATATGCCTAGAAACTCAATGGGTGTTTCACCAATCTTATTCAATCTAATAATATTTATTGTCCAAAAATTGTAAGACCAAATCTAACTGAATCTTCAGAACAATCCGGAAACCCAAAATGTCAAAGGTACTCATTATACCCTATAATCTTTAGAACATGTGGTGTAACCAGGTCTCACACTCCCTACATTTAAGTGTATAGTTCCCTTTTATTATAAAAAAATATATTGTGCTCAATCGTCTCATAAACATCTATTTTCTCGTGTTGCTTCTTAAGCTCAACACTCATAGTTGTGAGCATGAGACATGAAACATTAGTCGCAACATCAATTTGCTTCCAATAAGCATTATGATTTGCACATGTTTCATTTTCAGCTTTAAGAGCAGGGGAAGAGATTTATCTAACATCGTGGTGCCCGAGGACGATCCTCAAGCTCCTATGTCAGTCGAGGAAATTTATTCTCGTCAACTTGTCCTTCTCAAGAACTGATCGCATAGAGAAGTTGTTTGTGTTTATCATTTGATATTTACAATATTAAAGTGTATAAAATAAACTAAATTGCAAATTTAATATTAATTATGTTTAAGTGATTATGGTATATCACCATATACCTGTTGGGTTCCGAGGCATAAAACGCAGCGGATTAAACGTAAATATAACAAAAAATTTCGGAACCCTAACGCAGGATCATGTATAAGATTGACAAATTATGGTGAAACGGAATCATACCTTTGTCTGGTCTTGACTTACACGAACTCAACGGAGATCCTAGCTTTCACGACTTGTGTCTTCCTCTCGAAAGCACCTCTATGGTATCCACACGAGCACCTTCAAGAACGTCTCACGATCTTGATTACGGAATGGATGTACTAGCCTCCTTTGATGATTTCGAATTCTGCCTCTGCCTTTTCTCTCTGCCTTTGCTGCTGCTAGGGTTCGTTTTTTCTTAAAAACTTAATGCCTATTAACCCTACATTATCTATTTATAATGGTTGGTTAATAGGCCCATAATAGCAACCCATAACAGCAAAGCCTAACCCATGTAGGTTTAGGATAATAAAACCGAATTTTATTATTTAATTAATAACTAAGTCACACTTAATTATTAAGGGCAGAATTCAAATTCGAATTCGAATTTATATTATTTTAATTAATTAAGTCTCACTTAATTAATATAATAAAATTCAAATAATCATCAATTAATTTAAATCTATAATTTAAATTAACTATTCCTCTAAGTACTCTATGTGTGTGACCCTATAGGCTATTATTTAATTAGCAATAATTTTATTCTCCAATAAAATTATAAACAATGAGCGGTATCTAGTAATACATCATTGCTACCCAATTAAATAATAATTAAATCGTGATTCGATAAAACCTTTCGTGATTAATGTTTCCGTGTAATATAATCCCTTTAACCATATATATTATAGATTAAACTCGAGGCATGTATTTAGTCATCCTCTTCAATATTTAATCCGGGTTTACTTGATCCATGAGTAGACTATGAAAAATAAATCATTATTTGAGCATGACCATGCATTTTATAGTCTCACTCAATCAAGAGGCCAATAATATCTCTCCTAATTATAGGAGGGTTAAATCCTTTATCTATCATTCATATTTCTCATACGACTCATGATATACCCGATGTCCACTTTTATCATCACCCGGTCAAAAGTGACTTTTAATGTAGTCAAAGTATATTAATCCTCATACAGAAATATAATGATCTCAAGTCGAAGGATCATTACACCATTATCACTGTGATTCATTCTTATGACTTTATTAAACATGAAGAATCTCACTATGGGTCTGTCCAGTACCATGTACTCCTGCATGTACCTATGTGTTGACTTTAGTATCCCCATACTTATAACCAATCAGATGTGGTTATCTGTCAAACAACATACTAGTCTATTTATGTATTATTATTGTCCTATAATAATAATACTCGACTAGGGACATTTAAGAATATGATATATTATATAATCTCAAGTTCAAGTCATGTACTAAACTATACAATGTGTATCATGATTCTAAGGACATTTATTATGCTAACAAATATATCGCAGTAATTAAAGTCATAATAAATATGTTTATTGAATAATCAATTGACATAAAGGTTTATCAAAATAAACATTGTATTGCCTCTAGGGCACCTACACCAACAATCTTCCACTTGCACTAGAGCCAATCACCCATGTATCTAATACCCATGGAACTAGTGTGACCGTCGTGCTTCTTCTGCGACAAGCCTTTGGTCAGTGGGTCTGCAATGTTATCATATGTGTGCACTTTACATATGTGTATGTCACCCCTTTCATTAATCTCTCGAATGAGGTGATATCTCCTGAGTATGTGTTTGGTTCGGGAGTGAGCTCTAGGTTCTTTAGCCTGTGCAATGGCTCCATTATTATCGCAGTATAGATCAATGGGATCTGCGATCGATGGAACCACTCCCAAATCAGTAATGAATTTTCGAATCCAAACAGCTTCCTTAGCCGCTTCACAAGCTGCAATGTACTCAGCCTCCATTGTAGAATCAGCTACTGTTTCTTGTTTTGAACTCTTCCAACTTACAGCACCTCCGTTTAGACAAAACACAAAACCAGACTGTGATACAGTATCATCCCATCCTGTTTGAAAACTTGCATCGGTGTAACCTTTTACAACCAGTTTTTCCTCTCCTCCATACACCAAGAATGAATCCTTAGTCCTTTTCAAGTACTTTAGAATATTCTTGACAGCCGTCCAGTGACCTTCACCTGGATTAGATTGGTATCTGCTCGTCATGCTTAAAGCATACGAAACATCTGGGCGAGTACATACCATCGCATACATGATGGATCCAATTGCTGAGGCATATGGAACCTTACTCATGCGGTCCTTGTCATCCAATGATTTCGGACACTGATCTTTAGAGATCGTTATCCCTTGAGACACGGGGACATATCCCCTTTTTACATTTTGCATACCAAAACGATGCAAAACCTTATCGATGTATGTACTCTGACTTAGACCGATCATCCTTCTAGATCTATCCCTATAGATCCTCATTCCTAGAATGTAGGATGCTTCTCCTAAGTCTTTCATAGAGAAGTTGCTCCCTAACCAAATCTTAACAGCCTTGAGAGAAGGTATGTCATTCCCCATTAGTAGTATGTCATCAACATATAGTACTATGAATGCCACATGGCTCCCACTAACCTTCTTGTAAACACAACGTTCATCTTCGTTTTGAACAAAGCCATACTCTTTGACTGTTTCATCAAAACGGATATTCCATCTCCTAGAGGCTTCCTTCAATCCATAAATGGATCGACGTAATTTACATATCTTGCTAACATTCCTTGGATCGACAAAACCTTCAGGTTGTGTCATGTACACATCCACATCCTCTTCAAGGATTCCGTTAAGGAAGGCTGTTTTGACATCCATTTGCCAGATTTCATAATCATAGAATGCTGCAATAGCAAGCAAAATCCTTATGGACTTGACCATAGCCACTGGTGAGAAAGTCTCATCATAGTCAATACCATGAATTTGTCTGAAACCTTTTGCAACCAGCCTTGCTTTATAGGTCTGAACATTTCCATCCATGTCAGTTTTCTTCTTGAAAACCCATTTGCACCCTATGGGTTTTACCCCTTCAGGTGGTTCAACCAAAGTCCATACTCGGTTTTCGTACATGGAATCCATCTCGGATTTCATGGCTTCTAGCCATCTCTTAGAGTCTGGACTGTTCATAGCATCTTGGTATGTGAGAGTCTCATCTTCATCTATGAGCATCATGTTGGGTTCCGAGGCATAAAACGCAGCGGATTAAACGTAAATATAACGAAAAATTTCGGAACCCTAACGCAGGATCATGTATAAGATTGACAGATTATGGTGAAACGGAATCATACCTTTGTCTGGTCTTGACTTACACGAACTCAACGGAGATCCTAGCTTTCACGACTTGTGTCTTCCTCTCGAAAGCACCTCTATGGTATCCACACGAGCACCTTCAAGGACGTCTCCCGATCTTGATTACGGAATGGATATACTAGCCTCCTTTGATGATTTCGAATTCTGCCTCTGCCTTTTCTCTCTGCCTTTGCTGCTGCTAGGGTTCGTTTTTCTTAAAAACTTAATACCTATTAACCCTACATTATCTATTTATAATGGTTGGTTAATAGGCCCATAATAGCATCCCATAACAGCAAAGCCTAACCCATGTAGGTTTAGGATAATAAAACCGAATTTTATTATTTAATTAATAACTAAGTCACACTTAATTATTAAGTGCATAATTCAAATTCGAATTCGAATTTATATTATTTTAATTAATTAAGTCTCACTTAATTAATATAATAAAATTCAAATAATCATCAATTAATTTAAATCTATAATTTAAATTAACTATTCCTCTAAGTACTCTATGTGTGTGACCCTATAGGCTATTATTTAATTAGCAATAATTTTATTCTCCAATAAAATTATAAACAATGAGCGGTATCTAGTAATACATCATTGCTACTCAATTAAATAATAATTAAATCGTGATTCGATAAAACCTTTCGTGATTAATGTTTCCGTGTAATATAATCTCTTTAACCATATATATTATAGATTAAACTCGAGGCATGTATTTAGTCATCCTCTTCAACATTTAATCCGGGTTTACTTGATCCATGAGTAGACTATGAAAACAAATCATTATTTGAGCACGGCCATGCATTTTATAGTCTCACTCAATCAAGAGGCCAATAATATCTCTCCTAATTATAGGAGGGTTAAATCCTTTATCTATCATTCATATTTCTCATACGACTCATGATATTCCCGATGTCCACTTTTATCATCACCCGGTCAAAGGTAACTTTTAATGTAGTCAAAGTATATTAATCCTCGTATAGAAATATAATGATCTCAAGTCAAAGGATCATTACACCATTATCACTGTGAGTCTTTCTTATGACTTTATTAAACATGAAGAATCTCACTGTGGGTCTGTCCAGTATCATGTACTCCTACATGTACCTATGTATTGATTTTAGTATCCCCATACTTATAACCAATCAGATGTGGTTATCTGTCAAACAACATACTAGTCTATTTATGTATTATTATTGTCCTATAATAATAATACTCGACTAGGGACATTTAAGAATATGATATATTATATAATCTCAAGTTCAAGTCATGTACTAAACTATACAATGTGTATCATGATTCTAAGGACATTTATTATGCTAACAAATATATCGCAGTAATTAAAGTCATAATAAATATGTTTATTGAATAATCAATTGACATAAAGGTTTATCAAAATAAACATTGTATTGCCTCTAGGGCACCTACACCAACAATCTTCCACTTGCACTAGAGCCAATCACCCATGTATCTAATACCCATGGAACTAGTGTGACCGTCGTGCTTCTTCTGCGACAAGCCTTTGGTCAGTGGGTCTGCAATGTTATCATATGTGTGCACTTTACATATGTGTATGTCACCCCTTTCATTAATCTCTCGAATGAGGTGATATCTCCTGAGTATGTGTTTGGTTCGGGAGTGAGCTCTAGGTTCTTTAGCCTGTGCAATGGCTCCATTATTATCGCAGTATAGATCAATGGGATCTGCGATCGATGGAACCACTCCCAAATCAGTAATGAATTTTCGAATCCAAACAGTTTCCTTAGCCGCTTCACAAGCTGCAATGTACACAGCCTCCATTGTAGAATCAGCTACTGTTTCTTGCTTTGAACTCTTCCAACTTACAGCACCTCCGTTTAGACAAAACACAAAACCAGACTGTCATACAGTATCATCCCTGTCTGTTTGGAAACTTGCATCGGTGTAACCCTTTACAACTAGTTTCTCCTCTCCTCCGTACACCAAGAATGAATCTTTAGTCCTTTTCAAGTACTTTAGAATATTCTTGACAGCCGTCCAGTGACCTTCACCTGGATTAGATTGGTATCTGCTCGTCATGCTTAAAGCATACGAAACATCTGGGCGAGTACATACCATCGCATACATGATGGATCCAATTACTGAGGCATATAGAACCTTACTCATGCGGTCCTTGTCATCCAATGATTTCGGACACTGATCTTTAGAGATCGTTATCCCTTGAGACACGGGGACATATCCCCTTTTTGCATTTTACATACCAAATCGATGCAAAACCTTATCGATGTATGTACTCTGACTTAGACCGATCATCCTTCTAGATCTATCCCTATAGATCCTCATTCCTAGAATGTAGGATGCTTCTCCTAAGTCTTTCATAGAGAAGTTTCTCCCTAACCAATTCTTAACAGCCTTGAGAGAAGGTATGTCATTCCCCATTAGTAGTATGTCATCAACATATAGTACTATGAATGCCACATGGCTCCCACTAACCTTCTTGTAAACACAAGGTTCATCTTCGTTTTGAACAAAGCCATACTCTTTGACTGTTTCATCAAAACGGATATTCCATCTCCTAGAGGCTTGCTTCAATCCATAAATGGATCGACGTAATTTACATATCTTGCTAACATTCCTTGGATCGACAAAACCTTCAGGTTGTGTCATGTACACATCCACATCCTCTTCAAGGATTCCGTTAAGGAAGGCTGTTTTGACATCCATTTGCCAGATTTCATAATCATGGAATGCTGCAATAGCAAGCAAAATCCTTATGGACTTGACCATAGCCACTGGTGAGAAAGTCTCATCATAGTCAATACCATGAATTTGTCTGAAACCTTTTGCAACCAGCCTTGCTTTATAGGTCTGAACATTTCCATCCATGTCAATTTTCTTCTTAAAAACCCATTTGCACTCTATGGGTTTTTCCCCTTCAGGTGGATCAACCAAAGTCCATACTCGGTTTTCGTACATGGAATCCATCTCGGATTTCATGGCTTCTAGCCATCTCTTAGATTCTGGACTGTTCATAGCATCTTGGTATGTGAGAGGCTCATCTTCATCTATGAGTATCAAATCACCACATTGAGTCAAGAGAAATCCATATCTCTCTGGCTCATGGCGAATTCTACCAGTTCTACGAACAACCTGTGTTTGTTGAGCATTATCATTATCCTGCTCATGTTCCACTTCAGGTTCAATGCTATTTTGTGGTTCTCGATCTTCATCGAGGTCTATAGTTCTCCCACTGTTTCTTTTGGAAACAAAATCTCTTTCCATGAAAACAGCATCTCGAGCAATAAACACTTTCTGCTCAGAAGGACTATAAAAATAATACGCCTTTGTTTCTTTAGGGTATCCCACAAAATTGCACTCTTCAGATTTAGGTCCAAGCTTGTCAGATACTAGACGTTTCACAAACGCCTTGCATCCCCAAACTTTTATAAAGCTCATGCCTGACCGTTTCTTCTCCCATATCTCATATGGAGTCTTTTGAACCTTCTTAGTAGGAACACTGTTAAGTGTGAAAGCCGCTGTTTCTAGAGCGTAACCCCAGAAACTAATTGGAAGATCTGCATGACTCATCATCGATCGCACCATGTCCAACAAGGTGCGATTTCTCCTCTCTGAAACTCCATTCCATTGAGGTGTACCTGGCGGAGTGAGTTGTGATACAATACCACACTCCTTTAAATAATCTTTAAATTCTGTGCTCAACTATTCTCCTCCACGATCAGATCGTAAGATTTTAATACTTGTGCCTCCGCCAATTTGCTTCTCTACTTCAGCCTTGTATTCTTTGAACTTTTCAAAAGAATCGGATTTATTCTTCATAAGATATACATATCCATATCTACTGAAATCATCAGTAAATGTTATGAAGTAGTAGTAGCCTCCTCTAGCCATCACACGCATTGGGTCGCATACATCACTATGTATTAGCTCCAGACGTTCAGTGGCCCTTTGACCCTTACCCGTGAAAGGGGCTTTAGTCATTTTACCAAGCAAACAAGATTCGCATTCTTGGTATGATTCAAAATCAAACTTATCCAAATATCCATCCTTATGTAATTTGGATATGCGTTTCTCATTTATATGGCCTAGACGACAATGCCAGAGGTATGTTTGATTTGAGTCATTAACTTTAAGTCGTTTGTTTTATATATTACAGACAGGATTATCTAAGTCAAGAACATATAAACCATTAAACAAGCGCGCAACACCATAGGTTAAATCATTCATAGCAAAAGAGCAACTGTTGTTCTTTATTGTAAACGAAAAACCTTTCTTGTCCAAACAAGAAACAGAAATAATGTTTCTGCGAATCGCAGGCACGTAATAACAATTTTCCAATTCTAAAACTAGCCCAGAGGGCAAAGATAAATAATATGTTCCTACAGCTAAAGCAGCAACTCTTGCTCCATTGGCAACTCGTAGGTCCATTTCTCCTTTAGCCAATGTCCTACTTCTCTGCATTTCCTGCACATTTATACAAATGTGAGAAGCACATCCGGTATCCAATACCCAAGATGTAGAAATAGACAGATTGACTTCTATAACATATATACCTGAATTAGAAGCTTGCTCAGCCCTCTTCTTCTTCAGATCCTCCAAGTAAACTGAACAGTTTCTCTTCCAGTGACCAGTTTTCTTACAGTAGTGACATTCACCCTTAGCGACCCCACCTTTAGGCTTTAAAGCCTGTTTGGGACCTGACTTTGGCTTGGGTGTAGAATCAGAACCTGTCTTGTTCTTACCCTTCCACTTGCCTTTCCCTTTGGCCTTACCTTTATTGCCCACCATCAGTATGGGAGCAGGTTCAGCCGTCTTCATGTTGGTCTCATATGTTCTCAACATAGCCAACAATTCAGTAGGTGTTTTGTCAAATTCATTCATGTTGTAGTTTATGATAAACTGGGTGAATTTGTTGCTCAAAGAATTCATGATTAGGTCAATACCAATTTCCTGAATAATCGGGAAACCCAAAGTATCAAGATACTCAATGTAACCAATCATCTTCAGAACATGTGGGCCAACTGGTTCACTTGCCCCTTGTTTGCAATTAAAAAGTGACTTACTCGTGTTGAACCTTTCTTGACGAGTTTGGCTTGCAAACATGCTTTGCAAGTGCTCATAGATAGTATATGCATCCATATGCACATGCTGTCTTTGAAGCTCAGCACTCATAGTTGCCAACATAAGACATGCAATATCAGTTGCATCATTCTCATCCTTTGTGTGGGCCGCTCGTTCCTCAACAGTAGCGCCCTCAGGAAGGGGACCTGCCGGAGGAATATCAATGACATGAAGCTTGCGCTCCTGCCTGAGGACAATCCTCAAATTCCTCTGCCAGTCTAGGAAGTTGTTTCCTCCTGTCAGCTTATCCTTCTCAAGGACAGATCGTACGGATAGTGTGTTTGTGTTGTTTGTCATTACTTGGTGTCTACAATGATGAAAGCACAAAATTAAACATTAGATTGTCTGAGATATTTATTATGTTCAAATGATTATGATACATTCATAATATATCTCCCACTATTTTTATCAAATTAATAGCCCTTACTATTAATTTGGAAAGTATATCCCATAATTCTTTCTAGTGAGCCAAGATCCATATTTCGTCATGTCTTAAGTCAACCACTGGAAGTCCTTAAGAATGATTATTTAGGTAGACAACATTTATCAATTATACCATATATAATTGTTGGATAGTTTGGTGAGCAACGATTGATCTTATCTATCTAATAGATTTTTAACCAAACTCTATGCTTCTAAGTTCATAATGGTTGAATATAACCGTTTACTTTCACCTTATTATGACGACTCAGTTAAGTTTGACCCAATGATACAACGGCCGAATATAACCGTTTATATTCGTCGCATCTCACCACGATAGATAGGAGTCCCCTGTCACTGACAGTCTTTCCCCTAATCGATCTAGGATTCGATGAGTGTTCATTCATTGGAAAGCATCCGATTAAAACTTAATATTTTGTTAAGGGGTTTAGAAAATTTACGACGATCATGATCACATCATGAAGAAATCCTCAATTTTTCCTTGAACTAAATATTTCAAATTGACATCTTAAATTGTTCATTTCCCAGGTAGATGGAGGATACCAGTGGTTACACTTAAAACCCGGCAGCCTTACGAATACGCATATCCGTTTTTGTCAGAAAATCCCAATTATAGACATCAAAATCCATATTCAATTCCGTGTTTTAAAAATCCATATTTCATAAACACAAGAATCTCATGATCGTTTGTTAATTTTAAAATCTTAAATCGTTACAGATTTTATCTTGTTTAGCATGGCAAGCATGGCATGGGTGACGTATCTAATACATGCATACATCATTAATCTAATTAAAGCATGCATCTTCTACTCTACACATACATTCATACATCAATATGTAAAGTGCAGTATGTAAACGTGCTTGGTTATGGCCCCTTTCCTATGTGATCCTTTCGAGCTAATGAAAGGATCAAAGTCAATCTATGGTGGTGAAATATAAATACAATTACATGTCTTCATTCTTCTTGTATCCATGGGTTCTTGCTCCTCTTCTTGGATCATCCTTCAATCTTCAAGTACATTACATGGAATAATTGAATACAACCTATACTAATGTACTTACATAAGAAAACTCGAGTTACATTCGAGGTTAAACAATTACAAGAATGAAGAAAACGACATGCAAGTCGTATTTATAAAACCAAAACCAAAACCATTAATCTAGGGGTCTAAGGGCCATAACCAGCACCATGCTCAAGTACACAAAATAAAATATTATGGGGGTCCGGGGGCGGCAGCCCCCAGCTGGGGTCGAGCTGCCAGGTCAGCTTGGAAATTTTTTATTTTCGAAGACCAGTCCTATTCAGAAATCATCAATTTCTGAACTACAGATCATATCTGTTGGCCTTTTTCCCCACTGCAATTTATACAGTACATCAGAGTTTACTGCTAAACTCTGATCAGCACAGTCCATCAGAGTTTACTGCTAAACTCTGATCAGCACAGTCCATCAGAGGTTACTGCTAAACTCTGATCAGCACAGTCCATCAGAGTTTACTGCTAAACTCTGATCAGAGACCATCGGAGTTTGTTAAACTCTGACCAAGCTCTATACTCTGACCTGACCATCAGAGTTTATTAAACTCTGAGCGAGTCCATCAAAGTTTGTTAAACTCTGACCCAGCTCCAATTTCACAAACTCTGATCAGACACAGAATATACATTCTCTGACAGTTACATATTGGCAGAAGCATAGCAGTCTCATAACAGGCATGGCAGTCTCATAACAGAAGCATGGCAGTGGCATAACAGATTATGACAAAACAGTAGCATGGCATGGCAGTCACCAAAACAGGCATGTATGCATCAAATACATAAAACACGTAACCAAATCAGTCCCTTATACACGTAGCTCTGATGCCATTGTTGGGTTCCGAGGCATAAAACGCAGCGGATTAAACGTAAATATAACGAATAATTTCGGAACCCTAACGCAGGATCATGTATAAGATTGACAGATTATGGTGAAACGGAATCATACCTTTGTCTGGTCTTGACTTACACGAACTCAACGGAGATCCTAGCTTTCACGACTTGTGTCTTCCTCTCGAAAGCACCTCTATGGTATCCACACGAGCACCTTCAAGGACGTCTCCCGATCTTGATTACGGAATGGATATACTAGCCTCCTTTGATGATTTCGAATTCTGCCTCTGCCTTTTCTCTCTGCCTTTGCTGCTGCTAGGGTTCGTTTTTCTTAAAAACTTAATACCTATTAACCCTACATTATCTATTTATAATGGTTGGTTAATAGGCCCATAATAGCATCCCATAACAGCAAAGCCTAACCCATGTAGGTTTAGGATAATAAAACCGAATTTTATTATTTAATTAATAACTAAGTCACACTTAATTATTAAGTGCATAATTCAAATTCGAATTCGAATTTATATTATTTTAATTAATTAAGTCTCACTTAATTAATATAATAAAATTCAAATAATCATCAATTAATTTAAATCTATAATTTAAATTAACTATTCCTCTAAGTACTCTATGTGTGTGACCCTATAGGCTATTATTTAATTAGCAATAATTTTATTCTCCAATAAAATTATAAACAATGAGCGGTATCTAGTAATACATCATTGCTACTCAATTAAATAATAATTAAATCGTGATTCGATAAAACCTTTCGTGATTAATGTTTCCGTGTAATATAATCCCTTTAACCATATATATTATAGATTAAACTCGAGGCATGTATTTAGTCATCCTCTTCAACATTTAATCCGGGTTTACTTGATCCATGAATAGACTATGAAAACAAATCATTATTTGAGCACGACCATGCATTTTATAGTCTCACTCAATCAAGAGGCCAATAATATCTCTCCTAATTATAGGAGGGTTAAATCCTTTATCTATCATTCATATTTCTCATACGACTCATGATATTCCCGATGTCCACTTTTATCATCACCCGGTCAAAGGTAACTTTTAATGTAGTCAAAGTATATTAATCCTCGTATAGAAATATAATGATCTCAAGTCAAAGGATCATTACACCATTATCACTGTGAGTCTTTCTTATGACTTTATTAAACATGAAGAATCTCACTGTGGGTCTGTCCAGTATCATGTACTCCTACATGTACCTATGTATTGACTTTAGTATCCCCATACTTATAACCAATGAGATGTGGTTATCAGTCAAACAACATACTAGTCTATTTATGTATTATTATTGTCCTATAATAATAATACTCGACTAGGGACATTTAAGAATATGATATATTATATAATCTCAAGTTCAAGTCATGTACTAAACTATACAATGTGTATCATGATTTTAAGGACATTTATTATGCTAACAAATATATCGCAGTAATTAAAGTCATAATAAATATGTTTATTGAATAATCAATTGACATAAAGGTTTATCAAAATAAACATTGTATTGCCTCTAGGGCACCTACACCAACAATTCAAATCACCACATTGAGTCAAGAGAAATCCATATCTCTCTGGCTCGTGGCGAATTCTACCAGTTCTACGAACAACCTGTGTTTGTTGAGCATTATCATTATCCTGCTCCTGTTCCACTTCAGGTTCAATGCTATTTTGTGGTTCTCGATCTTCATCGAGGTCTATAGTTCTCCCACTGTTTCTTTTGGAAACAAAATCTCTTTCCATGAAAACAGCGTCTCGAGCAATAAACACCTTCTGCTCAGAAAGTCTATAAAAATAATACGCCTTTGTTTCTTTAGGGTATCCCACAAAATTGCACTCTTCATATTTCGGTCCAAGCTTGTCAGATACTTGACGTTTCACAAACGCCTTGCATCCCCAAACTTTCATAAAGTTCATGCCTGACTGTTTCTTCTCCCATATCTCATATGGAGTCTTTTGAACCTTCTTAGTAGGAACACGGTTAAGTGTGAAAGCCGCTGTTTCTAGAGCGTAACCCCAGAAACTAATTGGAAGATCTGCATGACACATCATCGATCGTACCATGTCCAACAAGGTGCGATTTCTCCTCTCTGAAACTCCATTCCATTGAGGTGTACCTGGCGGAGTGAGTTGTGATACAATACCACACTCCTTTAAATAATCTTTAAATTCTGTGCTCAACTATTCTCCTCCACGATCAGATCGTAAGATTTTAATACTTGTGCCTCCGCCAATTTGCTTCTCTACTTCAGCCTTGTATTCTTTGAACTTTTCAAAAGAATCGGATTTATTCTTCATAAGATATACATATCCATATCTACTGAAATCATCAGTAAATGTTATGAAGTAGTAGTAGCCTCCTCTAGTCATCACACGCATTGGGCCGCATACATCACTATGTATTAGTTCCAGACGTTCAGTGGCCCTTTGACCCTTACCAGTGAAAGGGGATTTAGTCATTTTACCAAGCAAACAAGATTCGCATTCTTGGTATGATTCAAAATCAAACTTATCCAAATATCCATCCTTATGTAATTTGGATATGCGTTTCTCATTTATATGGCCTAGACGACAATGCCAGAGGTATGTTTGATTTGAGTCATTAACTTTAAGTCGTTTATTTTCTATATTATAGACAGGATTATCTAAGTCAAGAACATATAAACCATTAAACAAACGCGCAACACCATAGGTTAAATCATTCAAAGCAAAAGAGCAACTGTTGTTCTTTATTGTAAACGAAAAACCTTTCTTGTCCAAACAAGAAACAGAAATAATGTTTCTGCGAATCGCAGGCACGTAATAACAATTTTCCAGTTCTAAAACTAGCCCAGAGGGCAAAGATAAATAATATGTTCCTACAGCTAAAGCAGCAACTCTTGCTCCATTGGCAACTCGTAGGTCCATTTCTCCTTTAGCCAATGTCCTACTTCTCTGCATTTCCTGCACATTTATACAAATGTGAGAAGCACATCCGGTATCCAATACCCAAGATGTAGAAATAGACAGATTGACTTCTATAACATATATACCTGAATTAGAAGCTTGCTCAGCCCTCTTCTTCTTCAGATCCTCCAAGTAAACTGAACAGTTTCTCTTCCAGTGACCAATTTTCTTACAGTAGTGACATTCACCCTTAGCGACCCCACCTTTAGGCTTTAAAGCTTGTTTGGGACCTGACTTTGGCTTGGGTGTAGAATCAGAACTTGTCTTCTTCTTACCCTTCCACTTGCCTTTCCCTTTGGCCTTACCTTTATTGCCCACCATCAGTATGGGAGCAGGTTCAGCCGTCTTCATGTTGGTCTCATATATTCTCAACATAGCCAACAATTCAGTAGGTGTTTTGTCAAATTCATTCATGTTGTAGTTTATGATAAACTGGGTGAATTTGTTGTTCAAAGAATTCATGATTACGTCAATACCAATTTCCTGAATAATCGGGAAACCCAAAGTATCAAGATACTCAATGTAACCAATCATCTTCAGAACATGTGGGCCAACTGGTTCACTTGCCCCTTGTTTGCAATTAAAAAGTGACTTGCTCGTGTTGAACCTTTCTTGACGAGTTTGGCTTGCAAACATACTTTGCAAGTGCTCATAGATAGTATATGCATCCATATGCACATGCTGTCTTTGAAGCTCAGCACTCATAGTTGCCAACATAAGACATGCAACATCAGTTGTATCATTCTCATCCTTTGTGTGGGCCGCTCGTTCCTCAACAGTAGCGCCCTCAGGAAGGGGACCTGCCGGAGGAATATCAATGACATGAAGCTTGCGCTCCTGCCTGAGGACAATCCTCAAATTCCTCTGCCAGTCTAGGAAGTTGTTTCCTCCTGTCAGCTTATCCTTCTCAAGGACAGATCGTACGGATAGTGTGTTTATGTTGTTTGACATTATTTGGTATCTACAATGATAAAAGCACAAAATTAAACATTAGATTGTCTGAGTTATTTATTATGTTCAAATGATTATGATACATTCATAATATATCTCCCACTATTTTTATCAAATTAATAGCCCTTACTATTAATTTGGAAAGTATATCCCATAATTCTTTCTAGTGAGCCAAGATCCATATTTCGTCATGTCTTAAGTCAACCACTGGAAGTCCTCAAGAATGATTATTTAGGTAGACAACATTTGTCAATTATATCATATATAATTCTTGGATAGTTTGGTGAGCAACGATTGATCTTATCTATCTAATAGATTTTTAACCAAACTCTATGCTTCTAAGTTCATAATGGTTGAATATAACCGTTTACTTTCACCTTATTATGACGACTCAGTTAAGTATGACCCAATGATACAATGGCCGAATATAACCGTTTATATTCGTCGCATCTCACCACGATAGATAGGAGTCCCCTGCCACTGACAGTCTTTCCCCTAATCGATCTAGGATTCGATGAGTGTTCATTCATTGGAAAGCATCCGATTAAAACTTAATATTTTGTTAAGGGGTTTAGAAAATTTACGACGATCATGATCACATCATGAAGAGATCCTCAATTTTTCCTTGAAATAAATATTTCAAATTGACATCTTAAATTGTTCATTTCCTAGGTAGATGGAGGATACCAGTGGTCACACTTAAAACCCATCAGCCTTACGAATACGCATATCCGTTTTTGTCAGAAAATCCCAATTATAGACATCAAAATCCATATTCAATTCCGTGTTTTTAAAAATCCATATTTCATAAACACAAGAATCTCATGATCGTTTGTTAATTTTAAAATCTTAAATCGTTACAGATTTTATCTTGTTTAGCATGGCAAGCATGGCATGGGTGACGTATCTAATACATGCATACATCATTAATCTAATTAAAGCATGCATCTTCTACTTTACACATACATTCATACATCAATATGTAAAGAGCAGTATGTAAACGTGCTTGGTTATGGCCCCTTGCCTATGTGATCCTTTCGAGCTAATGAAAGGATCAAAGTCAATCTATGGTGGTGAAATATAAATACAATTACATGTCTTCATTCTTCTTGTATCCATGGGTGCTTGCTCCTCTTCTTGGATCATCCTTCAATCTTCAAGTACATTACATGGAATAATTGAATACAACCTATACTAATGTACTTACATAAGAAAACTCGAGTTACATTCGAGGTTAAACAATTACAAGAATGAAGAAAACGACATGCAAGTCGTATTTATAAAACCAAAACCAAAACCATTAATCTAGGGGTCTAAGGGCCATAACCAGCACCATGCTCAAGTACACAAAATAAAATATTGCGGGGGTCCGGGGGCGGCAGCCCCCAGCTGGGGTCGAGCTGCCAGGTCAGCTTGGAAATTTTTTATTTTCGAAGACCAGTCCTATTCAGAAATCATCAATTTCTGAACTACAGATCATATCTGTTGGCCTTTTTCCCCACTGCAATTTATACAGTCCATCAGAGTTTACTGCTAAACTCTGATCAGCACAGTCCATCAGAGTTTACTGCTAAACTCTGATCAGAGACCATCAGAGTTTGTTAAACTCTGACCATGCTCTATACTCTGACCTGACCATCAGAGTTTATTAAACTCTGAGCGAGTCCATCAGAGTTTACTGCTAAACTCTGACCCAGCTCCAATTTCACAAACTCTGATCAGACACAGAATATATATTCTCTGACAGTTACATATTGGCAGAAGCATAGCAGTCTTATAACAGGCATGGCAGTCTCATAACAGAAGCATGGCAGTGGCATAACAGATTATGACAAAGCAGTAGCATGGCATGGCAGTCACCAAAACAGGCATGTATGCATCAAACACATAAAACACGTAACCAAATCAGTCCCTTATACACGTAGCTCTGATGCCATTGTTGGGTTCCGAGGCATAAAACGCAGCGGATTAAACGTAAATATAACGAAAAATTTCGGAACCTTAACGCAGGATCATGTATAAGATTGACAGATTATGGTGAAACAGAATCATACCTTTGTCTGGTCTTGACTTACACGAACTCAACGGAGATCCTAGCTTTCACGACTTGTGTCTTCCTCACGAAAGCACCTCTATGGTATCCACACGAGCACCTTCAAGAACGTCTCACGATCTTGATTACGGAATGGATGTACTAGCCTCCTTTGATGATTTCGAATTCTGCCTCTGCCTTTTCTCTCTGCCTTTGCTGCTGCTAGGGTTCGTTTTTTCTTAAAAACTTAATGCCTATTAACCCTACATTATCTATTTATAATGGTTGGTTAATAGGCCCATAATAGCAACCCATAACAGCAAAGCCTAACCCATGTAGGTTTAGGATAATAAAACCGAATTTTATTATTTAATTAATAACTAAGTCACACTTAATTATTAAGGGCAGAATTCAAATTCGAATTCGAATTTATATTATTTTAATTAATTAAGTCTCACTTAATTAATATAATAAAATTTAAATAATCATCAATTAATTTAAATTTATAATTTAAATTAACTATTCCTCTAAGTACTCTATGTGTGTGACCCTATAGGCTATTATTTAATTAGCAATAATTTTATTCTCCAATAAAATTATAAACAATGAGCGGTATCTAGTAATACATCATTGCTACCCAATTAAATAATAATTAAATCGTGATTCGATAAAACCTTTCGTGATTAATGTTTCCGTGTAATATAATCCCTTTAACCATATATATTATAGATTAAACTCGAGGCATGTATTTAGTCATCCTCTTCAACATTTAATCCGGGTTTACTTGATCCATGAGTAGGCTATGAAAAACAAATCATTATTTGAGCATGGCCATGCATTTTATAGTCTCACTCAATCAAGAGGCCAATAATATCTCTCCTAATTATAGGAGGTTTAAATCCTTTATCTATCATTCATATTTCTCATACGACTCATGATATACCCGATGTCCACTTTTATCATCACCCGGTCAAAAGTGACTTTTAATGTAGTCAAAGTATATTAATCCTCATACAGAAATAAAATGATCTCAAGTCGAAGGATCATTACACCATTATCACTGTGATTCTTTCTTATGACTTTATTAAACATGAAGAATCTCACTATGGGTCTGTCCAGTATCATGTACTCCTGCATGTACCTATGTGTTGACTTTAGTATCCCCATACTTATAACCAATGAGATGTGGTTATCTGTCAAACAACATACTAGTCTATTTATGTCTTATTATTGTCCTATAATAATAATACTCGACTAGGGACATTTAAGAATATGATATATTATATAATCTCAAGTTCAAGTCATGTACTAAACTATACAATGTGTATCATGATTCTAAGGATATTTATTATGCTAACAAATATATCGCAGTAATTAAAGTCATAATAAATATGTTTATTGAATAATCAATTGACATAAAGGTTTATCAAAATAAACATTGTATTGCCTCTAGGGCACCTACACCAACAATACCTCCCACTATTTTTATCAAACTAATAGCCCTAACTATTAATTCGGAAAGCATTTCTTTAAATCTCTCTAGTGAGCCAAGATCCATATTTCATCCATGTTTTAAGATAGCGTTGGCTAATACACTCAAAAGATGACTATTTAGGTGGACAATATTTCTCGATTATATTAAATATAACTCTTGAAAGTATGGTGGAACAACCCTTTGTACACATTTATCCAATAAATCTCTCCTAAATCTATGCCTCTAAATCCTCAATCCTATTGTGATGAATTAGTTAAGTTAGACCTAATATTTCAACAAACTAAATATACTTACTTATCATGTCTTCCCATGACTGATAAGATCACTTTGCTTTGGCAAACCCACTTCTTCTCAATCTAGATCTTGATGAGTATTAAACATTGGAAGGCATCTGATTAATGTAATATATATTTATGGATTTTCATGTTTATATAAACGATCATGATCCCAGCATAAAGAGATTCTCAATTTTTCCTTGATCAATTAATTCATTTTAATATTCGTCAATGGATTGATTTCCAGGTCATCGGAGAAGTCACAGACAGTCTCTCTTAAAAACCCACTTCCTTACGAATTAAACTAATAATCCATTTTTGACAAAATATCCCCATATCAGAAAAAAAATCATATTTAATATCGTGTTTCATAAATACAAGATTCTCATGATCATTTGTTCAATTATAAAATCTTGAATCGTTACATATTTTATCTTTCTTAAGCAGACATGACATGGGTGTCGTATCTAATACATACATGATTAATCAAAAGAAATCATGCATCTTAATTATATCTACGCATACATACTAATACATGAAATAATATACATATATTTAATGTGTGTAAAATAAACGTGTTTGGTTATGGACCCATCCTATGTGATCTTTCCAACTTAATAGAAAAATTAAGGTCAATCTATGGAGGTTTAAAATACTTTACAATTACATGTCTTCTTTTTCTTCATTGCTCCATCATCCCCTTTTGGATCGTATCCTTGCATGCAAGTCTTCGTTAAAAATTACATTGAATAATAAAAATAAAACTATTCTAATGAGATTACAAGAAGAACTCGAGTTTACATTCGAGATAATCAAATTACAATGAATAGACGACATGCAAGTCGTAGTTAAAAACTAAAACCATAAATCAAAACTACTATCATATGTGTTTTTAAGTCATAACCATCCACCATGCTATCACATAACATATATAATATATCTCAATTTATATAAACATATCATAGAATCATATATAACAAATTTCAAATTTTCAAAAAATCAAATAAATTTGAGAAAATAATAAATCACAATTTTAGGGCCTGTAACGACATCGAATGGCTTACAGAGGTCAAGCTGACGATGTCGATATTGCTCAGCGACACGATTATATTCAGAAAACACATATCATTTATGAAAATCGGACACTAGACATAAATTTTAGAAAATCTACAACAACCGTTTCAGAATTCATATCGAATATGATTCTCATAATAAGAATAAACATGTATCATATACATAAAACAGTACATACAATCATACATGATTATACATCACATGAATATCATATATTCATAATATATACATACATATACATATTATATCAATACAAAACCATGGTAGATCGCAGACATGCTTACATACCAAAAACTTTTAAGCACATAACCAAATTAAAACGTTTCACAAGTAGTTTTGATACAATTGATGGGTTTCGAGGCAAAAACGTAGTGGAAAAATGTGAAAAATAAATATAAAATGTAATATAAATCGAAACCCTCCGCAGGATCCATGCGAAAACAAAAGATTTAACTCGGAGATAAATAACTTTAAAAAGCTTTAACAGTTCATTAATGGAAGATTAATGGAGGTCTAAAACTTATTTAATCACCACATATCCCTCTCTCGCGATCTACACTCTACGGTATCCACACGAACAATTTTCATGAAGGATTGATGTGTAGTAGTACCTGAAAATTGCTTCTCTCTCTATCTTCTCCTTTTCTCAAAATGGCTAAGGTTTTAGAAAAAATTGTCTATATCTTTTATTAAATAAGTCCATAAATAGATTATATAGAAAGAGAAATAAGTTTTCTAATTATAATCCAATTATAATTAATACTACTCTAAAATTCCAAATTATTTAATTCAATCTCACTTAATTCTATTTATATAATAAATTAAGTCTTACTTAATTAATATCATAAATAAAATAAATTATTTATTTAATTTAAATTATTTCTCCTTCAAGAGTTCTTTGTGTTTGATCCTGTAGGTTATTATTACATTGCCAACAATTTTAATATCTAATTAAAATTGTAAACAATGAGCGACATCTAGTAATATAGCATTGCTAATAAAGTAATAATAATAAAATCGGTGATTCGATTATGCCTTTCATGAATAATGTTTCATGTAATATAATCATTTTAATCTTAATATTATAGATTAGGTTTAAGACATTTCTCGTGTCATCCTCTTCATAATTTAATCTTTATTTTTTTTTATCGATGAGTAGACTATTAAAATCAAATCAACATTGAGCACGACCGTGCATTTCATAGTCTCACTCAAATAAAAGGCCAATAATATGACTCCTAAGATTAGGAGGATTAAATCTCATTTAGATCGTTCATATTCTTCCTATGATTCATAATATATCCAATGTTCACTTTTGTCATCACCCGGTCAAAGTTAACTTTTAATGTAATCAAAGTATATTAATTCTCGTATAAAAATATAATGATTTCAGGTCTAGGGATCATTACACTATTATCACAGTGAGAATTACTTATGACACTTACTTAATATGAATAATCTCACGGCGGGTCAATCCAGTGCCATACATTGAGACATGCACTAATGTTGTTGACTTTAGTATCACCATACCTATGATCAATGACATGTGGTCATCTGTCAACAAACATACTAGTCTTTGTACATTATTATTGTCCTTGAATGATAATACTCGATTAGGGAATTTTAATAATAAGATACTATTCATATAATCTCATTTTTAAGTCACATACTTAAAGATATATAATACGTAACAAAATTTCAAGGACATTTTCCTTAATAATAATAATATTTTTTCCTTAAAATGTAAAAGTATTATCTCTAGGGCACAATTACTAACACACCCTGTCCTCCTGGTAATCTTCTTTCAAAAATATTGTAGACAATTTGAACAGACACCAGTTTATTCAAGTATTTTTTAGTGAGCTTTTCAAACTGCCTATCTGTAAGAGATTGTGGATCTGCTACTAGAGTTGTAGTCTTGTCAATATCAGATGCTGAGAGACCTCCTAGCCCTTTTATTCTCCTAGCCCTCAATTGTTTATTGGTTTGACGGCACTTCCAATAGCTTGGCTCTTTAACCTCTTCTTCCTTCTTCTCATCAGAGTCTGTTCTCTATTTACCTTTACCAAAGTCTTGTTTAGACCCTGATTTCCCATGTCTAGTCCTTGACTGGTGTGTCTGTGATTGTGTTTTAACAACCACTCCATATTTCTTTTATTTCACACCACCAGGACGACTCGGACCATGGGAACTATCAACAGCTTCATCATCATCACCATCTCTCCTCCTTTTAGCTCCTCTTATTTTATCATCCTTATTACTCCTGGAAGAATCACCAACTTTCTTCTCCCTCTTTTTGACATCATCACCACCTACGACAGCCAAAAGACTTTATTCAAGGACTGAGGAGATGTTGGCTTGAGCAGCTATAACTGAATCCACTTTTGTTGTTAGAGCATTGACAGAATTTTGAAGTGTGGTCTGCTGAGCTTTGAAATCAGCCAATGAAGATTTGACAATAGTATCCTTAGATTGTTGAAGAGAATTCAGAGATTCAAACTTTGTTTATAGCAGAGATGTAGTGGTGTCATACTTGATCAATTTTGTCTTGATATGAGATATATTTATGACTACATCAGCCAATTATTCAACAACATTTTCCCTGGCTCCTCTAATATCAGCATCTACAACATTTTCTTCTTTAATTAGAGAAATATCTGGCTCCTCATCAGGATAATGACCATGCTCTTGCAAGAAAGACTTCTTTTAGAAAGCTTTAAGTCTTTCAGATTGATGAATAGCCAGAATGCAATCAAAAGTATCTTTATCATCAATGCGTTTGGCCTATGTTATACCCAAGATTGGGGAAAAACTTGACAAAAGTAATTTAAAGATGGAGGCACCACATCCTCACCTTTAGAAGATGAATCATCAGTCACAGCATCAACAAGCTCCAACTTTGTAACATGAGGAGTAGACTCTGATGACTGATTAGACTCTGAAACTACAAAAGGTACTATAAACCCCGACTCTTCCTTAGAGTGATTAGACTCTGGAAGCCTAGCCTGGATAGGCATGATAAAAATAAGTACTTTTGGCTTCAAATTTGTAGTCTCAGATTGAGTATAAGTTGCATCCATCAAAGCCTCAAAGACTCTGTTTGCTCTTCTAGTTAGAGAATTTACCAGATGGAGTTGTGGTCTCTATGCAAATGATTTTTGAGCAGCTAGAGCCTCCTCCTTCTTGCCAATCTGCAAGATTAATAAAAATGAATTTTCATCCATCCCATGCTTTAACTCATCATACCAACTCTTAGGAAAATATTTGTCCTAATAAGTGAAGCTAAGTTCATGATACTCTAATTTCTCTTGCTCATAGTGGGGTTTGGAACCCACTTTCTCATGCTAACTCTGGCTCTCTACAGCCTTTTCTACCTCTACTTTTGCCTGGACCAGTGTTAGCCCTTCATTATTGATATTTTCACTCATGTAGATGGGTGCACTCATATGAGAAAGAATTGGTGCTTCAGTACTTGAACCACCTTGATGGAGGGGAACCCCTTCAAATGTCTGAAGGCTAGGGGTTTCCACCAAGGGGTGAGCAGCAACAGACTCTGAACCCTTACAAGTATCTTCTCTATTTTTAAGGTCTATTGGATCCAGTATTCTAGTCTCAGGGTTTACAATTGACTCTGAATGTTTCAGTATGACTTCATTAGAAGCCAGAGTCTTAGTGTCACCATCTTTGACTATTGGTGCATGAGAATCCCCCTCAAGGTGGATATAACAGAAATGATTATTGATTTTCTTCTTGAACATCCATCATAGTTTGTCCTCCCATATCATTAGGTTTCTCATCAGCATTTTGTTGAGTTTTGAAATAAGGCCTATCAGCATGCTCATCGGCCCCACTAGTACCCAACCTCTGACTATGTAGTTCTTTTATGGGTGAGGCAGGTTATGCACCTTTTTCATTAGTCACCACTAGTGCACTAGTCCCATCTCCCAACTTCCTTCCATCACATACTACCTCATGTGGTTCTACTTGTGTTAATGCATCCAAGTTAGCATTGAGAAATGTCCTGGCATGGATTGCATTGACGGCCTGGGCATAAGTGAAATGAAAGAGATCCTGGAGGTCCCTTATAATTTTTTGATAATAAGTGCCCTTGAGTTGATCCGATCTACTTTAGTAGGTTGGATAGATATATTTTTTGGCCACCTTTCCTACATTATGAACAAGGTGATCAACCACCTTCCTTGGAAGAGGCTGAATAATGGAAATTCATTCAATGGTTATCCTGTAGGTAACTCCATTTTACCAAATTGTTTCATAGTTAAAAGCTGGTTGCTCAACCTCAGCTTCTAACTCAACAAAAGACTCTGAATCTCTCCTTCTATGGATTTTTATCTTTTTGATCATTTTAGTTTTTTGATTTTCAGAGTCTAGCACACCAAGTGATTTGAGAATGCCCTGTCTTCTTTGATCCCAGCTGTTTGATCTTGTAGTGAAGAGTTGAAGAGGTAGCTATATAAATTGGTGACATCATGAAAGGCATATGACTAGGCTTATTTATAATAAGTAGATGACAACTCAACTCAGATAAGAAAGTGAAGTAAGTAATAAATATTGAAGAAGGAATCAAGACGAAGAATGTCAACTAAACACGGAGAATTAGAATATCAAAAGAATTCTAACAAGACTACTACTCAAAACTGGAAAAAGTTCATTTATATGATCAAGCGTCGATGTAAACTAAAAGATTAGTATCTCAAGGAGTTCAGAAGATACATAAGGTTTTAAGTGTCTACTACAAAAAGATTCAAGAAGAAGAAAATTATAGAGGAAAAATAAAGACAAGACAAGATAAGACAAGACAAGATATAAAGACCACTACAACAGAAATGAGAATCAACATTGTAGTTAGTCATTCGTGAACTATACCAGTGCACAGGGTGTCAATAATGTCAGTGAAGATTCGTAATCAAAAAGTTCGAGTGGTTAGACAGAAGACAGGGCAAAGGTGAAAAGATTTCGAAGCTAATAAAAAGGTTATACATGTCAGTATAGTATTTTAATTCTACTATTTAAAGTTAATTAATTATTTAATTTATTTAATTAAATTAATTCAAGTTAAATTTACTTTAATTTATAAATTATTTAATTTAATTAAGTAAAATTAATTTATTATAAAAGATATGACTTGGTGTGACTTTTAATAAAGTCTAAAAGACTTATTTAAAAGTCATACCGAATTTAGCAAAGTAAAGTCATACAAGCTATAAAAAAAGTCACATCGAGCCTGATTAAAAAGTCATACCGATTTCTTCAAAGAAAAAGTCATACCGAGCTGCTAAAAAAAAGTGATACCAAAGCAGATCTTAAAAATTCATATCGACTTTTTGAATAAAAGGCATACCGAAGCTTGAGATCAAAAGTCATACCGAGACAAATTAAAAAGTTATTATTTGCCCTTGAGTACAATAAGTTTGGAGAATGGGGGGTTGAATACAAACTTAAGAATTAATTAAAATTCTTGCCGATTTAAGTTTGTTCGACAGAAGTGTTTGAGTGTATGAAAAGATAACTAATTGAACTAAGAATGTGATACTTATAAATTAAAAACAAGACAAGCAATATAAAAATTACTAGTGGATTGGTTTTCCCACTAGTGTATTTTTGCTTTCAATTACTCTTGGTAGAATTACCAAGCTGCTTACAAAGTGTTGTTCTTGCAATACAATGCTTACAATTTTTCTCACACTTCTTCTACTCCTACACTTTGTTATAATAGACTACTAACTACTATATAGTAGTTTTCTTCTACTTCTATTTCCTATCGATAGATAACATTATAAAATGCACTTTACGATGTTTACTGGAAAATAGAAATTAGTTACTTTCACAGTCTTCATTACCCTTTGTCTAGCCCTGGAAATATCTTTGTCTTGTTCCATTCCTTGAAGAATGTGTTGCCTTGAAAGTCTTCAAAATCCTAATAGGACTGTCTTCCATTGATTCAGTCTCTACAAAGTTCTCATTCTTTTTGTCTTTAACGAAATTGGGAAACTTTAATCAACTGATAAATGCTGTTAAGCTTATCAGTTGATTCTCCTTTGCTCATCCATTGATGGATAGGATATCCATTGATCAATTGATGTATCGATGGTTAATTGAGTTATCCATCGACTCCCTATGCATTGATGGTCCTTTATCCATTGATTGCCTTTATCCGTTGATGGCTTTTATCCGTTGATATCTTTTATCCATTGAGCAATGTCTTCATCCATCGACTCTAATATTTGTTTATCACTTCACTTGTGAGAATTCTAACTTATAATATTTACAATTAATCATCCATTCTTTACATACGTTGAAAATTTATAAATTGAAGTCAATAACATCAGTCGACTACTTCACAGCATCCATCGAGGCAATACAATCAATTGATAATGAAACATGAATTAAATGTTACAATCCAATTTATCAGTTGATAAACAAGCTTCAACTAATAACTGGTTTCCTAGTCAATGGATATTTATAAGTCACATATCCATCGACTAATTATAATGAATTTTAAATCCCTATTGTAATTCTAAGTAATTTGTTATCATCAAATGTCATAATTCCTAACAATCTCCCCCTATTTATGAATATGTAAAATATGCATAAATTTTCTGTTGATGATAACAAAACTCCTAAACATTTTCATTCTAGAAGGAATTACAATATTGACAAAAGTAATTTGAGATAGAGTGATCAAATACCAGTAAAAGATGAATTCTGATAATTTTGATGTTGATTCAGAATCTTCTATCTTCTTCTTCTTCCCCTTGACTCATTCATCTTGTCTTCATTTCCCTTCATCTTCCTGTAGAGGGATCCCTTCAAAATCTTCTCATCCTCCACCCTGTAATCTAGTTGGCTTGCAAGATGGTTCAATTCCAGATTAGGCAGTTTGTCTATTTCCTGACAAATATCAATGCATTTTTCTCTGCCTTTTCTGTCCTAGTAGATCATCATGTAGAATGGTTCATAAAGTACTTTCCATCCTTCAGGGTTCCAAACTTTGATTCTGTCATCCCTTTCTACTTGAAGAGGTGTTTCCCTTATCTTCTTCATCTTCTCAAGGATGGCTTTTCCTAGCTCTTCAGTTAAATAATACTTTTTATTGAGCATTGTATATATTTTCCTTGAAACACTATAGCCTTGTTCCATGACATGCTCAAATGTGAAGATTGAATGTGACCCATCTTCATAGTCTATGTGAAGTAGATCTACATCTCTATTCCTTTATCCTTTAGTTGCAGTTATTCCCTCAACTTTGATTGAAACAAAATTTTAGGGTTTGGATTTGAACACTTCTATCTCCTTGGATTGACCACTCCTAGATGCTTGACTCTCAAGATTTACCTCCTTTAGCTTCTCCTCCTTAGCCACTTTTTCATCAACAAATTTCCTTTTTACTCCAAAGGTTCTTGGTTCATCTACATGCTTGTTTGCTCTTTGTTTCATTCTTGGCCTCCTTTCACCTTCTTTCCTCCTGGCTTCTCTAATTAGCCTATCTTCCTCATCAAATTTCCTTTACAGTTGAATAACTAGTTCTTCTTGTAACTTCTCTTATTGTTCCCTTTCTTTCACACCAACAACTATTGCTTGGCTCAATAGTTTCTCACATCCACTCATGGCAGAATTTTTCTTTTTCTTTTCTTCTTCTATTGTAATGCCCTTTCTTTTTCTGTCACCAGTCTGTGAGCTACCTTCATCTACCCTTATTTCTCCTTTCTTTACTGCCTCAAGAATTTTTGGCATTAAGGCAATTGGCTCATGTGCATTAATCTCATTGTTTTTGTTGGCAATGGAATCAAATTATCTTACTATCTTTTGAGTCAATGCCTTCTTTAGATCTTTCCTTTGAATGACATTCTCTGTATCCTTGATTATAGCTTCAACTTCTTCATTCTCCCTTCTTCTTAACTCCTCATCCTTCTCCCCCTTTTTTTAACAGCAACAGGCTCTTGAGCTAAGGATTGAGAAATAAGAGGGTTATCCAAAAACTTGCTCAGAAGTTTGATTTGAGTGACTTGATTCTTCAAAATTTGCTCCATGTTAACTTCTATAGCAGTCACTCTTTTCTCCAATGCCACTGCTTTGTCCTTGGCTCTAGACTCAATATTAAGTCTTTGCTTGATTCTTGTTAACATTGTGAGAATGAGTCTTGAATCAATTGTGGAGTCAAAATGCATCCTTGAGCTATCAATTTCTTCCCTGATTTTCATGAGTTCATACTTGGATCCTGTTACATGCATTTTCTGGATCTTCAAGTTGTCTCTGCAAAAGTTGAGAATTCTTCTATGCAAAGGATCCTCTACATTTACTTCAGCCATGGATCTCCTGTAGTGTGAAACTATGGCCCTGTCAGTATCAGCCAAACTTGTTTCATCACTAGCCATTTCAGGTTCTAAAAGCTCATCATCAGAACTATCTTCAAAATCTTCTGGATTCATATGGGATACATCATTAGGATGTCTTTCTAGACTCTCCTTGCCATTCCTGAATTGTTCTTCTGTTTGCACCAATCCTAACATCTTTTCAGCCTCTTGATTAATGGCTGCTGCTAATTTTTGATATTGTGGATCCTCATGGTGAAAATTTATAGCCTCAATGTTGAATTCAATCTCATCATCCACCTCCATGTGGGCATCTGCACCTCCTGCAGGAACTCCATCTTCTTCATTTTCTCCATCTCCCTTCTGACTCCAACCCCAACTCCTGGGTGAGTTCTGCTGCAACCTCTTTAGTTTTAGAAGTTGATGCTTCATGAAATGGTGAAATTGGTTACTCTCTATTCTTTTCTCTCTCACTCTCTTCTCTCTATTTTTGCACCAGGATCTCATCCTGGATTCTCACCTCTCCCTTACCATCCTCTCCTTTTGCATCACCTGCTAAGGTGGAACTCTTTTTGCTCATACCCTCTCCTTTTGCCACCTCAGAAGAAATTGAGAGCCCCTCATTCTCACACTCTCCTTTTGCCAAGGTATGCAAATCTGGCCTCTCACACACCTCACCCACTCCACTCAATCCTAGTAGTGTATTGGCAACTTGAATTGTTTCAATGGATGATTCAAGAATTGGAATGAAGGTGTCAATCGATGGATAAGAAATATCCATCGATAGATGAATATCCGTTGATTGAAGCTCGTCGATGGATGTAAGGATATCCATCGATGGAAGTGAACTAGTTAATGGATGTTGGAAATTATCAATTGATTGAGTAATATCCATTGACTTGTGAGAATTTTCAGTGTTTTCCTGATCAACCAAGGTTTTAACCTTATTTGGTGATACATGTGAGAGTGTTGGCTCCACCCTGAGTTACAAAAAGGGTGAATTTGAAACATTAAAGTTGTCAATCAACAAAGTTTCTGAAGAAATAGATTTTGAAGGGGATTGAGGAGATGAAATAGATAGAGAGTGAGGTTGTGCCTCAGGAATAGTCTGAGACACATCAAGAGAAGAAACTGAAGGTTCCACCAAATTTGTATTTGGCTTTGCAAGTGTGTGTGCTCCCTGTGCAATATTTTTTTCCTTCTTTCTTCTTTTGTATGGTTGAATTACTTTGTGTCCCTCACCCCCATCCAATGGTCCTTGTTGAGATCTCTTTTCAATAGTTATACCTTATTGATAAGGTGCAACTAGGGATGTGTTTAAATCCTTTATTACAGCCTCAATCTTTTGGGAGATTGGGCTGGTGGCTAGCTGGACACTCTCAACTTCTCATTCCTTATTCTTCTGGCTTTCTTGATGTTGGCCAGTTCCCTCACCCTTATCAACCACCTTCACACTCCCCTTAGTTGTTTTTCTTTCCTTAGTTTTTACATCATTAGTCTTTTGAGAAACTACTGAGGTGGCTTGTTTAGATTTTTGTTTGGAAGGTTGTGCAACTTGGGTAGGAGGAATGGGGGCATTTCCATCTCCCTCCATTGTTGTAGAAGGCAAAGAAATTGGAATACCAGAGGAAGTAAAAGAGAAATTGAGTTTATTGAGACATACCTGCACAAAAGGAGGATATATGAGGCACAACTTAGGGTGTAAGTTGATTCTCACGAAGTCCTTGAAGACCCTTTAGTTTTGTGTTCATGCCTCTAGTGTTTCCATCTCTGCATTAATCTCATAATCTCCAATAGAGGCATTAATCAATAGCATAAAAAAATCTAGCAAAATACATGTTATTTTTCCTAGATGCCTTATTTCTTAACTTAGCAGTTAATTCATTTAGGAGTAATGTGCTGAAATTAAAGTACTTATCAAATAGGATAGAATAAGCAATTTCTTGCATACTTGTGGTAATTGCATCAAAATTACATATTTTTCCAGAAAATACTTTAATAATAGCATCAAAGAAATAACTCCATTCTTTTCTAAGATTTTTCCTAACAGCCTCACCTAATCCATTTTCAGCATTAACATAATTAACAGATTTTAACATGTCCTTAATGTCATTTTCTGTGGGTGACTTATCACAATTATTTTCAGGTAATTCTAAGCATTCAGACAGAGTAATACTTGTAATGGTGTAGGAATTACCTTTTCAAGTATAAGAAATTACCTTCCCATCCTATGAGGCTTCTACAGTGTTCCATAGCTCTTCAACAAATGAATAGACTATTGTTGGTGCTTCACTGAGAGCTTTTGACACTTTGTAGTCTCCCAGAAACCTCATCAACGGATGAAAGTCTATGGGAGCATCATCCACAGTTAGACATGCTGTAAAATTGTTATGTTCATATGAGAACCCGGTTGAGAAAACAATCTTCTTTTGAGGTGCCATCGTTGTTCTTAGAGAGATTAGAGAAAAAGCTTGAAAACTAGTGAGTAAATTCAACTTAAGAGTGCTTGAGAGAAAGAGATAGAGATACAGAAATTAGAGATATAAAATAAAATAGCAAGTAAGAATAAAGTGAGACTTGATATTGCTATTTATATTTCTGAGATGAAAGTGACTCGATTAATTAGGTTAATTTAGAATGTAACCGTTGAAAGATAAAAAGAGTTTCAGTTAATTACTCTAAATGGCAATCGATGGATGTCTTCATCTGTTGATAAATAAAGTAATTAATGAACGTCTATAATTTGATCAACGGATGAATAAAACTATAGAAATTCTATTACCATCGATGGATAGAATAAAAATAAAAAGAAATAATTTATCGATTGATAAACAACTACTAGGGTAATTATCTGTCGATAGATAAATATCCATCGATAGGAATATAATTTATCTGTTGATCAAATAAGAAATAATTTATCAATCGATAAACAATTACAGAGGTAATTATCTGTCGATAGATAAATATCCATCGATAGGAATATTTTTTATATGTTGATCAAATATATCCATCGATAACTGCAAAATATCCATTGAAAATTAACACAGTTATCGGTTGATCATTTTATTTCAATAGATAATTGTGAACAATGGCAAAAAGAAAAACTTAGCACACATTTTATGATTGAGTAAAATTAAGCATACCTAATTCACAGACTAATCTATTAAAAGTAGATTCATTTAGAGGTTTGGTAAAAATATCTGCAAGTTGTTATTCACTAGGGACAAAATGTAATTCAACTGTACCATACATTACATGTTCCCTAATGAAATGATACCTTATTTCAATGTGTTTGGTTCTGGAATGTTGCACATGATTTTCTGTTATTGCAATGGCACTTGTGTTATCACAGAAAATAGGAATCTTGTTCATGTGTGAACCCATAGTCAAGTAATTGATTCTTCATCCATAATATTTGTGCATAGCAACTTCCAGTAGCAATGTACTCATCTTCTGCAGTTAAAGTTGATACTGAGGGTTTCTTTTTACTAAACCATGACACAAGTTTATTTCCTAGAAATTGACAGGAGTCTGTAGTACTTTTCCTATCTATTTTATAACCTACATAATCTGCATCTGAGTAGCCTATTAGATTAAAACCATAATCTTTAGGATACCAAATACCTAAATTTGATGTACCCACGAGATATCTAAAAATTCTCTTAATAGCCACTGAATGAGATTATCTAGGATCAGCCTGAAATCTAGCACACAAGCATGTAGAGAACATTATATCTGGCCTACTAGCAGTTAAATATAAAAGTGAACCTACCATGCCTTTAAAACTTGAAATATCCACTTTAGCTTCCTTAGTGTTTAATTCAAGTTTGATGGCAGTGGCCATGAGAGTTTTTATAGAAGAACATTCACTTAAGTCAAATTTCTTTAACAAGTCATGAATGTACTTTGTTTGATTCATAAAGATACCATCCTTAACTTGTTTGACTTGCAAACCAAGAAAGTAGGTAAGTTTTCCATCATACTCATTTCATATTTTCTTTGCATTAATTTGGCAAACATTTTGCAAAGTCCCTCATTAGTTGAGCCAAAAATATTGTCATCCACATATATTTGAACAAGAATTATAGAGCCATTAACATTTCTACTGAATAGAGTTTTATCAACAGTACCTCTTGTGAAGTGATTCTCAATGAGGAACTGAGATAAAGTGTCATACCATGCCCTTGGTGCTTGCTTCAAGCCATAGAGTGCTTTGAGTAGATAGTAGACAAAGTCAGAGAAATTTGGATCTTCAAAGTCAGGAGGTTGTTCCATATAGACTTCCTCTTCTAATACCCCATTCAAAAATGCAATCTTTGCATCCATCTGGTAGACTTTGAAATTAGCATGTGTAGCATAATCTAGAAAGATTCTAATTGTCTCCAACCTTGCAACTGGTGCAAAAGTTTCAATAAAATCAATTCATTCTTCTTGTGAGTACCCCTTTGCCACAATCCTTGCTTTGTTTCTAGTCACAGTACCAGTTTTATCCATTTTGTTTCTGAATAGCCATTTTGTACCAATTACTGACCTATCTTTTGGTTTGGGCACCAGCTTCCACACTTTATTTCTTTCAAATTGATTGAGTGCCTCTTGCATAGCTAAAACCCAATCAGGATCCATAAGAGCATCTTCAATTTTTTTAGGCTCTTCTTGAGATAAAAAGCTGCTATATAGACACTCATTTTGAGTAGCACTTCATGTCTTGACACCATCTTCTGCATTTCCAATGATTAGCTCAAATGGATGGCTTCTTGTCCATTTTCTTTGAGGAGGCAAATTTTTCCTTGATGATGAAGCTTCATGATCATTGGTATTGTACTCAAATTGATTTGAATTTGTGGACTGATTCTGAAACCCTCCCTCTGAATTGGATACCCTAGATATAGAGTGTTGATTATCCATTGAAGAATTATCAGTTGATGGATTTCTATCAATTGATAAATTATTCATTGATGCAGTAACATCAACTGATATTGTGTTTCTGAGTACTTGTGATTTTACAATTTCTGATTCTTCATCATCATCTACATAATTTGATTCATTCTCAAAATGCAGTGTGTCATGATTTCCTTCATCAAATAGCTCTTGAATCTTTTTATCATCAAATACTACATGTACAGATTCCATAACAATGTGTAGTCTAAGATTATAAACTCTATAGGCTATGCTTGATAGTGCATACCCAACAAATATAGCTTCATCAGCCTTGGCTTCAAATTTTCCTAGGTTTTCACCTTGATTCCTTAACACATAGAATTTGTAGCCAAAGACATGAAGAAACCCCACTTTTGGCTTTTTGTCTTTCTTGATCAATTGATAAGGTGTCTTTCCTTGAGTTTGATTTACTATAGAGATGTTTTGAGTGTAACATGATGTATTAATAGCCTCACCCCAGAAGTATGTTAGTAATGTAGCATCTTCCAACATAGTTCTAGCTGCTTCAATCAATGTCCTATTCTTCCTTTCAACAATCCCATTTTGTTGAGGTGTCCTTGGTGCAGAGAAGGTGTGTATAATTCCTTTAGATTCACAGAACTCTTTCATTGTGGAATTCTTAAATTCTGATCCATTACCACTTCTTATTTTCTTTACATCCAATCCAAGACTTTTCTCAACTTCTCTTATGTGCTTGATGATGAGATTGCTGGCTTCATCTTTTTAATGCAGAAAATAAGTCCATGAAAATCTTGAAAAAGCATCCACAATGACTAAAGCATACTTCTTCTTTGCAATGGACATGATATTTACATGACCAAACAAATCCCTGTGTAATAACTCAAGTGTCTTCTTAATTGATGATTCCAATTTTGACTTGAATGATGCCTTTCTTTGTTTTTCTTTCTAACAGGCATCACATAGTCCATCCTTGACAAATTCTACTTGTGATAAACCTATCACTTGATTTTTCTTGACCAACTGATTCATGGCTTTGTTGAGTTAGTTTCTTGTGCCATAGCCAACTTTCACTTGTACTTGCCATAGAGAGAAGACAAGTCATTGAGTCTGCACTTGTTGAGTTCAAGTCAGCTATGTACACATTTCCTTTTCTATTCCCAGTCATAACAGGCTTCCATCTTTCTTGTTAGAAATTATGCATGCTTCAGTTATGAAATAAACCTTTTTTTCATTGTCACATAGTTGACTTATACTTAACAAATTATGTCTTAAACCATCAACTAATGCAACAGGTTCAATGATGACACTCTCTTTTGAAATCAAGCCATATCCCATGGTGTATCCTTTACTGTCATCTCCAAAAGTTACTCCGGGGCGGCCAGCTTTCTCCTCAAACTTTGTGAGCAGGGATTTATCTCCAGTCATGTGTCTTGAACTCCCACTGTCTAAGTACCAAAGATTTTTTCTTTTTCCCTACACACATCCAAAAAAAATCAAGTTGATTTTGGTACCCAAGTTGCCTTGGGTCCTTTCTTATTAGTTGCTACCTTTGGCTTGGTTTCCAATTTTTGTACCTTTGGTTTGGGTGGTTTAACTTCCACTTCAACCTTAAGTATTGGTTTCCTCACCTCAGGATTCTCAATGCTAATATTTGGAATATTCATGCTTGCAGAATTAGAGGTACTTGAAGCATGAAAATTGTTATGCATATTCCATGGCATAACAGGCATATTCATGTTGGCAAATGCAAGATATGGGTTAAACATATAATGAATTGATGCATATTGAATATGAATAGCATGAGGATTAACTAAATGAGGATAAGAAGAATTAAAATGCATGTTAGGTATAACAGGCACATTGGTTGTTGCAGGCATAATAGACTTGCATTGTACATATAAGTGATTCTTACTACCACACTTAGCACATATCTTTCTAGGAGCATACTTGTCAGGTATGTAGTTATTGTGCTTATTTATGCCTAATTTACCATTTCTATTCTTCTTCTTCTTATCATTTGGCTTAATATTAGGCTCTATCTTTTCTAACTTTTTTTTCAATTGATCTTTAGATAAAAACCCTATATTAGCCTTTTCAATTTTGGCTTGAGATTTAGAGGAGCTACCTTCTTTCACAAATTTAACAAGTCTGTTAAGCTTGGTTTTCAAAATAGATTGCTTAGCAGTTGATGATTCCTCAATTGATGGATAATTATCCATTGGGATAACATTATCAATCGATGGATAATTATTTGTTGGGATAACAATAGCAATCGATGGATAATCCTTATCAGTTGATTCAGGATTAGCAATTGATTATTTCTTTTCCAAGGATTGATTCTCATCAATGACTAATTTCTCAAGAGTCACAGACAGCATGGTAAAAGAATTTGTTCCATGTATGTCATTCATCTGTTTGCTAGCTTTACTTGACCTGTTCCATTTATCAATGGTTCTTAGTTCTTCTTCAAATTTTTCTTTCAATTTTTCCATTTCCTTTTTACACACAACTAGTTCTTTTCTAGCATCTTTATTTTCTACCTCGAGTCTGTCCATTTGTACTAGCTCACCCTCTAGATAATTGTTTCTTTCAGTAAGAGTTTCTAAGGTGATTTTGAGCCTATTGTTCTCTTTGTTTAAGGACTTAAGAGTGATATGCAAATTATACAATTCATTTGACATTTCAGCAATTATAATATTGCATTCATCTTTGGATAACTAAAATAGATTTATATAAATTACCTGATTGCTAAAAGAACTAGCTTCCTGGTCATCATGATTGGCAATTAGTGCAAGGTTGATGTATTCTTCTTCTTCAGAGTCATCTTCAGCACCCCAGTCCTTTTCATCTGTTACAAAAGCCTTCTCTCTTTGTTTGAGCAAGTCAAAGTACTTCTTTTTATAGTCAATACCATCACTAAACTTTGACTTCTTCTCCATTTTTGGCTTTCTATATTTATTAGAAAAATGATCGGCCAATCCACAGTTAAAACATTTGAATTGAGTCATGTCAACAAGATTTTTGCTTTGTTGATTGTCTTTCTTGAACTGAGATCCATGCCTTTGCATGGGATTTCTCTTGAATTTGAGTTTTGAAAATTTTCTTGATAGAAAAGCCAAATGCTCATCTATTTCATCCATTTCATCCTTGGAGTATGACTCATCATCCTTAACTGTTTCTTTTCCTTTCCCAGTTGAAGATTCATCATATCTACCACCACTTGTACTATTGCCATGACTTTCTTTCTTCCCTTCTTTGACAGCAACATCTTCACCAGATTCTGCAACTTGTTTATCCCTGACCACCAAAGCAGTGGACTTTTCTCTCTTCTAACTTTTCTCAATCTCCTCATCTTACTGTAGTTCCAACTCATAGGTTTTCAAGATGCCATACAGCTTGTCAAGAGTATATTCTTTAAAGTCATGAGATTATCTATACTCTTCCATACAACCATTGGTTTCGATTCCTTGGGTAAGGACCTCAAGAATTTGAGGTTGGTATTTTCAATAACATATACTCTTCCATATAGTTTTAGCTCATTCAACAGCTTTTGAAACCTACTATATGTTTCATTGATTGCTTCACCACTCTTGAAGTGGAAGGCCTCATATTTTTTAATCAAGAGTTATATCTTGTTCTTTCTTACTTGCTCAATGCCTTCACATAGAGTTTGAAGAGTATCCCAGACTTCTTTATAGGTTGTACAATTAATAATATTGTCAATGTTAGGTCCAAAATCATCATAGAAGGGGGAGATGAATATGATATGGTAGATTTTTCATTTAATTACGGATTAAGTGTTTGTGTTTTTAAGATATGAAAATGGCAGTTAATGAAACACAAAGATTTAGGGAAATAACAATGTTTTATTAAATCCCTGAGGTGCTACACTTCTAATCAAATGATTAGTTTCAATGGGTTCAATCAAGGTTATAATAGAAATACAGTTGAGTGATATAAATGACTGTCTTTAATGGAGCTCCCATCTGTATCTCTTTCGTTGAAGATGAATGAATCAATTTGTTCATATTGATTTTCACCCATATATAATTTGTAGACTTTTTGGAAAATGATTTCCAACAATTCTTAGGTCACAAAATGGCTTTTTTTGCGCCATGCTAGTTTGTTGCGCCTTGTTATTTTGTTGCGCCTACACTCTTGTTGCAGTGTATAGGTGCCACAAAATCCCTTGAATCTTTGTTGTGTCACCAAGCAATCTTGTTGCGCCTGCACTATATTCACCCTGTAGAGGCGCCACCAAAACATTCCTTGCGCCTATGTTTATGTTTGTTGCACCTAGGACAGTTTTAGTTGCACCTATACACTCAATGCCTTGTAGAGGCGCCACTAAATACTCAGAATACTTGGAGTTGATTTTCCTTGCGCCAATAGAAGTTTTTTACGCCTACACTCTTGTTGCAGTGTGTAGGCACCACAAAATGCCTTGGAGTTTCCTTGCACCTTGAACTTCCCTCAAGTATTTCCTTGCGCCATTACATAGCTTCAATAGTATAAGAACCACCATATATAGTAATACTTGCCTTTAAATATTTCTTGAAATGCTTGAAGTAATTACTACTTGATTTTCACTCTTCTAGCTTGATCAACTGATTTTCTTCTTATTAATCAAGACAATTCTTTTCTTGTTGTGCTGACGCTTAGTGTACTGGTCTGGTTCATAAACGACTAACACTGAATTGAATTCCCTTGATTTCTGTTCTGTTTCAGCTGATTAACTTTGGACTGTTCCATTGCTTCTGATCACTGAAACCCTTTGACAACTGTACTTGAATCATTGCATTGTCTTTAGTCTGAAATCTACTGAACACTTATTTGTTGTTGAGACCTGAGCATATTAATGAACTTCTCTCGCTGTCGTTCAGTAAACTTTATATCTTGAGTGTTCTGCAATGATGTATGTATGATTCCTGTTTGTATGTCCTTCTGGATTCCTGTGCTGCATATTAGTATTATTTATTTGTCTTTGTTTCTTAGTTGAGTTATCGTTATCACTATTACATACTACGTTACATTATGTTTTACAATCTTCCCCTATTTGTTTGTTAGAGTTCGACAAGCAAATCCTGTGAGAGGATAACTCAATTGATACTTACAAGAAAAAGTAAAGTGCAGAAAGACCGTAAATAATATTAATTACATTCTAGATTAGATTTTACATTTCCAGATTTCTTGTGTACAATAGAAGTTTGTTTCTCTAGCCTGAACAGATAATTCTATGATCTTCTACTTCTTTGTACTGAGTCTTGCTTATGCTTAGATCTTGTCTCGGTGTAATGCTTTCTTAGCTCTTCTTCCTTCTGCTCCAACTTTGCCTTCACTATATCTCTAGCTTCTATTTCAAGAGTATTTACTGGAGGTCGTTCTTCTAAATTCTTCAAAACTTCAATGAGAAAAGAGGTTGAGTTTGTCTTAGAGATTGACTCGAAGGCCAGAGATTGTCTCTTTGAAAACACGAACACTGTTATCCATTTTGGAAAGCCTTTAACTCTGTCAGTGTCATGCATCGACTCTTCTGCCAGCTTTTCCACTAGAACATCTTCAATCATCCTCAAAGCCTTTTTGTCTGACTTGACAGTGGATCTCTTTACCCTTGAAAGGACTTTTCTGATAATTTCATAATTGTTTGTCCTCAGTTTTGATAGCTCTTTCTTTTTATCCACTCTGTTCTTCTTGAAAAGGAAGTATTTTGTTCCATTCAGCTCCGTCTGAATGCAAGGTTCAGAATCTCTTATAGCTTCAAGTACTTCAGTGCCATCCTCTCTTCTTACATATACTGGATCTTGGTAATATCTGATTGTCTCTATTAGATATCTTCTTGAAGTTTTTATTGCTCTATTCATCCTGAATGCGTAGATCAACTCAACAACTGTTAGATCTTTGTCTGTTCTATTCTTCGTGTTTCTGAGTTTCCCTTCTACATACTGCATGAACATTGCATGACTTGAGTCCAGACATTCATCAGACAAAGTTAGGTTATGAATTGTTGCTTTATAGTACTTGACTACTGGAGGCTTCTCAAATGCTTCGACACCGATCTCTATAATTTTCTTCTCAATCATATCTCTCAGTATCTCATTTATTTTATGCCCACCAAAGATGACTTTCCTCTTCAGCACATACAGCTCCACAATGTTCATCTTTTCAAAACTCTTTGTCGACAAAACCTTTGACCCCAGTGTTGTAGAATTTATGAACATTTTCTACCCGTACTTGGATGCACTTACTGACACGCTTATAATCTCTTCTGATAGCATAGCATAGAATTCATAAACATATTCAAATCTTTTCCTCATGGTTCTGAAGAGATCAAGGACTTCTCTATCTTTCTTCTGAGTAAGAGTTAACTCTTTCTTCTTCCGTAGACTCCTTGCTTCATCCCAATCATGACCAACCTTTGCTTCAATGTCCTTGATTCTATTTCTTCTTTCTATTGCATGTTATACTCTCTTCCATTTTCTCTTCATCAGTTCTTGAGCTTGATCTATACCTTGAGTAACAAATTCATCTACACCAACTAGAAGATAGTCATTATCAAAAGCATATTCTTCAGCAAACTCTTCCTCAACATCTATTCCAGCAACTTTTACAGTTTCCTCTATTTCAATCTCTGTTGGAATCTCCAGCGGCATATAGGGCTCAAATATTTCTCCTTCTTTAAGTTGTCTAGCTCCAATAGAAAATATCTGACTCCCCCTGAGCTGTGTATTCCAAGATCATCCCAGCTATAACTTTTTCTTGTACTGTCCTCACCCCCTCAGTTGGGTTATCCTTGTTGGTGTAGGTGCCCTAGAGGCAATACAATGTTTATTTTGATAAACCTTTATGTCATTTGATTATTCAATAAACGTATTTATTATGACTTTAATTACTGCGATATATTTGTTAGCATAATAAATGTCCTTAGAATCATGATACTCGTTATATAGTTTAAGTACATGACTTGAACTTGAGATTATATAATATATCATATTCTTAAAGGTTCCCTAGTCGAGTATTATTATGATAGGACAATAATAATACATAAATAGACTAGTATGTTGTTTGACAGATAACCACATCTCATTGGTTATAAGTATGGGGATACTAAAGTCAATACATAGGTACATGTAGGGGTACATGGTACTGGACAGACCCACAGTGAGATTCTTCATGTTTAATTAAGTCATAAGAAAGACTCACAGTGATAATGGTGTAATGATCCTCTGACTTGAGATCATTATATTTCTTTACGAGGATTGATATACTTTGACTACATTAAAAGTTACCTTTGACCGGGTGATGATAAAAGTGGACATCGGGTATATCATGAGTCGTATGAGAAATATGAATGATAGATAAAGGATTTAACCCTCATATAATTAGGAGAGATATTATTGGCCTCTTGATTGAGTGAGACTATAAAATGCATGGCCGTGCTCAAATAATGATTTGTTTTTCATAGTCTACTCATGGATCAAGTAAACCCGGATTAAATGTTGAACAGGATGACTAAATACATGCCTCGAGTTTAATCTATAATATATATGGTTAAAGGGATTATATTACACGGAAACATTAATCACGAAAGGTTTTATCGAATCACGATTTAATTATTGTTTAATTAGGTAGCAATGATGTATTACTAGATACCGCTCATTGTTTATAATTTTATTGGAGAATAAAATTATTGCTAATTAAATAATAGCCTATAGGGTCACACACATAGAGCACCTAGAGGAATAGTTAATTTAAATTATAGATTTAAATTAATTGATGATTAATTCGAATTTATTATATTAATTAAGTGAGACTTAATTAATTGAAATAAATTCGAATTTGAAGAATTATATTTCTGCCAATAATAATTAAGTGTGACTTAATTATTAATTAAATAATAGAAGCATGTTTTATTATTTAATCCTATGCCTACATGGATTAGGTTTTTGCTAAAAAGGCCCATTAACCAATCATTATAAATAGATAATGATAGGTTAAATGGCTTGCACGTTTTTGATATAAACCCTAGCAGAAGAGGCAGCATAGGAAGAGGCAGAGAGAATTCGAAACCTATCAAAGGAGGCTAGTACTTCCGTTCCGTGTTCAAGATCGTGAGACGTTCTTGAAGGTGCTCGTGTGGATACCATAGAGGTGCTTTCGAGAGGAAGACACAAATCGTGATAGCAAGGATCTCCGTTGAGTTCGTGGCATTCAAAATCTTAATAGGTATGATTCGATTATCACCATAATCCGTCAATTCTTATACATGATCCTGCGTTTGGGTTCTGAAAATTTTCGTTATATTTACGTTTATCCGCTGCGTTTTATGCCTCGGAACCCAACAATGGCATCAGAGCTAGGTGTATAAGGGACTGATTTGGTTACGTGTTAACTGTATTTGATGCAAATATGCCTGTTTTGGTGACTGCCATGCCACTGCCATGCTACTGCTTTGTTACTGCCATGCTTCTGCCATGCTATGTTCTTCATGTATATTCGAATTGTAATATGTGGTGATGATACTAGCATGTTAATGATTTGTCATGACTGATTTATATGCCATATTGCGATTTGTATATTATGCATGAGGGTCAGTTTGTATAGTGATATAAACTGGTGGACAGATTATGTTGGACATGATCTGTTAACTGGGATATGATAAGTATGTATATGATACATGCTTCTGAAACTGTATAAGATGCAGTGGGAAAAAGGGCCAACAGATATGATCTGTAGTTCAGAAATTGATGATTTCTGAATAGGACTGGTCTTCGAAAATAAAAAAAAAAAAAAATTTCTGATTTCGAGCTGACCTGGCAGCTCGACCCCAGCCGGGGGCTGCCGCCCCCAGACCCCGCCTGGGGCTGCTGCCCCAGACCCCGCCCAGGGGCTGCCGCCCCCGGACCCCCGCCCAGGGGCTGCCGCCCCCGGACCCCCGCAATATTTTATTTTGTGTACTTGAGCATGGTGCTGGTTATGGCCCTTAGACCCCTAGATTAATGGTTTTTGGTTTTGGTTTTATAAATACGACTTGCATGTCGTTTTCTTCATTCTTGTAATTGTTTAACCTCGAATGTAACTCGAGTTTCCTTATGTAAGTACATTAGCTTAGGTTGTATTCAATTATTCCATGTAATGTACTTGAAGACTGAAAGATGATCCAAGAAGAGGAGCAGGCACTAGTGGATACAAGAAGAATGAAGACATGTAATTGTATTTATATTTTACCACCATAGATTGACTTTGATCCTTTCATTAGCTCGAAAGGATCACATAGGAAAGGGGCCATAACCAAGCACGTTTACATACTGCACTTTACATATTGATGTATGAATGATGCATGCTTTAATTAGATTAATCATGTATGTATGTATGTATGTATTAGATACGACACCCATGCCATGCTTGTTTAAACAAGATAAAATCTGTAACGACTCAAGATAAAATCTGTAACGATTCAAGATTTTAAAATCAACAAACGATCATGAGATTCTTGTGTTTATGAAATATGGATTTTTAAAACACGGAATTGAATATGGATTTTGATATCTATAATTGGGATTTTCTGACAAAAACGGATATGCGTATTCGTAAGGCTGATGGGTTTTAAGTGTGACCACTGGTATCCTCCATCTACCTGGGAAATGAACAATTTAAGATGTCAATTTGAAATATTTAGTTCAAGGAAAAATTGAGGATCTCTTCATGATGTGATCATGATCGTCGTAAAATTTTCTAAACCCCTTAACAAAATATTAAGTTTTAATCAGATGCTTTCCAATGAATGAACACTCATCGAATCCTAGATCGATTAGGGGAAAGACTGTCAGTGGCAGGGGACTCCTGTCTATCGTGGTGAGATGCGACGAATATAAACGGTTATATTCGGCCGTTGTATCATTGGGTCAAACTTAACTGAGTCGTCATAATAAGGTGAAAGTAAACGGTTATATTCAACCATTATGAACTTAGAAGCATAGAGTTTGGTTAAAATCTATTAGATAGATAAGATCAATCGTTGCTCACCAAACTATCCAAGAATTATATATGATATAATTGACAAATGTTGTCTACCTAAATAATCATTCTTAAGGACTTCCAGTGGTTGACTTGAGACATGACGAAATATGGATCTTGGCTCACTAGAAAGGATTATGGGATATACTTTCCAAATTAATAGTAAGGGCTATTGATTTGATAAAAATAGTGGGAGATATATTATGACTGTATCATAATCATTTGAACATAATAAATAACTCAGACAATCTAATGTTTAATTTTGTGCTTTTATCATTGTAGATACCAAGTAATGACAAACAACACAAACACACTATCCGTACGATCTGTCCTTGAGAAGGATAAGCTGACAGGAGGAAACAACTTCCTAGACTGGCAGAGGAATTTGAGGATTGTCCTCAGGCAGGAGCGCAAGCTTCATGTCATTGATATTCCTCCGGCAGGTCCCCTTCCTGAGGGCGCTACTGTTGAGGAACGAGCGGCCCACACAAAGGATGAGAATGATGCAACTGATGTTGCGTGTCTTATGTTAGCAACTATGAGTGCTGAGCTTCAAAGACAGCATGTGCATATGGATGCATATACTATCAATGAGCACTTGCAAAGCATGTTTGCAAGCCAAACTCGTCAAGAAAGGTTCAACACGAGCAAGTCACTCTTTAACTGCAAACAAGGGGCAAATGAACCAGTTGGCCCACATGTTCTGAAGATGATTGGTTACATTGAGTATCTTGATACTTTGGGTTTCCCGATTGGTCCGGAAACTGGTATTGACCTAATCTTGAATTCTTTGAACAACAAATTCACTCAGTTTGTTATGAACTACAATATGAATGAGTTTGACAAAACACCTACTGAATTGTTGGCTATGTTGAGAACATATGAGACCAACATGAAGACGGCTGAACCTGCTCCCATACTGATGGTGGGCAATAAAGGTAAGGCCAAAGGGAAAGGCAAGTGGAAGGGTAAGAAGAAGACAGGTTCTGATTCTACACCCAAGCCAAAGTCAGGTCCTAAACAGGCTTTAAAGCCTAAAGGTGGGGTCGCTAAGGGTGAATGTCACTACTGTAAGAAAACTGGTCACTGGAAGAGAAACTGTTCAGTTTACTTGGAGGATCTGAAGAAGAAGAGGGCTGAGCAAGCTTCTAATTCAGGTATATATGTTATAGAAGTCAATCTGTCTATTTCTACATCTTGGGTATTGGATACCGGATGTGCTTCTCACATTTGTATAAATGTGCAGGAAATGCAGAGAAGTAGGACATTGGCTAAAGGAGAAATGGACCTACGAGTTGGCAACGGAGCAAGAGTTGCTGCTTTAGCTGTAGGAACCTATTATTTATCTTTGCCCTCTGGGCTAGTTTTAGAACTGGAGAATTGTTATTACGTGCCTGCAATTCGCAGAAACATTATTTCTGTTTCTTGTTTGGACAAGAAAGGTTTTTCGTTTACAATAAAGGACAACAGTTGCTCTTTTGCTTTGAATGATTTAACCTATGGTGTTGCGCGTTTGTTTAATGGTTTATATGTTCTTGACTTAGATAATCCTGTCTGTAATATAGAAAACAAACGACTTAAAGTTAATGACTCAAATCAAACATACCTCTGGCATTGTCGTCTAGGCCATATAAATGAGAAACGCATATCCAAATTACATAAGGATGGATATTTGGATAAGTTTGATTTTGAATCATACCAAGAATGCGAATCTTGTTTGCTTGGTAAAATGACTAAAGCCCCTTTCACTGGTAAGGGTAAAAGGGCCACTGAACAACTTGAGCTAATACATAGTGATGTATGTGGCCCAATGCGTGTGATGGCGAGAGGAGGCTACTACTACTTCATAACATTTACTGATGATTTCAGTAGATATGGATATGTATATCTTATGAAGAATAAATCTGATTCTTTTGAAAAGTTCAAAGAATACAAGGCTGAAGTAGAGAAGCAAATTGGCGGAGGCGCAAGTATTAAAGTCTTACGATCTGATCGTGGAGGAGAATACTTGAGCACATAATTTAAAGATTATTTAAAGGAGTGTGGTATTGTATCACAGCTCACTCCACCAGGTACACCTCAATGGAATGGAGTTTCAGAGAGGAGAAATCGCACCTTGTTGGACATGGTGCGATCGATGATGAGTCATGCAGATCTTCCAATTAGTTTCTGGGGTTACGCTCTAGAAACAGCAGCTTTCACACTTAACCGTGTTCCTACTAAGAAGGTTCAAAAGACTCCATATGAGATATGGGAGGAGAAACGGTCAGGCATGAGCTTTATGAAAGTTTGGGGATGCAAGGCGTTTGTGAAACGTCAAGTATCTGACAAGCTTGGACCTAAATCTGAAGAGTGCAATTTTGTGGGATACCCTAAGGAAACAAAGGCGTACTATTTCTATAGTCCTACTGAGCAGAAAGTGTTCATTGCTCGAGATGCTGTTTTCATGGAAAGAGATTTTGTTTCCAAAAGAAACAGTGGGAGAACTATAGACCTCGATGAAGATCGAGAACCACAAAATAGCATTGAACCTGAAGTGGAACAAGAGCAGGATAATGATAATGCTCAACAAACACAGGTTGTTCGTAGAACTGGTAGAATTCGCCATGAGCCAGAGAGATATGGATTTCTCTTGACTCAATGTGGTGATTTGATGCTCATAGACGAAGATGAGCCTCTCACATATCAAGATGCTACGAACAGTCCAGACTCTAAGAGATGGCTAGAAGCCATGAAATCCGAGATGGATTCCATGTATGAAAACCGAGTATGGACCTTGGTTGATCCACCTGAAGGGGTAAAACCCATAGGGTGCAAATGGGTTTTCAAGAAGAAAACTGACATGGATGGAAATGTTCAGACCTATAAAGCAAGGCTGGTTGCAAAAGGTTTCAGACAAATTCATGGTATTGACTATGATGAAACTTTCTCACCAGTGGCTATGGTCAAGTCCATAAGGATTTTGCTTGCTATTGCAGCATTCCATGATTATGAAATCTGGCAAATGGATGTCAAAACAGCCTTCCTTAACGGAATCCTTGAAGAGGATGTGGATGTGTACATGACACAACCTGAAGGTTTTGTCGATCCAAGGAATGTTAGCAAGGTATGTAAATTACGTCGATCCATTTATGGATTGAAGCAAGCCTCAAGGAGATGGAATATCCGTTTTGATGAAACAGTCAAGGAGTATGGCTTTATTCAAAACGAAGATGAACCTTGTGTTTACAAAAAGGTTAGTGGGAGCCATGTGGCATTCATAGTACTATATGTTGATGATATACTACTAATGGGGAATGACATACCTTCTCTCAAGGCTGTTAAGATTTGGTTAGGGAGCAACTTCTCTATGAAAGACTTAGGTGAAGCATCCTACATTCTAGGAATGAGGATCTATAGGGATAGATCTAGAAGGATGATCGGTCTAAGTCAGAGTACATACATCGATAAGGTTTTGCATCGTTTTGGTATGCAAAATGCAAAAAGGGGATATGTCCCCGTGTCTCAAGGGATAACGATCTCTAAAGATCAGTGTCCGAAATCATTGGATGACAAGGACCGCATGAGTAAGGTTCCATATGCCTCAGCAATTGGATCCATCATGTATGCAATGGTATGTACTCGCCCAGATGTTTCGTATGCTTTAAGCATGACGAGCAGATACCAATCTAATCCAGGTGAAGGTCACTGGACGGCTGTCAAGAATATTCTAAAGTACTTGAAAAGGACTAAAGATTCATTCTTGGTGTATGGAGGAGAGGAAAAACTGGTTGTAAAAGGTTACACCGATGCAAGTTTCCAAACAGACAGGGATGATACTGTATCACAGTCTGGTTTTGTGTTTTGTCTAAACGGAGGTGCTGTAAGTTGGAAGAGTTCAAAGCAAGAAACAGTAGCTGATTCTACAATGGAGGCTGAGTACATTGCAGCTTGTGAAGCGGCTAAGGAAGCTGTTTGGATTCGAAAATTCATTACTGATTTGGGAGTGGTTCCATCGATCGCAGATCCCATTGATCTATACTGCGATAATAATGGAGCCATTGCACAGGCTAAAGAACCTAGAGCTCACTCCCGAACCAAACACATACTCAGGAGATATCACCTCATTCGAGAGATTAATGAAAGGGGTGACATACACATATGTAAAGTGCACACAAATGATAACATTGCAGACCCACTGACCAAAGGCTTGTCGCAGAAGAAGCACGACGGTCACACTAGTTCCATGGGTATTAGATACATGGGTGATTGGCTCTAGTGCAAGTGGGAGATTGTTGGTGTAGGTGCCCTAGAGGCAATACAATGTTTATTTTGATAAACCTTTATGTCATTTGATTATTCAATAAACGTATTTATTATGACTTTAATTACTGCGATATATTTGTTAGCATAATAAATGTCCTTAGAATCATGATACTCGTTATATAGTTTAAGTACATGACTTGAACTTGAGATTATATAATATATCATATTCTTAAAGGTTCCCTAGTCGAGTATTATTATGATAGGACAATAATAATACATAAATAGACTAGTATGTTGTTTGACAGATAACCACATCTCATTGGTTATAAGTATGGGGATACTAAAGTCAATACATAGGTACATGTAGGGGTACATGGTACTGGACAGACCCACAGTGAGATTCTTCATGTTTAATTAAGTCATAAGAAAGACTCACAGTGATAATGGTGTAATGATCCTCTGACTTGAGATCATTATATTTCTATACGAGGATTGATATACTTTGACTACATTAAAAGTTACCTTTGACCGGGTGATGATAAAAGTGGACATCGGGTATATCATGAGTCGTATGAGAAATATGAATGATAGATAAAGGATTTAACCCTCCTATAATTAGGAGAGATATTATTGGCCTCTTGATTGAGTGAGACTATAAAATGCATGGCCGTGCTCAAATAATGATTTGTTTTTCATAGTCTACTCATGGATCAAGTAAACCCGGATTAAATGTTGAAGAGGATGACTAAATACATGCCTCGAGTTTAATCTATAATATATATGGTTAAAGGGATTATATTACACGGAAACATTAATCACGAAAGGTTTTATCGAATCACGATTTAATTATTGTTTAATTAGGTAGCAATGATGTATTACTAGATACCGCTCATTGTTTATAATTTTATTGGAGAATAAAATTATTGCTAATTAAATAATAGCCTATAGGGTCACACACATAGAGCACCTAGAAGAATAGTTAATTTAAATTATAGATTTAAATTAATTGATGATTAATTCGAATTTATTATATTAATTAAGTGAGACTTAATTAATTGAAATAAATTCGAATTTGAAGAATTATATTTCTGCCAATAATAATTAAGTGTGACTTAATTATTAATTAAATAATAGAAGCATGTTTTATTATTTAATCCTATGCCTACATGGATTAGGTTTTTGCTAAAAAGGCCCATTAACCAATCATTATAAATAGATAATGATAGGTTAAATGGCTTGCACGTTTTTGATATAAACCCTAGCAGAAGAGGCAGCATAGGAAGAGGCAGAGAGAATTCGAAACCTATCAAAGGAGGCTAGTACTTCCGTTCCGTGTTCAAGATCGTGAGACGTTCTTGAAGGTGCTCGTGTGGATACCATAGAGGTGCTTTCGAGAGGAAGACACAAATCGTGATAGCAAGGATCTCCGTTGAGTTCGTGGCATTCAAAATCTTAATAGGTATGATTCGATTATCACCATAATCCGTCAATTCTTATACATGATCCTGCGTTTGGGTTCTGAAAATTTTCGTTATATTTACGTTTATCCGCTGCGTTTTATGCCTCGGAACCCAACAATCCTCCCTTCTGACCGGAGTAATCTAAGATGTTGAAGATGATTGAGTAAAATAGGAACTTTCTGAGCCAGCAGTTGTTTAACCAAATCTTTGATTTCTTTCATTTTCGCTCGCTGCTGCTCCTGCACCTCCAAGATCTTTCTTATTGAGTAGTGAATTTCAGTTACTTGGGCCTCTAGATTTAGAATCCTTTGGCTGTGTGCAGTGTGCAATGTGTGGGGTGTTTATTTGGGTAGTGGGTGTCTCACTCCTCACTATTTCTGTTTGTGCACGACCCTCAACACTCACACTCGGAAAATCAGGGTCAGAGAACACAAGATCATCAAGGTTAAGTGTTTCACTCATTTCCATAATTGCACTGAGATCTTCTGTACCTGCATTAAAATCCTTATCCCCTCTATGGGTAGGTTGCCTCTCCGCCGGACCACTTTGGGTGGGGAGAACTCTTTTTTCAAGAACTGGGGGGTTGAGACCCAGTGTGGTCACCACTATAGATTCTGTAATGATTGGAAAAGTTGAAGAATCCGTGATGCCAGTTGAAGCCAATGAAGGCATTACCTGTTCAGAGACACCCTGAACAGGTTCTACGACCGAAGTAGCAGATACTCTATGAATAGAGTCCACATCCCTTCTATGGGTGTGTTGTCCCTCATTCTGACTTGATAAGGTGGGGAGGACCTCCATTATAGGAGCCAGAATTTGAATATCCAGGGGGGTCACCACCTCAGGCAATGTAGGGATTGATAAATGAGAGCCTGTGGTGCCCCGCGACGCCTGTGAAGGCACTTCCACTTGAAGTGGTGATGCTGTTGACACATCTACTCCTTGAATGGAGACCTCTTCCCTTCTATGGGAGAGTTGCCTTTCCACGTCACCCATTTGGGGAGGGAAAACATCCTGAATAGGATCTGGAGATATTAAGTCTAGGGGGTCACCACATTCGACAATGTAATGAACGGCTCGTTAGAGTCAGTAATGCCCCAAACTGTCGGTGAAGAGAGATTCTGAATTGGATCAACCAAAACAGTAAAAGCTACTGAAGTAACGGATTTTGTTACAACCTCTGATTCTGTCCCCGTACCTTTCAGGATTTTGTCAATTTCAGAATTGAGGTTACGAAGAAAGAGAATGTCATCAAAGATTGGAGAATCAGGTTCCTGGCTCACAGTTGCCCTAGGTTTAAAATTCATTTTACGTCGTTTTAGAGAGGGCAGAGCTGTAGGGGATATTTCAATAATTTCCTGATTCGGTAGGGACTCCCTATCATCTAAATCAATGGTTCATTTTCTTGTTTTGGGAGATGAAGGGAGTGTATGTTGTTCTATGGCAGTGGTTAGAACTTGTTGGATTTGACCAAGTTCATTGCCAGTTTCGAAGGCCACTAAGGGCTCTTGTGTGTGCATTGTCGTTTGAGGCACAGTAGGAGAAATTGTGACAAATTCATCAGTTAGAAAAGCAGAGAAGTCAAAGTCAAGAAGTGTACCTTCATCCATTTGTTCATCAGAAATATTAGGGATGTACACTTCTGTAGTCTGAGGCTCTTCCACTTCTGCCTCAATAACTATCTCCTCTGTTTGAATTTCAGGGCTATTCCTTTGTTCTTTTTCTTCAGGAATTTATTCTTGCTCATGTTCAAAACCAGATTCTTCCATAATTTCATCTTCTTTTTCAGAGCTTTGTTCTTCCTCTTCTGATGCTGCTGAGTTTCCAGATTCACTTGAGGTTTCAGCTTCATTTTCCTCTTCAGAGATTGTTGTTTCTTCTTCCGTTGCAGCTTCTTCTTCTTTTTCATCATTAGCCTGTCTAAGAAGATCAAAGAAATCTCTGATAGGGTCAGTCATCGGAGCAGGAGTATACATGTTGGGATAGTCAGCCTCATTCTGTAGCAATAGAATTGTCTTGAACTAGAGTGAGGGTGACTCTTCCAATGGACTGTTCTGAAACCCTTGTAGTTGATCAGCAGTCAACACTTGATTCAACACCAGCTGTAAGAATCTGTGGTACAAATAGAAGTTCTCCATCTTGGTCTGGTTCTTCAGAATCTCTGCCATGATCATTTTGCCAAAATTTAGCCTGGACCCGGAAGCCACTGCAAACCCAATCACCTTGTTGAACTGAGTGATTCCATGGAAGCCACCTGTCTTTGGTGCAAAGCAATGAGACAAGATGTTGAAAAATAAGTTCCACTCCTTAGGTAGGTGATTCTTGTAAATCTTCTTTGGAAGATTATTGTTCATTCTGGTGCAGTGCAGGAACATGAAGAAATTGTCCAGATCTGCCTGTGATGGTTCGTCTTCAAAATCTTCATATGGCAAGTGAAGTGCTCTATTGATGTCGTTTTCAGTGATTCGCACCTTCTGTCTCTGAATCTTACAGTTGAAGGCAGAGATGCCATCTGTAGATGTGTCCTGAGCAGACCTGTATACCTGTCTTAACAAATTTCTATTCAAAGGAACAGAAGTCGTTAGTGCGTACCGGACTATAGACTATTCATTTAAATATCTAGCCCAGTTACCTAACTCTCTTGCTTCAGTCCAACCATTTACTAAAATAGATAAATAATTAGTCTTTTTAATCTTAAAATTACCTGCCATTTTATTAAAACAAAAGATAATTTTTATGAATTGAAATTACTAATTAAAATCGAAAAATTTTAGTAAATTATGAACCAAACCCTAAAATTTAAAAATTACTTGGATTTTTGTAAATTAATTATATGTTGATCTCCTAGTAATTTTAAGCACACTTTAATTTTATTACAAATTTTTTTTAATCGATTTTAACAGTGTCAAACCCTAGTCAACAGTTCCAGAAAAAAATTGTGAATATTAGAAACTTGACCACAGTGAAAGGGACCACTTGCAATTGATAGAAATGATTGTGGGGTTCACAATTATGGTCTCAGATTAAAATATGAACAACAATTGACTGAGATATGATCGATTAAAAATCACAGATCTGAGAAATTTTATTGCGCCTTCAAAGGTGTGTGTACTGTGTAAGTATAATAGAAACGTAACAAAACACATACATATATGTAGGCACCACAAAAACAATACAAATATTTGTTAAGTACTTTAGTTGCGCCTCTACAGTGCTTACACTGTATTGGCGCCACTAAATTACTTGGCGCAACAAAAGTTGTTACTTGATTTATGTTGTGCCTTCACAGTGGTAACACTATGTAGGCTCCACATAACTGACCTAGCGCCACAAACCTGTGAAACAAAGTCTAAGTATTTTTTTGCCCCTTTACAGTGGTAACACTGTGTAGGCGCAACAAAACCTATAGGCGCCACTTGAATGTCAACAAAAATACTAAGTACTTGTGGTTTATTATGTTGCGTCTACACAGTTCTTGCACTGTATATGTGCCACTAAAATGATTAAGCGCCACAAAGTACTTTGTAATAATTCAAGTGTTCCTAGATTTTGCTACATATAAATAAATAATATTTATGAATAATTTGTATAATTAATAAATAATAATTAATTACTCACAAATATTATTTCACAAAATATTTATTAATAACAATAATAACATTAATTGTTAAAATTATTACCATAAATAAATTATGTTTCTTATTATTTTACTTTTATTTTAAATATAAGAATAAATATAAATATTCATCCTTTTTATTTAAAATAATTTCAAATAATATTCAAATATATAAGTGCCAAGAATTTATCATTTAAATACATGCACTAAAAATATTTTCTAAGATCAAAATTAAATAAATACCAGATTAATAAAATCAGCAGGCATGCACAAGGTATTTATCTAATAATTAATCCTATTAACTGGAAAATAATTTGGTAGATAAATTCACAAGTCCTAAAAATATTGAAATTAATCAACAAGTGAATTTATTAGCTTTAAATTGCAGTTTTTGATTGTTAACTTATTAGTTAGTAGAATTTAACATCCCAAGTTCACAAACCAGTCTAGTGAAAGTGATTTCATCCAGTGGTTCAGTGAAGATGTCTGTAATTTGCTGCTCTGTAGGTACAAAGTGTAACTCTACAGTACCATTCATGAAATGCTCTCTAATGAAATGATACTTGATAACAATGTGCTTGGTCCTTGAATGTTAAACAGGATTGTTTGTGATGGCTATGGCACTTGTGTTGTAACATAATATTGGAATTTTGTTCAGCAACAGTCCATAGTCTTGAAGTTGGTTCCTTATCCACAGAATTTGTGCACAGCAATTTCTAGCAGCAACATATTCAGCTTCAGCTGTTGACATTGCAACTGAGTGCTGTTTCTTGCTATACCAGGACACCAATCTTCTACCAAGGAATTGACAACTCCCTGATTTACTTTTTGTATCAATCCTACAACCTGCATAATCAGAATCTGTATAACCAACATGGTCAAAACCTGTATCTTTAGGGTACCAAATTCCAAGATTTAGAGTTCCCTTAAGATACCTAAAAATCCATTTAACAACTATAAGATGTGATTCTTTAGGGTTAGACTAGAACCTAGCACACAAGCATGTAGAAAACATAATATCTGGCCTATTTGCAGTTAAGTAAAGTACTGAGCCGATCATACCTCTGTAGCTTGTGATATCTACCTTCTTACCAGGTTCATCTTGATCAAGCTTAGTGGCAGTTGCCATTGGAGTTTTAGCTGTTGATGCATCTTTAAGACCATACTTCTTCAAAAGGTCTTTGATGTACTTGGTCTGGAAAATGAAGATTCCATCTTTCCTTTGGCTTACTTAGAGTCCAATGAAGTAATTCAGCTCTCCCATCATGCTCATTTCATACCTACTCTGCATTAGCTTAGCAAATCTACTATACAACTGACCGTCAGTAGAACTAAATATAATGTGATCCACATATACTTGTACTAATATCATGTCATTTTTATACATTTTATGAAACAAAATCTTATCTATGACAGCTCTAGTGAAACCATTTTCAAGTAGGAATATAGATATAGTGTCATACCATGTTCGAGGTGCTTGCTTTGGGCCATAAAGTGCCTTGAAGAGGAAGTATACAAAATCTGCAAATTTTGGATCTTCAAAACCTGGGAGTTGTTCCACATACACTTCTTTTTCAAGCTCTCCATTCAGGAATACACTCTTCACATCCATTTGATAAACTTTAAAGTTAGAATGTGCTGCGAAAGCCAGAAACATCCTGATAGCTTCAAGCCTTACTACTGGTGCATATGTTTCATCATAATCTATTCCTTCGTCTTGAGAATAACCTTTAACAACTAGTTTGGCTTTGTTCCTCATAACAATGCCATCTTCATCCAGTTTATTTCTGAATACCCACTTTGTGCCAATTATAGATTTGTTCTTTGGCCTGGGTACCAGCTTCCAAACTTTTTATCTCTGAAACTGATTAAGTTCTTCTTGTATAGCTATTACCCAATCTGGATCTTCCAATGCTTCTTCCACTTTATTTGGCTCTATTTCAGAGATAAAACCATAGAATAAACATTCATTCTGATAAGCACGTCTAGTTTGTGTTAGTAATTGTGCTCTAGAGACAATACTTTTTATATTTTAAGGAAAATATTTATTATTAAAGATTATGTTTTATTGATTATTATTTATTTATTATGTTTTATTTACTGCGTAATAAATTGAAAGCATAATAAATGTCCTTGGAATTTTGATACGTATTATATATCTTTAAGTATGTGACTTAAAAAATGAGATTATATGAATAGTATCTTATTCCTAAAATTCCCTAGTCGAGTATTATTATTTAAGGACAATAATAATGCACAAAGACTAGTATGTTTCTTGACAGATGACCACATCTCATTGGTCATAGGTATGGGGATACTAAAGTCAGAACATAAGTGCATGTATCAATGCATGGCACTGGAATGACCCGCCGTGAGATTCTACATGTTAAGTAAGTGTCATAAGTAATTCTCACTGTGATAATGGTGTAATGATTCTTAGACCTGAAATCATTATATTTCTATACGAGAATTAATATACTTTGATTACATTAAAAGTTACCTTTGACCGGGTGATGATAAAAGTGGACATTGGGTATATTATGAATCGTATGAGAAATATGAATGATCTAGATGGGATTTAATCCTCCTAATTTTAGGAGTGATATTATTGGCCTCTTGTTTGAGTGAGACTATGAAATGCACGGTCGTGCTCAAATGTTGATTTGATTTTAATAGTCTACTCATCGATCAAGAAAATAAAGATTAAATTATGAAGAGGATGACACGAGACATGCCTTGAGTTTAATCTATAATATCAAGATTAAAGGGATTATATTATATGGAATATTATTCACGAAAGGCTTAATCGAATCACCGATTTATTATTATTACTTGGGTAGCAATGATGTATTACTAGATGCCGCTCATTGTTTACAATTTTAATTAGATATTAAAATTGTTGCCAACGTAATAATAACCTACAGGGTCACACACAAAGAACGCTTGAAGGAGAAATAATTTAAATTATGAATTTAAATTAAATAAGTAATTTATTTTATTTATGATATTAATTAAGTATGACTTAATTAATTATATAAATAGAATAAATGAATTACTTAAACTAATTCCAAAATTAATAATTAATTAATTAAGTGAGACTTAATTAAATAATTTAGAATTTTGGATTAGTATTAATTATAATTGGATTATAATTAGAAAACTTATTCCTCTCTCTGTATAATCTCTTTACGGGCTGATTTAATAATATAGAGATTTTACAAAAAACCCTAGCCGCTTTGAGAGAGGAGGAAGATAGAGAGAGAAGAAGTTTTCGGGTGCTAGTACACATCAATCCTTCATGAAAAGTGTTCGTGTGGATACCGTAGAGCGCAGATCGCGAGAGCGGGATACGTGGTGTTTAAACAAGCTTTGGACCTCCATTAATCTTCCATTAATGAACTGTTAAAGCTTCTAAAGGTATTTATTCTTTATCTCCGAATTAAATCTTTTGTTTTCGCATGGATCCTGGGGAGGGTTTCGCTATTTTGATTTATTTTTCGCGTTTATTCTGCTGCGTTTGTGTCACGAAACCCTACAATGGCATCAGAGCTACTCGCGAAACGTTTTAATTCGGTTATGTGCTTAACAGTTTTTGATATATAAGCATGTATGCGATCTATCATGATTTTATATTGATATAATATGTATATGTTTATATATATTATGAATATATGATATTCATATGATGTATAATCATATGATGATTATGTGTGTTGATGTATGTATATGATACATGTTTGTTCTTATTATGAGAATCGTATTCAATACGAATTCTGAAACGGTTGCCGTTGATTTTCTGAAATCTGTGTCCGTTGTCCGATTTTCGCAAACGATATGTGTGTTCTGACTGGAATCGGGTCACTGAGCAATACTGACTTTGTCAGCTCTGCGTTTGTAAGCTATTAGATGTCGTTACAGCCTCCAAAACGGTGATTTATTATTTTCTGAAAATTATTTGATTTTCTAAAATTTTGAGTATATGTATGTATATATTATGAATATATGATATTCATGTAATGTATAATCATATGATGATTGTATGTATCTCTGTATATGTATATATGATATATGTTTGTTTTTGTTATGGGAATTGTATATGATACGATTTCTGAAACACCGTCAGATTTGGAGAAATCTGACTGCTGTATCCGATTTTCGTAAACGATATGTGTTTTCTGACTGGAATCGGGCCAATGAACAAAACTGATAGTTAATCTATCACCGACGGGTCTGTAAGGCGTTTGACGTCGTTAAGGGCCTCGAAATAGCGATTTATTGTCTTCAGAAATATGTTTTTAATTTTCTGAAATTTCGAAATTTGTTATATATGATTATATGACATGATTATATAATATGAGATATATTATATGTGTTATATGATAGCATGGTGGATGGTTATGGCCTAAAGACCCATAGGATAGTGGTTTTGATTTATGGTTTTGGTTTCTAAATACGACTTGCATGTCGTTTATTCATTCTAATTTAATTATCTCGAATGTAACTCGAGTTCTTCTTGTAATTTCATTAGAATAGTTTTATTTTTATTATTCAATGTAATTATCAATGAAGACTTGCAAGCAAGGAGGCGATCCAAAAGGAGATGATGGAGCAATGAAGAAAGAAGACATGTAATAGATAGTATTTTTAAAACCACCATAGACTGACCTTGATATTTCCATTAGCTTAGAAATATCATATAGGATGGGGCCAAATCAAACACGTTTAATTTACGCACATTACATATATGTATATGATTGCATGTATTGGTATGTATGCGTAGATATAATTGAGATGCATGCTTAATATTGATTAATCATGTATGTATTAGATACGACACCCATGCCATGTTTGCTTAAACAAGATAAAATCTGTAACGATTCAAGATTTTAAAATTAACAAACGATCATGAGATTCTTGTGTTTATGAAATATGGATTTTTAAAACACGGAATTAAATATGGATTTTTGATATCTATAATTGGGATTTTCTGACAAAAGCGGATATGTGTATTCGTAAGGCTGATGGGTTTTAAGTGTAACCATTGGTATCCTCCATCTACCTGGGAAATGAACAATTTAAGATGTCGATTTGAAATATTTGGTTCAAGGAAAAATTGAGGATCTCTTTATGATGTGATCATGATCGTTATAAATTTTCTAAAACCCCCTAACAAAATATTAAGTTTTACTCGGATGCTTTCCAATGAATGAACACTCATCGAATCCTAGATCGATAAGGGGAAGGACTGTCAGTGGCAGGGGACTCCTATCTATCGTGGTGAGATGCGACGAATATAAACGGTTATATTCGGCCATTGTATCATTGGGTCTAACTTAACTGAGTCGTCATAATAAGTGAAAATAAACGGTTATATTCAACTATTATGAACTTAGAAGCATAGAGTTTGGTTAAAAGTCTATTAGATAGATAAGATCAATCGTTGTTCACCAAACTATCCAAGAATTATATATGATATAATTGACAACTGTTGTCTACCTAAATAATCATTTTCTAAGGACTTCCAGTGGTTGACTTAGGACATGACGAAATATGGATCTTGGCTCACTAGAAAGAATTATGGGATATACTTTCTAAATTAATAGTAAGGGCTATTAGTTTGATAAAAATAGTGGGAGGTATATGATGATATACCATAATCACTTAAACATAATTAATATTAAATTTGCAATCTAGTTTATTTTATGCACTTTAATATTGTAGATATCAAATGATAAACACAAACAACTTCTTTATGCGATCAGTTCTTGAGAAGGACAAGTTGACGAGAATATATTTCCTTGACTGACATAGGAGCTTGAGGATCGTCCTCGGGCACCACGATATTAGTCAAATCTCTTCCCCTGCTCTTAAAGTTGAGAATGTAACATGTGCAAATCATAGTGCTTATTGGAAGCAAATTGATGTTGCGACTGATGTTTCATGTCTCATGCTCGCAAATATATGTGCTGAGCTTGAGAAGCAATACAAGCATATAGATGCTTATGAAACGATTGAGCACAAGATATATTTGAAAGGGCACTATACACTTACAAGTAGGGAGAGTGAGACCCGGTTACACCACATGTTCTAAAGATTATAGGGTATAATGAATACCATTGATATTTTGGGTTTCCAGATTGGTCTGGAGATAGTTAGATTTGATCTTACAATCTTTGGACAAATATTATTCTTATTTTGTTATGACCAATAAAGTGAATAAGATTGGTAAAACACCCATTGAGTTGCTAAGCATGTTGAGAACTGCTGAAAGTAATATGATAAATGCATGAACTACTACTATATTGATGGTAAACATAGGGAATGCAAAAGGGAAAGGAAAATGGAAAGGCAATGAGAAGATTTGATCTAGTTCCGTTGTCAAACCAAAGTCCAATCCCTAAAGCAGACTCTAAAGTCTGAATGAGGTGTTGATAAAGAAGACGATTGTCACTTCTGTGGAAAGTTGGGAGACTGGAAATTAAACTGTCATGCTTAATTGGAAGATCGGAAGATGATGATCAATAAGGGTCAAGCTTAAGGTATCGGGTTGGAATTGGAGTAAAGATAGTTGCTCTGGTTCGAGGAACTCGTTACTTAATTTTTGGCCTATAAGAAAAATTTAGAACTTGATAATTGTTATAACGTGCTTGCAATTGGCAGGGACATTATTTCAGTTTCTTGTTTGGACAAGAAAGGCTTTTTCATTTTAATTAAATAACAATAGTTGTTTATTCTATTTTGATGATGAGCCTTATAATGTTGCACAACTAATTAACAATTTATATGTTCTAAAGTGACTCAAATAAAATATTACCTTTGGCACTGTTGTTGAGGCCATATTAATGATAAACGCATTTTCAGAATACATAAGGATGCATTCATGGAAAAGTTTGATTATGAATTATACAAAAGGATGCGAATCTTGGCTTATTTGGCAAAATGACTAAAGCTCCTTTTACCGGACATGGTGAAGGGATCATTGAATGGGTATGACTTATAAATATAGTGATGTATGTGGTCATATGTGTACGATGACAAAAGGTAGATTTTATTAACTTCATAAAATTTACTAATTATTTTAGTAGATACGGATATATGTATCTTTTGAAGAACTAATCCGAATCATTTGAAAAGTTCAAAGACTATAAAGATGAAGTAGAAAATATCAAAGAAAGGTTTTTGATAGGAGGGATCACACCTTGTTGGACATGGTGCGATCAATGTTGAGTCAATAAATCTTCCAATTAGTTTCTGGGGTTGCACTCTGGAAACGGCTCCACATACACTTAACATTATTCCTACTAAAATGGTTCAAAAGAATCCTTATGAGATATGGACTGAGAAACGTCACAGCATGTCATTTATGAAAATTTGGGGATGTGAAGCGCTTGTGAAACGTCTAATCTATGACAAGCTAGGACCAAAATCAGATAAATGTAATTTTGTGGAATACCCAACTGAAACAAGGGGTTATTCTTTCTATAATCCTTCCGAGAACAAAGTGTTTGTTGCTCGAACTGCTGAGAGACAGTGGGAGGATAATAGATCTCAATGAAGTTTAAGACCCACATGATAACGTTGAACCAGTGGAGGAACCTGAGTAGAATGTATAAGAAAAATAATACTGCTCAAGAAACACATGTATTCGTAGGTCTAGTAGGATTCGCCATGAGCTCGAGAGATAATATGGATTTCTCTTGACTCAAGATGGTGATGTGATGCTTATGGATGAAGATGAGCCTCTCACCTACCAAGACGCTATGAACACTCCAGATTCTAAGAGATGGCTGGATGCTATTAAATCTGAGATGGAATCCATGTATACTAATCAAGTATGGACTTTGGTTGATCCACCTGAAGGGGTAAAACCTATAGGGTGCAAGTGGGTTTTCAAGAAGAAGACCGACATGGATGCTAATGTACAGACCTTTAAGGCACGATTGGTGGCAAAAGGTTTCAAGAAAATTCATGGTATTGACTATGATGAGACCTTTTCACCAGTTGTTATGGTCATGTCCATCAGGATTTTGCTTGCTATAGCTGCTTACTATGACTATGAAATCTGGCAAATGGATGTCAAAACCGCTTTCTTAAATGAGAGCCTTGAAGAAGATATGGATGTGTACATGACACACCCTAAGGGTTTTGTTGATCTAAAGGATGCTGGAAATGTATGTAAGTTGCATCGATCCATTTATGGATTAAAGCAGGCCTCGAAGAGATGGAACATTTGTTTTCATGAAACAGTCAAAAAGAGTTTGACTTTATTCAGAATGAAGATGAAACTTGTGTTTACAAGAAGTTTAGTGGGAGCCATGTGGCATTCCTAGTATTATATGTTGATGATATATTACTAATAGGGAATGACATTCCTTCTCTACAGACTGTGAAGACTTGGTTGAGAAATAATTTCTCAATGAAAGACTTAGGCGATGTGACATATATATTAGGGATCGAGATCTATAGAGATAGATCAAGGTGATTGATCAGCCTAATTTAGAGTACATACATTGACAAAGTTTTGCATCGATTTCAAATGCAAAGAGACTAAAATGGATATGTCCCAATGTCTCATGGGATAGTGATCTCAAAATAAAATTTGTCCTAAATCATTGGATGATAGGGACTGCATGAGTAAAATTCCATATGCGTCAGCAATTGGTTTTATAATGTATGCAATGATATGTACTTGTCCTGATGTCTCGTATGCTTTAACCATGATGAGTAGATACCGATCTAATCCAGGTGAAGGTCACTGGACGACAGTCAAGAATATTCTTAAGTACTTAAAGAGGACTAAAGATTCATTCTTGTTATATGGAGGAGATGTGAAGCTAGTTGTAAGAGGTTTCAGTGATACTGGTTTCTAGACAAATAACAATAATTTAATGTTTCTGTCTGGCTTTGTGTTTTATGCTGGAATGGTTCACAGCAAAGACAATTGTTGATTTTACAATAGAACCTGAGTATATTGATGCTTGTGAAGCAGCCAAGGAGACTGTTTGGGCATGTACTTAGGAGATATCACCTAATTAATGAGATTAATGATCAAGGAGATATACATATATGTAAAGTGTATACTAATAATAATATTGCAGACACACTGACTAAGGCTTTATCGCAGCAGAAGCACGAAAGTCACACTAGTTCCATGAGTATTGGATACTTGAGTAATTGGCTCTAGTGCAAGTGGGAGATTGTTAGTAATTGTGCTCTAGAGACAATACTTACAATATTTTAAGGAAAATATTTATTATTAAGGATTATGTTTTATTGATTATTATTAATTTATTATGTTTTATTTACTGCGTAATAAATTGAAAGCATAATAAATGTCCTTGGAATTTTGATAGGTATTATATATGTTTATGTATGTGACTTAAAAAATGAGATTATATGAATAGTATCTTATTCCTACAATTCCCTAGTCGAGTATTATTATTTAAGGACAATAATAATGCACAAAGACTAGTATGTTTCTTGACAGATGACCACATCTCATTGGTCATAGGTATGGGGATACTAAAGTCAAGAACATAAGTGCATGTATCAATGCATGGCACTGGAATGACCCGCCGTGAGATTCTACATGTTAAGTAAGTGTCATAAGTAATTCTCACTGTGATAATGGTGTAATGATCCTTAGACCTGAAATCATTATATTTCTATACGAGAATTAATATACTTTGATTACATTAAAAGTTACCTTTGACCGGGTGATGATAAAAGTGGACATTGCGTATATTATGAATCGTATGAGAAATATGAATGATCTAGATGAGATTTAATCCTCCTAATTTTAGGAGTGATATTATTGGCCTCTTGTTTGAGTGAGACTAAGAAATGCACGGCCGTGCTCAAATGTTGATTTGATTTTAATAGTCTACCCATCGATCAAGAAAATAAAGATTAAATTATGAAGAGGATGACACGAGACATGCCTTGAGTTTAATCTATAATATCAAGATTAAAGGGATTATATTACATGGAATATTATTCACGAAAGACTTAATCGAATCACCGATTTATTATTATTACTTGGGTAGCAATGATGTATTACTAGATGCCGCTCATTGTTTACAATTTTAATTAGATATTAAAATTATTGCCAACGTAATAATAACCTACAGGGTCACACACAAAGAACGCTTGAAGGAGAAATAATTTAAATTATGAATTTAAATTAAATAAGTAATTTATTTTATTTATGATATTAATTAAGTATGACTTAATTAATTATATAAATAGAATAAATGAATTACTTAAACTAATTCCAAAATTAATAATTAATTAATTAAGTGAGACTTAATTAAATAATTTAGAATTTTGGATTAGTATTAATTATAATTGGATTATAATTAGAAAACTTATTCCTCTTTCTATATAATCTCTTTATGGGCTGATTTAATAATATAGAGATTTTACAAAAAACCCTAGCCGCTTTGAGAGAGGAGGAAGATAGAGAGAGAAGAAGTTTTCGGGTGCTAGTACACATCAATCCTTCATGAAAAGTGTTCGTGTGGATACCGTAGAGCGTAGATCGCGAGAGCGGGATACGTGGTGTTTAAACAAGCTTTGGACCTCCATTAATCTTCCATTAATGAACTGTTAAAGCTTCTAAAGGTATTTATTCTTTATCTCCGAATTAAATCTTTTGTTTTCGCATGGATCCTGCGGAGGGTTTCGCTATTTTGACTTATTTTTCGCGTTTATTCTGCTGCTTTTGTGTCACGAAACCCTACATATGTATGCAGACATGATGTTGAAAGCACATGACATGCATCCTACTTTACCACATGGTTGATGAGGTATAGACATGGAAGGCATGGTAGGCACATTAGGAGTTTCTTCTTTTACTGCTTTTATCTTTTTGCATGCATGCGTAAGATGACCAGTAGAAGTACAATTATTATAGACTTTTCTAATTGCTTTGGGAGAATATGCATAATCATTTTTCTTGTTAACACCTATCTTGCCATTTCTGTTAGCTTTATTCTTTTCATCCTTGTTTCCTAAATTATTTTTAATCTGATCCTTAGGTTCTACAATTTTTACAAATTTCTTAGGCAACCCCTCCTTACTTACTTCCTCTTTATTTTGATCCTCAACAAGAATTTCTTCTTTTATTAAAATCTGTTCTTCATCTAGGGGTTCGAAGACAAACTTCTTGTAAAGGGGCTTAACAACATTTTTTAACACATGTAGATTTGTAGAAATTACTTGATTGCTAGAAGAACTAGCTTCCTGGTCATCATGATTGGCCATTAGTATAAGGTTGATGTATTCTTCTTCTTCAAAGTCATCCTCAGCAGCCCCGTCCTTTTCTTCTGTTACAAAAGCCTTCCCTTTTTGTTTGAGCAAGTCAAAGTACTTCTTCTTATAGTCAATACCATCACTAAACTTTGACTTCTTCTCCATTTTTGGCTTTCTATATTTATTAGAAAAATGATCGGCCAATCCACAGTTAAAACATTTGAATTGAGTCATGTCAACAAGATTTTTGCTTTGTTGATTGTCTCTCTTGAACTGGGATCCATGACTTTGCATGGGATTTCTCTTGAATTTGAGTTTTGAAAATTTTCTTGATAGAAAAGCCAAATGCTCATCTATTTCATCCATTTCATCCTTGGAGTATGACTCATCATCCTTAACTGTTTCTTTTCCTTTCCCAGTTGAAGATTCATCATATCTAACACCACTTGTACTATTGCTATGACTTTCTTTCTTCCCTTCTTTGACAACAACATCTTTACCAGATTCTGCAACTTGTTTATCCCTGACCACCAAAGCAATGGACTTTTCTCTCTTCTGACTTTTCTCAATCTCCTCATCTTACTGTAGTTCCAACTCATAGGTTTTCAAGATGCCATACAGCTTGTCAAGAGTATATTCTTTAAAGTCATGAGATTATCTAATAAAAACAGCCATTGGTTTCCATTCCTTGGGTAAGGACCTCAAGAATTTGAGGTTGGTATCTTCAATAACATATACTCTTCCATATAGTTTTAGCTCATTCAACAGCTTTTGAAACCTAATATATGTTTCATTGATTGCTTCACCACTCTTGAAGTGGAAGGCCTCATATTTTTTAATCAAGAGTTACATCTTGTTCTTTCTTACTTGCTCAATGCCTTCACATAGAGTTTGAAGAGTATCCCAGACTTCTTTAGAGGTTGTACAATTGATAATATTGTCAATGTTAGGTCCAAAATCATCATAGAAGGGGTGGTTGAATATGATGTGGTAGATTTTTCGTTTAATTGTGGATTAAGTGTTTGTGTTTTTAAGATATGAAAATGGTAGTTAATGAAACACAAAGATTCGGGGAAATAACAATGTATTATTAAATCCCTGAGGTGCTACACTTCTAATCAAATGATTAGTTTCAATGGGTTCAATCAAGGTTACAATAGAAATACAGTTGACTGATATAAATGACTGTCTTTAATGGAGCTCTCGTTTGTATCTCTTTTGTTGAAGATGAATGAATCAATATGTCCATATTGATTTTTACCCATATATAATTTGTAGACTTTTTGGAAAATGATTTCCAACAATTCTTAAGTCCTTTGTTGCGCCTGCAAGAGTGGTGGTGGTGTGTAGGTCACAAAATGGCTTTTGTTGTGCCTTGTTATTTTGTTGCGCTTACACTCTTGTTGCAGTGTGTAGGCGACACAAAGTCCCTTAGAATCTTTATTGCACCACCAAGCAATCTTGTTGTGCCTGCACTGTATTCACCCTGTAGAGGCGCCACCAAAACTTTCCTTGCACCTATGTTTATGTTTGTTGCACCTATGATAGTTTTAGTTGCGCATATACACTCAATGCCTTGTAGAGGTGCCACTAAATACTCAGAATACTTGGAGTTGATTTTTCTTGCGCCAATAGAAGTTTTTTGCGCCTACACTTTTGTTATAGTGTGTAGGCACCACAAAATGCCATGGAAATTCCTTGGACTTTCCTTGCGCCTTGAACTTCCCTCAAGAATTTCCTTGCACCATTACATAGCTTCAAGAGTATAAGAGCCACCATATGTAGTAATACTTGCCTTTAAATATTTCTTGAAATTCTTGAAGTAATTACTACTTGATTTTCACTCTTCTGGCTTGATCAACTGATTTTCTTCTGATTAATCAAGACAATTCTTTTCTTTTTGTGCTGACGCTTAGTGCGCTGGTCTAGTTCACAAACGACTAACACTGAATTGAATTCCCTTGATTTCTGTTCTGTCTTAGCTGATTAATTTGGACTGTTCCATTGCTTCTGATCACTGACACTCTTTGACAACTGTACTTGAATCATTGCATTGTCTTTAGTCTAAAATCTACTGAACAATTATTTGTTGCTGAGGCCTGAACATATTAATGAACTTCTATCGCTGTTGTTCAGTAAACTTTATATCTTGAGTGTTCTGCAATGATGTATGTATGATTCCTGTTTGTATGTATTTCTGGATTCCTATGCTGCATATTAGTATTATTTATCTGTCTTTATTTCTTAGTTGAGTTATTGTTATCACTATTACATACTACGTTACATTATGCTTTACAGTCAAACATATCCTTGTCAAGACCATTAAACAAAATGTTCATAGCCTTTTTATCCTTATGTACTTCCTTATCATCTTCATCTGTATATTCACTCATAGGTTTTGGAATGAGTTTGCCTGGTGCCTGAGTACCATCTACATTCACACTTGTAGCTATCTTCATAGGCACATGTGAACCTTTCTCTATGCAATGAACATAGGAAGGATCAATAAATAGCTGATGCAAGTGCATTTTCATTTTCCAAGGAAAGTACTCATCTTTTTCTAGAACTGGAATCTTCACTCCTGTGTTTTTGACCCATACTTGATGTACTTTAGATCTTAACTTTCTGTATATTGAAAGCTACGCTCTGATACCAATTTTTATTTGCCCTTGAGTACAATAAGTTTGGAGAATGGGGGGTTGAATACAAAAACTTATGAATTAATTGAAATTCTTGCGGATTTAAGTTTTTTCAACAGAAGTGTGTGAGTGTTTGAAAAGATAACTAATTGAACTAAGAATGTGATACTTATAAATTAAAACAAGACAAGCAATATCAAAATTACTAGTGGATTAGTTTTTCCACTAGTGTATTTTTGCTTTCAATTACTCTTGGTAGAATTACAAAGCTGCTTACAAAGTGTTGTTCTTGCAATACAATGCTTACAATTTTTCTCATACTTCTTCTACTCCTACACTCTTTACAATAGACTACTAACTATTATATAGTAGTTTTCTTCTACTTCTATTTCCTATCGACAGATAACATTATAAAATGCACTTTACAATGTTTATATGAAAATAGAAATTAGTTATTTTCATAGTCTTCATTAGAATTTGTCTAGTCCTGGAAATATCTTTGTCTTGTTCCATTCCTTGAAGATTGTGTTGCCTTGAAAGTCTTTACAATCTTGACAGGACTGTCTTCCATTGATTCAGTCTTTGTAAAGTTCCCATTCTTTTTGTCTTTAACTAAATTGGGAAACTTTAATCAACTGATAAATGATGTTAAGCTTATAAGTTGATTCTTCTTTGCTCATCCATCGATGGATATGATATCTATTGATCACTTGATGTATCGATGGCTAATTGAGTTATCCATCGACTCATTATCCATTGATGGTCATTTATCCGTTGATTGCCTTTATCCGTTGATGGCTTTTATCCATTGATAGCTTTGATGGCTATTTTGGTGGGTTTAAATCCACTTTAACTTTTGAAGTTGACTTTTATGGCTCAAACACCTTGGAACTCATGGAAGATATATCATGCACATTCTCATACTTAATATTTTGACTAGCATGATTGTTATCAGGTATATGCATGTTCCATGGCATTCCAGGTATGTTCATAATGGCATATACAAAGAAAGGATTATACATGTGTGGAACTTGTGCATAAGGCATATGAACATTGGGTGCAACCAAATTAGAAGACATGGCATTCATGAGCATAGGATTAGTAAGCATGGCATTTGCTGACGTGGCATGTGCACTTAAATCATTTGAAGATATGAAGTTCTTTTCTTTCTTTCATTGCATAGAAAAATGATTTACACTTCCACATGTAGCAAACACCTTCCTAGATGAATACATATCAGTAGTATAATTGTTGTGTTTGTTTATGCCTAACTTCATATTCCTATTCTTCTTCTTTTTCTCAGACTTAGGGTGAATGATTTCAACAGGTGTTATCCCTTCTAATTTCTCTTTTAATTGTTTCTTAGATAAACTACCAATGTTGATCTTTTCAATCTTAGTCTCAACTTGATTCTTGGTTTCCTTAACAAACTTGATAAGGGTGCTAAATTTGTTCTTCTTATTAGTCATTGATGATTTACTTGTCGATGGATGCTTATCAATTGATTCAGCATCAATCGATTGATAATCCTTATCAGTTGATAAAAGATTAGAAGTTAATTGATCTTTATCCATTGAAGCATCAACCAAAGGCTTGCAAACTGATTTAGGGGATTCTCCTAGAGTATAAATACCCTGAACATCAATAATTTGTTTGGCAGTTTTCGTAGACCTATTCCATTTGTTAATGGTTTCAATTTCTCCAGCCAATTGTTCTTTTAACAATTATTCTCTTCTCAAACTATTCACTAGTTCATCTCTAGCATCTTTACTTTCCTGCTTGAATCTATCTAAACAAACAAGTTCATTTTCAAGAAAAGCATTCATCTCAGTTAAGGCATCAATGGTATTCTTTAACTTGAGGTTTTCTTTGTTTAGAGATTTTAGAGTGACATGCAGATTGTACAATTCATTAGACAATTCATTAATAGTAATATTGCATTCATCTTTTTAAAGCTCAGAAAAGTTAGTAGCTAGTACCTGATTTGATTATGAACTAGCTTCTTCATCTTCATTGTTGGCCATTAGAGCTAGATTGATGAATTCTTCAGAATCACTGTCCTCAGCAGCTCAGTCTTTCTCTTCAGTAACAAAAGACTTTTCCTTTTGTTTAAGCAGGTTAAATTATTTTTTTTGTAGTCAATACCATCATATGACTTTGCCTTGTCTTGTTTTGGCTTTCTACAGTCATTTGAGAAATGAACTGCCAATCCATAGTTAAAACATTTGAATTTTGACCTATCAATAAATTTTTGTTTTGATTGTTATTTTTAAACTGGGAACTAGGTCTTTGAGCATTTGGATTCCTCTTGAATTTTAGCTTTGAAAATTTCCTTGACATAAATGCAAGGTGCTAATCAATCTCATCCAAATCATCCCGAGAGCATGCTTCATTTTCTTCACACTTGCCCTTACCCTTTCTTTTGGATGATTCTTCAATAGCATCACCAACCACCATGATAGAATCTTCTACACATCCACTTTCCTTCTTCTCTACATTTCCCTTGACCATCAAAGCCACAATCTTTTCTTTTCTTTGATTTTTCTCAATCTCCCCGTCTTGTTGGATCTCCAACTCATATGTCTTGAGAATACCATAAAGTTTCTCAAGAGTTGTTAGGAATCTACATGTAATTTGATGATAACATTAATCTTAGAATCATAGAAATTTGGTTTTATGTAACTGATCAATTGATATGAAATTTATAAATATCAATTGATCAGGAAACCATTTATCAGTCGAAATGTTATATGAGTCAACTGATAATTTGGACTGTAGCATAGGTGTACTTAATCTATTTCAATCGATAAGGTGTAAATCAACTAATATTATTATTATAAATTGATGTTAGAGTCGATTGATATAGATCATCAATTGATGTGTAAATTAAACTGTCAAATTATAATTATTTGAAGACAGGAAATTGCACAAGTGAAGGATGATCAATTGATATTGAAGCCTCAACAGATGAGAGATCAATTGAAGAAACCAAGTCAGAAATTGAAGACCATCAACTGATGTGAAGACCCATCGATTGATATATATCGATTGATATCATTTATCAGTCGATAAGTCATTCCATATCAATCGATGGATGTAAAGATCAATCGAAGAAGAACATCAGTTGATGGATTAAATGATGAAACAATTGATATGCTTAACAACAAATTATCAATTGATTGTGACAACACAGAAAGTCTATCAATTGTAGATCCAGAGAACAAAAGCACACCTATGGAAGACAACCTAGGGTGGATGTGAAGACTCAATCAGTAGCTGTCTTTCAAGACTGTTTTCCTAAAAAGGAAAAAGGAAAAAGAGTGACAGATAGAAGCAATCCTAGAATAGGAATTGTAAAAAAAATTACACTTGTAGTATATAAACAAGTGTAGTAGCATTGTTAGAAATATAGAAGAGTTAGACAATATTTCTACAATTAACTGATGTAGTTCAAGAGCTAGGTTATTTTTAACCTAAGAACATTGAGCAAAAATATATATCTGATGGAAAAATCAATCCATCAGTAATTTTTAAATCTCTCTTGTTCATTTTAATTTTCAGTTGTTTGTTCAAACATTTTCTGTCAATCTTTCAAACATTAAGAGAAAATATTAAATGTCCTAAAAAGTTTTAATATTTGTATTCAACCCCCCTTCTCCAAATATTGACATTGTTCTTAGGAATAACAATTGGTATCAGAGCAGGCTTTCAACATACAGAAAGTTTAAAAGATCAAGAACAGTCAATATGGGCCAAAAAGATTCAGGTGTAAAGATTCCAGTGTTAGAAAATGACGAATACTTTCCATGGAAGGTAAAAATGCATCTACATCTTCTTTCTCTCGAACCTTCCTATGTTCACTGCATAGAGAAAGGTCCTCATATTCCCATGAAGCTAGTCACAGGTGTGAACCCTAATGGAACTCCTGCACTTGACAAACATATTCCTAAACTCATCTCTCAGTACACAGAAGAGGATGAAAAAGAAGTTCTTAAAGATAAGAAGGCTATGAACATTCTGTTTAATGGCCTAGATAAAGATATGTTTGACAATGTGATAAACTGTACTTCATCAAAAGAGGTATGGGACACTCTTCAAACTCTATGTGAAGGAACTGAACAAGTAAGGAAAAACAAGATGCAACTCTTGATTCAAAAATATGAATCATTTCATTTCATTTCAAGAGTGGAGAATCCATCAATGATACTTATAGCAGATTTCAGAAGTTATTAAATGGACTAAAGCTATGTGGTAGGGTTTATGCAACTGAGGATACAAATTTAAAATTTCTTAGATCTCTTCCAAAAGAATGGAAACCAATGACTGTTTCCATTAGACAATCTTAGGACTTCATGGATTATACTCTTGAGAAACTCTATGGTATTCACAAGACATATGAGTTGGAAATACAACAAGATGAGGAGATTGAGAAGAATCAAAGAAAGGAGAAAACTGGGGCTTTGATGGTCAAAGGAAATAAAGAAAAGAAAGAAAGTGGCTGTAAAGAAGAGTCTGTGATGATGGTTGGTGATGCTGTTGAAGAATCATTCAAAAGAGGAAAAGGAAAGTGTGAAGAAAATGAAACATGCTCTCAGGATGATTTGGATGAGATTGATGAACACCTTGCATTTCTGTCAAGGAAGTTTTCAAAGCTAAAATTCAAGAGAAATCCAAATGCTCAAAGGCCTGGATCCCAGTTTAGAAATAAAAATCAAAACAAAAATTTGGTTGATAGATCTAAATTCAAATGTTTTAACTGTGGATTGGCTGGTCATTTCTCAAATGAGTGCAGGAAGCCAAAACAAGAAAAGACAGAGTCTTTTGATGGTATTGATTATAAAAAGAAATACTTTGACCTCTTGAAATAGAAAGAAAAGGCTTTTGTCACTGAAGAGAAGGACTGGGCTGCTGAGGACAATGATTAAGAGGAATTCATCAATCTAGCTTTAATGGCCAAACATGAAGATGAAGAAGCTAGTTCATCATCAAATCAGGTACTAGCTACAAACTTTTCTGAGCTAACAACTGATGAATGCAATAGTACTATCAATGAAATGTCTAATGAGTTGTACAATTTGCATGTCACACTTAAATCTCTAAACAAGGAAAATCTCAAGTTAAAGAACACCATTGATGTCTTAACTGAGAAGAATATTTTTCTTGAAAATGAACTTGTTTATTTAGATAGATTTAAGTAGAAGAGTAAGGATGCTAGAGATGAACTAGTAATTAGTTTGAAAAGAGAAGAATTGTTAAAAGAACAATTGGCTGAAGAAATTGAAACCATTAACAAATGGAATAGGTCTGCTAAAACTGCCAAACAAATTATTGATGTTCAAGGAGTAGATACTCTAGGAGAACACCCCAAATCAATAGGCAAGCCCTTGACTGATACTTCAATGGATAAAGATCAATCGACTGCTAATCCTTCATCAACTGATAAGGATTATCAATCGATTGATGCTGAATCAACTGATAAGCATCCATCGACAAGTAAATCATCAATGGCTAACAAAAAGAACAAATTTAGCACTCCTATCAATTTTGTTAAGGAAACCAAAATTCAAGTTGAGACTGAAGCTGAGAGGATTAACATAGGTAGCTTATCCAAGAAACAACTAAAAGAGAAATTAGAAAAGATAGCACCTGTGGAAATTACTCAACCCAAGTCTAAGAAGAAGAAAAAGAATAGGAATGGTAAAGTAGGTATTAATAAGCATAACAATTACACTCCTGACATGTATGCTCCCAGAAAGGTATGTGCTAAATGTGGTAGTGTAAATCATCTGTCTATGCAATGCAGGAATGAAAAGAAACCCATATCTTCAAATGATTTAAATGCAAATGCTATGACTGCTAATGCCATGTTTACCAATCCTATGCTCATGAATGCCATGTCTTCTAACTTAGTTTTACCAAATGTTCATATGCCCTATGCACGAGTTCCATACATGTATAACCCCTTCTTTGCATATGCTAATATGAACATGCCTGGTATGCCATGAAATATGCCTAATGTAAATAATGAAATGCATGGAAATTCTGCCATGAGTTCCAAGGTGTCTAAGCCCCAAAAGCCTACCCCTAAAGTTAAAGTGGATTTAAATTCACCAAAACTAAAGGAACCAAAATTGGCAACAAAGGCTCATGTTGCAACTAATGAAAGAGGACCCAAGGCAACTTGGGTACCAAAAACAACTTGATTGCTTTATGTGTGTGCAGGGAAATAGAAAGAAAAATCTCTGGTATTTGGATAGTGAATGCTCTAGGCATATGACTGGAGATTTGTTCCTGCTCACAAAGTTTGTGGAAAAGGCTGGCCCAGGAGTTACTTTTGGAGATAACAGCAAAGGTTTCACTCTGGGATATGTCTCAATTGCAAAAGAAAATGTTATCATGAACCTGTAGCACTAGTTGATGGATTGAAGCACAACCTGCTCAGTATTAGTCAATTGTGTGATAATGGTAATGGTGTATGGTTTACAACTGGATCATGCATCATAGCTAATAAGGAATCTGGTGAAATTATCTTAACTGGAGAAAGGAAATGAAATATCTATGTTGCTGATTTTCACTCTGTAAAGGCAAACTCAATGACATGTTGGTTGAGCAAAGAAAATTCAGATGAAAGTTGGTTGTGGCACAAGAAACTAGCCCATTTGAATTTCAAAGCCATGAATCTATTGGTCAGAAAGAATATGGTTAGAGGCATTCCACAGATGGAATTCACCATGGATGGACTGTGTGATGCTTGTCAAAAGGGAAAACAAAGAAAAACATCATTTAAGTCAAAATCTGAATCATCAATTGATTAACCTTTGGAGTTATTGCACATGGACTTATTTGGACCAGTCAACATCATGTCAATTGCCAAAAAGAAATATGCCTTAGTCATTGTGGATGACTTTACAAGATTCTCTTGGGTATACTTCTTACATTCTAAGGATGAGGCAAGTAAATTAATTATCAATCATGTGAAGAATATTGAAAATGGAACTGAATGGAAGGTCAAGAAAATTAGAAGTGATAATGGAACTGAATTCAAGAATGCAACAATGAAGGAATTCTGTGAAGAAAAAGGTATCACTCATCATTTCTCTGCACTAAGAACTCCACAACAAAATGGAGTAGTTGAAAGGAAAAATAGGACCTTGATTGAAGCTGCTAGAACTATGTTAGAAGAAGCAAAACTACCTACATACTTCTTGTTGGGTTCCGAGGCATAAAACGCAGCGGATTAAACGTAAATATAACGAAAAATTTCGGAACCCTAACGCAGGATCATGTATAAGATTGACAGATTATGGTGAAACGGAATCATACCTTTGTCTGGTCTTGACTTACACGAACTCAACGGAGATCCTAGCTTTCACGACTTGTGTCTTCCTCTCGAAAGCACCTCTATGGTATCCACACGAGCACCTTCAAGAACGTCTCACGATCTTGATTACGGAATGGATGTACTAGCTCCTTTGATGATTTTGAAACTGCCTTGCTCTGCCTTGCTGTGTAGCTGCTGCCTCTAGGGTTATTTTTCTCAAAAATGTTAACCCTTATTAACCCTACATTATCTATTTATAATGGTTGGTTAATAGGCCCATAATAGCAACCCATAACAGCAAAGCCTAACCCATGTAGGTTTAGGATTAAATAATAAAACCGAATTTTATTATTTAATTAATAACTAAGTCACACTTAATTATTAATGGCAGAATTCAAATTCGAATTTATATTATTTCAATTAATTAAGTCTCACTTAATTAATATAATAAAATTCAAATAATCATCAATTAATTTAAATCCATAATTTAAATTAATTATTCCTTTAAGTACTCTATGTGTGTGACCCTATAGGCTATTATTTAATTAGCAATAATTTTATTCTCCAATAAAATTATAAACAATGAGCGATATCTAGTAATACATCATTGCTACCCAATTAAATAATAATTAAATCGTGATCGATAAAACCTTTCGTGATTAATGTTTCCGTGTAATATAATCCCTTTAACCATATATATTATAGATTAAACTCGAGGCATGTATTTAGTCATCCTTTTCAACATTTAATCCGGGTTTACTTGATCCATGAGTAGACTATGAAAACAAATCATTATTTGAGCACGGCCATGCATTTTATAGTCTCACTCAATCAAGAGGCCAATAATATATCTCCTAATTATAGGATGGTTAATTCCTTTATCTATCATTCATATTTCTCATACGACTCATGATATACCCGATGTCCACTTTTATCATTACCCGGTCAAAGGTAACTTTTAATGTAGTCAAAGTATATTAATCCTCGTATAGAAATATAATGATCTCAAGTCAGAGGATCATTACACCATTATCACTGTGAGTCTTTCTTATGACTTTATTAAACATGAAGAATCTCACTGTGGGTCTGTCCAGTACCATGTACTCCTGCATGTACCTATGTGTTGACTTTAGTATCCCCATACTTATAACCAATGAGATGTGGTTATCAGTCAAACAACATACTAGTCTATTTATGTATTATTATTGTCCTATAATAATAATACTCGACTAGGGACATTTAAGAATATGATCTATTATATAATCTCAAGTTCAAGTCATGTACTAAACTATACAATGTGTATCATGATTCTAAGGACATTTATTATGCTAACAAATATATCGTAGTATTTAAAGTCATAATAAATACGTTTATTGAATAATCAAATGACATAAAGGTCTATTAAAAGAAACATTGTATTGTCTCTAGGGCACCTACACTAACACTTCTGGGCAGAAGCAATTAATACTGCCTGCTATATTCAGAATATCTCCATGGTCAATCAAATTCAAGGCAAAACTCTATATCAGTTGATGAAGAAAGATAAGAAGCCAACAGTTAACTTTCTTCATGTATTTGGCTGCAAATGTTTTGTACTGAGAAATCAAGGTGAAAATCTAGGAAAATTTGAAGCCAAGGTTGATGAAGCTATATTTGTTGGATATGGAATAACAACCAAAGCATACAGAGTCTATAATCTTAGATTACACATTGTTATGGAATATATGCATGTAGTCTTTGATGACAAGAAAATTCAAGGGTTGTTTGATGAAGGATTTCATGATCTATTGCATTTTGAAAATGAATCAAGCAATATTGAAGATAGTGATGATGATGTGGAAATCTCAAGAAATCAAGTATCAAGAATCCTCCCATCAATTGATGTCAATACATCAACAGATAACTTATCAGTTGACAATCTTCAATCGACTGATAATACATCAATTGATAATCATTCGATGGATAACAATTCTGCTCAAAAATCTTCGAGAGGAGTATCCATCTCAGGGGGAGGGTTCTCAATTAGTCAGTCACATCACAATGATCAAAGCACTTCCAATGATCATGAAGCATCATCATCTTCAAGAACAAATTTACCATCTCAAAGAAAATGGACAAAAAGTCATCCCTTTGAATTAATCATTGGAGATGCAAATGATGGAGTCAAAACCAGAAGTGCAACTCAAAATGAATGCTTATATAACAGCTTTATATCTCAAGAAGAACCAAAAAGGATTGAAGAAGCCTTGAATGATCTTGATTGGATATTTGCTATGCAAGAAGAGTTGAATCGGTTTGAAAGGAACAAGGTATGGAAGCTGGTGCCCAAACCAAAGAACAAGTCTGTCATTGGCACAAAATGGGTATTCAGAAACAAAATGGATGAATCTGGTACAGTGACAAGGAATATAGCAAGATTAGTGGCAAAGGGCTATTCACAAGAAGAAGGCATAAATTTTGACGAAACATTTGCACCAGTTGCAAGGTTGGAAGCAATCAAAATCTTTTTAGCATATGTTGCTCTTGCAAATTTCAAGGTGTATCAGATGGATGTAAAAAGTGCCTTTCTCAATGGAGAACTAGAAGAAGAAGTATATGTAGAACAACCTCCTGGTTTTATTGATCCTGTTCATCCTGGATTTGTGTACTATATTCTGAAGGCACTTTATGGATTAAAACAAGCACCTAGGGCCTGGTATGAAACTCTATATAAATTCTTGATTGAGAATCACTTCACAAGAGGTACAATTGACAAAACTCTCTTTCATAGAAATGTTAATGGCTCTATGATTCTTGTTCAAATCTATGTAGATGACATTATCTTTGGCTCAACTAATGAAAAACTTTGTCAAAAGTTTGCCAAGTTGATGCAAAGTAAATATGAAATGAGCATGATGAGAGAACTTACCTACTTTCTAGGTTTGCAAGTCAAACAAGTCAAAAATGGCATTTTCATAAATCAAACCAAATATATTTCTGATTTATTAAAGAGATTTGATTTAAGTGAATGTACTTCTGCAAAAACTCCCATGGCCACTGCAACTAAACTTGAACTGAATACTAAAGAAGCTATGGTGGACATTTCAAGTTATAGAGGCATGGTTGGCTCATTACTTTATTTAACTGCAAGTAGGCTAGACATAATGTTTGTTACATGTTTGTGTGCTAGATTTCAGGCTGATCCTAGAGAATCTCATTTGATTGCAATAAAAAGAATATTCAGATATCTCAAGGGAACTCCAAATCTTGGAATTTGGTATCCCAGAGATTCTGGATTTGATCTAATTGGTTATTCAGATGCAGACTATGCAGGTTGCAGAATTGACAGAAAAAGTACAACAGGCTCCTGTCAATTTCTAGGAAACAAGCTTGTATCATGGTTCAGTAAAAAGCAGAATTCAGTGTCTACATCCACTGCAGAGGCTGAATACATTGCAGCTGGAAGTTGTTGTGCACAAATATTATGGATGAGGAATCAACTACTTGACTATGGGTTCAACATGAACAAGATTCCTATTTTCTGTGATAATACAAGTACCATTGCAATAACAGAAAATCATGTGAAACATTCCAGAACCAAGCACATTGACATAAGGTATCACTTCATTAGGGAACATGTAATGAATGGTACAGTTGAATTACATTTTGTCCCTAGTGAAAGGCAACTTACAGACATTTTTACCAAACCACTAGATGAATCTTCATTCAATAGATTGGTCTGTGATTTAGGTATGCTTAATTATGTTTAATGATTTAAAATGTCTGATAAGTTATATATATATATATATATATATATATGAATATATAAATTTTAACCATTGACTATGTTAATCTATTGATTCTTCATTAATCAATTGATAAACATATTTGCCTATCGATGGATAGTAGTAGCTATCGACAGATAAATATATCAATTGATGACATATTTGCCTATCGATGGATAGTAGTAGCTATCGACAAATAAATATATCAATTGATGACATATTTGCCTATCGATGGATAGTAGTAGCTATAGACAGATAAATATATCAATTGATGATATATTTATTTATCGATGGATAAATGTACCTGTCGATAAACAAGATTTATCTGTTGATGACCTGGAATATAAAGAGATCCATGTCATCAATCGATCTGTACAAAAATCTAGCTGTTGATTACTAATTTTATCAATTGATTAATACATACATTCCTGTATGTATAACAATCGACTGCCAAAATTGGTAACCTTTACTTTTCATTTTTTAAACGGTCAATTAAGTTCTATTTTGAGTAAGAAATTGATTGAGAAATCAGTAAATATAAATAGTGAGATTAAAACATTGTTCATTCTTACTTGCAATTTTTACTAACGAATTCTCCCTCTCTCTTTCTATTTCTCAATCTCCGAACTCTCTCTTTGTATCTATCTTCTGCTAATAACCCTAATTGCTACTTTCTAAATTGCTATTTATGTATAATTACTAACAATCCTACCAGTTAATTCTCATCTCATCTTCAAACACTCTAATGGCATCTTCAAAGAAAGTCTCACAATCTGGATTTTACTACGAACTCAACAACTTTGTTGCTTGCACTATGGTGGAGGAAGCCCCAACAGAATTCCATCCTCTAATGGAATTCCTAAGAAGTTCAAGGATATCAAAGGCCCTCACAGAAGCACCAAAGATAGTGTGCAATCTAGTTGAAGAGTTCCGGACTACTGCAGAGGTAGCAGATGATTTCTCTTCAATCTCCTTTGATTGCAAATGACAGAGGTATATTCTAACCACTATAGTCTTGGGTGAATGTTTAAATCTTCCTGCAAATAATACAGAAAATTCACCCACTAACATAGAAATTAGAAACATGCTTAGAGAAATCAATTACACAGCTCCTGATGCTAGTCTAGGAAGTATAGTTAGAAAGAATCTAATAAAAGAATGGTCATATTTCTTTGATGCACTAATTAAGTGTTTTTCTGGTAAGGTTAGCAATTTTGATGCAATAATAACAAGTATGCAACGGTAGGGTATAACATTTTATATGATAGATATCATAATTTAGGTAGCCTGTTAATCAATGAAATATCTTCCAAATTAGGAAATAAAATAAATAGATCTAATCATATTTATTATGCTAGATTTATTATGATTATTATTAACCACTTTGTCAAGAATATAGAGATTGACAGGAGTACAGAAGTTTTGGATTGCTAGACTCAAAACAAAAGGGTCTTTAAAGACTTGGTAAGGATCAATCTTCACAGCAATGTGGAATTGATCTATCCTCCTTTTGTTCAGGTATTTATCTCTACCCTAACTTCTTCCAATCCCCAATCTTATTTGCCTTCTGTGGAAATGGAGGGTGTTAGTAATGACCCCAACCCTCCTACCCAAGCCACACATCCAGTTTCAAAGTCCAAATCTAAAAGACCAACCTCAACAGGTTCCCAAAATCTGTTGTTGAAAAATTCAAGAAAAGAAAAACAACTGTTGTGGTAGATAGACTAGAAGGAGATGTAGGTGGTGAGGGAACTGGGGAACATCAAAGAACCTAGAAGAATAAGGAGAGTGAGGGTGAGCAACCTCAACCAAGCCACTCCACAATCTCCCAAAAGACTGTGGATGTTAATATGGAAAATACCATATCCCTATTGCCATCCTCTCAAAAGGATGACAATATTGAAAATAGCCCACAACCAGGGGCACAGAACATAATTGGGGACACACAAGCCAAAACTATAACGCCATATAAGAGGAGAAAGAAGAAAGTCACCTTTGCACATGGGGAATCACACACTGCAAAATCACAGGAAACTGTGGTGGAGCCTTCACAAATTCAGGTTGATGCATCTCATATAAATGATAAGATGCAACCCCATTCTCTCTCAATTCCAATTCCTTCCATTCTTACTTCTCCATCCAAACAAATTTTTTCAGAAAATGTTTTGATAGATTATCAAACATTTTCATATTCTCCTTCTTTATTCTTCAAGGAGAAGCCAACACTCTCTCCTGAATCTTCTTCACAGGATATTTAGGATTCCATTTCTCATATTATTAAAAATATCTCTTCTCAAATAATTTCCTCAACAGTTTCTACTCCATCAATTGATGTTTCTTCATCAATTGATATTCAACCATCGACTGATAAGCCATCGATCGATACTCAAGATTAATCGATGGGTATGCATCAATCGATGGATATCCCAAACACCTCAACTGTTAATATCTATACATCAATTGATACTTAATCAATTGATGTTGCACAAACACTCTTAGGAATGAGTGAGTTGAGTGAGAGGCAGGATTGCAGCCTGCAAAAGGAGAGGAAGTGAGTAAGGACATTCCTATTTCTTCCAGGAATGAGTGTGAAACACTTGTGGGCCCCACCTTAGAAGGTGCAAGGAAAATGAGTGAGGGAGAGGTGAGATTCCAGGATGAGATCCTGATGCAAGATAGAGAGATGAGTGAGAGAGATAAAACAATTCTTTTATTTGCACAGGAATTAGAAAGTGAATTAATGGTAGAAAAGAAGAAGTCAAGGAGTTAGGGGGAGTACCTCATGCAGAGGCTAGTGGGAGTGGAGTTTTTAAAGACATTGAAGAGGAAATTGATGCTGGTGATTTGGATCCACAGAACTTCATCCATCCTAATCCACAATGTGACGCCCTCCCGATCCGGGGTCTAGATCGGAGAGTCACTAACACTCTAAATGCATGCATCCTATATAAATATAAACAAAGCATATATATATATATATATATATATATATATATATATATATATATATATATATATATATATATATATATGACCCCGACAACTACCCTGGACCTTTAACAGGTAATGGTATGAAACAAGCACAACTCTACATTCATTAAGTTTACATTACCAAAATAAATATCATTACAACTCTGAATCTTATCACAAAAGTCTATCAACATCTAAACATTATAATACTTATAACAAAGTCTTTCCCTTCTAACTCAGCTGTGATCCTACCTGTTCCACTTCAGCCAGCCTAGCAAAATTAATATATAAGGCATTCTTCCTCGCAGTTTGCTTAAATCGTACCATACTTCTCAAAAGCTGTAGAGGTTAGAAAATAAAAGAATGAGCTACAAAGGCTCAGCAAGTAACCATGCATAAGGTTATAAACAGTTCTCAGCAGAATAAGTAATTTGGAAATCATTTCTCAAAACCATAACTGGACCTTATTTGTTAGTAATTGTGCTCTAGAGACAATACTTTTTATATTTTAAGGAAAATATTTATTATTAAGGATTATTTTTTATTGATTATTATTTATTTATTATATTTTATTTACTGCGTAATAAATTGAAAGCATAATAAATGTCCTTGGAATTTTGATATGTATTATATATCTTTAAGTATGTGACTTAAAAATGAGATTATATGAATAGTATCTTATTCCTAAAATTCCCTAGTCGAGTATTATTATTTAAGGACAATAATAATGCACAAAGACTAGTATGTTTCTTGACAGATGACCAAATCTCATTGGTCATAGGTATGGAGATACTAAAGTCAAGAACATAAGTGCATGTCTCAATGCATGGCACTGGAATGACCCTCCGTGAGATTCTACATGTTAAATAAGTGTCATAAGAAATCTCACTGTGATAATGATGTAATGATCCTTAGACCTGAAATCATTATATTTCTATACAAGAATTAATATACTTTGATTACATTAAAAGTTACCTTTGATCGGATGATGATAAAAGTGGACATGTGGTATATTATGAATCGTATGAGAAATATGAATGATCTAGATGAGATTTAATCCTCCTAATTTTAGGAGTGATATTATTGGCCTCTTGTTTGAGTGAGACTAAGAAATGCACGGCCGTGCTCAAATGTTGATTTGATTTTAATAGTCTACTTATCGATCAAGAAAATAAAGATTAAATTATGAAGAGGATGACACGAGACATGCCTTGAGTTTAATCTATAATATCAAGATTAAAGGGATTATATTACATGGAACATTATTCACGAAAGGCTTAATCGAATCACCGATTTATTATTATTATTTGGGTAGCAATGATGTATTACTAGATGCCTCTCATTGTTTACAATTTTAATTAGATATTAAAATTGTTGCCAACGTAATAATAACCTACAGGGTCACACACAAAGAACGATTGAAGGAGAAATAATTTAAATTATGAATTTAAATTAAATAAGTAATTTATTTATTTATGATATTAATTAAGTATGACTTAATTAATTATATAAATAGAATAAATGAATTATTTAAACTAATTCCAAAATTAATAATTAATTAATTAAGTGAGACTTAATTAAATAATTTAGAATTTTGGATTAGTATTAATTATAATTGGATTATAATTTAAAAACTTATTCCTCTCTCTATATAATCTCTTTATGGGCTGATTTAATTTAAGAGACATATTTTTTACTAAAACCCTAGCCGCTTTGAGAAAAGAGGAAGATAGAGAGAGAAACAGTTTTCGGGTGCTAGTACACATCAATCCTTCATGAAAAGTGTTCGTGTGGATACCGTAGAGCGTAGATCGCGAGAGCGGGATACGTGGTGATTAAACAAGCTTTGGACCTCCATTAATCTTCCATTAATGAACTGTTAAACCTTCTAAAGGTATTTATTCTTTATCTCCGAATTAAATCTTTTGTTTTCGCATGGATCCTGCAGAGGGTTTCGCTATTTTGATTTATTTTTGCGTTTATTCCGCTGCGTTTGTGCCTCGAAACCCTTCAATGGCATCAGAGCTACTTGCAAAACGTTTTAATTTGGTTATGTGCTTAATAGTTTTCCATATGTAAGCATGTATGTGATCTATCATGATTTTGTATTGATACAATATGTATATGTTTTTATATATTATGAATATATGATATTCATATGATGTATAATCATATGATGATTGTGTGTATTGATGTATGTATATGATACATGTTTGTTCTTAGTATGAGAATTGTATTCGATACGAATTTTGAAACGGCTGCCGTAGATTTTCTGAAATCTGTGTCCGTTGTCCGATTTTCGCAAACGATATGTGTTTTCTGACTGGAATCGGGTCACTGGGAAATACTGATATAATCAGCTCTACGTCTGTAAGTCATTAGATGTAGTTACAGGCTCCAAAACGGTGATTTATTATTTTCTGAACATTATTTAATTTTCTAAAATTTTGAGTATATGTATGTATATATTATGAATATATGATATTCATGAGTTGTATAATCATGTGATATTTGTATGTATCACTGTGTATGTATATATGATATATTCTTGTTCTTGTTATGGGGATTGTATATGATACGATTTCCGAAATACCGTCAGATTTGGTGAAATCTGATTGCCGAATCCGATTTTCACAAACGATATGTGTTTTCTGACTGGAATCGGGCCAATGAACAAAACTGATAGTTATACTATCATCGACAGGTCTGTAAGGCGTTTAACGTCGTTCAGGGACTCGAAACAGCGATTTTTTGTCTTTAGAAATCTATTTTTAATTTTCTGAAATTTCGAAATTAGTTATATATGATTATATGATATGTTTATATAATATTAGATATATTATATGTGTTATGTGATAGCATGGTGGATGGTTATTGATGTGTAAAAATACTGCAAGCGCACAGTGGTTAATTGTAGCAATCACAGATCGATCCTCAGAGACTATGAAATTTCCAAACCCTAACAAATAAATCAGGCAGACTAGACAAATATTGTTGAGATGAGATTTGTTTAACCTAATAAGCAAATAAAATCAAATAAATATGGAAAACCTAGGAATCCGAATCCATCAATTAATCACAATTAATATCCAACTTGCCCTAAAAATCAATTCTCTTTCTTCAACAAATAAATATCAATTAACGAGACAAGCATATACTATGAAACTTATTATCTAACAATAACCCATCAAAACTTCATGGAGCAAGCATAGGCTATGAAAAATAAATTCGGTAACAATAATATATCAAAATCACTTTGTTAATTAAACAATTAAGCACCAAGAAAAATAATCAACTAACTTCACCTTCATCCTAGGGCAAGAGAATTAGCTAGACATGCTTGAAGAAGAAAACAAAGCAACTTATATAAGACATGTAAATAACGAATAACATAAAAAGTGTTTGAGAGATAAAAACTTGTTTGTATTGAAAGAGCAAGAAAATAAAAGTACTCTACTCTTACTCCTAATTATTGAAAACTAAACTTAAAGTTAAGGTACAAGGTCCAGGTCTTAAAATACAAGAGAGGAGACCCATATATATAGGGGAAATAATATAGGTTTTCTATATCGATTATAAATTGAATTCTAAATATTTCCTTCTATTCCTTTTTCTTCTCCAACAAGCATTCGATTTTATCTCCTTTTTCTTTGCCTCCAAGTAATCTTCAGCTCCTTCCTTGTATTTTCCTTTTTCTGCTACAATTCTGATTTTAATTAATTTCCTACAAAACAAAATAAAAATAATTAATTAACTAATAAAATTATGAAAACAAACATAAAATAGGTATTAAAGATATATTAATTATGGACCCATCAAATACTCCCATACCTATCTTTTGCTCGTCCTCGAGAAAAATCAAAAGAAAAAAAATATATTATAAAAGTCCTATGATCCTTTTCGTAGGCGTGACGGGTAATTTTAGGTTTACCAACCCGTTAAACTCGTAGACGATCTCTACCAGAGGAGTGTTGTCTCCTAAGGGTTTACATAAGATATACCCATAAAATCCGTGAAATATTTTAGCAAGCATCATACTCTATCAATAATGTTCATCGGTGTCAACAAAAGAAGATTTTTTTGGAAAATACATACCTTAAAGACTCTTCTAATTATAGATAAGATGTAGGTATCTAAAATCCACTTATATCGACGCAAACATTTGTAAAAACTCCCAAGGTGTGTCGTGAAAATAGGTCCCTGAAGAATTAATTGAATAAGTACATTTCCTCTTTTTCAACCAATATTGAACTGACCCAATCTCTATCAAAACAAGTATCTAGCCAAATTTCACAGTTTTTTTTTCCAATTGACTGTGCAATGTCTGTTTTCTAAGGCTTTCTATGTTTCCCATGTAGCGAGCTTTGGGTCAATGACTCCCAAACCAGTTGGTCTTAGGGCACTAGGTTTCAAAATACCCCAACGGACATAATTACTCGAGTAACAAAGGCCACAAAATAAGACTAGTCAATTATTACTTTTATCTTAGCTCGTCAAGTAATTCTCCAGTAACCAAGGGCAGTGAAAAGTCACCAAGAAAAATTTATTTCTCATACAATCGCACTTAATACCAGCACATGTACATGGATCGTTCCTTTCATATAACATTGTATTTTCCACCCATTGATCTCAAAGGAGTACTTGTTGCTTTATTTATATATATATATATATATATATATATATATATATATATATATATATATATATATATATATTTCCACAAACATTTGATTCGACATTGTTTTAACATGTGGGCTCTCTCTCAGGTATCGAAAACTTCCCTAAGCAATCATTCCAACAAAGACCTTGTGCAATAAGTGCCATCTTGGACTTTTAAACAAAAATTTGTTCGACACAAGTTTCATGAAGAAAACCTTACTCAACTACGTTTGAATTATCTCAAGGCATTACATATATATAATTTTATAAGAAAAATGTTAACACCGACTAGCATCAAAGTTCAAGAGTGGAAAACTTAGCTAAAACATCTCTAATTTTGGATTTTCTAATTTTTTAATTTGTTTGGATTTTTAAATTTTTTATAATACTACTAATTCCCTCCCCCATACCTAAATCATGCATTATCCTCAATGTATGCAAATAAGAGAAATGACAAAGCAAAAGGACGAGAATACCTGATAAAAGCATGATGGAAGAAGCAAAAGGAACTACTATACAACACATACACATAGTTACTCCCCCATACCTACACTGTACTATGGGAGACAATCAAGAATAACCTACTAACCAACAACACATCGAGGAAAAACTTCTTTCATCGTAGAGTAAGTATACTGTTGAAACACATTCTCAAGAACAACATTATCCACTACAAATATACGATCTTGCAACAAGATAAAACTAACATAATCCATAAACCAATTAGACGTTTCTTTAAATTGTTTAAGAAAATTGATTACTTGATATTTGTGATCATGGACTAAGTCATTAGAAATAAAAGCATGATGAGTTTCATTGAAACCTACAAAGGACTGACCAAAAGTGGATATAAATGGTTTTGAATTAAGTGGGGGTGACTCACCTACAGAAGTCTTAAGAATGGACCTAAGCTCAAACGCAATATCCTTCAATTGAGTTTCATGTTTAGAACAAATGATATTCAATTCATCTAACATCTCATCAGAAGTGAAATTTTGGTACAACTCATGAAGTTCTCTATTACTCTCATACTCTAACACAACATCATGTTCAAGAAAAGACTCAATCAAACTATCCTCAAGATTCGACCAAGACACAACGTCAGCAATGAAATTAACTCCTACAGGTTGGTCATAAAGATCATTGGATTGACTTCCCACATTAAAAATATTAAGATCTAGAGTCATGTTTCCAAAAGTTAGTTTCATCGAACCATTCCTACAGTTAATCAAAGCATTGGAAGTAGCAAGAAAAGGTCTTCCTAAAATGATAGGAATTTGATTTTTGAAATTTTTAATAGGTTCGGTCTCGAAAACAACAAAATCAACGGGAAATATAAAATCACCAACCTTAATTAACACATCCTCCACTATGCCCTTAGGAGTTTTGATAGAACGATCAGCTAACTGAAGAGTGACATTAGTCTTTTTAAGCTCATCTAAACCCAAAGTTTGATAGACAGATAATGGAAGAAGATTCACACTATCTCCTAGATCAAGTAACGCTTTGTCAATGAAAGTATCACCAATGACACAAGAGATTGTAGGACAACCAGGATCCTTATACTTCACAGGGATTTGATGCGATATGATAGAACTAACAAGAGACGTTAGGAAAGCTTTCTTAGGAACATGAGTGGTTTTTTTGTGAGTACACAAATCTTTTAGACACTTCGCATAAGAGGGAATTTGTTGAATTGCATCTAAAAGAGGAATGTTGATCTTGACTTGTTTAAAGACTTCCAAAATCTTATCCAATTGAGGATATTGTTTGTTTGAAGTAAGCCTTTGAGGAAATGGGGCTTTTGGCTTGAAGACTTTTTCAGATATGGGTTTTGAAGGTGGTTCATCAGATTTGAAAGGTTCACTAGATTGCACTACTACTTCAGAATTCTTAGGAAGCAAGGATTGGTCAAGACTAGGATTTAAGAGTAAAGGATTTGGTTCAGAAATGAGTTTTTCTTCCTCTTGAGTATTGAGACCAGCATGATTGTTGAATTGATTACCGGACCTAAGGGAGATAACAGAATTCACATTTTCATGAGATTTTTGGTTTGGATGAAATTTAGGATTAACCTCAGGTTGACTAGGAAATTGGTTTCTCTCTCTCTCACTGATTGTGTTGCCTAACTGACTGATTTGGACCTCTAGTTTAGATATGGCTTGAGTATTGGAATTTAATAACTACCTATCTTGGGACATAGTTTGTATGAAAGCCTGTTGAGATTGAGTTATATTAGCTTGGGATTTCAATAACGCCTCAATACTCTTTTCCAAGAAATTCATTTTCTTATCAGTTTCATTAAAACCAAGAGGATTCGAAGGGACTGAAAAAGAATTTGGATATGGGTCAAAGTTTTGAGCAGGAAAAGAATTAGGATTTTGGGTTAGAAATTGACCAGAATTGGGATTTTGAAAAATAGGTTGAGAGGGTTTGTTATACTGATTGTATTGATCTTGGTTCCATGAGAAATTTGGGTGATTTTTCCAACCAGGGTTGTCTGTGGGTGAAAAGGGATCATTCATAACTCTCGCTTGAAACATGGCATTAGCTTGTTGAATTTCAGGGCAATTTTCTATCACATGATTAGATGAGTTACAGTTTCCATAGACAGACACTTATGAAGACACATTGTTGGTTTCTAAGGCTTCTAATCTTCTTGTGAATGTAGCTAATTTAGCTTCAGTTGCAATAGAATTACCAATTACATGTATGCCCTTAAATGAGCTAAGTTTTTCAGTTTCCTGACTTGGTTCCCTAGTTGACTCCCACAACATTGTTTTTTCAGCTAACTCCTCAAAAAATTGCCAAGCTTCTTCTTCATTTTTATCCATGAATTTACCTTGACACATTGACTCTAACAAAGAAGTGGTTGGACTATCTAAGACTTCATAAAGAATTTTACAAAGTCTCCATTGTTCTATACCATGTTGAGGACATTGGGATAATAGATTTTTAAATCTATCAAAATATTTCCAAAAAGACTCATTTTGGTTTTGTTGAAATTGGTTGATTTCATTCCTAAGTTTGTTAGCTTTATGGTTTGGAAAATATTTTTTTAGAAATATGCCTACAAATCCCTCCCAAGTTGAAATAGAATTAATGGGTAGACTATATAACCATTTTTTAGCATTTTCTTTAAGAGCAAAGTTGATAAGTCTCAATCTAATGGAGTCATCAGTCAATTGTTGAATTTTCTGTAGGGCACAAACTTCCTCAAACTCTCGGATGAAAAGATATGGATCCTCTCCCTCTACCCCAGTAAACCTAGGTAACATGCTAATGTGGTGATATTTGATTTCAAAATTATTACCATTTACTGTTGGTATGACTATGCATGAGGGTTGGGCGGAACGAGTGGGATAACAACGGTCTCTAAGTAGAATAGACATGACTTACAAGTAAGCAAGTAAGCACGTAGCAGACAAGAGATAGAACTAAAGACCTAAAAAAATACAAAAGAAAAATCATATGTCTATATTAACCTAGAGAAATTCTAGTCCTGCTCCTAACTTTAAGATAATACTAAGAGTCACAAATCTAAAAATATTCAAACCGATTGGCCAGGCAGATGGAAGCATTGCCAAGAGGCTAACCACCTTTCTAGACACCAATCCAAATTGGCCAGGTAAGCTCTCACTTTCCTAGACACCAAAAGTAAGAATACGTAAAGATTTGTCTCGTCTTAGGTTCTCTTCCTAAGTGAGCGCGAAATCCTAGGGGCCAACGTCTACTTGATTTTATTAAGGTAAAGGGAATGAAAGATGAACGTATTAGTGATTTGTGGGCCAAGGAAAGGGTGATGAAATCTCTTACCTTATCTTGTAATAGGGTGGCACCCTTAAGATTGATTAAATGAATGTTACACACAAATAATGAGAAAATAAACAATTATGGATGCACTACACTACGTGAATTAATAATCTAAATTGTATGTACCTCTTTCTTTCAGCAATCACCACAATTATAAGATAGAAAGAAATAAAATACAATAAAGAAAAACTAGATGATGTGCTCCTATGTGAGATATGAATGATGCAACAAATTGGTTTTTAACCAGACAAATAACTAATTAATTTCTTTTTTGATTTTTTTTTAATATTTATTTTTTTTTGGATTTTTTTAATATTTGTGAGAAAAAACAAAATTTAGAGAGGTGATACGGAATACCGAAAAGTGCTTTCCAAAAATTTCTAAGGAAACAACGATGCCTTCTAACGATCTTCTTGTCCAAACTCTTCTCCGCTTCACAAATCCCTAAAAAAAACAAAGAAAAACAAGAAACTAATCCGAAGAATTAAATATTAAGGAGTAAAAATTACCAATAGTCCCCGGCAGCGGCGCCAAAAACTTGATGTGTAAAAATACTGCAAGCGCACAGTGTTTAATTGTAGCAATCACAGATCGATCCTCAGAGACTATGAAACTTCCAAACCCTAACAAATAAATCAGGCAGACTAGACAAATATTGTTGAGATGAGATTTGTTTAACCTAATAAGCAAATAAAATCAAATAAATATGGAAAACCTAGGAATCCAAATCCATCAATTAATCACAATTAATATACAATTTTCCATAAAAATTAATTCTCTTTATTCAACAAATAAATATCAATTAACGAGACAAGCATATACTATGAAACTTATTATCTAACAATAACCCATCAAAACTTCATGGAGCAAGCGTAGGCTATGAAAAATAAATTCGGTAACAATAATATATCAAAATCACTTTGTTAATTAAACAATTAAGCACCAAAAAAATTATGAGAATCAAATAATATGAACAAACAAATACTAAAAATAATTAACTAACTTCACCTTCATCCTAGGGCAAGAGAATTAGCTAGACATGCTTGAAGAAGAAAACAAAGCAACTAATATAAGACATGTAAATAACGAATAACATAAAAAGTGTTTGAGAGATAAAAACTTGTTTGTATTGAAAGAGCAAGAAAATAAAAGTACTTTACTCTTACTCCTAATTATTGAAAACTAAACTTAAAGTTAAGGTACAAGGTCCAGATCTTGAAATACAAGAGAGGAGACCCATATTTATAGGGGAAATAATATAGGTTTTCTATATCGATTATAAATTGAATTCTAAATATTTCCTTCTATTCCTTTTTCTTCTCCAACAAGCATTCGATTTTATCTCCTTTTTCTTTGCCTCCAAGTAATCTCCAACTCCTTCCTTGTATTTTCCTTTTTCTGCTACAATTCTGATTTTAATTAATTTCCTACAAAATAAAATAAAAATAATTAATTAACTAATAAAATTATGAAAACAAACATAAAATAGGTATTAAAGATATATTAATTATGGACCCATCATTTATGGCCTAATGACCCATAGTATAGTGGTTTTGATTTATGGTTTTGGTTTCTAAATATGACTTGCATGTCGTTTATTCATTGTAATTTAATTATCTCGAATGTAACTCGAGTTCTTCTTATAATTTCATTAGAATAGTTTTATTTTTATTATTCAATGTAATTATCAATGAAGACTTCCAAGGAAGGAGGCGATCCAAAAGTGGATGATGGAGCAATGAAGAAAGAAGACATGTAATAGATAGTATTTTAAAACCACCTTAGACTGACCTTGATATTTCCATTAGCTTGGAAAGATCACATAGGATGGGGCCATAACCAAACACGTTTAATTTACGCACATTACATATATGTATATGATTGCATGTGTTAGTATGTATGCGTAGATATAATCGAGATGCATGCTTAATATTGATTAATCATGTATGTATTAGATACGACACCCATGCCATGTTTGCTTAAGAAATATAAAATCTGTAACGATTCAAGATTTTAAAATTGAACAAACGATCATGAGATTCTTGTGTTTATGAACACGGTATTAAATATGAATTTTCTTTTTCTGATATGGGGAGATTTTGTCAAAAGCAGATTATTAGTTTAATTCGTAGGGAAGTTGGGTTTTAAGTGAGATTGCTTGTGACTTCTCCGATGACCTGGAAATCAATCAATTGACGAATATTGAAATGAATTATTTGATCAAGGAAAAATTGAGAATCTCTTTATGATGGGATCATGATCGTTAAAATAAACAATAAAAATCCCTAAATACATATTAAGTTAATCGGATGCCTTCCAATGTTTAATACTCGTCAAGATCTAGATTGAGAAGGAGTGGGTTTGCCAAAGCAAGGTGCTTTTATCAATCATGGGAAGACGTGATAAGTAAGTGTACTTAGTTTGTTGAAACATTGGGTCTAACTTAACTAAATCATTACAATAGGATTGTGGGTTTAGAGGCATAGAGTTTGGTGAGATTTATTGGATAAATGTGTACAAATGGTTGTTCCACCAAACTTTCCAAGAGTTATATTTGATATAATCGACAAATGTTGTCTACCTAAATAGTCATGTTTTGAGTGTATTAGCCAACGCTATCTTAAAACATGGATGAAATATGGATCTTGGCTCACTAGAAAGATTTAAAGAAATATTTTCCGAATTAATAGTTAGGGCTATTAGTTTGATAAAAATAGTGGGAGGTATATGGTGATATACCATAATCACTTAAACATAATTAATATTAAATTTACAATCTAGTTTATTTTATACACTTTAATATTGTAGATATCAAATGATAAACACAAACAACTTCTCTATGCGATCAGTTCTTAAGAAGGACAAGTTGACGAGAATATATTTCCTTGAGTGACATAGGAACTTGAGGATAGTCCTCGGACACCACGATATTAGTCAAATCTCTTCCCCTACTCTTAAAGTTGAGAATGTAACATGTGCAAATCATAGTACTTATTGGAAGCAAATTGATATTGCGATTGATGTTTCATGTCTCATGCTCGCAAATATGTGTGCTGGGCTTAAGAAGCAACACGAGCATATAGATGCTTATGAGACGATTTAGCACAAGATATATTTGAAAATAAAAGGGCACTATACACTTACAAGTAGAGAGAGTGAGACCCGGTTACACCACATGTTCTAAATATTATAGGGTATAATGAGTACCTTTGATATTTTGGGTTTCCAGAATGGTCTAGAGACTTAGTTACATTTGATCTTGCAATCTCTGGACAAATATTATTTTTAGTTTGTTATGAACAATAAAATGAATAAGATTGGTAAAACACCCATTGAGTTGCTAAGCATGTTGAGAACTGCTGAAAGCAATATGATAAATGCATGAACTACTACTATATTGATGGTAAAAATAGGGAATGAAAAAGGGAAAGGAAAATGGAAAGACAAGGAGAAGATTTGATCTAGTTCCGTTGTCAAACCAAAGTCCAATCCCTAAAGTAGACTCTAAAGTCTAAATGAGGTATTGATAAAGAAGACGATTGTCGCTTGTAATAACCCGTATTTCTGACGCTTGGGGTTATTAAGATTTTTGGATAAAATTTTTCATTTTGTGAATAAATGATTTTATGGATTTATTTTCTTCATAAAGTACTTGAAATGTGAGACCGTATTATTAATATACGGGATATTTGAAAATATGCGTATCGATGTTACGGTAGCATACGCAATTAATATGGAACTTATAATTATTTTGGTCCAACAAAAATAAATTTGAAGTCCGGATGGAAGTCGTAACAAAATTTCAGAGATGGTGTAAGTGAAGAGTATTGATTCGGAGAATTGTTTCGTAAATTCTCGAAACAATTAAAGAGTATTAATTTGATGATTCTAAATTATATTAGAATGATAATATGAGATTTTAAAATTTTAAAACTTAGGTGGGACGAAAGAAAGGAGAACGAGAACGAGAGATTAAAATGTTATCGGGAAATTACACGACTATCGCACAAAGCTAGGGGACGCATAAAAGATAGAAAATCAGCCAACCCCCATTTATTTCATAAGTTCCGAAGTGAAGAGGAAGGGAAGAAAGGGGAAGAAGAGAGAAATCACTTGGCTTGCTCGTTCTTGCTCATTTCTCCACCAATTCTTGCGTATGATAGCTCAAATCGAAGGTACCAACTCCTACTACGCTTGTCTTTGATTTCATTTCATTCCATCCATGAAATCTTTAGTTATGATCAATGGAAAAGTCGAATGAACAGTAAATTCGAAATTAAAAAATTTGTTTCTTGGATTCTTGAGCTCCTAGGGCTTGATTGATGCTTGTTATAGCTTATATATGTTATGGGTAGTAGTAGTGAAGCATGAATGGCTTGAAAACCCAAGCCCTAGCTATTTGATGTTTATGTGATTTTAACATGCTATGTTGTGGTTTTGATCATATGTAAAGGTGCTTGTTTTGTTGGCCATAGTGGTGTAATGTAGAGATGATTTGATTAAGGCTTGTGGATGTTAAGAGGATGAAGAGAATTGATTGTTTGTGAATTAGTAAAACAGTTTTAAAAGCTAGTTGCAGTGGTGAAGAAGTTGGGTGAATTATTAGTAATGTTTGGAGTGTTATTAAATTGTGCTTGGGCTTGGGATGTCTTGAGTACATTCCCAAGTAGTAGTGTAAAATATATGGAAGTCGTTTGGGTCGAATTGGATAAGCTTAAAATGAGGCAAACGACGAACGTACAAACGGAACCATGCCAATTTTTTTAGAACCTTACTGCTGTAAACTGTCCAGAAAATCTGGGAATATTCGGTCACTGTTCTTGGCTTATGGCTGATATGATTAGATAGTAGATAGTCTCTAGATCGTTTGGGCGCTAATTTTGCGTCATTCGGATTTACGAGCAAAAAGATATGGCCGATTTAATAAAGGTAGCGCAGAAACCTAACCATTCTGTTTCTACGAACTTTGGAGCTATGATCACCCTAGTTAGGGGGCTCCATAAATCTTGAAACTTTTATTGAAAATACTTGGAACATCTGAGATTACCTGGGAAAAAGAATTGGATTAAAAGGAGTAAAATCTGATTTATTAAAATTGGATGAGTGCAAGGCATGTAATAGTAAATTTCCGAAACATGAATTCTGGAGCCACTGTTACTGCCCTGTTTTGAATGAATTGTTTGGAATACTTAAACCGTTTATGGACTGTGTATTTTCTGGGTCTATGTTATAATTGGAGTCTAGTTGGCGTAGCCTCAAACGGTGAGTCGATTGGATTAACGAGCTAGGAGATATAACGATTTTAGTAAAGGTTGTTCATAACCTATAAATTGTTTATACATTGAACTTTGGAGAATTGTTTCACCTAGCTAATGACCTTAGCTCGAGTTGAAATTTTTATGGCATGATGTTAGTAGTACAAGGAAGACCTGAGAAAAGGAATCATGTCAAATGGATTAATTTCCAATTTATTAAAAATGCTAGAAAACAGGGTGTGAGAATGAAATGAACATGAGAAAAATGTAAAGTAATCGTTTTGGGAAACGATTTCGAGCAAGTTAGAGAACTTGTCTCGAGTCGGCCTAGTAACGAAAGTTGTTAAGAAACATCATGACTATACGTAGGTGCAAAGAACTTGATTAAAAACTATTGAGAGAATAGTTTTACGAATGGCTAAAGTAGGCCCGAGAAGGTGAAATGTCGGGTAAAATAAGAGTTAATAAAATGACAAAGTACGAGTTGTAATGTTCACGTTTGGACTCGAGTTAGGTTGTTGAGTAGCATTGAGATCCGAGCTATCAACAACATGAGGTTTAACAATCACGAAGCAATTTGGGAATTAAAGTCGAGTGAGTTAGATGACTCATTTCGAAATGATTAAAACATGAAAGTTGTTACTTTTAATCTTGTCTAGTTGTATACCAAGAATGGTACAAATTGAAATGGTGGTTAATATTTTAACATATGATTTCTAAGAGGAAATAGTTGAAAATGATAAATGTTTGTTGTTGGAGAAAGTGTTGGATATTGAAATGAATTGTTGATTGGCTTGGTTTGAAAACAGGTGGATAGTCCGATTTACGAAAAGGTCATGCCCGATTTTCTGCAGAAAAGACAGTCGCTTAGGCTTAATAAGCGTCTAGGGTCGATAAATTTTGAAAACAAAGGTTCTAAGTGTAGCACGTGGAGAAGTTGGAATAGCATTCCTTGGACTCCAGGCAAGTTTCCAACTCTATTATTTTACTCTATATCAGAATATTATTTATTCATGGTGATGCCAAAATTCTTGAATTCTTTGACTTGATGATAAATTCTGTGATTATACATTTTTGTTGTGCTTGGAACTACTTAGTTCATTGTTGTCATTGGAAATGCACGTCGGCATTTCACGTTGAACTGTTCATTTATCACTTAATTCTTCTGCTACTCTGAACTTCTCGAAAAGTTAGAGTATGTATAGGTTGTTAAGATTGCTCATCGTGAGTCAGTTCGAATCTCTTTCAACCTAATTCTGAGACGACTCTGAACTTCTTGAAAAGTCAGAGTTCGTATAGCAGCTTTCTAAATTCTAGACTTTATAACGGTTTATTGGTTATAAAGCTCTGTGATGTTTGAAGTTCCATTCAGATGGAACTATATACTGTGTGTTCGTGCCTCTGAACTTCTTAAAAAGTAGATGACGTTTGTTTTCAGTTTTGTATAACTGAATCTGGTGTCGAGTACATCTTTTTGGTGCTCGATGGTCGACCGGGAGTAGTCTAGCGTGTCTCGACGGTTAGTCGAGGTACACTGTTTTAAATAATATTTAGTTTATTAAATATTATTTAAAGAGTATAGAAAGTATTTATAGGTGAATAAATACTTTCGGGACATTTTAAATTATTTAAATATTATTTAATATTGATTAAATATTATTTAAATATTTTGGGACATTTAAAGGTATTTAACCACTGATTAAATACTTCCAACCTGTTTTGGTTTATTTAAATATTATTTAATATTGAGTAAATATTATTTAAATATGTTAAATCATTTGAGATTATTTAAATATCAAATGATCTTGATTATACTAGAATTAAATATTTTAATTCTTTTAAATCCTTTTAATATTTTCCGAGGACTAGTATGGGCCTCCTAAATATTATTAAAATATTTATTGGTTCTTTAAAAATATTCTGGAGTTGTCTAAGCACCTTTGATTATTATTTTTCATTAGATAATAAATAGCGAGCGATGACTCGAATATTTTGGATTTATTCTGAGTCGATAACTCCAGGTTCAGGAGGTAACGTCCGGCTCCGATATCCCTCCCAGTTGTATTGGTGCCTTATGGCCCATGGTTTCACTCCAAAATGATAAATGTTTTGTGGAGTCTATTTTAGCTAGTATTAGCGGCTCCCCGGTCGCGTTCTTGAGTCTCTTTGATTCAAGGGTCTGTCTTGTTAAATGTGTTGACTATGGGTCAACTTAGGTGTTTCGAGAGTACTCCTACCTCGTTCGGGAGTCAAGCTATTGTCAGATATTGAAATCTACAATAGGTCGAGTTGTTTTGGGAGGTCGTATTAAATTCCCTTCCTTATCTGTTAATCGAAATCCTGTGGTGGATTGTCGAGTTGTTTTGGGAGGTCGTATTAAATTCCCTTCCTGATCTGTTAATCGAAATCCTGTGGTGAATTGTCGAGTTGTTTTGGGAGGTCGTATTAAATTCCCTTCCTTATCTGTTAATCGAAATCCTGTGGTGGATTGTCGAGTTGTTTTGGGAGGTCGTATTAAATTCCCTTCCTGATCTGTTAATCGAAATCCTGTGGTGGATTGTCGAGTTATTTTGGAAGGTCGTATTAAATTCCCTTCCTTATCTGTTAATCGAAATCCTGTGATGGATTGTCGTGTTGTTCTGGAAGGTCGTATTAAATTCCCTTCCTTATCTGTTAATCGAAATCCTGTGATGGATTGTCGAGTTGTTTTGGAAGGTCGTATTAAATTCCCTTCCTTATCTGTTAATCGAAATCCTGTGGTGGATTGTCGAGTTGTTCTGGGAGGTTGTATTAAATTCCCTTCCTTAACAGTTGATTGAAATCATAGAGTGGATTGTTGTTGTCTAGAAGGTTCAATTAAATCTCCTTCTAGAGGTTTGATGAATGTTTAAGTATTCATCAGGGACTGGAGAAAGGTTGCGAAGGGGGGTCGATGGCACCCGACCCAGTCGTAACCTAAAGGCCCATGAGTTGCCTAGGGTGACGTCCCGATATGGGGTTGTCCTTCTACTAGTAGAGAAAGTGAGTTTCTATTGTACGTGCGAATGATCATCGGGTACAATAGGGTGTCGAGAAATCTCCAGATTAAGCCCGATTCTTCCAATTGGAATTTGACGTTGCACTGTAACGAAAGCCTAGGTGCTGAGTTACCGATAGTGTCAACGGGAATGTAATCCACTCTGAGTTGGTTAGTTGTTTGAGTACTGTTTTATTCGCATATATCAGTTTCATTGGTCCTACACTAATGATAGTGTTAATGGGAACTGTTGAACTTTCATTGGTCCTACACTAACGATAGTGTTAATGAGAACGATTGAGCTTTTATTGATTCTTTTTGTAGTATCTTGAACTGCCTTCTTATTGATGCTCAAATAAATTGTACTCTGTGGTTGATGCCATTGGGCTAAATTGTCGATTCTGTTGTTCCCAAAATCTGTGGACTTAGATTGTGGTATTGCAGTAATTTGAACTGTGCTCTTATCATGAACATCTTCTTGTCTCGTGAACTTTGCTTCCGTTATTGTCGAGATATGTTTGGTTATACATCTTCACTCATATTGTAAGTTGTATACTGCTATTGTTGGATATCCGGTTGGGATAATTACGGCTATCACCTTTTTCTTGAAATATTCTGATAAATAACTTGCTGAGCATTCTTTGGCTCATTCTTGCTTTTTGTAAATCTTATATCTTGCAGAAAGAGATGGTTATGAATTGCCTACCGCGATTATTATGTTAAAGAACAGGAAGATTCGAGCTTGAGCTAGTCAGGTTCAGGACTTCGATAAATGGTGCAAGAAAGGCGGGATTCCAGATTAGAATCCTAGACTGGTTGAAAAATATGTAATGTGACAGTAGATCTTAGATTAATGTTTACTTCTAATGTAACATCATGTGGAAGTTATATTAGTAGTGTGAGATCCTGAGGTTACATTGGTTTGTAATAACCGTTATTATTTTAAGTTCGTTCCCTGAGACTATAACTCGAGTTGTGTGTTGGTTTGGGGTCACTGCTTTTATGTTTGGTTATTATAATGGTTAAAGCAGGTGAATGATGTTATTGTGGTGAAAATTGGACCGTGATGACCCGGATCCCTGACCCCGGATCTGGGGGCGTCACAGAGATGGTATCAGAGCTCTAGGTTATAGTACTCAGGAACGAGAGAGTTAAGAGTTATGTTGGGATAAGATTGATAGAGAGCGAGCGAGCTCCTATCGAATTCATATTTGGGCTATCGGATGTAGCAGTGATTTATATTATGAGGCTGATATATTCATATAAGGATAGTTAGGAAAGATAATAAGAGCTTTCCTTAAAAAGATGTCGAACACTAGCCGAGGAGACTCATCTGAGTAAGAGGATTTATGATTGAGAATGAGAGTTTGAGAATTATGGAGCACTTGTAAAGGAGCTCAGATATGCTATAGATGTAGTGACTCATAGTTATTTCCCCTTTTGGTATACATTATGTTATAAGTGATTGATGAGATGTTGATGTTTGGGAACTGTGAATGTTTTGGGATTATAATTGAGGTGTTTTTACACCGGGCATAGTCCGACACATGAATAGGTCATGCCCAATTGTCTGTAGAAAATACGTTCCCATTAGTTTAATGAAATTTAGAAATAAGAGGACGTCTAAATGGAATGTTTCAAGGTAAAATGGAGTAGTATGGCTTAAAGAATATAGCCATCTATATATGAGTAATATTGAGGATTCTGTTGAGGACTCTCTGAGAGTAAAAAGTAAAGCTCTAGTTTAAATGGTGTATGGTATGCATACAATGTAGAGTCGTAATAACGAGATGAGATACGCACTTGATATAATTTATGAATATATTAATGACGTTGGATTAAGGTAAGCCTTGGGATAGAGATGACCGCCACATTGCAAATATGGTGGTTGGATTAACCGGTATAAATGAGTTATAGCATAAATGCTGGTATGAAGTTACTTGTTTTAATAGTGGAATTCCGGACTAGAGAGCGGTCCGAGTAGTCGTTGATGAACCTAAGGTTCTGAAAAGTAATTGGTCAAGGCCTAATAAGGTCGTTGATTCAGCAAGAATTCTTATGAACTTGGTTGAACAAAGAATTCTTTAGCCATAGCTATATCTTGCATTATGCAACTGTTTCCTAGGTATAGGGAAATTCAGATGTAATTAAAGTTCTAGACCTGAAACAAGAGTGTGTCAGATCATGAATCAAAGTCTTTGGGAATTGTTAAGATTGTCCCAAAAGAAGTGAATTGAGAATAAAGTCACAGTGTTGGGGAGAATCAACTATGATAGAATATGAAAAATAAAGTGGCTACATATATGGAAATACCATGAACTTTTAACAAGGAACCAGAGTTCTACTTCTGGAAGAACAGTGGATTAAGAAATATGAGCGGGTTGGTGTACTGCTAATTATGGTTCACCCAAGCCAATCGAGGCCTCACTTACTAAACAGTGAGCCTGAAATGGGAGAATATGTGAAATGGACAGCAAGAAGCTATAATTATAAAGTCTAGATGTTATGTTAATTATTGCCCTAAAAGAAGGGATGATATGTTTTAAATATGGAGAGATAATTTGAGAAGGTTCGAATTAAGATTCGAATAAAAAGTGTATTACGCTTTGGATGCTAAATTGTGGGGCACCAATAATGGATATGAAAAAGGAACTATTCAATAAAGAGAGTAGTTAAAGAATTGGGAAAAATAAACCTTAGTGATATTTTGGGGTTACCACCAATGGAGATCACGTCATTCATCATTGACCTAGTGTTATGAGCAACTTTACCATTGGAGGCATCTTAGAAGATGGCACCTGGCAGCCTAAGAGGGTTAGTCCCTCAGTTATAAAGACTATTTATTGAAAGTGTTACTAAGAGGTGCACGTGGGTTGCTTGTAAAGGAAACGGACAGCGACATGAGACTTCGTATACATTGGTGAGAATGGATTAAGTGAATTGGTTAATTTAGCATTCAATATTGGGTATCCATGATAGGGATAGACACAATATTCGACCACTCGAAGAAATTAGTCTACTTTTAAAGATATATTAAGGATATGTTATCACCAAACAAATATTGCCTTGATAGTATGCCAAGGATGGCATTGAGAACGCGATAAGGACAGTATGAGTCTTTGATGAGGTAGCTTGTATTAATGAATACACCGGTACCTTTTAAGGATTTGATTGGAATGTTAAGAAATAATTTGACAAGTTGTCGAAGTCTTCATAGTGGATATTTCGATCTGCTCGAAGATTACAGATGAAGAACCCGAAGGGAGAAATGTATATAGCCTTGGATATATTAAGAGAAAAGAGGTTGGATGACAAATTCCATAAGAATGAGTTTTGGGTGAAATGAGTTTAAATTGCGAAACATACAGTAAGTGGCGAAGAAAGTTTGAGGAAAGTAAAGGACAAATATGAGTAATTGTCCTGATATGGTAAGTACTAGATGATGAAAGGTGAATCTTGTAATTAATAATTACATGTCTTTTGAGGGATTGCTTGTGCACGAAAGCACATAGCAGAATAATTTTATATACGTTGGAGTAACGGAAAAAAAAACATGAATTAAGGTATCCTAATCATGAATTGGAGGAAACAGCCATAACGGTTGCACTTAACCGGTGGAAACATCAGTTGAATGGGTAGAAGCGGAGAAAGTACAAAGACCATAAAAGTCTGAAGGATTTATTCATTCGGGAAGAAAAAAAATAGAAATGGGAGATAAGAAATTTGGGGATTTTGGCAACAGGTTCCTAAATGAGTAGGGACTGTTATATATTGAGTTCGTAATGCATTGAGGAATGAGAATTTCAAAATATATTTTCTCTCCCTTTCAAAATCATTTTCTTCTAAATGTTAACTATTTTTCATCCGATTGAGATGAATAATGCATATGGTGTGACTTCTTGTCTGTGTGGCAAAAGTCTGGTGGGCAACCACTCGATTATGTATTATAAACCAGAAAGTACTAAAGACTGGCCATCTTGAGTATAAATATGGTTGTTCTCAGTCATATCTAAATTATTTTCTTTCTTATTTATCAAATACATTCGAAAATAAGCATATTGATCTACTTTGTGTTAAGGGCAAAATTGATGAATGATAGATAACTGGGGACATGGACCAGTTGACAGACATATGAGACAATTTGTAGTATTGGAAAGCGATAAATGATAACTCCATATAGACAACGCGAGTATGGTGATCAAGTCTGAAAATGGCAGAGAGTATGAAGTGAGAAACTTCGTATTGCTGAAAACATTATCGTGGAAAGAAGTAACGAGATTTAGTAAGAAAGAGAACTTAAGCTCGAGGAGTATTGAACCTTTCAAGGTCTTGGAGTATATTAAGAAGGTTGAAGTCTCGACTTAGAAATTAGAAAGCGAGGTGTAAAAATAGTAACCTCGGTTGTTCTCGTATGAATTCCGAGGACGGAATCCTTTTAAGGAGGGGAGACTGTAATAACCCGTATTTCTGACGCTTGGGGTTATTAAGATTTTTGGATAAAATTTTTCATTTTGTGAATAAATGATTTTATGGATTTATTTTCTTCATAAAGTACTTGAAATGTGAGACTGTATTATTAATATACGGGATATTTGAAAATATGCATATCGATGTTACGGTAGCATACGCAATTAATATGGAACTTATAATTATTTTGGTCCAACAAAAATAAATTTGAAGTCCGGATGGAAGTCGTAACAAAATTTCAGAGATGGTGTAAGTGAAGAGTATTGATTCGGAGAATTGTTTCGTAAATTCTCGAAACAATTAAAGAGTATTAATTTGATGATTCTAAATTATATTAGAATGATAATATGAGATTTTAAAATTTTAAAACTTAGGTGGGACGAAAGAAAGGAGAACGAGAACGAGAGATTAAAATGTTATCGGGAAATTACACGACTATCGCACAAAGCTAGGGGGACGCATAAAAGATAGAAAATCAGCCAACACCCATTTATTTCATAAGTGCCGAAGTGAAGAGGAAGGGAAGAAAGGGGAAGAAGAGAGAAATCACTTGGCTTGCTCGTTCTTGCTCATTTCTCCACCAATTCTTGCGTATGATAGCTCAAATCGAAGGTACCAACTCCTACTACGCTTGTCTTTGATTTCATTTCATTCCATCCATGAAATCTTTAGTTATGATCAATGAAAAAGTCGAATGAACAGTAAATTCGAAATTAAAAATTTTGTTTCTTGGATTCTTGAGCTCCTAGGGCTTGATTGATGCTTGTTATAGCTTATATATGTTATGGGTAGTAGTAGTGAAGCATGAATGGCTTGAAAACCCAAGCCCTAGCTATTTGATGTTTATGTGATTTTAACATGCTATGTTGTGGTTTTGATCATATGTAAAGGTGCTTGTTTTGTTGGCCATAGTGGTGTAATGTAGAGATGATTTGATTAAGGCTTGTGGATGTTAAGAGGATGAAGAGAATTGATTGTTTGTGAATTAGTAAAACAGTTTTAAAAGCTAGTTGCAGTGGTGAAGAAGTTGGGTGAATTATTAGTAATGTTTGGAGTGTTATTAAATTGTGCTTGGGCTTGGGATGTCTTGAGTACATTCCCAAGTAGTAGTGTAAAATATATGGAAGTCGTTTGGGTCGAATTGGATAAGCTTAAAATGAGGCAAACGACGAACGTATAAATGGAACCATGCCAATTTTTTTAGAACCTTACTGCTGTAAACTGTCCAGAAAATCTGGGAACATTCGGTCACTGTTCTTGGCTTATGGCTGATATGGTTAGATAGTAGATAGTCTCTAGATCGTTTGGGCGCTAATTTTGCGTCATTCGGATTTACGAGCAAAAAGATATGGCCGATTTAATAAAGGTAGCGCAGAAACCTAACCATTCTGTTTCTACGAACTTTGGAGCTATGATCACCCTAGTTAGGGGGCTCCATAAATCTTGAAACTTTTATTGAAAATACTTGGAACATCTGAGATTACCTGGGAAAAAGAATTGGATTAAAAGGAGTAAAATCTGATTTATTAAAATTGGATGAGTGCAAGGCATGTAATAGTAAATTTCAGAAACATGAATTCTGGAGCCACTGTTACTGCCCTGTTTTGAATGAATTGTTTGGAATACTTAACACCGTTTATGGACTGTGTATTTTCTGGGTCTGTTATAATTGGAGTCTAGTTGGCGTAGCCTCAAACGGTGAGTCGATTGGATTAACGAGCTAGGAGATATAACGATTTTAGTAAAGGTTGTTCATAACCTATAAATTGTTTATACATTGAACTTTGGAGAATTGTTTCACCTAGCTAATGACCTTAGCTCGAGTTGAAATTTTTATGGCATGATGTTAGTAGTACAAGGAAGACCTGAGAAAAGGAATCATGTCAAATGGATTAATTTCCAATTTATTAAAAATGCTAGAAAACAGGGTGTGAGAATGAAATGAACATGAGAAAAATGTAAAGTAATCGTTTTGGGAAACGATTTCGAGCAAGTTAGAGAACTTGTCTCGAGTCGGCCTAGTAACGAAAGTTGTTAAGAAACATCATGACTATACGTAGGTGCAAAGAACTTGATTAAAAACTATTGAGAGAATAGTTTTACGAATGGCTAAAGTAGGCCCGAGAAGGTGAAATGTCGGGCAAAATAAGAGTTAATAAAATGACAAAGTACGAGTTGTAATGTTCACGTTTGGACTCGAGTTAGGTTGTTGAGTAGCATTGAGATCCGAGCTATCAACAACATGAGGTTTAACAATCACGAAGCAGTTTGGGAATTAAAGTCGAGTGAGTTAGATGACTCATTTCGAAATGATTAAAACATGAAAGTTGTTACTTTTAATCTTGTCTAGTTGTATACCAAGAATGGTACAAATTGAAATGGTGGTTAATATTTTAACATATGATTTCTAAGAGGAAATAGTTGAAAATGATAAATGTTTGTTGTTGGAGAAAGTGTTGGATATTGAAATGAATTGTTGATTGGCTTGGTTTGAAAACAGGTGGATAGTCCGATTTACGAAAAGGTCATGCCCGATTTTCTGCAGAAAAGACAGTCGCTTAGGCTTAATAAGCGTCTAGGGTCGATAAATTTTGAAAACAAAGGTTCTAAGTGTAGCACGTGGAGAAGTTGGAATAGCATTCCTTGGACTCCAGGCAAGTTTCCAACTCTATTATTTTACTCTATATCAGAATATTATTTATTCATGGTGATGCCAAAATTCTTGAATTCTTTGACTTGATGATAAATTCTGTGATTATACATTTTTGTTGTGCTTGGAACTACTTAGTTCATTGTTGTCATTGGAAATGCACGTCGGCATTTCACGTTGAACTGTTTTATTCATTTATCACTTAATTCTTCTGCTACTCTGAACTTCTCGAAAAGTTAGAGTATGTATAGGTTGTTAAGATTGCTCATCGTGAGTCAGTTCGAATCTCTTTCAACCTAATTCTGAGACGACTCTGAACTTCTTGAAAAGTTAGAGTTCGTATAGCAGCTTTCTAAATTCTAGACTTTATAACGGTTTATTGGTTATAAAGCTCTGTGATGTTTGAAGTTCCATTCAGATGGAACTATATACTGTGTGTTCGTGCCTCTGAACTTCTTAAAAAGTAGATGACGTTTGTTTTCAGTTTTGTATAACTGAATCTGGTGTCGAGTACATCTTTTTGGTGCTCGATGGTCGACCGGGAGTAGTCTAGCGTGTCTCGACGGTTAGTCGAGGTACACTGTTTTAAATAATATTTAGTTTATTAAATATTATTTAAAGAGTATAGAAAGTATTTATAGGTGAATAAATACTTTCGGGACATTTTAAATTATTTAAATATTATTTAATATTGATTAAATATTATTTAAATATTTTGGGACATTTAAAGGTATTTAACCACTGATTAAATACTTCCAACCTGTTTTGGTTTATTTAAATATTATTTAATATTGAGTAAATATTATTTAAATATGTTAAATCATTTGAGATTATTTAAATATCAAATGATCTTGATTATACTAGAATTAAATATTTTAATTCTTTTAAATCCTTTTAATATTTTCCGAGGACTAGTATGGGCCTCCTAAATATTATTAAAATATTTATTGGTTCTTTAAAAATATTCTGGAGTTGTCTAAGCACCTTTGATTATTATTTTTCATTAGATAATAAATAGCGAGCGATGACTCAGATATTTTGGATTTATTCTGAGTCGATAACTCCAGGTTCAGGAGGTAACGTCCGGCTCTGATATCCCTCCCAGTTGTATTGGTGCCTTATGGCCCATGGTTTCACTCCAAAATGATAAATGTTTTGTGGAGTCTATTTTAGCTAGTATTAGCGGCTCCCCGGTCGCGTTCTTGAGTCTCTTTGATTCAAGGGTCTGTCTTGTTAAATGTGTTGACTGTGGGTCAACTCAGGTGTTTCGAGAGTACTCCTACCTCGTTCGGGAGTCAAGCTATTGTCAGATATTGAAATCTACAATAGGTCGAGTTGTTTTGGGAGGTCGTATTAAATTCCCTTCCTTATCTGTTAATCGAAATCCTGTGGTGGATTGTCGAGTTGTTTTGGGAGGTCGTATTAAATTCCCTTCCTGATCTGTTAATCGAAATCCTGTGGTGAATTGTCGAGTTGTTTTGGGAGGTCGTATTAAATTCCCTTCCTTATCTGTTAATCGAAATCCTGTGGTGGATTGTCGAGTTGTTTTGGGAGGTCGTATTAAATTCCCTTCCTGATCTGTTAATCGAAATCCTGTGGTGGATTGTCGAGTTGTTTTGGAAGGTCGTATTAAATTCCCTTCCTTATCTGTTAATCGAAATCCTGTGATGGATTGTCGTGTTGTTCTGGAAGGTCGTATTAAATTCCCTTCCTTATCTGTTAATCGAAATCCTGTGATGGATTGTCGAGTTGTTTTGGAAGGTCGTATTAAATTCCCTTCCTTATCTGTTAATCGAAATCCTGTGGTGGATTGTCGAGTTGTTCTGGGAGGTTGTATTAAATTCCCTTCCTTAACAGTTGATTGAAATCATAGAGTGGATTGTTGTTGTCTAGAAGGTTCAATTAAATCTCCTTCTAGAGGTTTGATGAATGTTTAAGTATTCATCAGGGACTGGAGAAAGGTTGCGAAGGGGGGTCGATGGCACCCGACCCAGCCGTAACCTAAAGGCCTATGAGTTGCCTAGGGTGACGTCCCGATATGGGGTTGTCCTTCTACTAGTAGAGAAAGTGAGTTTCTATTGTACGTGCGAATGATCATCGGGTACAATAGGGTGTCGAGAAATCTCCAGATTAAGCCCGATTCTTCCAATTGGAATTTGACGTTGCACTGTAACGGAAGCCTAGGTGCTGAGTTACCGATAGTGTCAACGGGAATGTAATCCACTCTGAGTTGGTTAGTTGTTTGAGTACTGTTTTATTCGCATATATCAGTTTCATTGGTCCTACACTAATGATAGTGTTAATGGGAACTGTTGAACTTTCATTGGTCCTACACTAACGATAGTGTTAATGAGAACGATTGAGCTTTTATTGATTCTTTTTGTAGTATCTTGAACTGCCTTCTTATTGATGCTCAAATAAATTGTACTCTGTGGTTGATGCCATTGGGCTAAATTGTCGATTCTGTTGTTCCCAAAATCTGTGGACTTAGATTGTGGTATTGCAGTAATTTGAACTGTGCTCTTATCATGAACATCTTCTTGTCTCGTGAACTTTGCTTCCGTTATTGTCGAGATATGTTTGGTTATACATCTTCACTCATATTGTAAGTTGTATACTGCTATTGTTGGATATCCGGTTGGGATAATTACGGCTATCACCTTTTTCTTGAAATATTCTGATAAATAACTTGCTGAGCATTCTTTGGCTCATTCTTGCTTTTTGTAAATCTTATATCTTGCAGAAAGAGATGGTTATGAATTGCCTACCGCGATTATTATGTTAAAGAACAGGAAGATTCGAGCTTGAGCTAGTCAGGTTCAGGACTTCGATAAATGGTGCAAGAAAGGCGGGATTCCAGATTAGAATCCTAGACTGGTTGAAAAATATGTAATGTGACAGTAGATCTTAGATTAATGTTTACTTCTAATGTAACATCATGTGGAAGTTATATTAGTAGTGTGAGATCCTGAGGTTATATTGGTTTGTAATAACCGTTATTATTTTAAGTTCGTTCCCTGAGACTATAACTCGAGTTGTGTGTTGGTTTGGGGTCACTGCTTTTATGTTTGGTTATTATAATGGTTAAAGCAGGTGAATGATGTTATTGTGGTGAAAATTGGACCGTGATGACCCGGATCCCTGACCCCGGATCTGGGGGCGTCACATCGCTTCTATGAAAAATTGGAAGACTGGAAATTAAACTGTCATGCTTATTTGGAAGATCTGAAAAAGATGATCAATAAGGGTCAAACTTTAGGTATCGGGTTGGAATTGGAGTAAAAGTAGTTGCTCTAGTTAAAGAAACTCGTTACTTAACTTTTAACCTATAAGGAAAATTTAGAACTTGATAATTGTTATAACGTGCCTGCAATTGCCAGAGACATTATTTCAGTTTCTTGTTTGGACAAGAAAGGCTTTTTCATTTTAATTAAATAACAATAGTTGTTTATTCTATTTTGATGATGAGGCTTATAATGTTGCACAACTAATTAACAATTTATATGTTCTAAAGTGACTCAAATCAAATATTACCTTTGGCACTGTTGTTGAGGCCATATTAATGAGAATCGCATTTCCAGAATACATAAGGATGCATTCATGGATAAGTTTGATTATGAATTATACAAAAGGATGCGAATCTTGGTTTATTTAGCAAAATGACTAAAGCTCCTTTTACCGGACATGGTGAAGGGGTCATGGAACGGGTATGACTTATACATAGTGATGTATGTGGTCATATGTGTACGATGACAAAAGGTAGATTTTATTAACTTCATAAAATTTACTAATTATTTTAGTGGATTCGAATATATGTATCTTTTGAAGAACTAATTCAAATCATTTGAAAAGTTCAAAGACTATAAAGATGAAGTAGAAAATATCAAAGAAAAGTTTTTTTGATAGGAGGGATCACACCTTGTTGGACATGGTGCGATCAATGTAGAGTCAAGGAATCTTTCAATTAGTTTCTGGGGTTGCACCCTGGAAACGGCTCCATATACACTTAACCGTGTTCCTACTAAAACGGTTCAAAAGACTCCTTATGAGATATGGACTGAGAAACGTCACAGCATGTCATTTATGAAAATTGAGGGATGTAAAACGTTTGTGGAACGCCTAATCTCTGACAAGCTAGTACCAAAATCATACAAATATAATTTTGTGGGATAACCAACTGAAACAAGGGGTTATTCTTTCTATAATGCTTCCGAGAACAAAGTATTTGTTGCTTGAACTGCTATGTTCCTTGAGAGAGTTGCTCTCTAAGAAAGACAGTGGGAGGATAATAGATCTCGATGAAGTTTAAGACCCACATGATGACATTGAACCAATGGAGGAACCTAAGCAGAATTAACAAGGAAACAATATTGCTCAAGAAACACAGGTTGTTCGTAGGTCTGGTAGGATTCACCATGAGCCCGAGAGATATTATGGATTTCTCTTGACTCAAGATGGTGATGTAATGCTTGTGGATGAAGATGAGCCTCTCACCTACCAAGAAGCTATGAACACTCCAGATTCTAAGAGATGGAATATTTATTTTCATGAAACAGTCAAAAAGAGTTTGACTTTATTCAGAATGAAGATGAAAGTTGTGTTTACAAGAAGTTTAGTGGGAGCCATGTGACATTCCTAGTATTATATGTTGATGATATATTACTAATAGGGAATGACATTCCTTCTCTATAGACTGTGGAGACTTGGTTGAGAAATAATTTCTCAATGAAAGACTTAGGTGATGCGACCTATATATTAGGGATCATGATCTATAGAGATAGATCTAGGAGATTGATCGGTCTAAGTCAGAGTACATACATTGACAAATTTTTACATCGATTTCGAATGCAAAGAGGCTAAAATGGATATGTCCCAAAGTCTCATGGGATAGTGATCTCAAAATAAAATTTGTCCTAAATCATTGGATGATAAGGACCATATGAGTAAAGTTCCATATGCGTCAGCAATTGGTTTTATAATGTATTCAATGATATGTACTCGTCCCGATGTCTCGTATGCTTTAAGCATGACGAGTAGATACCGGTCTAATCCAAGTGAAGGTCACTGGACGGCAGTCAAGAATATTCTTAAGTACTTGAAGAGGACTAAAGATTCATTCTTGTTATATGGAGGAGATGTGAAGCTAGTTGTAAGAGGTTTCAGTGATGCTGGTTTCTAGATAGACAATGATGATTTAACGTTTCTGTCTGGCTTTGTGTTTTATCTATTTTTATTGAGATGTTGTATGCTGGAATGGTTCACAGCAGAGACAGTTATTGATTCTACAATAGAGCCTGAGTATATTGATGCTTGCGAAGCAACCAGGGAGGTTGTTTGGGCATGTACTTAGGAGATATCACATAATTAATGATCAAGGAGATATACATATATGTAAAGTGCATACTAATAATAATATTGCAGACCCACTGACTAAGGTTTTGTCGCAGCAGAAGCACGAAAGTCACATTAGTTCCATGAGTATTGGATACTTGGGTAATTGGCTATAGTGCAAGTAGGAGATTGTTAGTAATTGTGCTCTAGAGACAATACTTTTTATATTTTAAGGAAAAAATTTATTATTAAGGATTATTTATTATTGATTATTATTTATTTATTATGTTTTATTTACTGCGTAATAAATTGAAAGCATAGTAAATGTCCTTGGAATTTTGATACGTATTATATATCTTTAAATATGTAACTTAAAAATGAGATTATATGAATAGTATCTTATTCCTAAAATTCCCTAGTCGAGTATTATTATTTAAGGACAATAATAATGCACAAAGACTAGTATGTTTCTTGACAGATGACCACATCTCATTGGTCATAGGTATGGAGATACTAAAGTCAAGAACATAAGTGCATGTCTCAATGCATGGCACTGGAATGACCCGCCGTGAGATTCTACATGTTAAATAAGTGTCATAAGAAATCTCACCGTGATAATGATGTAATGATTCTTAGACCTGAAATCATTATATTTTTATACAAGAATTAATATACTTTGATTACATTAAAAGTTACCTTTGACCGGGTGATGATAAAAGTGGATATTGGGTATATTATGAATCGTATGAGAAATATGAATGATCTAGATGAGATTTAATCCTCCTAATTTTAGGAGTGATATTATTGGCCTCTTGTTTGAGTGAGACTAAGAAATGCACGGCCGTGCTCAAATGTTGATTTGATTTTAATAGTCTACTCATCGATCAAGAAAATAAAAATTAAATTATGAAGAGAATGACACGAGACATGCCTTGAGTTTAATCTATAATATCAAGATTAAAGGGATTATATTACATGGAAAATTATTCACGAAAGGCTTAATCGAATCACCGATTTATTATTATTACTTGGGTAGCAATGATATATTACTAGATGCCGCTCATTGTTTATAATTTTAATTAAATATTAAAATTGTTGTCAACGTAATAATAACTTACAGGATCACAAACAAAGAACGTTTGAAGGAGAAATAATTTAAATTGTGAATTTAAATTAAATAAGTAATTTATTTATTTATGATATTAAATAAGTATGACTTAATTAATTATATAAATAGAATAAATGAATTATTTAAACTAATTCTAAAATTAATAATTAATTAATTAAGTGAGACTTAATTAAATAATTTAGAATTTTGGATTAGTATTAATTATAATTGGATTATAATTAGAAAACTTATTCATCTCTCTATATAATCTCTTTATGGGCTGATTTAATTTAAGAAACATATTTTTTACTAAAACCCTAGTCGCTTTGAAAAAAGAGGAAGATAGAGAGAGAAGCAGTTTTCGGGTGCTAGTACACATCAATCCTTCATGAAAAGTGTTCGTGTGGATACCGTAGAGCGTAGATCGCGAGAGCGGGATATTTGGTGATTAAACTGTTAGTATTGGTGTCCTAGAGACAATACTTTTAATGTTTTATTGAAAACAATTAAGGATTATGTTTTATGTGATTATTTAATTATTATTTATTATGTCTTTATTTACTGCGTTATAAATTGAAAGGATAATAAATGTCCTTGGAATATTAATACGTAATATATATCTTTAAGTATGTGACTTAAAAATGAGATTATATGAATAGTATTTTATTCCTAAAATTCCCTAGTCAAGTATTATTATTTAAGGACAATAATAATGCAATAAGACTAGTATGTTTGTTGACGGATGACCACATCTCATTGGTCATAGGTATGGTGATACTAAAGTCAAGAACATAAGTGTATGTATCAATACATGACACTGGAAAGACCCGCCGTGAGATTCTACACGTTAATAAGTGTCATAAGAAATCTCACTGTGATAATGATGTAATGATCCTCTGACTTGAAATCATTAAATTTCTATACGAGAATTAATATACTTTGATTACACTCAAAGTTACCTTTAACCAGGTAATGATAAAGGTGTACATTGGGTATGCTATGAATCGTATGAGGAATATGAATGATAGATATAGGATTTAACCCTCCAATTCGAGGAGTGATATTATTGGCCTCTTGATTGAGTGAGACTATGAAATGCATGGCCATGCTCAAATATTGATTTGTTTAAATAGTCAACTCATTGATCAAGGAAACAGAGATTAAGCGTTGAAGAGGATGACACTATACATGCCTCGAGTTTGATCTATAATATAAGGTTAAAGGGATTATATTACATGGAACATTATTCACGAAAGATTTAATTGAATCACCAATTATTATTGTTACTTGGGTAGCAATGATGTATTACTAGATGCCGCTCATTGTTTATAATTTTATTATTAGATAATAAAATTATTGCCAACGTAATAATAACCTAAAGGGTCACACACAAAGAACGTCAAAATGGAGGTTTATTTAAATTACGAATTTAAATATATTATTGTTTATTCGAATTTAATTATTGAATTAATTAAGTGGGACTTGATTAATTATATTAGAATTCAGATTTAATAAGTATTATTATTATTCGAATTTAATTATTGAATTAATTAAGTGAGACTTGATTAATTATATTAGAATTCAGATTTAATAATAATAATAACCCAAAGTCATAATGGGTTTTGGAAACCACATGGATTAGGGTTATGCCCAAAATCTCTCTCTCCCCTATATATACATAATGATGTATAGTATTAGGGTTTAGTCATCAAATTTCGATTTTAGAGAAAAACCCTAGCTGCTCAACATCAAGAGAGGTTAGAGAAAGAGAGAGAGAGAGAGGCAAACAATTCGGCTAGTACCGACTCCGGTGATCGTAGGACGATCGGGCGTTCGTGTGGACTTCTTTAGAGAGCAAATCTTTGCAACAAAGGACTGCTGTGATTCATCTTTCTGGACCTCCATTAAACAACGAAAGCTTTGTTAAGGTACATACTTCTTCACCATAATCATCCAACGTTATACATGGATCCTGCGATTGGGTTTCGATTTTTTTATTGTTTTTACATTAATTCCGCTTCGTTTTCATGCCCGAAACCCTTCAATGGCATCAGAGCTACGTGTATAATGGGATGATTTGGTTATGTGTTTAACAGTTTTTCGATGTATGTAAACATATATATGATATGCCATGACTATATATTGATATATATGTTTTATATGATTTTGAATATATGATATTCATGTGTTGTATAATCATGGGATGATTGTGTGTATTGCTGTATGTATATGATACATGTTTGTTCTTTTTATGGAAATCGTATTCGATACGAATTCTGAAACGGATTCGGTAGATTTTCTGAAATCTGTGTCCAGTGTTCGATTTTCGCAAACGATATGTGTTTTCTGACTGGAATCGTGTCACTGAGCAATACTGAAAAAGTCAGCTTCGCGTCTGTAAGCCGTTTGACAACGTTACAGGCTCCGAAACGGCGATTTATTATTTTCTGAAATTTTTTGATTTTCTGAAATTTTGAAATTTATTATATATGATTATATGATATGTTTATATAATCTGAGATATATTACATGTGTTATGTGATAACATGGTGGATGGTTATGGCCTAAAGACCCATAGGATAGTGGTTTTGTTTTATGGTTTTGGTTTCTAAATACGACTTGCATATCGTTTATTCATTATAATTGTTAATCTCGAATGTAACTCGATTTCTTCTTGTAATTTCATTAGAATAGATTTATTTATTATTCAATGTAATTGTTCAATGGAGACTTGGAAGCAAGGAAGCTAGGAGGCAATCCAGATGATGGAGCAATGAAGAAGATAAAGACATGTAATAGTGTAGTATTTGAAACCACCATAGATTGACCTTGATAATTCCATTAGCTTGGAAATATCACATAGGATTGGGCCATAACCAAACACGTTTAATTTATGCACAATACATATATGTATATGAATGCATGTGTAGATATGTATGTGTTGGAATGATGTATGTATTAGATACGACACCCATACCATGTCTGCTTAAGAAAGATAAAATCTGTAACGATTCAAGATTTTAAAATTAACAAACGATCATGAGATTCTTGTGTTTATGAAATATGGATTTTTAAAACACGGAATTAAATATTGATTTTTGATATCTATAACTGGGATTTTCTGACAAAAACGGATATGCGTATTCGTAAGGCAGATGGGTTTTAAGTGTGACCACTGGTATCCTCCATCTACCTGGGAAATGAACAATTTAAGATGTCAATTTAAAATATTTGGTTCAAGGAAAATTGAGGATCTCTTTATGATGTGATCATGATTGTTATAAATTTTCTAAACCCCTTAACAAAATATTAAGTTTTACTCGGATGCTTTCCAATGAATGAACACTCATCGAATCCTAGATCGATTAGGGGAAGGACTGTCAGTGGCAGGGGACTCCTATCTATCATGGTGAGATGCGACGAATATAAACGGTTATATTCGGCCGTTGTATCATTGTGTCTAACTTAACTGAGTCGTCATAATAAGGTGAAAATAAACGGTTATATTCAACCATTATGAACTTAGAAGTATAGAGTTTGGTTAAAAGTCTATTAGATAGATAAGATCAATCGTTGTTCACCAAACTATCCAAGAATTATATATGATATAATTGACAACTGTTGTCTACCTAAATAATCATTTTTTAAGGACTTCCAGTCGTTGACTTAGGACATGACGAAATATGGATCTTGGCTCACTAGAAAGAATTATGGGATATACTTTCTAAATTAATAGTAAGGGCTATTAATTTGATAAAAATAGTGGGAGATATATTATGAATATATCATAATCATTTGAACATAATAAATAACTCAGACAATCTAATGTTTATTTTATGTATTTTAAACATTGTAGATATTTAAATGGCAAAAAATACAAATATTTTCTCCGTACGAGCAACCCTTGAGAAGGACAAGCTGACAGTAACTAACTTCCTAGATTGGTATAGGAATTTGAGGATTGTCCTCAGGCAAGAGCGTAAGCTCCATGTCATTGAAATTCCTTCACCTGCTCCTCCTATTGAGAATGTAACTCACGTTCAGTAAAATGCTTATCAGAAGCATATTGATGATGTGAATGATATTGCATGTCTCATGCTGGCAACCATGAGTGCTGAGCTTCAAAAACAACATGAGCATATGGATGCTTATGAGATGATTGAACACCTTTAAAGAATGTTTGAGGGACAAGCTCATCAAGAAAGGTTCGACACGAGCAAAGCACTGTATGCTTGCAAACAGGGAGAGCATGAACCTGTTCAACCACATGTTCTGAAGATGATAGATTATATTGAGTATCTTGATACTTTGGATTTCCCGATTGGTTTGGAAGCTCAGATTAACTTAATCTTGCAATCTTTGAACCGCAACTATACTCATTTTGTTATGAACTACAATATGAATGAGATAGAAAAAACACCCACTGAATTGTTGGCCATGTTACGAACTACTGAAACCAATATGAAAAGGCTAAACCTGCTGCCATGTTGATGGTAGATAACAAAGATAAGGCTAATAGGAAAGGCAAATGGAAGGGAAAGAAGAAGATTGGATCTACTTCTGGTCCCAAGCCAAAGGCTAATCCCAAATAGGCTTTAAAGCCTAAGGGTGTTGTTGCAAAGGGTGATTGTCACTACTATGGTAAACCAGGTCATTGGAAGGGAAACTGTCATGCTTATTTGGAGGATCTGAAGAAGAAGAAGGCTGGTCAAGCTTCTGATTCAGGTATTTATGTTATAGAGGTCAATTTGTCAACTTCTACATCATGGGTATTGGATACTGGATGTGGTTCTCACATTTGTATAAATGTACATGAACTACAAAGGAGTAGGACTTTGGCTAAAGGAGAGGTCGACCTACGAGTTGGCAATGGAGCAAAGGTTGCTGCTTTAGCTGTAGGGACTTATTATTTATCATTGCCCACTGGGCTTATTTTAGAACTTGAGAACTGTTTTTACGTGCCTGCAATTTGCAGAAACATTATTTCAGTTTCTTGTTTAGACAAGAAAGGTTTTGCATTTTTAATTCAGAACAATAATTGTTCCTTTTCTTTGAATAATGTTACCTATGGGGTTGCATGTTTATTTAACGGTTTATATGTTCTTGATTTAGACACTCCTATCTATAATGTGAATAACAAACGTCTTAAAATAAATGACTCAAATTAAACATACCTCTGGCACTGTCGTTTAGGCCATATAAATGAAAAGCGCATTTCCAAGTTACATAAGGATGGATACTTGGATAAGTTTGACTTTGAATGATACGAAGCATGCGAACCTTGTCTCATTGGAAAAATGACTAAATCTCCTTTTACTGGACAAGGTGAAAGGGCCACTGAACGATTAGAACTTATACATAGTGATGTATGTGGTCATATGCGTACTATGACAAGAGGTGTCATTTACTACTTTATCACGTTTACTGATAATTTCAGTAGATATGTGTATCTTATGAAGAACAATTCCGATTCTTTTGAAAAGTTCAAAGAATACAAAGCTGAAGTAGAAAAGCAAACTGGCGGAAGTATTAATACTCTACGATCTGATCGTGGAGGTGAATACTTAAGCCATGAATTTAAGAGTTTATTAAAAGAGTGTGGTATTGTATCACAACTCACTCCTCCCGGAACACCACAATGGAATGAGGTTTCTGAAAGGAGGAATCGTACTTTGTTAGACATGGTACGATCGATGATGAGTCATGCAGATCTTCCAATTAGTTTCTGGGGCTACGCCCTGGAGACGGCTGCTTATACACTTAATCGAGTTCCTACTAAAACGGTTCAGAAGACTCCATATGAGATATGGACTAAAAAACATCATATCATGTCATTTATGAAAATATGGGGATGTTAAGCGTTTGTGAAACGTTTAACTTCTGACAAGCTAGGACCTAAATCAGACAAATATAATTTTGTGGGATACCCAATTGAAACAAAGGGTTATTCATTCTATAATCCTTCCGAGAACAAAGTGTTTGTTGCTCGAACTACAGTTTTTCTTGAAAGAGAAATGATTTCGAAGAAAAACAGTGGGAGGATAATAGATCTCGATGAAGTTCGAGGCCCACAAGATAACATTGAACCAATGGAGGAACTTGAGCAGGATGTACAAGACCACAACACTGCTCAAGAAACACAGGTTATTCGTAGGTCTAGTAGGATTCGCCATGAGCCTGAGAGATATTATGGATTTCTCTTAACTCAAGATGGTGATGTGATGCTTATCGACGAAGATGAGCCTCTCACCTACTAAGATGCTATGAACACTCCAGAATCCAAGAGATGGCTGGATGCCATGAAATCTGAGATGGAATCCATGTATACTAATCAAGTATGGACTTTGGTTGATCCACCTAAAGGGGTAAAACCTATAGGGTGCAAGTGGGTTTTCAAGAAGAAGACCGACATTGATGGTAATGTACAGACCTATAAGCCACGATTGGTGGCAAAAGGTTTCAAGCAAATTCATGGTATTGACTATGATGAGACTTTTTCACTAGTAGCTATGGTCAAGTCCATCAGGATTTTGCTTGCTATAGCTACTTACTATGATTATGAAATCTGGCAGATGGATGTCAAAACCGCTTTCTTAAATGGGAGCCTTGAAGAAGATATGGATGTGTATATGACACAGCCTGAAGGTTTTGTTGATCCAAAGAATGCTGTATAGGTATGTAAGCTGCGGGGATCCATTTATGGATTGAAACAAGCGTCAAGGAGATGGAACATTCGTTTTGATGAAACTGTCAAAGAGTTTGGGTTTATTCAAAATGAAGATGAACCATGTGTTTACAAGAAGGTAAGTGGGAGCAATGTGGCATTCCTAGAATTATATGTTGATGATATATTAATAATAAGGAATGACATTCCTTCTTTACAGGCTGTTAAGACTTGGTTGAGTAAGAATTTCTCAATGAAAGACTTAGGCGAAGCGACCTATATTTTAGGTATCAAGGTCGATAGAGATAGATCAAGAAGAATGATCGGCCTAAGTCAGAGGAGATACTAGTCTAATCCAGGTGAAGGTCACTGGACAGCAGTCAAGAATATTCTTAAGTACTTGAAGAGGACTAAAGATTAATTCTTGGTATATGGAGGAGAAGATAAGCTGGTAGTAAAAGGTTACACCGACGCTAGTTTCTAGACAGATAAGGATGATTCGATTTCTCAGTCTGGATTTGTATTTTGTCTAAATGGAGATGTTGTATGCTGGAATGGTTCACAGCTGAGACAGTTGTTGATTCTACAATAGAGCCTGAGTATATTGATGCTTGCGAAGCAGCCAAGGAGGCTGTTTGGGGATGTACTTAGGAGATATCACCTAATTAATAAGATTAATAATCGAGGGGATATACATATATGTAAAGTGCATACAAATGATAACATTGCAGATCCACTGACTAAGGCTTTGTCGCACCAGAAGCACGAAGGTCATACTAGTTCCATGGGTATTAGATACATCAGAGATTGGCTCTAGTACAAGTGGGAGATTGTTAGTATTGGTGTCCTAGAGACAATACTTTTAATGTTTTATTGAAAACAATTAAGGATTATGTTTTATTTGATTATTTAATTATTATTTATTATGTCTTTATTTACTGCGTTATAAATTGAAAGGATAATAAATGTCCTTGAAATATTAATACGTAATATATATCTTTAAGTATGTGACTTAAAAATGAGATTATATGAATAGTATTTTATTCCTAAAATTCCCTAGTCAAGTATTATTATTTAAGGACAATAATAATGTAATAAGACTAGTATGTTTGTTGACGGATGACCACATCTCATTGGTCATAGGTATGGTGATACTAAAGTCAAGAACATAAGTGTATGTATCAATATATGACACTGGAAAGACCCGCCGTGAGATTCTACACGTTAATAAGTGTCATAAGAAATCTCACTGTGATAATGATGTAATGATCCTCTGACTTGAAATCATTAAATTTCTATACGAGAATTAATATACTTTGATTACACTCAAAGTTACCTTTAACCAGGTAATGATAAAGGTGTACATTGGGTATGCTATGAATCGTATGAGGAATATGAATGATAGATATAGGATTTAACCCTCCAATTCGAGGAGTGATATTATTGGCCTCTTGATTGAGTGAGACTATGAAATGCATGGTCATGCACAAATATTGATTTGTTTAAATAGTCTACTCATTGATCAAGGAAACCGAGATTAAGCGTTGAAGAGGATGACACTATACATGCCTCGAGTTTGATCTATAATATAAGGTTAAATGGATTATATTACATGGAACATTATTCACGAAAGGTTTAATTGAATCACCAATTATTATTGTTACTTGGGTAGCAATGATGTATTACTAGATGCCGCTCATTGTTTATAATTTTATTATTAGATAATAAAATTATTGCCAACGTAATAATAACCTAAAGGGTCACACACAAAGAACGTCAAAACGGAGGTTTATTTAAATTACGAATTTAAATATATTATTGTTTATTCGAATTTAATTATTGAATTAATTAAGTGGGACTTGATTAATTATATTAGAATTCAGATTTAATAAGTATTATTATTATTCGAATTTAATTATTGAATTAATTAAGTGAGACTTGATTAATTATATTAGAAATCAGATTTAATAATAATAATAACCCAAAATCATAATGGGTTTTGGAAACCACATGGATTAAGGTTATGCCCAAAATCTCTCTCTCCCCTATATATACATAATGATGTATAGTATTAGGGTTTAATCATCAAATTTCGTTTTTAGAGAAAAACCCTAGCTGCTCAACATCAAGAGAGGCTAGAGAAAGAGAGAGAGAGGCAAACAATTCGGCTAGTACCGACTCCGGTGATCGTAGGACAATCGGGCGTTCGTGTGGACTTCTTTAGAGAGCAAATCTTTGCAACAAAGGACTGCTGTGATTCATCTTTCTGGACCTCCATTAAACAACGAAAGCTTTGTTAAGGTACATACTTCTTCACCATAATCATCCAACGTTATACATGGATCCTGCGATTGGGTTTCGATTTTTTTATTGTTTTTACATTAATTCCGTTGCGTTTTCATGCCCGAAACCCTTCATAAACAAGCTATGGACCTCCATTAATCTTCCATTAATGAACTGTTAAAGCTTCTAAAGGTATTTATTCTTTATCTCCGAATTAAATCTTTTATTTTCTCATGGATCCTGCGGAGGGTTTCGCTATTTTGATTTATTTTTGTGTTTATTCCGGTGCGTTTGTGCCTCGAAACAATTCATTATTGTCCTTAAAACATCAATCTAGAATTCATTAATAAATCTGGGAATTCTTTATGCATAAAACTTTCTTTGATACTATTCATTTCTAAAGGCATAGGTAAGGAAAGAGTTCAGTTCAAGGTTTAGCATAAAACTTGTGGTTTTTAGATGGATAACAGGAAGTATTGCACATAAGTAAGACGAAGTCAAGATCATGGTAAACTTGACAGTTCAAAGTTGTATAAACATGGCATCATAAAAGTATTTCTTTACTAATCATTTCAATAAAAATTATTCTCTTATTAGAACATCAGTATCGAAATCCTTTTCGTAGAAACTGTCCTCTCATTAGGACATCATTTTCATAAAATCAAAAATCATTTTGACAGGAGTTTTCTCACAATGCCCGGACAATACGGGTGATCATCCACGTAAAGTCCCCATAGCGGACCGAAGTCCCTCTGGATCTTTAAGGAGTACTCATAATCAGCACTTATTGACATTGGCCATTAAAGTTGCTGGACTAGGACCACCCTAGCCTCTTACGCTAAAAAAATGTTGGACCGGCGTCACTCGGCCTCTTACGCCCCCAATCTATAGGATTCCGCAGAAACCATTTTGATCAGAATTCCTATAATATCAAAACCTTTTTTTAGAAGTTACCAAATCATTTGATGAAAAAGACTTCTTGAAAGTCGGATTTCACATTTAAATCCATTTTTAAAAATCAAGAGATAGAGGTAAATTTTATTTGAAGACAAGTATATATTCAAGTCTCTTTTGCAGTAAAGTGAGAAGGGTTTAAGTAAAGAATCAGAATCATGTCATAGGCATAAGTTTTAAAACAATTATAAGGGTTAACAAAAGGATCTAAAACAAGTTAAAAGCATTTGATTTAAAACAGTAATTAGGGAGTAGCAATGGGATACTAATCATGGTTAAGGTTAACAGTTCAGGGTTAACAACTTAAAATTTTTGAAACAAGTTCATAAGGTGATAGTCAACAAGGGTTTCAGCAGTTCAGGGATTGAAAAGTATAAGGTACATTCAAGGTTTATATTGGATTGCAGTTTAAGTTCAACATTTAGAATAAAACATGTTGTAGATAATATAAAATTTATAGGGTGTAAAGCAATTGTAAAAGTGTAAAACAGTTCATATCTTTAAAAGAGAATACATGCAAGAGTTACTTGCCTCAAAATATAGTTGTGGCTACTGAATAGGTGGATCCTACTATCTCTGTCACTAACTTTCTACTTTTGCTTTTCCTTTATCCTTCACTTCTATTACCTTTGAATATACACATATATAACACTATTTCAGTATCTCATATACTCGACATTCTCTTTAACGTCAAACTCAATCTAACCTTTCGAAACCATAGTACTATATTAATAGTATCAACACTTTAGCACATAAGCAGACAACATATATGATACCTCACTATTAAACCATACTATTACTATTCTCTACTAGTAATCATATTTATACAGGGTAAGGTTCCATTTTAATAATAAAAGCATTTACATTTTAGAAAATTTCGGACAATCATATATCATACCCAATCTATATCATATAAAATAATGCCTATACGAATTACAAGGATTAAATCTTCCATTATCATCTAATTATATAACTCGAATATAATGCATATATGTATATTCGAAAATTTTGAATATAGGCACATAACCAACCAAAATATTCTTTAAAAAGGCATATACCAACTAATTCTTATTAGGACTTAGCAAATAGCATCAAACTCAATCCAATACTCTCATATAATCAAATTTTCGAATGCAATAATATATATATATATATATATATATATTCGAAATTAAGGCTAATAATTTAGAAACAATTATTACTCGACTATTACACCTCAATTAAATAAATTAACAATTAGCAAAATTATTCCCATCTCATAACCAAGCTTAGAATTTACAAATAAGCATACATATATTCACTACTAATCGGCAAATAGTAAATTTGGTCGGAAAATTAAAAAGCTTAGTATGCAAAGCTAATTAACTACATATTAGCCTTCGTACTAGCGGTGATTAATCAGATTAATGGATTTTAGCCATTGTATGCAACTTATACCACAACCCCGATCATATACATACATGGAAACACATATATATACATAAAACGGAGATATGAGTAGCTATTCTAACTAGAACACTCGATACAAGCATTAAATCAAGGATTAATGTTATTACTATTACCATTCGCAGAAACACAAGCAAGAAAATGAGAAATCGCAGGAGACAAGAGAGAGAAGCGAACCTGGGAAAGAAAATGCAGAGCAAGGGGAAAGGAAAGTGGGCGGTGGTGTTTTACAAAAGTCAGGGGCAATATAGTAATTTCACAATTGCTAGTTTTCTGAATTAAAACAATATAAAATTTGAATTTTGATGGAAAAAGAATACAAAATATAAGTTCTATATTTTTAAAATTTAGAATATGATTTTAGAAGCTCACACATATTTTTAGAATATTTTTTCTGATGAACAGATAATTAATTAAAATTCATGGAAGTTTAATCACTTTAAAAGGAAATAAGAATGGAAATTTTTTTAAAAAAACTTTGGTGCTCGAATAAAATAAAATTTTGTTTTTACAAAGTCTCCGAATATTCAGGAAACGTTTTGGAAAAGATATCATGATTTTTAGATGTCCCAATAATTAACTATGAAATTTAGAAGATAAATATTTTCAGGATAAAACAGGACTGAGACAATTATTTAAAAACATTGGGACACAAAATAATTGAACCACTATTTTTAGAAAGTCTCTAATATTACTAGGAATCTACATATAAAATTGTATAATATTTTATAAAAATCAAACAGTACACTAAAATGACATTAAAAACCATAAAACACTTTAATAATTTACATTAACACATATTGGTCAAACTGGCAGTCAAATGGACATATAATAGGACCATATAACACACAATACACATTGGATCATAACAATCATATTTTTCACATTACTATAATAATTAAAATATCGCAATCGTTACATCTTTCCCCCTTAAAAGGATTCTTTCCCTAGAATCAGCTTAAGTAAACAAGTAGGGATACTTTTCGAGCATCTCACTCTCAAGTTCCCTGGTGGATTCCTCAACTTGAGAATTTTTCCACAAGACCTTTACAAGCCTAACCAATTTATTTCTTAAGACCTTATCCTTACGATCTTGGATCGCTACAGGTTGTTCTACGTAGGACAAATCGGGTTGAATCTCTAGGGGTTCATATTCTATTACATGACTCGCATCCAGATTATATCTTCTAAGCATTGATACATGGAAAAGATTGTGAATGTGTTGTATATGTGGCGGTAGAGCCAACTCATACATAACTTTCCTAATTCTCTTCAGAACTTCAAAAGGTCCTATATATCTTGGACTCAATTTTCCTTTCTTGCCAAATCTGCTAACACCTTTCCACGGAGAAATCTTTAGCAACACTTGATCACCTTCTTCAAAACTCATATCCTTTTTTGATTGATCTGTATACTTCTTTTGTCTATCTTGGGCAGTTAACAACCTTTTCTTAATCAGTTCAATCTTTTCATTGGTCTGTTGCACAAGCTCGGGACCCAAAATTTTACGCTCACTAACATCATCCCAACACACAGGAGATCTACACTTCCTTCCATATAATGCTTCATACGGAGGCATTCCAATAATGGCATGATAGCTGTTATTATATGAAAATTCTACTAACAGTAGATGCTCGTCCCAACTTCCTTCAAAATCCAAAGCACACACCCTTAACATGTCTTCAATTGTCTGAATTGTTCTTTCACTTTGACCATCTGTCTGAGGATGATATGCAGTACTCATATGTAACTTCGCTCCCAAACACTCTTGAAACTTTTTCCAGAATCTCGAATTAAATCTTGGGTTTCTGTCGGACACGATCGATACAGGAACTCCGTGTCGCATAACTATTTCCTTCAAGTACAAATGAACCAACTTGTCTAGTGAAAATCTCTCGTTAATCGGTAGAAAATGTGCTGACTTGGTTAACCTATCTATTATCACCCAAATGGCATCATGATTCGCCCTTGTCCTTGAAAATCCCACTACAAAGTCCATAGCAAGATGTTCCCACTTCCATTCTGGAATCTCTAATGGTTGCAACAATCCACTTGGTCGTTGATGTTCAGCTTTGACTCTCTGACACATATAACACTTGCTTACCCATTCTGTTATATCTCTTTTCATATTTGGCCACCAATATTTTCTTTCAAGTCCTTATACATCTTGGTGCCTCCCGGATGAATAGAGTATCTTGAGTTATGTGCATCCTGCAAAATTTCATTCTTGAGCTCCTGGACATTAGGAATCCAAATTCGTGAGGAATATCTAAAAATTCCTTTATCATCCCTCTGGCTTCTTAACTCTTCTCCAGTCAATTTAGCTTTGTCTTGACTCATCATCTGCTCTTGACATCGCTTGATCTTTTCTAACAATTCAGGCTGGAATGTCATTGTATACACCATTTCTCCCACTGATTCAGAATCATATATTTCTATTTCCAATTTCTCAAACTCCTTGATCAATTCCTCAGATGAAACTAACATTTTTAATCTCTCCTTTATGCTTAAAGCATCCGCTACGACATTCGCCTTGCCTGGATGATAGTTGATAGTGCAATCATAATCTTCAAGTAATTCCAACCATCTTCTTTGTCTCATATTAAGCTCTTTCTGAGTAAAAATATATTTCAAACTCTTGTGATCCATGTAAATCTCACATTTTTCACCATACAAATAATGTCTCCAAATCTTCAAAGCAAAAATAATAGCTGCCAACTCTAAATCATATGTTAGATATTTCTATTCATGAATCTTCAATTGTCTGGAAGCATAAGCAATTACATTCCCATGTTGCATCAAAACACATCTTAAGCCTTTGTGCGACGCATCACTGTAGATTACAAAATTCCCTTGATCATCTAGTAAAACTAACACTGGTGCAGATCCTAACATTTTCTTCAATTCCTGAAAACTTTCTTCACATTCGTCATTCCAAACAAACTTTTCATTCTTTCTAGTAAGCTTAGTCAATGGAGTATCTATTTTAGAGAAATCCTGAACAAACCAGCGATAATAACCAGCTAATCCGAGAAAACTTCTTACCTCAGTAGGTGTCTTTGGTCTATCCCAGTTTACCACAGCTTCTATCTTTGCTGGATCAACTCAAATTCCTACACTATTGAAGACATGGCCAAGAAATTGTACTTCTTTCAACCAAAACTCACATTTCGAGAACTTAGCATACAACTTTTCTTTTTGCAAGATTTCCAATACAATCCTTAGGTGTTCTACATGTTCTTCTTCTGTCTTGGAGTATATTAATATATCATCGATAAACACAATCACGAATTTATCCAAGTACTTCTTGAAAACTCTATTTATAAGATCCATAAAAGTAGTAGGGGCATTAGTTTACCCAAATGGTATCACTAGAAACTCGTAATGGCCATACTTTGTGCGAAATGCTATTTTCGGGATATCTTCAGGCTTGATCTTCAATTGGTGATATCCAGACCGTAAGTCAATCTTCGAGAACCAAGATGCTCATTTAAATTGATCAAACAAATCATCAATCCTTGGCAATGGATACTTATTCTTGACTGTCAGCTTGTTGAGTTCGCGGTAGTCAATACACAATCTCATACTTCCATCTTTCTTTTTCACAAATAAAACTGGCGCTCCCCATGGAGATACACTGGGCCTTATGACCCCCTTTTGCAATAATTCTTGTAATTGAGTTGCCAATTCTTTCATCTCTATTGGTTCCATTCTATATGGTACTTTAGAAATCGGTTCGGTTCCTGGTGCCAAATTAATGCTAAATTCAATTTCTTGATTTGGTGGCAATCCGGGTAACTCATCAGGAAAAACATCAGAAAATTCATTAACCACTGGAATTTCCTCCATTGTTGGTGTCTGCTTCTCCACATCTTTTACATGCACTAAATAGGCCTCACAACCTTAACGAAGTAACCTTTTAATTTGCATAATATTCAAAAACTTCTTAACTTGCTTCTGTCCTTGGAATACAACTTCTTTACTATCCTTAGTTCTCAATCTTACCTTCTTCATTTTACATTCAATTTGAGTGTCATAATCAACCAACCAATCCATTCCTAAGATTACATCAAATTCTCCTAGCTCAAAGGGTATCAGATTGACAAAGAAAAGCTGGTCACTTATCTTAATCTCACAATGAGGACATATTTGACTCACATGAACTCTATTTTTATCAGCTACTTCTATAATCAAAGTTGACTCTAAAGGATGAACCTCTCAATTCAAATTACCAACAAACTTTTTAGAAACAAAAGACTTGGTAGTTCCAGAATCAATTAAAACTTTAGCTTCTACTGAATTTACAGGAAGCGTACCTACAACCACATCGACATCTTGAATAGCATCTTTCATTGTCATGTTGAAAGTTTTGGCTCGAGTTTGTGGAGTTGTCGTTGTCTGACATGGAGGTCCTGTTATTCTTAAAACATTAGCTGTTTGAGGTGATTCCTTGCATTCCCTCGAAATATGGCCGATCTTTCCACACTTATAACACTTCACTCCTGGTTTGGCATTAGAGCAATCACTAGCATAATGTCCCTTTTTGATACACTTGAAACAAGTAATGTTCAACATGTTACAAATCACAGTGTGTTTCTTTCCAGAGATCTTACAATCTGGTAGAGGTGGTTTAGGTGTATTCTGTTGGTTAACATTCTGGAGACGTCTATCTTGATTTCCATTCTTCGGTTTTCGAAATCCTTGGTTTCTGTTGGACTGATTGTCAAATCTCTTCTTGAACTTGTTATGAATGTTTCCAGCATCCTGACTTCCTTCTTATATTTCAAACTTCCTTTTCTTTCCAGCCTTCTCTTTCTGGGATAGCTCACTTTCTCCCTCAATAATCATCACTTTCTGGACCACTGTCGCATAGTTTTGAAGCTCAAATACTTCCACCTTGCTTCGAATCCAAGATTTCAAACCTTGTTGAAATCTTTTAGCTTTCTTCCCTTCCGTATTCACATATTCAGGAACAAACCTTGCTAATTCGGTAAACTTAGCCTCATATTCTGCCACACTCATGGTTTCTTGTTTTAACACCAAAAATTTGATCTCCAGTTTATCTTGCATATAACTTGGGAGATACTTTTCTAAAAATAGTTCAGTGAATCTTTGCCATGATATTACTCCCTCACCTTCCAACAATCTTGCAGATTCCCACCAATAATTTGCTTCTGCCTTCAGAAAGTAATTTGCATATTTGGTTTTCTGATCTTCTCCAACTTTAACTAAGACAAACTCTTTTTCTATCTCTTTCAACCAACCTTTGGCCTCTATGGGGTTTACAGTACCTTTGAATTCTGGGGGTTTAACCGCTTGAAAGGATTTGAAAGTTGTCATGGGTTGAACTGGCGATTGTTGTTGTTGAGTCAAAACAGCGGTTTGTTGTTGGAGTATTTGAATAAGTTGAGCCACAGTGGGATCCATCTGGGGTAGATCTTGAGTGGTATGATTTTGAGAAGTATTTGGGGTGGTCTTTTTCTTTGGCAGCATCTTACTATAGAAAAGACAAAGGGTATAAAGGTTTTATCAAAAACAGGTTAGTATAACAGATATAAATGGATAAGCATAAAGGTAAACAATAGGTATAAGGGAAAATACTGGAACGGAATAACAATTATAATAGATGTGCAACGACACCAAAGTCAAGGTACAGGATAAGTCTGAATAAAAATACAACAATAGTCTGCATAAGGTACAACAACATGCTAACAAAAGTACGAGATGGAAAGCGGAAATAAAGCCTAATAGGGCAGGCTGGATGAGCTCTAACAGATGTCCCATCTAAACACACTCACAAACACTAACATCTAGTCATGTCTATGATCTCGGTCTCGTGCAGCCCTAAGCCCCTTCACCAATCTATAAAGTAGTCGAGTCAGCTGCCACACCTCATCCACTACATCATCTGTAAAGGCCCTCGCTGCTAATTGTCTGCGTCCCTCTTCCTCAACAACTCGAATCCTCTCCTCCCACCACTCAACAGGATGATCCGGAACTCGCAAATCACCTCGATTGATGACTGGCCTAGTGGTCCTAGGAGGAACAGGTGCACTCTCTACCGGTGGATCAATCGGAACAGGAAGTACATGAACAGGAGGTATAAGGGTCTCACTAGCCTCACTCTCTGAACTAGAATAGTTAACGGGATCCTGAGAATCCAAAGACTCCGAAGAAGTATCGGAAGGAGGTGGTGGAGGTAGTGCATGAATGCCATGAGCCTGCAATGATATCATAATATATAAAGGTACAAAGGAGATAGAGGTTATCTTAAGTCAAACTCTAATGTCTACACCATACTTCGTTACCTATTCATATCTTACTATTACTCTCACATATTTTATTAAGTGATCTACTCAGTTAACCTTATCCTGGCTTGTTTCAGTGACCAAAACCTGTAGCTCTGATACCAACCTGTGACGCCCTCCCGATCGGGGGTCTAGATCGGAGAGTCACTAACACTCTAAATGCATGCATCCTATATAAATATAAAAAAAAGCATAAATATATATATATATATATATGACCCCGACAACTACCTTGGACCTTTAACAAGTAATGGTATGAAACAAGCACAACTCTATATTCATTAAGTTTACATTACTAAAATAAATATCATTACAACTCTGAATCTTATCACAAAAGTCTATCAACATCTAAACATTATAAGACTTATAACAAAGTCTTTCCCTTCTAACTCAGCTGTGATCCTACCTGTTCCACTTCAGCCAGCCTAGCAAAATTAATATATAAGGCGTTCTTCCTCGCAGTTTACTTAAATCGTACCATACTTCTCAAAAGCTGTAGATGTTAGAAAATAAAAGAATGAGCTACAAAGGCTCAGTAAGTAACCATGCATAAGGTTATAAACAGTTCTACAGCAGAATAAGTAATTTGGAAATCATTTCTCAAAACCATAACTGGACCTTATTTTCCTTAAAACATCAATATAGAATTCATTAATAAATCTGGGAATTCTTTACGCATAAAACTTTCTTCGATACTATTCATTTATAAAGGCACAGGTAAGGAAAGAGTTCAGTTCAAGGTTTAGCATAAAACTTGTGGTTTTTAGATGGATAACAAGAAGTATTGCACATAAGTAAGACGGAGTCAAGATCATGGTAAACTTGACAGTTCAAAGTTGTATAAACATGGCATCATAAAAGTATTTCTTTACTAATCATTTCAATAGAAATTATTCTCTTATTAGAACATCAGTATCAAAATCCTTTTCGTAGAAACTGTCCTCTCATTAGGACATCATTTTCATAAAATCAAAAATCATTTTGATTGGAGTTTTCTCACAACGCCCGGACAATACGGGTGATCATCCACGTAAAGTCCCCATAGCGGACCGAAGTCCCTCTGGACCTTTAAGGAGTACTCATAATCATCACTTATTGACATTGGCCATTAAAGATGCTGGACTAGGACCACCCTAGCCTCTTACGCTAAAAAAATGCTGGACCGGCGTCACTCGGCCTCTTACGCCCCAAATCTATAGGATTCCGAAGAAACCATTTTGATCAGAATTCCTATAATATCAAAACCTTTTTTTAGAAGTTACCAAATCATTTGATGAAAAAGACTTCTTGAAAGTCGGATTTCACATTTAAATCCATTTTTAAAAATCAAGAGATAGAGGTAAATTTTATTTGAAGACAAGTATATATTCAAGTCTCTTTTGCAGTAAAGTGAGAAGGGTTTATGTAAAGAATCAGAATCATGTCATAGGCATAAGTTTTAAAACAATTATAAGGGATATTAAGAGGATCTAAAACAAGTTAAAAGCATTTTATTTAAAACAGTAATTAGGGAGTACCAATGGGGTACTAATCATGGTTAAGGTTAACAGTTCAGGGTTAACAACTTAAAATTTTTGAAACAAGTTCATAAGGTGATAGTCAACAAGGGTTTCAGCAGTTCAGGGATTGAAAAGTATAAGGTACATTCAAGGTTTATATTGGATTGCAGTTTAAGTTTAACATTTAGAATAAAACATGCTATAGATAATAAAACAGCTATAGGGTGTAAAGCAATTGTAAAAGTGTAAAACAGTTCATATCTTTAAAACAGAATACAGGCAAGAGTTACTTGCCTCAAAATATAGCTGCGGCTGCTGAACAGGTGGATCCTACTATCTCTGTCACTAACTTTCTACTTTTGCTTTTCCTTTATCCTTCACTTCTATTACCTTTGAATATACACATATATAAAACTATTTCAGTATCTCATATACTTGACGTTCTCTTTAACGTCTAACTCAATCTACCCTTTCAAAACCATAGTACTATATTAATAGTATCAACACTTTAGCACATAAGCAAACAACATATATGATACCTCAGTATTAAACCATATTATTACTATTCTCTACTAGTATTCATATTTATACAGGGTAAGGTGCCATTTTAATAATAAAAGCATTTACATTTTAGAAAATTTCGGCAGCACTTTGTTAGTGTAGGTGCCCTAGAGGCAATACAATGTTTCTTTTAATAGACCTTTATGTTATTTGATTATTCAATAAACGTATTTATTATGACTTTAAATACTGCGATATATTTGTTAGCATAATAAATGTCCTTAGAATCATGATACACATTGTATAGTTTAGTACATGACTTGAACTTGAGATTATATAATAGATCATATTCTTAAATGTCCCTAGTCGAGTATTATTATTATAGGACAATAATAATACATAAATAGACTAGTATGTTGTTTGACAGATAACCACATCTCATTGGTTATAAGTATGGGGATACTAAAGTCAACACATAGGTACATGCAGGAGTACATAGTACTGGACAGACCCATAGTGAGATTCTTCATGTTTAATAAAGTCATAAGAAAGAATCACAGTGATAATGGTGTAATGATCCTTCGACTTGAGATCATTATATTTCTGTATGAGGATTAATATACTTTGACTACATTAAAAGTCACTTTTGACCGGGTGATGATAAAAGTGGACATCGGGTATATCATGAGTCGTATGAGAAATATGAATGATAGATAAATGATTTAACCCTCCTATAATTAGGAGAGATATTATTAGCCTCTTGATTGAGTGAGACTATAAAATGCATGGCCATGCTCAAATAATGATTTGTTTTTCATAGTCTACTCATGGATCAAGTAAACCCGGACTAAATGTTGAAGAGGATGACTAAATACATGCCTCGAGTTTAATCTATAATATATATGGTTAAATGGATTATATTACACGGAAACATTAATCACGAAAGGTTTTATCGAATCACGATTTAATTATTATTTAATTGGGTAGCAATGATGTATTACTAGATACCGCTCATTGTTTATAATTTTATTGGAGAATAAAATTATTGCTAATTAAAAAATAGCCTATAGGGTCACACACATAGAGTACTTAGAGGAATAGTTAATTTAAATTATAGATTTAAATTAATTAATGATTATTTGAATTTTATTATATTAATTAAGTGAGACTTAATTAATTAAAATAATATAAATTCGAATTCGAATTTGAATTCTGCCCTTAATAATTAAGTGTGACTTAGTTATTAATTAAATAATAAAATTCGGTTTTATTATCCTAAACCTACATGGGTTAGGCTTTGCTGTTATGGGTTGCTATTATGGGCCTATTAACCAACCATTATAAATAGATAATGTAGGGTTAATAGGCATTAAGCTTTTAAGAAAAACGAACCCTAGCAGCAGCAAAGGCAGAGAGAAAAGGCAGAGGCAGAATTCGAAATCATCAAAGGAGGCTAGTACATCCATTCCGTAATCAAGATCGTGAGACGTTCTTGAAGGTGCTCGTGTGGATACCATAGAGGTGCTTTCGAGAGGAAGACACAAGTCGTGAAAGCTAGGATCTCCGTTGAGTTCGTGTAAGTCAAGACCAGACAAAGGAATGATTCTGTTTCACCATAATCTGTCAATCTTATACATGATCCTGCGTTAGGGTTCCGAAATTTTTCATTATATTTACGTTTAATCCGCTGCGTTTTATGCCTTTGAACCCAACACACTTCCCCTGTAAATAGGACTATCCGTCGGAATACAACCGACACAAACAAAAACCAATGTCAATCATACGTAATCAGACAATCATATATCATATCCAATCTATGTCATATAAAATAATACCTATACGAATTACAAGGATTAAATCTTCCATTATCATCTAATTATATAATTCGAATATAATACATATATGTACATTCGAAAATTTTGAATATAGGCACATAACCAACCAAAATATTCTTTAAAAAGGCATATACCAACTAATTCTTATTAGGACTTTGTAAATAGCATCAAACTCAATCCAATACTCTCATATAATCAAATTTTTGAATGCAATATAATATATATATTCGAAATTATGGCTAATAATTTAGAAACAATTATTACTCGACTATTACACTTCAATTAAATGAATTAACAATTAGCAAAATTATTCCCATCTCATAACCAAGCTTAGAATTTATAAATAAGCATACATATATTCACTACTAATCGACAAATAGTAAATTTGGCCAAAAAATTAAAAAGCTTAGCATGCAAAGCTAATTAACTACATATTAACCTTCGTACTAGCAGTGATTAATCAGATTAATGGATTTTAGCCATTGCATGCAACTTATACCACAACCCCGATCATATACATACACGGCAACACATATATATACATAAAACAGAGCTATGAGTAGCTATTCCAACTAGAACAACTCGATACAAGCATTAAATCAAGGATTAATGTTATTACTATTACCATTCGCAGAAACACAAGCAAGAAAATGAGAAATCGCAGGAGACAAGAGAGAGAAGCGAACCTGGGAAAAAAAATGCAGAGCAAGGGGAAAGGAAAGTGGGCGGTGGTGTTTTACAAAAGTTAGGGGCAATATAGTAATTTCATAATTGTTAGTTTTCTGAATTAAAACAATTTAAAATTTGAATTTTGATGGAAATAGAATACAAAAAATAAGTTTTATATTTTTAAAATTTAGAATATGATTTTAGAAGCTCACACATATTTTTAGAATATTTTTTCTGATGAAAAGATAATTAATTAAAATTCATGGAAGTTTAATCACTTTCAAAGGAAATAAGAATGGAAAAATCTTTAAAAATACTTTGGTGCTCGAATAAAATAAAATTTTGTTTTTACAAAGTCTCTGAATATTCAGGAAACATTTTGGAAAAGATATCATGATTTTTGGATGTCCCAATAATTAACTATGAAATTTAGAAGATAAATATTTTCAAGATAAAACAGGACTGAGACAATTATTTAAAAACATTGGGACACAAAATAATTGAACCACTATTTTTAGAAAGTCTTTAATATTACTAGGAATCTACATATAAAATTGTATAATATGAACACACCAAATATTTTATAAAAATCAAAAAGTACACTAAAATTACATTGAAAACCATAAAACACTTTAATAATTCACATTAACATATATTGGTCAAACTGGCAGTCAAATGGACATATAATAGGACCGTATAACACACAATACACATTGGATCATAACAATCATATTTTTCACATTACTATAATAATTAAAATATCGCAATCGTTACACACAATATCAGGGGTTGGCTACTTCTAGTAACAGGGATGCAGAACAACTCTTGGGGATTGATCATACAGAACAGATGACAAGAAATCTTAAGGAAAGTATTGCCAATATAACATATGTATGTTATTTGGCACCTGAGGAGCTAGGAGAAGATTCTGATGAGGAGCCATGGATGAGCACAATTGATGGTTCCTTAGAAGATGCTGAGACTGAAATTCTCTCTCAATTTTGAAGGGCAATGGTGGAAGGAGAAATTGAAGATCCTACTCAGAGGAGAATTGCTCAATGTATGAGAGAATCACTGAAGATTCAAAAGATGATAGTGACAGGATTTAAGAGGGAACTGGAGATTGTCAAGGACTCTATCTCCACTACCAAGGATGTCTTGGAAAGGAGATTGGATGAAAAGCTACCATTCAACACCATGAATCACATCAAAGACAAGCTCTTCAAGGAATCAAAGAACTTTGTAGCTTTGGAAACTAGAGTGGGCTCTCTAGAAAAGAAAATGGATGCTATTATTGCAGGTCAAAGTTTTCATGCATCTATTCTTGAAAAGTTCCTTGATAGAATGCCACCACCTCCTCCAATTGATGATAACAAAAAAGGGGAGAATGCAAAGAAGAAGGATGATGGTGATGGTGATGGCAAATGAAGTGGAAGTGGTAGTGGTGGTGTTGGTGGTTCTGGTATGGACAAGACATGTGACATTGGTGGTTCTGCAACAAAAAGGTTCAAGTACAGAAGTAACAGGGATAATCAGTCTTCAAAGAGATCTAAGTCATCTAATTCTCCCAAAGATGACTTAGAACAGAAAAAGGAGGAATTCAGGAAATTTGAAACTGATCTAGAAGCTAGAAGAATCTCTAGGGAAAGAGAAACTCAATCAATGATTTAGAGAGAAAGGAAAAGAATTGAAGATTTGAAGAGAAGCACAGAGTTGGTGACAGAGGTAGTAGAAAAAGGAGACTTGAATGAGTTCATTGCTCAAACAAGGAAGATAAATGAAGATGCACAAAAGGCTGCCAAAGAAAGTAGCTCAAATGCTGAAGCCTTTCTATCAATTGATCTTGAAGCCCTGAAAGAGAAGAAAAAGGGCAAAGCCATAATGATTGAAGAAGAGAAGAAAAGAAAAGAGCCAGTTGGCCAGAAGCTTCTTCAATGAGCTATTTCTACAGGATTGTCAGATGATGCACGGAGAGAAAAGGAAAATGAGGAAATAGCAAGGCAAATGGAAATAGAATGGAATATGGAAGATCAATCAATGGAGAAACCACTGAGGAAAAAGAGAAAAATAGTTATGGCAAGGAAAAGGTCAAGTACTACTCAAGAAATAGTGGTTCAGGAAAATCTTCAAGTTCAACAAGAAGAAATAAGGGAGGAGATAACAATTGAAGGTTATGATATGAAGGGAATACACGTAATCAATGAAAAAGGACTAATTGGAGTAAGGACTCATCCTGCTACTTCTAATCAAGAGGAATCTATGAGATTAGAGTATGAAAATGGAGTGAAGATCACCTATTCCATGAAAGTGATAATGAAGCAGAGTTATAATGTCTTAAAGACTATTCTTCCTCTACTGAACAGAAAGTACAAACTCAACACAACAATTGCTCACGAGATTCAACAGCAAATTTCAAGATTAAGAAGATCCAAGGCAGAAGCTGAACCTGATTCACCTCTAAAGATATGGAAGTCACAGGTTAAAAAGATGGTGTTGGAGCCAAAGTATGCTATGATTTTTACAGATGTGGAGGGCAACACAAAGTTCTTCGATATCTGCAAATATCTGGACAAAATCACAGATGAAGAAATACACTACCTAATGAGGCAGCTTGGAGAAACTTACATGGATGAAGCAATTTTGAGGAGTTCTTTCATGAGGCAGCTGAAGGAGAATGTTGAGAAGAGAAGGAAGATGAGCTAATTAAATCATGAAGACATTGAAACTACTTGCAGGAGTTATCTATCAATCTGGTACTTTCAAAATTAATGTGCTAATTAAATTTCTTGATTCTATTTGAATGTTGTGTTTTGTGGGTATTGTTATCATCAAGTAGATTTATGCCTGATCATATCACAGACACAAATAGAGGGAGATTGTTAGGAATCTACATGTAATTGATGAAAACATTAATCTTAGAATCATAGAAATTTTGTTTTATGTAACTGATCAATTGATATGAAATTTATAAATATCAATTAATCAGGAAACCATATATCAATTGAAATGTTATATGAGTCAACTGATAATTTGGACTGTAGCATAGGTGTACTTAATCTATTTCAATCGATAAGGTAAAAATCAACTATTATTATTCTTATCAATTGATGTTAGAGTCGATTGATATAGATCATCAATTGATGTGTAAATTAAACTGTCAAATTGTAATTATTTGAAGACAGGAAATTGCACAAGTGAAGGATGATCAATTGATATTGAAGCCTCAACAGATGAGAGAACAATTGAAGAAACCAAGTCAGAAATTGAAGACCATCAACTGATGTGAAAACCCATCGATTGATATATATCGATTGATATCATTTATCAGTCGATAAGTCATTCCATATCAATCGATGGATGTAAAGATCAATCGAAGAAGAACATCAGTTGATGGATTAAAGGATGAATCAATTGATATGCTTATCAACAAATTATCAATTGATTGTGACAATACAGAAAGTCTATCAGTTGTAGATCCAGAGAACAAAAGCACACCTATGGAAGACAACCTAGGGTGGCAGTGAAGACTCAATCAGTAGCTGTCTTTCAAGACTGTTTTCCTAAAAAGGAAAAAGGAAAAAGAGTGACAGATAGAAGCAATCCTAGAATAGGAATTGTAAAAAAATTACACTTGTAGTATATAAACAAGTGTAGTAACATTATTAGAAATATAGAAGAGTTAGACAATATTTCTACAATCAACTGATCAAGCTCAAGAGCACATTGTAAGATCAGTTGATTCTTTCTAACTTTGTAAAATTAAAGCTAGGTTATTTTTAACCTAGGAATATTGAGCAAAAATATATATCTGATGGAAAAATCAATCCATCAGTAATTTTTAAATCTCTCTTGTTCATTTTAATTTTCAGTTGTTTGTTCAAACATTTTCTGTCAATCTTTCAAACATTAAGAGAAAATATTAAATATCCTAAAAAGTTTTAATATTTGTATTCAACCCCTCCTTCTCCTAATATTGACATTGTTCTTAGGAATAACCAGAGTATAGTCCTTGAAGTCTTGAGATTGTCTAATGGAGATAATCATTGGTTTCCATTCTTTTGGAAGAGATCTAAGAAATTTTAGATTTATATCCTCAGTTGCATAACCCCCTACCATATAGCTTCAATCCATTTAACAACTTATGAAATATTCTATAGGTGTCATTAATGGACTCTCCACTCTTGAAATTAAATGATTCATATTTCTGAATCAAGAGTTGCATCTTGTTTTTCGTTACTTGCTCAGTCCCTTCACATAGAGTCTGAAGAGTATCATATCCCTCCTTTGATGAAGTGCAGTTTATCACATTGTCAAACATATCTTTATATAGACCATTGAACAAAATGTTCATGGCCTTCTTGTCTTTAAGCACTTCCTTTTCATCCTCTTTTGTGAACTCAGTGATGAGTTTTGGAACATGTTTGTCAAATGCAGGAGTTCCATCAGGGTTCACACCTGTGACTAGCTTCATGGTAACATGAGGACCTTTCTGTATGTAGTTAACATAAGAAGGGTCAAGAGAGAGTAGATGCAGATGCATTTTTACTTTCCATGCAAAGTATTCATCTTTTTCTAACACTAAAATTTTCACACATGAATCTTTTTGGCCCATATTAACTGTTCTTGATCTTTAAACTTTCTGTATGTTGAAAGCCTGAGCTCTGATACTAATTGTTATTTCCCAAAACAATATCAATATGATTTGTAGAAGGGGTTGAATAAAATCACAATACTTTTTCTATTTTAATGTTTGTTTTTGAGGTTTGAGTGTATATGAAAATATATATGAACAAATGAAACTGAAAAATAAATTGAAAAAAGATGTTTTAAAATTACTCATGGATTAGTGTTTCCATCAGTTTATATTTGCTCAATTTTTCTAGGTTAATAAAATCTAGCTTCATTTTTACAATGTTAGAAAATAAATCAACTATTCTTACAAAATGCTCTAAGGCTGAACAGTTGATTCAAGAAATATTGTTTAACTTGTCTTTTTTTTTTTACATTGTCTAATAATGCTACCACACTTGTTTATATACTACAAGTATATTTTTACAATATCTATTCTAGGATTATTTCTATTTTATCTTTCCTTTTGCCTTTTTTCTATTTTAGGAAAAGATTGGAAAGACAGCTTCTGTTTGTGTCTTCACAGTCATCATAGACTGTCTTCCATAGGTGTGCTTTTGTGCTTTGGATCTCTGACAGATAGCCTTTTTATGTTGTCTCAATCAATTGATAATTTGTTGTTAAGCATATCAATTGATTCTTCCTTTTATCCATCAACTGATGTTCTTCTTCGATTGATCTTTATATCCATCGATTGATAAATGATGACTTATCGATTGATAAATATTATCAATTGATATATCAATCGATGAGTCTTCTTATCAGTTGATGGTATTCAATACTTGACTTGGTTGCATCAATTGTTCTTCTATCCATAGATGCTTCAATGTCAACTGATCATCCTTCACTTGTATAATTTTCCTATCTTTAAATAATTACAATTTGACAGTATGAGTTACACATCAGTTGATGTCCTATATCAATCGACTCTAACATCAATTGATAAGAATAATATCAATTGACATACACCTTATCGATTGAAATAGACTAAGTACACATATGCTACATTCCATATTATCAGTTGACTCACATAAACATTTCAACTGATAAATGGTTTCCTGATCAATTGATATTTATAAGTTTCATATCAATTGATCAGTTACATCAATTAACATTTCTATGATTCTAAGATTAAAGTTATCATCAAATTACATGTAGATTCCCAACATAGACCCTGACGAGTTAGACTCTGAAGAGTTTGACTCTAACAGGCTAGACTCTATCTGATTTGTTCCTGAATTATTAAACTCTGAATAATTCTGAGTTGGATTTTCTAGCTTCAATCTGGTTGTGCATTAATTTGAGTGACTTCGAAGACTATAGAAGTTCATCATCTTCATTTTATTCATCTATCTCAAAATTCTTTAGATTCTAAAAATTTCAGGGTTGTAGACTCTATTTCAACTTATAATACTGTAAACTTTTTATCATTAAATGCAACATGAATAGATTCCATAAAAATTTTAGTTATGAGATTGAAGACTTTCAATACTTTTGTATTTGGAGCATATCCTAGAAAAATGTCTTCATTAGCCTTAGTTTCAAACATGCTTAAATTTTATAGAATTTACTTTCATCACATAGCATTTGCATCCAAATATATGAAAGTGTTTCACACTAGGCTTCTTATCCTTAACCATCCTATAGGGAGTCATTCCATGCATGATTAATGTACAATTCTGAATAAAACATGTTGTACTAACAGCCTCAGCCCAGAAATAGACTAGCACTTTAGACTCTGCCAACATTGTCCTTGCTGCTTCTATAAGTATTCTAATTTTCCTTTCCATAACTCCATTTTATTGAAGAGTTCCTAGTGTAGAGAATTGTTGAGTAATTCCTTTTATTGCACAGCAGTCTTACATTCTGAAATTTTTGAACTCGGTTCCATTATCACTTCACATAATTTTTATAGTTTTCTTTGACTGGTTTTCTAGGAAGGTAACATGTTTTATGATGAGTTGGGAAATTTCATGCTTTGTATGCAGGCAGAAAGCCCAAGTAAACCTAGTGAAATCATCTACAATTACAAGAATATATTTCTTTTTGTTAATAAACATTACCTTTACTGGGTTCAGAAATGGTAATTATGGCCTTTCTCTTGAAGAATGTTCTCTTTTTCTTTCCAAGTTAACATGCTTTGCATAATCCATCTTGTACAAAATCAACTTGTGGTAATTATCTCACAGGATTTTATTTCATCGACTTATTAAGTGTCTTGAAATAGAGGTGAGACAACTTCTTTTGCCATTTCCGGCTTTCTTCGGATGAGGCTTTGCTGTAGAGACATGTTACTTCCTTGTTTATGCAAATCTCCAAGCTGGCTTCATATATGTTACCATGTCTATGACTTTTGAAGACCAAAATGCTTGTTTCCTTCTGAGACACAAGATACTCCTCATTTTCATAACTTTCATGGTAACCCTTGTCTCCATATTGACTGATACTTATTAAGTTATTCTTCAATACTTCAACTAGAGCTACTTCATTAATGATGACATTTCCAAGAATGATCTTGCCATATCCCAATATTTTCATTTGTTACCATCTCCACAAAATATGTAAGCCGGGATTTCTTTGCAGTTATGCGCACAAGAATCCACTGTCTAGGACTAGGGCAATTTTCTTTATCCCGGTTCTCTGCATAAAGTTAATAACTAGTTAAATGTTTTGAGGACCCAAACTGTTTTGGATCACTTCTTACAAACCTTGGGTGAAATAGCCTTAACATTTTATAATTTTTTCTTATCTGTTTCTTTTACTGTCTTAGACTCTACCGATGGAGTTTTAACATCATCAAACCAACTTTTATCAATAAAATATTTTAGGTCATAGAAAGTGTAATACATATTGTGATAGTCTATACACAAGTATATGGAGTGAAATATGTTACTATATTGATAACAAGGATTCTGTGGAATGCAGTGGCTTGCCAGAGTCTGAGAAAGTTTAGAATTTTTTTTTTGCAATCTTATCTTTACAGTCTAATGCAAGGACATTGTGATTTCCAAACCTAAAGTACTTCTTTCTAGGAGCATCATGAACATTTTGGTAATTGTTAGCCTTATTAATGCCTTCTTTACCATTCATGTTTCTACTATCTTTGTTAGACTCTAGTAGGTTCTCTAGCCTTTTTTCACTCTATTAGACAAGAATCCTATATTCACATTCTTCTTAAGTTTTTGTTTTCTTGATTCATCTATCTTTTTGTCAACAGCAGAAGGAGAAGTGACAAATGAGTTTGTGGATTTTTTTAAGTATCACAGGAGTGTCCTCAGGAATCACAAACTTAACAGGAGTAATATTGTTCTTGTTATTAGTTTTGTTGGGCTGATTAGCTTCTTCATTATCATTCTCAGTGATGGATCTTTTTCCCCGACTCTTATCTTAGCCTAGACCTGCAGTTTGACAAATATTATGGTCACTGAGAATCTCATTAAACTTTCTACCAGATTTTGTCCATACTTTGAACTTGAGTCTTTCTTACTCTAATTGATTTCGAACATAGTCATAGGCCTTTAAAAGTTCAGCATGATTGTGTTTATATTTCTCATAATCTTTTATATACTCATCCATAAGAACTAGGTTAGATTCTAATTTTTTCTACTTATCAAGGTCAAATTTTCTTCTTTTAACCTTTCAATATCATTAGTAAGTGATCTATAGTTTCTCCAAATTTGTTTTTCAATTCATTTTGAACAATCTTTGTACCATCAGAGTCTAAGCTTATAAAAGATTCAGAAGAAAAAATTGATACCTGAGATTTCAGAAATGTTGGGCCTTTGGGTGAGTCGGATTTTCTGAGAACACAATCATCAATGCTAGGTTTTTATAGTTAATTTCATCCTCTAAGCTTGAATCTGCCTAATCTTTCCCTATTCAGATAAGTACCTTTCCTTCTTGCACTCACTGATAAATTACCCAAATATTCCACAGTTGAAGCACTTGAATTTAGCCTTGTCAATTTTAATGATTGTGTTTTTACTTTTCTCAACCTTTTCATCTTTATTCTTGAATTATGACTTCCTGCTAAACTTACCTGTTCCTTTTTGAATTTCATCTTTTTGAAATTCTTAGCAAATATAGTTATCATTTGATTAAAATCAAACTCATCACCGGAATTAGAACCTGTGTCAGTAGTCTCTACTTCAACAATAGCTTTACCTTTTTCTTTGGTTCTTTTCTTGGATTCTTCTTGTTGTTCTTTTTCAGACTCCATCATGAGTGTTACAGATTTTTTCTTTCCATCCTTCTTGTTCTTTCTCTATTGCACCTCTAGATCATATGTCTTGAGTCCGTCATACAATTCTGCTAGAGTAATTTCATCCTAATATCTGGCTTCCCTTATTGCATTGGTCTAACTGTCTCATTCTTGTGGAATGGCTCTTTAGAACATGATGTTGTGTCTTCAGCATCATTCAAGTATTGTCATCTCATTTAAGAGTTTTGTGAACCTGTCATAGAGCTCAGTAATTGTTTCTCCAGATTTTGATTCAAAGTACTCAGACTCTTCAATTACAAGAGACCTAGAATTCTTCTTGACAAATTTGGTTCCATCACAATGTACTTCAAGCTTTGTCCACATCTCTTGATCAGTTCTTGAAGAGATCACACAGTTTGTGAGAACGGAGTATAGACTATTGAAGAGTATGTTTTGACTTTTTTGTTGATAGAGAATAAAAGCTAATGGATTCGGGTCCATAACCATGGGTTCCAATGTACGAGATGTATTCTCTTTTTGCTTGTGTAAAATCAGTTTTTAAAAGATTCAAACTTGCACAATTAACAAAAAACAAAACACAATGATTATGAAAAAAAAATTGAATTAATAATGTGGTGATACAAACTCTCATAGGGTGTACACACACCCTAGCAGCTTCTATATGTTTATCATAATTAACAACTCTCTCTATTTCTAAGCTCTTTTAAACTTCAACAATTTAAAATGTATTACACATAATGTTTATATAGTTCTTATCTATTAATACAATATTTCATATCTATTAGTTGATAGTTTTCTTTTGTAGTTATGCTTCCTTCCCATAACATATCTCTAATATCTTTGACCTGATCTCGAAGACTTACTTACTATTAATCAACTCTTTCCAAAATTGGACTCAACTTCATAGACTCTACAGTTCTCCAGACTCTAACAATCTTTAGACTTTGATTTTCACTAGACTTTGATGAGCTTCTAAACTTTTGCTTTGATTTTTCTAAAAATCTTCCAAATATATGGATCAAGATTTACACATGTACATCATCTAAGATATCCCCTGATAATACAAACTAGACTCTGATAATATGTTATTTCCCATAACAGTGTCAATATTTGTAGAAGGGGGTTGAATACAAATATTAAAAACTTTTTATTACTTTAATATTTGTTCATGATGTTTGAGTGTTTTAAGAGAATGTATATAAATAAGAAATGAAACTGAAAATACAATGAACAAAGATATTTAAAGTTACTGATGGATTGGGTTTTCCCCCAGTGTATATTTTTGCTCAATGTTTCTAGGTTAATAAAATTTAGCTTCGTTTTACAAGGTTAGAAAATAAATCAACTGCTCTTATAAAGTACTCTAAGGTTGAACAATTAATTCAAGAGATATTGTCTAACTTGTATTTTTTTAACAATGCTACCACACTTGTTTATATACCACAAGTGTGTTTACAATTCCTACAAAGAGTATTAAAATAATTAATCTAAACTATGATTGCTTATTATTTATCCTTCCTCTTGCCTTTTTCCATTCTGGGAAAGGTCTTCAGACTTGGAAAGACAGCTTTAACTTGAGTCTTCATCGTCATCATAGACTGTATTCCATAGGTGTACTTTTGTCTATCAACTTATCAACTTGTGTTGTCTCACTCAATTGATAATTTGTTGTTAAGCATATCAATTGATCCTTCCTTTTATCCATCAACTGGTATTGCTCTTCGATTGATCTTTGTATCCATCGATTGATAAAAGATGACTCATCGATTGATAGATATTATCAATCGATATATTAGTCGATGGGTCTTCACATCAGTTGATGACCTATATCAACTGACTCTAACATTAATTGATGAGAATAATATCAATTGACTTACACCTTATCGATTGAAATAGATTAAGTACACCTATGCTACAATCCAAATTATCAGTTGATTCATATAAACATTTCAACTGATAAATGGTTTCCTGATCAATTGATATTTATAATTTTCATATCAATTGATCAGTTACATCAACTAAAATTTCTATGATTCTAAGTCTAAAGTTATCATCAAATTATATATAGATTCCTAACAATCTCCCTCTCTTTGTGTATGTGACATGAACAGACATAAATCCACTTGATGATAATAAAACCCTTAATTATTTTCATTCAGATAGAATCAAGAAATTAAAATAGCATTTTGAATTTATAGAAGTACCAGTTTGATGAATAACTTCTGCAAGCAGCTCCAATGCCTTCATAATCTTCATAATCTAATTACTTTTTCTTCTTTCTCTTCTCAGCATTTTCCTTCAATTGTCTCATGAGTGAACTTCTCAAAATTGCTTCATCTCTGTCAGTCTCTCCAAGTTGCCTCATAAGGTAGTGAATTTCTTCATATGTGATTTTGTCCAAATATTTACATATATCAAATAACTTTGTGTTGCCCTCCACATATATAAAAATCATGGCATATTTTGGCTCTAACGCCACCTTCTTGACTTGAGACTTCCATAGTTTAAGGGGTGAATCAGGTTCAGCTTCTTCTTTTGATCTCCTTAGCATTGTGATTTGGTGTTGAATTTCTTGAGTAATTGTTGTATTGAGTTTGTACTTTCTGTTGAGTAGAGGTAGAATGGTCTTCAGGACACTGTAGCTTTTCTTCATTATCACATTTATTGAGTAAGTGATCTTTGCTCTATTTTCATATTCAAACCTCATTGATTCTTCTTGGTTAGAGGTTGTAGGGTGAGGCCTTACTCCTATGAACCCTTTTTCACTTATTACTGGTATCCCTTTCATGTCATAACCTTCAATTATCACTCCTCCTTGATTTCTTCTTATTAAATTTTGAGGTTTTCCTGAACCACTATTTCTTGAGGAGAACAAGTCCTTTTCTTGACCATGGCTATTTTTCTCCTTTTCCGTAGTGGTTGATCTTTTAGTTGTTCTTCCATATTCCATTGAATTTCTATTTGCCTAGTAAGTTCTTCATTCTCCTTCTCTCTTCTTGCAGCATCTGAAATTTTTGAGGAAATGGCTCTTTGAAGAAGTTCTAGCCAACTGGCTTCCTCTTTTCTTTTTCTTCTTCTATCATTATTGCTTTTCCCTTTTTCTTCTCTTCATGGGCTTCAACATCAATTAGAAAGACTTCTGCATTTGAATTGCTTTCTTTGGCAGCCTTCTTTGCATTTTCATTTACCACTCTTGTCTGAGCAATGAACTCTTCCAAGTTTCCTGATTCTGCTGCCTTAGTTAAAAATTCAGTGCTCTTCTTTAAATCTTCAATTCTTTTCCTTTCCCTCTCAATCATCAATTGAGTTTCTCTTTCCCTAGAAATTCTTCTAGCTTATAGTTCATCTTCAAAAAAATTTAAATCTTTCTTTTTCTGTTCTAGGTCATTTGTGGGTGACTTAAATGACTTTGAAGAATGTCAATCCTTGTTCTTTTATTTTTGGCAACCTTCTTTGATGCAGTAGCACCAGTACCACTTGATTTACCAACTCCAGGACCATCAACACCACAACTGCCTTTGCCATCACCATCACCATCCTTCTTAGTATTCTCCCCCTTTTTGTTATCATCAATTTGAGGAGGTGGCGGCATTCTGTCAAGAAATTTTTGAAGAATAGAAGAATGTAGACTCTGGCCTTTAATGATTTCATCCATCTTCTTTTCTAGAGACCCCACTCTTGTTTCCAAGGCTCCAAAGTTCTTGGATTCCTTGAACAAGTTGTCCTTTATTTGACCCACAGTATTCAGAGGAAGCTTCTCATCCAACCTTCTTTCTAGTGTATCCTTGTTAGAAGTGATGGTCCTTTGATAATCTCCAATTTTCTCCTCACTCCTGTCACTGTGATCTTCTGAATTTTTAATGACTCCTTCATATAGTTGGCAATCCTCCTTTGAATGGGCTGAAGAAGAAGTGGTATTAATTTCCTCAGAGGTTTACTCCATAGGATCCCACTAATATTTTGGATACTGCAAAAGAAGATACTAATTTGGGTATAGTTTTGATTAATTTGAATTGTATTTTTGGATGAAAAATCTTAGGGGTTGAAGTAGTGAAGGAGAACAGACTGGACTACCTGGAATCTCAGTACAAGCTTTAAAGATTATTCTACAGGGAGATCACAGGAAGTTCGTGCTAACACTGCAGATCACGTGGAACACTGGGATTACAACCAACACTGATTTAAGGATACAACCACATTGTCTATAGAAGAACTATATGTGCTGAAGGCCCACGAACTAGAACAAGAGCTGAAGAAGATAATATTTGATAAAGCAGGTTGTTAGCATATCCACTATATTTCTGACCCAGGAACCAAATTTTATTGACGTCAAGGTTGAGAACCTCTGAACAGAAATGAATTGATCCGAGAAGCTGAATTGAAGATGTTGTAGCTCAAGGTAGTGGTCAAGGTGTTATAAGTGAATCTTACACTTTCGAATAACCTGAGAACTGGACTGCAAGTCAAGCCTGCAGGGCAATAGGTTGTTCAGTGACATCAGATTCAGACGGAATCCTAATTCTTAATCTAAGGTCCTTACCTATAGATTTCATGGAGGAGATTTTCAAGACCATTTCAAGAGGCGGTTACAAGACATGGATGGTTTATATTATAAAAGACATGATCAGGGGTTTGCTATACAGTTTAAAGAAGCTTGTACAAGCAAAAGATGACAGACATTGTGTTGGGTTGTAACATGAATCTCAAGAATTAGTGAGGATGCAGCAAGGGAAAGCATTTGTTGATGAAGTTAAATGCAAGGTTGATTCTATCAGTAACAGGGATTAACCAAATGGATATCTGGAATCAATGACCAACACTGGAGATGAATCACTATGCACTTCACAGGTACACATTCTAACTAGTATACGTTTATCTAATTCAAAAATGTATGATGATTAGGTATTTAAATGTATTATACTCATGTTAGCATGTTAGCATCTTAGGACTTAAATGCTTAATTGATTGCTAAGAATAAGATTGCATGCTAGGATTCATGAGTTTAAATAAGTACATTTCATTCTTGATTTTATATGCAGTAAAATGAATATATGGTGAATTAGATAGAGTGTTCTAGACGGTTAGGTGTATCCCTAAAATATTTGCTGGAAATTGAGTTAAAACTTCTGTGATTTAATACCTCTGTTAATGTTGTGAAAATTGCTAAATAGACAAACATGTCATAGATCAGATATTTTATATTTGTTCTTATTGTGATAAATGACTTGATAAGTGTATGTGAAATTTGATATTTCTCATAATGTTTTAATCAAATATTCTGCATATTCTTGAATTATTTATGTGCTTATTTTCATATGATCTGTTCCACTCACATAGTTGTACAAAATGCTATATTAGATCATGTATTGCTTGTTAGGGATAAGATGGTTAAAAGATGGTAGAATTATCTAAGTAGTCAGTAACATTTGTTGATTCGAGGATTAATCTAAACCTGACTTAGGTAATTAGATATAGTTAAAAATGTTAGACAATGACAGAAATTGATTAGACAGAATTAGTAATTAATTTGTTAGTTCTTATATCCATGTACTTTTATGCATATTGAAGATGTTGTTACCACTTTTAAAAGTGATATCTCTAACCCATCTGGACTCATTTGAAGTTGAGTACCAAGAAATTTAATCATTTATGATTGTAGAGTATGTAACAAAAGTCAAAAGTTATGTGATTTCGTGACATTTATTGCATGAGGCATATGATTAAAATTAAAGCTCTGAGATCACAGTTGGTTGAGAAAGCATACCCAACGGTAACCTTTGGAGATGACAACAAAGGATGTACAAGGGATTTGGCTATATTTGGAATTGTCATCAGAGGAAGCATCTTTCTTGTGGAAGGAATTAAGTACTATCTACAGGGCATTAGGGAATTCTTTATCAAGGGTTTTCTGGAAAAGCATTGAAAAAGAAAAGTGTTTGATCTCAAACAAGAAGGTTGGAAGCTCACTCAACTGAGAGTGAGGATATTTGTTCGTAGATGACATGGATTTTGTATGCAAAGGTGAAGTGAAATTTTTATTAAAGCTTCATCAGTAAAGAGTTAGCAATGGCAAAAGAAGCTCTCACACTTGATGAACAAGACAATGAATTCTTTGATAAAGATGAAATTGGTGAGAGGACTGCTTCTAATAGAATTATATCAAGAAGGACATTTTGAAGTATGTCACATATGGAAGTCAATGGATGACAACCCTAGTTACAAGTTGGTGATGTTCATGCATTCAACAAACAAAATGTCACAGATGGTAAATCACATCAAGTAGATCAAGTTAGAAGCACATTAATGGAACTGAATTTCGCGATTGCAGTTCTAAATGAAGTCTGCACTGATAAAGGTTCTTTGAAGCTGAAGCAATTAAAACAGCATGCTAATTTAATCAATAAGATCGTGAAAAGACATCATATGAGTTAATGGCCAACCAGAAGCAAACATTGAAGCTCTTTCATGTGTTTGGAGGAAATTGATATTTATTAAAGATTTAGATGAGCATCTTGGCGAAGTTGAAGTTAAGGCTTATGGAACAATTTCCTAGGCTACTCATTGAAGTTGAAAGCTTATGAGGCGTATGTGATTGAAAACCAGAAGGTGATTGAAAGTCTGAATATTTCGTTCTACTACACCAAGCTCCCAAGCATTCAAACGAATGACTATTCTGAATCTTTGAAGTTTGACATCTTGTCAGAGTCAAATTCAGATACTGATGATGAAACTGAGGTTGCAAAAGATATCAATGATAATGATGTTGATTCAGATCCTATTAGTGGAAATGGTAGTAAATCTACATAACTCATGAACTTTAACAGAATCCACTTAACAAGGTGAAAGATCTTCAACACATCCTAGCAGCAACTTAGAGGGAACAAATAAAAGAAGGATCTACTAGTCATAGTCAACACAATGAAGATCTAAGGAATACATCAACAACATATCTACCAAGACAAAAGGTTTGAAGTCAAAGTCAATCCTGGAGTCTAGTTCTTAGTAAACCGGATTAATGAGTAAAGGCTAGAAGTGCTAATCAAAATGAACATATATTTTTCGGGATCTAACATCTGGAATCCTAAATAATACTAAAGATGCATTGATTGATCCAGATTGGGTGATTGCAAATGCAAATCTCAATCAGTTCTAAGGCAAAAATTTACTAAAGCTGGAACCCAGACCACAAGATGAAGCTGAAATTGGTACAATAAGGGTTCTCAGAAATTCGATAGTTATTAGCATTGTTATGAGGGACAAAGCCAAACTAGTTGCTACATGTTACTATCAAGTAGAAGATATCGATGATGATGGAAACAAAATCTTCGGGACTTTCAAGGTCTAACAGTAAGCACCAGAGACGAGACTTGATTATTTTAAGGCCTAAGGACCTAACAAGACCTAATTGTTGAGCATTCAAGCATGAATATCTATCAGATGAATGTGAACAAGGGTACTCCTGAATGGTGAGTTAGAAGTTGAAGCTGATGTACAACATTTCCTGGACTTTGAAGTTGCAGATCATTGGAATTTGTATATCATTCTCTTCCCAAGCTCTCTATGACGGTGTTAAGGATTCAAACAAATCGTCAAGGACATGGTATGACACTCTAACTTTTAATTAATTAAAAATGATTTTATATTAGAGTAGTTATACACATATATCTCTCTAGAATACAAAGCACACATAATGTAATATATGTGCAAGTATACCATGAGTATATGATATGTGGGTCTATTAATGAAAATTTGACAGGAGATATTTGCTAATTAAATGCAGAGTAAGTACAACATGAGCATGTTGGATGAGTTGTAATTCTTTTTGGATTACAATTAATTCAAAAAAAATGATGGCAATTAGTAAGTCTATGATATTTTGAAGATGCGCAATTTGGAAGATTTTAGATCTGCCAAGACTTCTTGCCAACAGACTGTTGGTGTAGGTGCCCTAGAGGCAATACAATGTTTATTTTGATAAACCTTTATGTCAATTGATTATTCAATAAATGTATTTATTATGACTTTAATTACTGCGATATATTTGTTAGCATAATAAATGTCCTTAGAATCATGATACACATTGTATAGTTTAGTACATGGTTTGAACTTGAGATTATATAATATATCATATTCTTAAAAGTCCCTAGTCGAGTATTATTATTATAGGACAATAATAATACATAAATAGACTAGTATGTTGTTTGACAGATAACCACATCTCATTGGTTATAAGTATGGGGATACTAAAGTCAACACATAGGTACATGCAGGAGTACATGGTACTGGACAGACCCACAGTGAGATTCTTCATGTTTAATAAAGTCATAAGAAAGACTCATAGTGATAATGGTGTAATGATCCTCTGACTTGAGATCATTATATTTCTATATGAGGATTAATATACTTTGACTACATTAAAAGTTACCTTTGACCGGGTAATGATAAAAGTGGACATTGGGTATATCATGAGTCGTATGAGAAATATGAATGATAGATAAATGATTTAACCCTCCTATAATTAGGAGAGATATTATTGGCCTCTTGATTGAGTGAGACTATAAAATGCATGGCCGTGCTCAAATAATGATTTGTTTTCATAGTCTACTCATGGATCAAGTAAACCCGGATTAAATGTTGAAGAGGATGACTAAATACATGCCTCGAGTTTAATCTATAATATATATGGTTAAAGGGATTATATTACACGGAAACATTAATCACGAAAGGTTTTATCGAATCACGATTTAATTATTATTTAATTGAGTAGCAATGATGTATTACTAGATACCGCTCATTGTTTATAATTTTATTGGAAAATAAAATTATTGCTAATTAAATAATAGCCTATAGGGTCACACACATAGAGTACTTAAAAGAATAATTAATTTAAATTATAGATTTAAATTAATTGATGATTATTTGAATTTTATTATATTAATTAAGTGAGACTTAATTAATTGAAATAATATAAATTCGAATTTGAATTCTGCCATTAATAATTAAGTGTGACTTAGTTATTAATTAAATAATAAAATTCGGTTTTATTATTTAATCCTAAACCTACATGGGTTAGGCTTTGCTGTTATGGGTTGCTATTATGGGCCTATTAACCAACCATTATAAATAGATAATGTAGGGTTAATAAGGCATAACGTTTTTGATAAGAAAAACCCTAGAAGAGCAGCCACACAGCAAAGGCAGAGACAAATTCGAAATCATCAAAGGAAGCTAGTACATCCATTCCGTAATCAAGATCGTGAGACGTTCTTGAAGGTGCTCGTGTGGATACCATAGAGGTGTTTTCGAGAGGAAGACACAAGTCGTGAAAGCTAGGATCTCCGTTGAGTTCGTGAAAGTCAAGACCAAACAAAGGTATGATTCCGTTTCACCATAATCAGTCCATGATTATACATGATCCTGCGTTAGGGTTCCAAAATTTTTCGTTATATTTACGTTTAATTCGCTGCGTTTTATGTCTCGGAACCCAACACAGACCACTAAGCTTGATCAGTGCAAATCAGGTATATGAACTGAAGTGACAAGCTATAGAGGTATGATCAGCTCATTACTTATTCAAATGCATAAATACCATATATTTTATTCTCGATATGCCTATGTATAAGTTTCCAAGTGGATACTAGAGAATCTTATCTTATAGCTAAGTTATGAATTGTTAGATATCTTAGGGGATCACCAATTCTTAGAATCAGGTACCCTGAAGATAATAGGTTTAACCTAATTGGCTATATAGATATAGATGATGCAGGTTGTAAGAAAGACAGGGAAGTAATTCCGAGAAGCTGAATTTCCTGGAAGAAGTTGATTTCTTGCTGAAATAAGAGGAAGCATTCGACACACAAAGCTATAGCAAAGGCTAAAATTAAAGCAGCTAGTGAATGTGATGCTCTGATCTTCAAGACAAGGAAACCACTTCAACTCCAATAACTCTGCTGGATACTCTCTACACCAATTAAGGAACAAATGCAAAGACACCAGGTATCATTTCTTTCGAGATTGTCCTGAGAAGAATAACTTACAGATATTTGTTGAACAACTTGATAAATTTATTTTGTCTAAGTTGGTTAGTGAACTTGTGTAATTATTTATGTGCATATTTGTTGGAAATCCGATCTGTAAGGAATTCTCAAATGAGTTCACAAGTATTAAATCATCCACATTTAAAGGACTTGTGAATTTATTTTTAAATCCAGTACCTCATACTTTTTGCTATTAGTTTAATTATCATGCTTACAATGTTATATGCATATGTGGTAGTTAAATGATTTAGCATAAAGTTAGCAGCATAATTATTTGTATGTTAAATATTTGATGAATATTAGTCAATGATATCTTGCTTAATTGCTCTAATATTTTGCTATGATATTTTTAAATATTTTATTACAAATAATTGTGATACTTTTGATATTAGTGACAATATTTAGAATTTATGTTCTAAATAAATAATGCATATTTCAAAACTCACTAATATTGGAAGATGAAGTATTTTCTAAGTCATTTGTATAAAAATCTCAATATATTATATACTTAGAAAATATTTCTAAAATTTGATTTTATTTACGAGAAGTTGTAATTAGGATCACAAGTAGTAAATGTCAATATTTAAAGGACTTGTGAATTTCTATTCAACTATTTTCTCGATATAATCTCAATATAATTGTTCTTAGTATAATTTCAATATGCTTGAGTGACAATTATTATATATAGCATAGGAAGCTAGAGACCAATATTCAATCTTATGAATATTTTAGTATTTAGCAAAGTTGTTTTATCTTATTAAAATTATGGATTGAAGCAACTCAGTGTTTATTAGTTTCATAATTTTGATTTAATAAAATATTAGAATCACAATTTCTTGTATTTTAAAATTATTGATAAATATCAAGTAATGATATTTTGTTAATATTTCCGTGCAATTAATTGTGATATTTTTAATATTAGTGATAATACAAGTTGTTTAACTGAAATCACTAATAATAAAAATATGACTTAATGCTTATTATTCTACTGAATTATTGTCATGCCTCTTTAATTTTTATATATATATACATGTTATTGGTAATTGTTTAGTACAATATAAATATTTAATTTATTTTGATTTATTTAAATTATGATGATATAAAACAATTCAGTGATATATTGGTTCCATGACTTAAGTAAATTAAAATAAATTTACTGCATAATTATTTGTAGTATAAATATTCTCTTTTATTACTTTGTGATAATTGATTAATATTTTATTACAAAATAATTGTGATATATTGATATTAACGGATTTGCTTAGTCGTTATTCTAAATAAAAATTGGTTTTTGAAAAACCCGGTAGTATTAGTATATCTAGTTTTCTTTCTTTGACTGAGTTTTAAACCTGAATGTATTAAAAAAAAATTCTTGTCTGATTCTTTTTCAAAACATTTTATTCAACGATACATTCATTTCTCTATCAGTTTTAAAGAAGAAAACATTAAAATTCTTTTTCAAAACTTCTCTTTTGAAAATCATTTGATTTACAGCCCTACTTTGATTTCTAAAACCTAGGGTATGAATCAAATTTTTCTTGAGAATAATTTTTCTCCAATCTTAAAATCTATTATCCTCTCCCAAAATCTAGTTTTAAAAGTTTTATCTTACAAAAATTTTTCTCCCTTAATTTTTCTTTTTAAAGTGGCAGATACTTTGTGACTGTTATTTTATTTGGAGAAATTATTTTAACTTCGAGGTACCAATCACTTGTAAAATTTATTTGTTTTTAAATACTTGTTTCAATGTATGTTTCACATTGATTCAGAGTACCTAAACAGTGGTTGTTGCTTTGAAGGCCTAGTTTTGTATTGTTAAGCATTCATTCACCCCAATTGTCCTATTTTTTTAAGTCGGGGATACTATCAGGTGGACGAAAATGATGTTAAATCATAATTGCATTATGAGTTGGAAAATCATAGTCCTCTATAAGGATGTTTTGCAAAACTATTTTCAAAACTTACTGTACTTAGGTTTTAAAGGAAAAGAGTCACTTTATTGAGATAGAATGTGGTAAGAGAGTTGAATTTCTTCTTTGGTATAAATTCTCGGGTTTTATTATGGGAAGTTTGCCTTATAAGAAATTCATAAGGGATAAAATTTTTCTCTGATACACTTTCCCGTATTTTATTATGGGATAAGTATCTTAAAGAAAATTTGTATTAGTATCATGTTCTTAAATGATAAATCTTTAGAACCGACAAAACTCTTTTACTAAAAGTGCTTTAATGTAATCGTTTACCATTCCTTCATATATTTTTCCTTCTCTATAGGATGAAAAATATATTTTGGAATGTTAAGGTGATTATCTTTTAATCTTGATTGATTCTTTCCACTTAGCCCTCAGTGACTTCAGAAGCTGGCCAAGAGGTTGAAAACCCATCAATCTCTTACCCAGGCCATAATACCAAACACTGATTCATCCACTTCCATATATTAACCCTTGGAGATATAAGGAAACTTTGTAAGTTAGAGGTTGAAGGGAGAAACTGCACTCGATGCAGTAAATAAGGATGAAGTCGGAAGTGCACCCACAACTCTACTTCCAGATAAGAAAAGTAGTATATAACTGAGGTAACTATAAGCTCATCTACATCTTCTCAAAAGGATGTAGAGCTAAAAAGGCAATAAAACTGTTTCTGGAATCATTCTCTCAACATGGTGAGTCTATTGAAATTCGCTTGTCAGTCAGAGCATCTTGTAATGAGTCAAGCACACCACTAGCACTCACGCTGATGGTAAGCCTAAACAGATAAATACTATGAACACATTGCAAGGCATGCACAATGAGAGGTATAGGCATTCAGAGGAGATACGGACTCTAGCCATACTTTACATTGTTCAAGTGTCTACGTCAAACAGAAGTTAATCTTCTACATCCCGAAAGGGAGATCTCTTGTTCAGATTTATCTGGGCTTGAGAGGCAACTACTTGACAAGAATTCTTCGGATGAGTCAAGTGGGGCATTTTATGCAAAATTCCCGTCACAGGGTTACAAGGGAAACATAGGCTCTAAATTGCCATTCATTACATTGTTTACTACGTCGCCCCTCTTGGAAGTAACATTTCCAGATCCTGAAAAGGAAGTCCACCTCCCATTTATAGAGAAGGTGTGAGGCAACTCCTTGATAGAATAAGGCAGGATTCCCTAACAGATTTTAATATCTTGGGATAACCCATCTCAAAGAGGTGAGGCTCCACTAGACAGTAATTTAGAAAAAGCTATTGAGTCTGGTGCTGAGATAGTGCTTATGCATGATAGATCAAGAACACCTCTACGAGGCAATTCTCCACTTCATAGTGATTCAGTTCATTATGATGAATCAGGTGTTGGGAATATAACTAAATTGACGGATTTCACTTGCAGGTACAGAAGGCTATATTTGGAATGCAGAGTGAAAGTGAGGGAGAGAAACACTTAAGTGAAAGTGAGGGAGAGATACACTTGAGTGAGAGATATGGAGAGAAAGAGTGAAACACTTCAAATAGCTCGACACTTTAGTGTAAACACCAACAGAACGTAGTAGAAGTGAGGAAACCATAGACCAAACACTTACCCTTGCTCATGCTACTTCTGAAAGAAAAGCTACTATATTTTTTCAATCAATGACAGATGGGAACCTTCTTTGGAAGACAAACCATTCAAAATATGGGCCATTAGAGGATTCATCAACTAAGGGGGAGAATTTATAAGAAGAAAAAGGAGAAGTTAATAAAGTCTTATCTTTGTATCCTTGGGAGAAGTTAATATCCTTATGGGGAGAATTTAGACAAGAAAAAGAAGAAGATCTAATCTTCTGATCCTTATGGGAAAAAGAGAATGTGGGGGAATCAGGAAACTGTATCCTATACTTGAAAGGAGTTGTTAGAAGAGGATTCATCATCCAAGTGGGATGTACAGAAAATAATTGAAATTTCCATTGATTATCTTAAGGGAGAAGAATAAAAAGAAAAATAATCACATTCTTAGGGGGAGAACATTACTTGAGAAATGTTCTATGTGCTATTGAAGACGTTCCCAAGAATTTTAATTCTTATGAAGCTCTGTTCATGATAAGTTCTTTAAGTTCAACTATGAAGGATTTTGAAGCAGAGAAAGCTCAAACACAGACATAAATGAGGATGATACTACATGAATATCAATTCAGTGCTAGAGGAACAAACATCTTTCATTTCAGTTATACAAGAAATCTGGAAATGCAGAATCTGATCCAGAAAAACCAGTAACATTATTTACAAGTCCCGAACCATTACTTTTTCTAGTTGTTAGTTGAGTTATCCTCTATATGGGATTTGTTTGCTAATTTAACAATCAAATAGGAGGAGATTGTTGGTGAGATTATGAAGCTGTATGAACAGTAATCGTGATAACTCAACACTAGAACAAGACCAGTAAATAATACTACGCCTACACAGAAATCAGGAAGAAATGAAGACAAGGCTGATACGGTGAATCAAGACATTAGAAGAAGTTTTGAAGTCTACTACAGGTCATTGAGAGAAGTACATTAATATGTTCATGCCTCAGCGAAGAATAATGGTTGAAAACTTTCAGGGTTTTAGAAGTGTTAAAGATTCAGTATAGAAGTGCCACTAGAAGATTTCAGTGTAAAGGCATTGATTGAAAATAGACAATGTTCAAAGCATAGGAATCTAGAAGGGTAAAGACAAAGGTTAAAGAAGACAGCTGAAGTCTTAGAGTTATACACACTGAAAGAAGTTTATTTTTATTTTCAAACGTCAGTAAAGAACAGAGAATGAAGTATTCAAGACTGTGGTAGTAATGGAGACGTTGTCTAAGTACCAGAAAAGATTCCAGTGAAAGTACTATGTTTATTGACAGTCAGTGTTCGAAGCAATGAAGTCGCTGCAAACTTAACAATGCAAGTAAAGCAATAATACGAAGACCTAGATCAAAGTTAGTCTTCTGTGAACCAGACCAGTTGCACTACGCGTTAGCAATTTGTGAAAGAAATCTGAGTATTAATCATAGAAGAATTGTTAAGTTGAAGAACGTACTTGGAAAGAACAGTTATTTATTAAGTTACGAAAAGTGATTTTTAGAGGCTACAGCCAAACAGCTAACAGCTAAACAACTCAAAGGGTGCAGGGTGCAAAGTGTCACAACCTTGGTACGAAAAGTAGAAGTTTCTGAACTACAGTCGAAGAACAGAAACAACTCACGGTACAAGGTGTAATGTGACAAGACTTTGGTACAAGAACTGGATGTTGGTAAACTTCAATCAAGGAATGAGAAGAGGGTCAAAGCACAGTGATCAAATTGCACTTTGACAATGTAAATGAATAGTAAGGCGCAACATAAGAAATGGCGTAACATAATTCTTTGATGATTAATCAACTTGAATGGCGCTACTTGAGTTCTTATAGGGAAATCAATGTGTGAGGCGCCACTTGTATTTGCTCAGTAAATCAAGATTTAATTGAGGCACCACATGAAGCTACACAGGGGATACACTCTACAGGCGCAACAAAATATTTTGGTGCAATAAAATATTACTTGACTCCATTTAGCTCTCAGCCAATCAAATTCAAGCAGCCTACTTTATTGATTTAAAAGTCTACACAAATAAAAAAACACAGCCACTCATTGAGAGAGTCGTCTTCTTCAACACAAAAAAATAAGTAGAGAGCCACTACCATGGCCGAAGCAAGAGAATAATTTATACACACTCATACCTTGCTCCTGGTCAAATATTAGGACCCGGTTCTTTAATGAAAAATGCTCAGGGCTCCTAGATATCACTTCCTATGGACTCAGTTTTTCCTTATACCAATTTAGTTATATTTGTATAGGAACTGAGCCTTATATTTTTGTGTTAATAGTAAAGAACTAATTTGTTCCTTGGAAGCCAGTTATATTTTTAACTAGGTATAGCACCCCTCTGGGTTTATATACGAAAGATATATTCCAGGAAACTTGTCTCCTAATTTACTTGCTAATTTTCTTGAACCTAATTGATTTATCCGGACACATAGAAAATTAGTAGGTAGCTCAGCTAAACACTATAAATGGCCAAACCCACTTTGAAGCAATAATTTATTTATCCACAAATTCTGAAAAGAATTTAAAATTATTGTTAGTATCATATTCAACCCCCCTTCTACGATACTTCGGGACCCAACAGATCAACTTATTTGACAAAAGAAGCATGATTGATAAATTGAAGATGATGGAAATGGCTCAGTACCTGGCAAAGAAATATCAGAAAAAGATTGACAAAGTCAAGTATATGGAGGAGATGGTTGTCAACAAGAGGAAGGAGGAGGAAAGAATAGAAAAGTTGTCTGAAGAATTAAGAAGACAGGAAAAATGCAGGGTATTCAAGGATCCTGATAGAATTGAATTTAAGTTGTGAAGTGGAGCCACAATCAAAATCAGAATGAAGTTTATTCAAGACTATTATATGAAAACCCTCAAGATTGATATTGACATGTTAAAGGATGCTATATTAATTGAAGAAGTCATGGCCAAGCAACAGATTCTAGAGGCTATTGAAGAAAACAAGGCATGGTAGGAAAGAGAAAGAAAAGAAAGATACGACCAGGAAAATCATCAACAATAACAGAATAGGTAGGCTTGATATGTTGTATTAATTTGTAAAATTTATCATTTTTCAAATTGGGGGAGATTGTTGGACCCAAATCAAGCCTAGCCTATGTAATTATTTGTCTTGCTGTAACATAGTTGATACTCTTATAATAGTGTAGTGACTTAGATATTCTTGTGTAATATTGTAGATAGAAGTCTTATCAGTTTGTATTTCAGTTGTAAATAAAGTCAAGAATAAAGTATGTTAGAAGATTCAGGTTGAATCATGCAACAAGACAAAGAAGACTTTTTGGAGAAATAAGGAAAACAACCTGAGAATTCTACTAAGTCAATTACTCAGTCGAGAAGTCACCTATTCGAGAAGTCAGAACTATGTAAACAATTCAAGAAATCTCAAGACACACTCAACAGCTCAGTACTCGATCGAGAAGTCAGTCATTCGAGAAGTCAAAGTACTGAAGTCATTCGAGTAGTGTTAAATGTGAATCATTCGAGAAGTGTAGAAAAACAATTCGAGAAGTTAGCAAAAGGAGCATTCGAGAAGTGGTAAAGCTGAGTCATTCGAGAATTCACAGTTTCAAGTTTATATTCGAGAAGTCTAGCCTAATCGAGAAGTCATCAAACAGAGTATGCGATCGAGAAGTCTAGTCATTCGAGAAGTCAATCATTCAAAGACTAATCAAGAAGTCACAGCTAGTACTCAATCAAGAAGTCAATCACTATGACTTCTCGAATCAATTAAAACAGAGTACTCGACTGCACCAATGAGCTATTTTCTAGGAGAATTACAGAACAAGACAGATAATTTTGCAGGATAAGTCAATCCTGCAAAGATAGAGACAAGTCTACAATGAAGCTGGGAAGATAGTAAGGACAAATGACAGAAGGTATAAGGCTGAATGTAGCAGTCTGTCACAACAGTGTTAGCTAGAAGTAGATATTAATCAAATGTAAAGTATGTCTTGTCTATTTCTAGTTTTAGCAAATCTATCTTATGTGACCATGTGCACAGAACATGTTGTCTATATATTTTATGCACAGCCACATTTGATAGGTGTCTTTGATTTTACATTGTAATATTCCTAGAACAAGAAGCTAAAATTCAAATTGAATTTCAGGTTATAGCAAAAATTCATTCTAATAAAATTAGATTGAAAGTTACATCTTGTGTTTAATATATTCACTGTTATATGCTCTTGTAAAAACTTAACTTGTTTCATTAGTTCAAAGATTCAATCTATTCAATAGTTTATCAAAGCTTTCTAAATCAAAGAGAGGGTAAAAGTTTTGAAGTATACATGCACGCCCTCTATGTAAACTTCTGGGACTTCTAATTCCTACCACATAATCTAACAGTTGATTTTTCATCCATAAGATTTGTGCACAACAGCTTCCTACAGCAATATATTCAGCCTCTTCTGTTGATGTTGAGATAGATTTCTGTTTCTTCCTAAAAATTGACAACTGCCACTTGTGCTTTTCTTGTCAATTTTACATCCTGCAAAGTCAACATCCGAATAGCCTATTAATTTAAAATCAGACTCTCTTGGATACCATAAGCCAAGATTAATGATGCCTTTGAGATATCTGAAAATTCTCTTAACAGCAATCAAATGAGGTTCCCTTGGATTTGCCTGAAATCTAGCACATAGACATGTTGCAAACATGATGTCTAGTCTACTTGCAGTCAAATAAAGTAGAGAACCAATCATGCCTCTATATGTTATAATAACTACAGGCTCTCCAGTCTTGATCAAGCTTGGTTACAGTGGCTTTTGGAGTTGTAGCAGATGCAGAGTCTTGCATTTGAAATTTAATGAACAAATTCTTTGTGTATTTAAACTGATTTATGAAAATACATTCATCAGTCTATTTCACTTGTAACCCTAGAAAATAACTCAGTTCTCCCATCATGCTCATTTGATACCTAGACTACATTAAATTTGAAAATCTTTTACAGAGTTTCTCATTAGTGCAACCAAATATAATATAATCAACATATATTTGAACTAATAATAAATCTTTACCTTGAGTTCTATAAAACAAGGTTTTATCAATTGCACCTCTTATAAAACCACTTTCAAGTAAAAATTGAGCCAGAGTTTCATACCAGGCTCTAGGTGCTTTATCCAGTCCATAGACATGATTTGGAAAATTTGGATTGACAAAGCCAGGTGGTTGTTCAACATAAACCTCTTCTTTAAGTTCTCCATTTAAAAATGCACTTTTCACATCCATCTGGTAGACCTTGAATTTCTTATGTGCAGCATAAGTAAGAAAATTTTTGATTGCATCAAGTCTAGCTACAGATGCAAAGGTTTCATCATAATCAATACCTTCCTGTTGAGAGTAACGTTTGGCAACTAATCTTGCTTTGTTCCTTATAATAATTCCATCAGAGTCTGTCTTGTTTCTAAAAATCCACTTTGTGCCAAAAATTGATCTATTCTTTGGCCTTGGAACTAGGGTCCAAACTTCATTTCTCTCAAAATCATTTAATTCTTCCTGCATTGTAGTTACCCAATCCGCATCCTTCAAAGCATCTTCAACCTTCTTTGGTTCTGTTTGAGAAAGAAAACTATGAAATAGACATTCATTCTGAGTAACTTTTCTTATCTGTACTCAACTTTCTCGATCACCAATAATCAAGTCAGGTGTGTGATCTTTGGTCCATTTTCTTGGATGTGGAAGATTTCCTGAACTAGATGCTCTGCCATAATTTGTGCCTTCATAGAATGATTCTTCTGTAAATGTTAATCCTCCCCCTGAAGTTGTGCTTCCATCAGTGTTTGATGATTCAGAGTTTATGTACTCAGAGTTTGAATAATCAGAGTTTGGGTGATCATAATTTGTGGTTTCAGAGTTTGATTGATCAGAGTTTAGGGTTTCAGAGTTTGTGTTGGTCAGAGTTTGGTTAGACTCTGATATTTCAATAATTGAGGTTTGGTCTCCAATATCATTAATTAATTCATGTTGCTCCCCCTCAACATGTGCAGAATCTTCAATTTCTATTTCAAACATATCTGAATCAGAGTTTAACTGACAAGAGTTTGTTTCATCAGTGTTTAACTCATCAGAGTTTTGTTGAATAGAGTTTGTGTTTTGCAATTCATTCTAAAATCTCAGAGTTTTCCGAGCATCTTCATCATGTAATCCAGCTATTTTTCCTTCATCAAAAGAGACATTAATTGATTTATGACTGTCCTTTTCCTTAGATTAAACACTTTGAATGCCCTTTAAAAGGTTTTAGAAGTTGTAGCATAACCAACAAAAATTCCTTCATCTATTTCGAGTTCAAATTTCTTCAATTGTTCATGATGTGTTTTGAGAATAAAACATTTACTTCCAAAGATGTTAAAGTATTTAACATTTGGCTTTCTTCCCTTCAATGTTTCATATGAAGTCATTCCATGTTTATTTATCAAAGTGCAATTCTGAGTATTGCATGCAGTATTCCATGTTAAATATTATCTCTTCAGTTTCACCCTTTTTATGTAAAAAGTTCACCCAGGTAAATCTAGTATAATCATCAACTATCACTGGAGTATATTTCTTCTTTTCAATGGACATATTGTTGAAAGGACCAAATAAATCAAGATGCAATAGATGAAAAGGTTAATAAATAGAATTTTCAGTTTTGCTCTTGAAAGATGTCTTCTTTTGTCTGGCCTTTTGACATGAATCACAGAGTCCATCATGATGAAATTGATCTTTTGGAAGACCTCTCACTAGATCCTTTTTGACCAATTCATTAATGTTTCCAAAGTTCAAATGACAGCTTTTTGTGCCAATTCAAGCTTTCCAAAGATGATGTCTTTCCAAGTAAACAAGTTAAGGGACCATCAGAGTTTACATCCAAGCTAGCTTCAAATAAGTTGTTATATCTGTGACGTATGAGAACTACTTTTCCATCCTTCTTGCTTTTCACTTCACATTGAGTTCCATGAAATTCTACAGAATAACCTTTGTTTGTCATTTGACTCACACTTAACAAATTATGTTTGATTCCTTCAACCAGAGCTACATTCTCAATGATGGCATTTCCAATAGCAATATGGCTATATCCCGGTGTTCTTCCTATGTTGCCATCTCCATAAGATACTGCTGGGTCAGTCTTCTCCTCAAACTCTGAAAGTAGGGATTTTTTCCAGTCATATGTGCAGAACATCCACTATCAATCACTAGGATGTTTTTCCTATTTCCCTGCAATCTGTTAATGAAAATTAATTAGTAGGTTTGGGGACCCAAACTAGTTTGGGTCCTTTCTTTTAAAACTCGTTAACTCTTGCAGTAAAAGTATTTTCATCAGAGTTTATGTTAACAGAGTTTACATGATCAGAGTTTGCATTATCAGAGTTTATACTGTCAGAGTTTACTTTTCTTTTATCAGATTTTTTCACATAAATTTGTTTGACAGCATTTTTTGGAGATATATTCAATCGAATAAATGGTTCATAATAATTGTAATACAAACTATGATATTATTTGCATGTATAAATTGAATGCCATAAACTACCATAGTGAAAACAGGGATTTTGTGGTCTATATCTAGTTTGTTTTCTAGCCTCTGAACTGGGTCTCTCGGGTTCCTTCTTTTTGTTATGTTTGCAGTCAATGGCAAGGTGATTTGAATTACCACAAGTAAAACAAGTTTTTCTAGGAGCATCAGGGATATACTTATAGTTATTCTCCTTGGTAATTCCTACTTTGCTATTTCTATTTCTTTTTACCTTTTTAGGTTTGTTTTTATTAGTGAATGCCTTCAACTTTTCATTAAGTTGCTTCTGTGAAAGTACTCCTATATTGACAGGTTTATTCTCTGGCACACTATTCTATTTACCTTTATTATTATTAGAGCATTCACCATATATAGATTTCTTGTCATTACTAGCTCTAACAAATTTCACAGGTTCATTCAATGTTCTTTTTGTGTCTGCTTTAGTGTGTATTTCTTTATCAGATTCATAACCTAAGGCAGATGTCCAATTCTTTTCAGAAAGCATTTGTGGGACTTTCTTGCCATAATTTGTCCAAACTCTGAAAGTCTCATTTTCCTTAGGTATCTCAGATTTCAAATATTCAACTTGAATTTTTAACTGAGTTTACATGTGTATTGCATTTTCACAGACTTTTTTAATGCTAAGCATGTTAGAATTTTCAGATTCAAGAGAGTTATTCCTAGCAGTCAGAGTTTGTATCTCATATTTAAATCTTTCATTTTCAAGAGACTGTGATTTAAAACTAACATGCAATGATCTAAGGAAAGACTTTAATTCATAGATATTTTCAGTATGAAAATTAAAGACAAAGTTTAGTACCTTGTCAAAGTTTAGGATGAGAGCATCAGAGTTTGCCATGAGAGCATAATTTGTTTCCTCTTCAAAATATGAGGAATCCACCCAATCTTTCTTTGATGTGATGAGTGCTTTTCCAGATTCCTTACTTATGTACTCAGTAGCAAAGTGCCCCATCTTATTACACTTATAACACTTGTCTTTTGATTTGTCAAGAGTTTTTGATTTTCCATCTCTTTCTTCTCTTTTTCTGAATCTGTCTTTCTTATTTGATTCTTCTTCCTTCTTTTAGAAGTTCCCTTGCTTTCTGTACTTCCTATATTTCATTTTCTTGAAGCCTTTGACAATCAAAGCAACCATCTACATTATCTCAGAATCTGAAGAATTATCAGAGTTTACATCAGAGTTTGCCTCAAACTCTGATTCACTAATTTCTTTGATCACAACTTTTCCTTATGTCGTTGAGGCTTTTAGGACTTGTTCTTTTAGTTCTTCAACTTTGGCTTCAACATTCAAGGCAACAGAATTTGCCTTGCTACTTTTCATGTTCTTTCTTTGTTGTAATTCTAAATCATGAGTCTTTAATCTTCCATAAACTTCATCAAGAGACGTCTCATCTAGGTCAGCCCTATATCTTATTAAAGATGTTTGTAGATCACATTATTCTGGAAGAGCCCTTAGAAATATGGTGTTTGAATCTTTATTGTCATACACCTTATCCACCAAAGTCAATTTGTTCAATAGAGTTAGAAATCTATCATACATATCTGTGAGGGATTCATTCTGTTTTGCCTCAAAATATTCATATTCTTGAATTATCACAGATCTTCTGTTTTTCTTTATTTCCTTGGTTATTTGGCATTGAACTTCTAGTATATCCCAAATTTCTTTAGCAGTTTAGCATGCAATTATCATATTGGACACCACAGAGTCAAGATTATTATGCATAATATTCCTTACCTTTGCATCTTTGAGGACTTCTATTTTTTCTTCATTGGTCCATTATTTCTTGTCCTTCAAGGTATAATATTCAGGGACTTGTCTTCCTTCCACAATTGTAGATGGCACTAGTTTTGTTGGTATATATTGGCCTGTATGGATTCTGTCTAAATAATCATGATCAGTTACATCCAGGAACATCATCATCTTCACCCTCCATGTAGGGTATTCAGCCTTCTTCAATATTGGGATCATGATGCTTTCATACTTGTTTCCAGACATGTTTACATGATCTTTGAGTTGTAATTAACTGTCTGCTCTGATACCAATTGTTTGCCCAGAAAGATAATCTATTACAGAAGGGGGGTTGAATGTAATAGTACCTAATAATCGATAAAGAACACAAGTATGTAAAAGAAACATTGTCTTGTATTAAAGATAATGGATGGAATACAAAATTCTCTCAAGAAATTCTTTATTCTCAAGAGCTACAAGGTTATGAAAGATAAGACTTATAAAGTCTTAATAATGTTAACCTATGTCTGTGTTTATATAGACACAGTTACAATTCAATTAAAAAATAGATTATGAAAAGAATAGCTTTAATAAGGAAATAGACTTGTATTTGGATTCCTTCTTCACTATCCTAATCATACTCTGATTTGATTATTTCTTCACAAACTCTGATTGTAAACTCTGTCGGTTGCCATTCTCTGATTTGAGCATTCTCTATTAGAGTAAACTCTGACCGACAGCTTTCTTATTATCTGATGACGTTAGGAATGTAAACTTTGATCTTTATTCTCTGATAGTGTCAGTGTTTGTTTTCTAATAGATTCTCGACAGTGGCTGTTCTAGGCATATGACTGGTGATAAAGCCCTGCTATAAGATGTGTTGAAAAAGATGGCCCCATAGTAACCTTTGGATATAATAGCAAGGGATTCACAATGAGATATAGAAATTTAGAAATCGGAAATGTTAGCATTGAAAATATCTCTCTTTTGGACGGATTAGAGCACAACCTCCTAAGTATCAGTCAGTTCACTGACAAGGGCTACAAAGTTATGTTCGAAAAAGAAAGGTGTGCAATCCAAAACAGGAAAGATGTGAAGCTTGCTCTTTAGGGAGTGAGAAAGGTGAATCTCTTTGTGACTGAATTATTCTCTGCAAGAAAAGGTGAAGTTCAATGTTTTTATAGCAAATCTTCAACAGAGGACAGTTGGTTATGGCATAAGAAACTTTCACACCTGAACTTTAAGGCAATGAACTCTTTAGTTAAGAGGGAATTGTTTAGAGGTTTTCCTGAGATGGAATTATGTCAAGAAGATTTGTGTGAAGCATGTGAAAAAGGAAAGTCAAAGAAAGCATCTCACCGAAGCAAAGACTTATAAGACATAACTGAACCATTGCAACTTGAATTTTTAACTGAGTTTACATGTGTATTGCATTTTCACAGACTTTCTTAATGCTAAGCATGTTAGAATTTTCAGATTCAAGAGAGTTATTCCTAGCAGTTAGAGTTTTTATCTCATATTTAAATCTTTCATTTTCAAGAGACTGTGATTTAAAACTAACATGCAATGATCTAAGGAAAGACCTTAATTCATAGATATTTTCAGTATGAAAATTAAAGACAAAGTTTGGTACCTTGTCAAAGTTTAGGATGAGAGCATCAGAGTTTGCCATGAGAGCATAATTTGTTTCCTCTTCAAAATATGAGGAATCCACCCAATCTTTCTTTGATGTGATGAGTGCTTTTCCAGATTCCTTACTTATGTACTCAGTAGCAAAGTGCCCCATCTTATTACACTTATAACACTTGTCTTTTGATTTGTCAAGAGTTTTTGATTTTCCATCTCTTTCTTCTCTTTTTCTGAATCTGTCTTTCTTATTTGATTCTTCTTCCTTCTTTTAGAAGTTCCCTTGCTTTCTGTACTTCCTATATTTCATTTTCTTGAAGCCTTTGACAATCAAAGCAACCATCTACATTATCTCAGAATCTGAAGAATTATCAGAGTTTACATCATAGTTTGCCTCAAACTCTGATTCACTAATTTCTTTGATCACAACTTTTCCTTATGTCGTTGAGGCTTTTAGGACTTGTTCTTTTAGTTCTTCAACTTTGGCTTCAACATTCAAGGAAACAGAATTTGCCTTGCTACTTTTCATGTTCTTTCTTTGTTGTAATTCTAAATCATGAGTCTTTAATCTTCCATAAACTTCATCAAGAGACGTCTCATCTAGGTCAGCCCTATATCTTATTAAAGATGTTTGTAGATCACATTATTCTGGAAGAGCCCTTAGAAATATGGTGTTTGAATCTTTATTGTCATACACCTTATCCACCAAAGTCAATTTGTTCAATAGAGTTAGAAATCTATCATACATATCTGTGAGGGATTCATTCTGTTTTGCCTCAAAATATTCATATTCTTGAATTATCACAGATCTTTTGTTTTTCTTTATTTCCTTGGTTATTTGGCATTGAACTTCTAGTATATCCCAAATTTCTTTAGCAGTTTAGCATGCAATTATCATATTGGACACCACAGAGTCAAGATTATTATGCATAATATTCCTTACCTTTGCATCTTTGAGGACTTCTATTTTTTCTTCATTGGTACATTATTTCTTGTCCTTCAAGGTATAATATTCAGGGACTTGTCTTCCTTCCACAATTGTAGATGGCACTAGTTTTGTTGGTATATATTGGCCTGTATGGATTCTGTCTAAATAATCATGATCAGTTACATCCAGGAACATCATCATCTTCACCCTCCATGTAGGGTATTCAGCCTTCTTCAATATTGGGATCATGATGCTTTCATACTTGTTTCCAGACATGTTTACATGATCTTTGAGTTGTAATTAACTGTCTGCTCTGATACCAATTGTTTGCCCAGAAAGATAATCTATTACAGAAGGGGGGTTGAATGTAATAGTACCTAATAATCGATAAAGAACACAAGTATGTAAAAGAAACATTGTCTTGTATTAAAGATAATGGATGGAATACAAAATTCTCTCAAGAAATTCTTTATTCTCAAGAGCTACAAGGTTATGAAAGATAAGACTTATAAAGTCTTAATAATGTTAACCTATGTCTGTGTTTATATAGACACAGTTACAATTCAATTAAAAAATAGATTATGAAAAGAATAGCTTTAATAAGGAAATAGACTTGTATTTGGATTCCTTCTTCACTATCCTAATCATACTCTGATTTGATTATTTCTTCACAAACTCTGATTGTAAACTCTGTCGGTTGCCATTCTCTGATTTGAGCATTCTCTATTAGAGTAAACTCTGACCGACAGCTTTCTTATTATCTGATGACGTTAGGAATGTAAACTTTGATCTTTATTCTCTGATAGTGTCAGTGTTTGTTTTCTAATAGATTCTCGACAGTGGCTGTTCTAGGCATATGACTGGTGATAAAGCCCTGCTATAAGATGTGTTGAAAAAGATGGCCCCATAGTAACCTTTGGATATAATAGCAAGGGATTCACAATGAGATATAGAAATTTAGAAATCGGAAATGTTAGCATTGAAAATATCTCTCTTTTGGATGGATTAGAGCACAACCTCCTAAGTATCAGTCAGTTCACTGACAAGGGCTACAAAGTTATGTTCGAAAAAGAAAGGTGTGCAATCCAAAACAGGAAAGATGTGAAGCTTGCTCTTTAGGGAGTGAGAAAGGTGAATCTCTTTGTGACTGAATTATTCTCTGCAAGAAAAGGTGAAGTTCAATGTTTTTATAGCAAATCTTCAACAGAGGACAGTTGGTTATGGCATAAGAAACTTTCACACCTGAACTTTAAGGCAATGAACTCTTTAGTTAAGAGGGAATTGTTTAGAGGTTTTCCTGAGATGGAATTATGTCAAGAAGATTTGTGTGAAGCATGTGAAAAAGGAAAGTCAAAGAAAGCATCTCACCGAAGCAAAGACTTATAAGACATAACTGAACCATTGCAACTTGAATTTTTAACTGAGTTTACATGTGTATTGCATTTTCACAGACTTTCTTAATGCTAAGCATGTTAGAATTTTCAGATTCAAGAGAGTTATTCCTAGCAGTTAGAGTTTTTATCTCATATTTAAATCTTTCATTTTCAAGAGACTGTGATTTAAAACTAACATGCAATGATCTAAGGAAAGACCTTAATTCATAGATATTTTCAGTATGAAAATTAAAGACAAAGTTTGGTACCTTGTCAAAGTTTAGGATGAGAGCATCAGAGTTTGCCATGAGAGCATAATTTGTTTCCTCTTCAAAATATGAGGAATCCACCCAATCTTTCTTTGATGTGATGAGTGCTTTTCCAGATTCCTTACTTCTGTACTCAGTAGCAAAGTGCCCCATCTTATTAAACTTATAACACTTGTCTTTTGATTTGTCAAGAGTTTTTGATTTTCCATCTCTTTCTTCTCTTTTTCTGAATCTGTCTTTCTTATTTGATTCTTCTTCCTTCTTTTAGAAGTTCCCTTGCTTTCTGTACTTCCTATATTTCATTTTCTTGAAGCCTTTGACAATCAAAGCAACCATCTTCATTATCTCAGAATCTGAAGAATTATCAGAGTTTACATCAGAATTTGCCTCAAACTCTGATTCACTAATTTCTTTGATCACAACTTTTCCTTATGTCGTTGAGGCTTTTAGGACTTGTTCTTTTAGTTCTTCAACTTTGGCTTCAACATTCAAGGCAACAGAATTTGCCTTGCTACTTTTCATGTTCTTTCTTTGTTGTAATTCTAAATCATGAGTCTTTAATCTTCCATAAACTTCATCAAGAGACGTCTCATCTAGGTCAGCCCTATATCTTATTAAAGATGTTTGTAGATCACATTATTCTGGAAGAGCCCTTAGAAATATGGTGTTTGAATCTTTATTGTCATACACCTTATCCACCAAAGCCAATTTGTTCAATAGAGTTAGAAATCTATCATACATATCTGTGAGGGATTCATTCTGTTTTGCCTCAAAATATTCATATTCTTGAATTATCACAGATCTTCTGTTTTTCTTTATTTCCTTGGTTATTTGGCATTGAACTTCTAGTATATCCCAAATTTCTTTAGCAGTTTAGCATGCAATTATCATATTGGACACCACAGAGTCAAGATTATTATGCATAATATTCCTTACCTTTGCATCTTTGAGGACTTCTATTTTTTCTTCATTGGTCCATTATTTCTTGTCCTTCAAGGTATAATATTCAGGGACTTGTCTTCCTTCCACAATTGTAGATGGCACTAGTTTTGTTGGTATATATTGGCCTGTATGGATTCTGTCTAAATAATCATGATCAGTTGCATCCAGGAACATCATCATCTTCACCCTCCATGTAGGGTATTCAGCCTTCTTCAATATTGGGATCATGATGCTTTCATACTTGTTTCCAGACATGTTTACATGATCTTTGAGTTGTAATTAACTGTCTGCTCTGATACCAATTGTTTGCCCAGAAAGATAATCTATTACAGAAGGGGGGTTGAATATAATAGTACCTAATAATCGATAAAGAACACAAGTATGTAAAAGAAACATTGTCTTGTATTAAAGATAATGGATGGAATACAAAATTCTCTCAAGAAATTCTTTATTCTCAGGAGCTACAAGGTTATGAAAGATAAGACTTATAAAGTCTTAATAATGTTAACCTATGTATGTGTTTATATAGACACAGTTACAATTCAATTAAAAAATAGATTATGAAAAGAATAGCTTTAATAAGGAAATAGACTTGTATTTGGATTCCTTCTTCACTATCCTAATCATACTCTGATTTGATTATTTCTTCACAAACTCTGATTGTAAACTCTGTCGGTTGCCATTCTCTGATTTGAGCATTCTCTATTAGAGTAAACTCTGACCGACAGCTTTCTTATTATCTGATGACGTTAGGAATGTAAACTTTGATCTTTATTCTCTGATAGATTCTCAACAGTGGCTGTTCTAGGCATATGACTGGTGATAAAGCCCTGCTATAAGATGTGTTGAAAAAGATGGCCCCATAGTAACCTTTGGATATAATAGCAAGGGATTCACAATGAGATATAGAAATTTAGAAATCGGAAATGTTAGCATTGAAAATATCTCTCTTTTGGACGGATTAGAGCACAACCTCCTAAGTATCAGTCAGTTCACTGACAAGGGCTACAAAGTTATGTTCGAAAAAGAAAGGTGTGCAATCCAAAACAGGAAAGATGTGAAGCTTGCTCTTTAGGGAGTGAGAAAGGTGAATCTCTTTGTGACTGAATTATTCTCTGCAAGCAAAGGTGAAGTTCAATGTTTTTATAGCAAATCTTCAACAGAGGATAGTTGGTTATGGCATAAGAAATTTTCACACCTGAACTTTAAGGCAATGAACTCTTTAGTTAAGAGGGAATTGTTTAGAGGTTTTCCTGAGATGGAATTATGTCAAGAAGATTTGTGTGAAGCATGTGAAAAAGGAAAGTCAAAGAAAGCATCTCACCGAAGCAAAGACTTATAAGATATAACTGAACCATTGCAACTTCTGCATATGGATATATTTGGTCTAGTCAACGTCTTGTCTATGTCAAGGAAGAGATTTGCACTAGTAATTATAGATGACTACTCTAAGTACTCTTGGGTGTTATTTCTCGCCTTAAAAGATGAAGTCCCTCAAACAATTATTGATCACATAAAGAAGATAGAGTTAGAAGCTGATTTGTCTGTCAGGAAAATAAGGTTTGACAATGGAACATAATTTAGGAATGTAACCCTGAATGATTTTTGTATTGAGAAAGGGATATCAAGACAATATTCAGCGCCTAGAACTCCACAACAAAATGTAGTAGGAAGGAAGAGCAGAACTCTAGTTAAAGAAGCAAGAACAATGCTGAATGAAGCTAAGTTACCTCTATACTTTTGGGCTGAAGCAGTCAACACATCTTGCTACAATCAAAATCGTACCATGGTTAGTAAAGATCATGAAAAGACTCCATACGAGTTGATGGCAAACAAGAAACCAACACTGAAATACTTTCATGTGTTTTGAGCAAAGTACTTTGCTTTGAAAGATAATGAGCACCTAGGAAAGTTTAAATCCAAGGCTCATGAAGGTATATTTCTTTGCTAATCTCTGGAATCTAAAGCGTACATGGTTTATGTGATTGAACACAAAAAGGTCATTGAAAGCATGAATGTAACTTTTGATGATCTCAAGCTCCCAAGTCTGCAAAGAACAGATAACACTGAAACTCTGTAGTTTGAAAATATGAACTCAGATGAAGGTGATGTAGAACCTGAAGCTGCAATAGATCATCAAGCACCAAGTGAGAATAACGACAATGATGATTCTGACCCTAGTAGTGGAAATAGTGGAAGATTCGTAGAAACTACTAGTCATGGCAGAGAATCTCATGCTCAACCAATCAGAAGCTTAGGGAGAGCAACTGAAGGATCTACTAACATGACTCAACACTTTAATGATAATCAAGCTGAATCATCTAAGGAAAATTTGCCTAGGCATAGGATGTGGAGTAGAAATCACCCCTTTGAGTTGATTCTATGAGATCTAGATGCTAGAGTTCAAACGAGACGTGCTTCACAGAATGAATGCTTATTCTCTGGTTTTCTCTCTTAGATAGAGCCAAAAAAAGTAGAAGAAACAATAGAAGATCCATATTGGGTTATTACTATGCAAGAAGAACTCAATCAATTCGAAAGACAGAAAGTCTAGAAGCTGGTACCTAGGTCAAAGAACAAGTCTATTATTGGCACAAAGTAGGTATTTAGAAATAAACTGGATGAAGATGGCGTTATTACGAGGAATAAAAGCCAGATTGGTTGCTAAAGGTTATCCCCAAGAAGAAGGAATAGATTATGATGAAACATATACACCAGTGGCAAGACATGAAGCTATTAGGATGTTTCTGGCATTCACAGCATACTCTAACTTTAAAGTATATCAAATGGATGTGAATAGTGCATTCCTGAATGGAGATCTTGAAGAAGAAATGTATGTGGAACAACCCTTAGGCTTTGAAGAACCAGAATTTGCTAATTTTGTATACTTTCTCTTCAAGGAACTCTATGGCTTAAAACAAGCACCTCGGACATAGTATGACACTTTATCTGTATTCTTACTTGAAAATAGTTTCACTAGAGGTGTCATAGATAAGACTCTGTTTCATAAAATGCATAAAAATTACATGATATTAGTATAAGTATATGTGGATGACATTATATATGGTTCTACTAAAGATCAGTTCTGTATAGATTTGATAAGTTAATGCAGAGTAGGTATGAAATGAGCATGATGGGGGAGCTGAATTACTTCCTTGGACTCCAAGTAAGCCAAAGGAAAGATGTAATCTTTATTTTCCAAACCAAGTACATCATAGATCTTTTGAAAAAGTATGGTCTTGAAGATGCATCACCAGCCAAAACCCCAATGGCAACTGTCACTAAGCTTGATAAAGATGAACCTGGTAAGAGGGTAGACATCACAAGCTATAGAGGTATGATCGGCTCAATACTTTTCTTAACTGCAAGTAGACCAGATATTATGTTGGCCACTTGCTTGTGTGCTAGGTTTCAGTCTGACCCTAAAGAATCACATCTTATATCTATTAAACGCATTTTTAGGTATCTTAAGGGAAGTCCGAATCTTAGAATTTGGTACCCTAAAGATACAAGTTTTGACCTTGTTGACTATACACATTCAGATTATGCAGGTTATAGGATTGATCGGAAAAGTACATTAGGGAGTTGTTAATTACTTGGTAGAATATTGGTTTCATGGTATATCATGAAGCAGCACTCAGTTGCAATGTCAACAACTGAAGCTGCATATGTCGCTGCTGAAAGCTTCTGTGCACAAATATTGTGGATAAAGAACCAACTTCAAGAGTATGGACTGTTGCTGAACAAAATTCCAATATTCTATGACAACACAAGTGTCATAGCAATCACAAACAATCCAGTTCAACACTCAAGGACCAAGCACATTGATATCAGTTATTATTTCATAAGAGAGCATGTCGTGAATGGTACTGTAGAGTTACATTTTGTACCTACAGAGTAGCAAATTGCAGACATCTTCACTAAGCCACTGGATGAAATCACTTTTACTAGACTGGTTTGTGAACTTGAGATGTTAAATTCTACTAACTAATTAGTTAGTAAACAATAATTATAATTTGAAACTGATAAACTCACTAGTTGATTAACTTCAATATTTTTAGAACTTGTGAATTTATTTACCAAATTATTTTCCAGTTCTTAAGATTATAAATTAGATAAATAAATTATGCATGCCTGCTAATTATGTTAATTTGATATTTATTTAATTTTGATCTTAAAAAATATTTAAGTGGTTGTGTTTAATTAATAAATTCTTAGCACTTATATATCTAAATATTATTGGAAATTATTTTAAATAAAAATAATGAATAATTATATTTGTTCTCATATTTAAAATAAAAGTAAAATAATAAGGAACATGATTTATTTATTTTGATAATTTTAATAACTATTGTTAAAATTATTATTAATAAATATTTTGTGAATTTTAATAATTATGGACCTTGTTATAGTTAATATTTTAAAGGTCATAAATGTTAATATTAAAAATATAGCATAAATTATAAATATTTATATTTATAACAATTTATTGTTATTCTTTTAAATTATTAATAATTTGTAATATTTTTGCATTAATGAATAATTATTTTATTACTAATTTGTTTCGAATTATTCATATATATATATATATATATATATATATATATTTTAGTAACAAATATTTTGTGGAACAACAAAATTCACCAAGTGATTTTGTTGCGCCACTTGTTTTTGTTGCGCCACACAGGGGAACAACTGTGTAGGCACAACAAAAGTGGCCAATATTTGGCTGTGAAATTTTGTTGCGCCAAACACTATACAAGCGCAACGAAACACTTAACAAAATTTTGTTTGTTTTTGTTACGCTAAGTCATCTTGTGGCGCCATCACAATGGACACACTGTGTAGGCGCAACAAAATAACTTAGCCTATGTTTTGTTGCACTAAAAGACTTTGTAGCGCCATATACAGTACTTGCACTGTATAGGCGCAACAAAAGTCCTTAGAATTTTTTTTTGTTTTGTTTGTGGCGCCTATAAATAGTTGTGTAGTGTTATCTGACTCCATTTTATTTCATATCTTTTATTTTTTACAATTCACATATACACACAGTACACCAATAGAGGCGCAATGAAGATCTAGTTTTTGATTGCTAAAATCTTAGCGAATCCTTGCCCAAATTCAAATCTAAGACTAGTTTTATAATACCATTAAGCTTGCCTATCATTTGCAAGTAACTTTAACTGATTTCGTTAAGTACTTAGAAAATTCATATTTGACATTACTCGAACTGCTAGCTAGGGTTTGTTAAGATTTTAGTTAATTAAAAATTAAAATAAAATCAGTAATGTGCTTCGAATTCCTAAGAGATCATCATATATTAATTTCAAGTCAATCCAAGTAATTTTAAAATTAGGGTTTAGTTCATAATTTACTAAATTAATTCAACTTTAATTAGTAATTTTAATTTATAAAAATTACTTTTCACTTTAATTAAATGGAAGGTCGTTTTGAGATTAAAAAGACTAATTATTTATCTATTTTAGTAGATGACTGGACTGAAGCATGTGAGTTAGGTAAATGGGCCCAGTGTTTAAATGAAAGTTCTATAGTCCGTTATGCACTAATTACTAATATGCCTTTGAATCGTAATCTTCTTAGACATGTGTACAGGCCTTTTAAAGACACATCTGCAGATGGGATATCAACTTTCACTTGTAAAATTCAGAAACAAAGAGTGCGGATAACAGAAAATGATATCAATCATGCACTTCATTTGCCAACTGAAAACTTTGACGATGAACCATCTCAGACAGATTTAGTCAACTTCTTCATGTGGCTACACTGCACAAGGGACAAAAATAATCTCCCTAAGAAGATTTACAAGCATTATCTGCCCAAAGAGTGGAACCTGTTCTTTAATAGCTTATTTCATGGTTTTGCACCAAAGACAGGAGGTTTCCACGAAATTACACAGTTTAATAAGGTGATAACTTATGCAATGGAATCTAATCTCAGACTTGTTGGTGAGATTACGAAACTGTATGAATAGTAATCGTGATAACTCAGCATTAGAACAGGGAAAGTAAATAATACTACACCTACACAGAAATCAGGAAGAAATGAAGACAAGGCAGATACAGTGAATCAAGACATTAGAAGAAGTTTTGAAGTCTACTACAGGTCATTGAAAGAAGTTCATTAATATGTTCAAGTCTTAGTGAAGAATAATGTGTAAAGACTTTCAGGGTTTCAGAAGTGTTGAAGATTCAGTATAAAAGTGCCACAAGAAGATTTTAGTGTAAATGTATTGATTGAAGATAGACAGTTTTCGAAGCAAATGAATCTAGTCAAGGTAAAGACAAAGGTTAAAGAACACAGCTGCAATCTTAGAGTTATACTCACTGAAAGAAGTTCATTTATATGTTCAAGCGTCAGTGAAGAACAGAGAATGAAGTATTCAAGATTGTGGTAATAATGAAGACGTTGTCTAAGTACCAGAAAAGATTCCAGTGAAAGTAATATGTTTATTGACAGTCAGTGTTCGAAGGAATGAAGTTGCTGCAAACTTGACAATGTACGTAAGGCTATATTACGAAGACCTGGATCAAAGTTAGTCGTCTGTGAACCAGACCAGTTGCACTAGGCATCAGCAGTTCGTGAAAGGAATTTGAGTATTAACTATAAAACAATTTTTAAGTTGAAGAACTTACTTGGAAAGAACAGTTATTTATTAAGGTACGAAAAGTGATTTGTAGAGGCTACAACCAAACAGCTAAACAGCTAACAGCTTAACAGCTAAACAGCTCAAAGGGTGCAGGGTGCAAAGTGTCACAGCCTTGGTAGGAAAAGTGAAAGTTTATGAACTACATTCGAAGAATGGAAACAGCTCAGGGTACACGGTGTAATGTGACAAGACTTTGGTACAAGAAATGGAAGTTGGGGAACTTCAGTCAAGAAATGAATAGAGGGTTAAAGTGTAGTGACTAAACAACACTTTGACCATAAAAGTTAATATAACAGGCGCAACGAAATGAAGAAGCGCAACGAAATAATTCTTTGGCGCAACTAAAGTTCCTGGCGCCACATAATATTCTTGGCGCAACAAATATTTCTTGGCCCCACATATCCCTCAGCCAATCAAATTCAAGCAGTCAACTCTATTGATTTAAAGACTACATCAATTAAAGAATAAGTCGTCTTCTTCAACAAAAATAATATGTAGGGAGCTTCTGTCATGGCTAGAGCAAGAAGAAATAATTTTATAAACACCCATACCTTGCTCCCGGTCAGATATTAGGACCCGGTTCTTTAATGAAAAATGTTCACGGATCCTAGATATCACTCCCTACAGACTCAGTTTTTTCATGTACTAATTTAGATATATTTGTATAGGAACTAATCCTAATATTTTTGTGTTAGTAGCAAAGAACTAATTTGTTCTTTGGAAGCCAGTTATATTTTTAACTGGGTGTAGCACCTCTCTGGGTTTATATACGAAAGATATATTCCCGAAAACTTGTCTCATTTAATTACTTGTTAATTTCCTTGAACCTAATTGATTTATCCGGACACACAGAAAATTAGCAGGCAGCTCACCTAAATAGTTATAAAATTAGCACAAAGAACTTGTCTCATTTTATTAAATTTATTTTATAAACTTTTATTAGTCTATGTTATAAATTTTAATTAGTTATTTTATAAATTTTAAATAAAATTTATTTTATAAACTTTTATAAAATCTATTTTATAAACTTTAATTAATTTATGTTATAAATTTTAATTAGTTTATTTTATAAATTTTAACTAAGATTTATTTTGTAAACTTTTATAAAATTTATTTTATAAACTTTTATTAGTTTATGTTATAAATTTTAATTAGTTTATTTTATAAATTTAATAAAGTTTAAAATCTAAACATATTAAACAAATGGTCATAGCAGCAGTTGGTCTTTAATCAAGCAGCGCAACTAAATTGTTATTGACGCGTAGAAGGACCAGTGCACGCACGAAGATTTTTTTTTTTATTGCGCCTAGTTGGTGTCCACACGCAGCGTAACAAAACATAGGCGCAACATAAATTTGGCGCCACCAATTCCCAAAATGCAATTTGATATCTCAAGTTTTGTACCCTTTAATTTTTAATTTTTATTTATTTATTTTTCCAGAAAATTTAAAATTCTTGAAACTAAAATTTTTCTTAAATATTAATTTACGATATTTTAATTTTTAATAAAATTTAAAATTCTTGAAAATTAATTTGTTGTATATTTTTATTTTTGATTAATTTATTTTCTAAGAAAATTAAAAATTCTGTAAATCTAATTTTTTTCTTAAATATTAATTCGAGGGTGCTCAAGGGTTTGTAGTTGAAGATTTTTCCGGGTATTGAAGATAACAAAAATTGACTAAAGATTATCTAATGAAGCTTATTCTGGAACAGGTTGAAGAAATAATGGTATTAATTTCCTCAGAGGTTTACTCCATAGGATCCCATTAATATTTTAGAAGTTGCAGAAGAAGAGATTAATTTGGGTACAATTTTTGGTTAATTTGAGTTGTATTTTTGGATGAAAAATCTTAGGGGTTTGAAGTAGTGAAGGAGAACAGACTGGACTACCTGACATCTCTGTACAAGCCTTAAAGATTATTCTACAGGGAGATTACAGAAAGTTCGTGCTAACACTGCAGATCATCTGAAACACAGGGATACAGCCAACAGGGATCTAAGGATACAACCACATTGTCTGTAGATGACCTGTATGTGCTGAAGGCCTATGAACTACAACAAGAGCTGAAGAAGATAATATTTGGTAAAGCAGGTTGTTAGCATATCCACTGTATTTGTGACCAATGAACCAAATTTGATTGAAGTCAAGGTTGAGAACCTCTGAACAGAAACGAATTGATCCAAGAAGCTGAATTGAAGATGTTGTAGCTCGAGGTAGTGGTCAAGGTGTTGCATGTGAATTTGAAACTTTGGAATATCTTGATAACTTGACTGCAAGTCAAGCGTGTAGGACAACAGGAAGTTTAGTGACATCAGATTCAGACAGAATTCTAATTATAAATCTAAGGTCCTTACCTATAGATTCCATGGAGGTGATTTTCAAGATCAGTTCAAGAAGCGGTTGCAAGACAGAGATGGTTTATATTTGAAAGACAAGATCAGGGTTTGCTACACAGTTTGAAGAAGTCTGTACAAGCAAATGATGACAGACACTATGTTGGGTTATAGAAGGAATCTCAAGCACTAGTGATGATGCAGCAAAGGAAAGCATTTATTGATGAAGTTAAATGCAAGGTTGATTCTATCAGTGACATTGATGAACCAAATGGATATCTGGCATCAATGACGAAAACTGGAGATGAATTACCAAGCACTTCACAGGTACACATTCTAACTAGTATACTTTAATCTAATTCAAAACTGTATGAGTTTTAAGTATTGAAATGTATTATATTCATGTCAGGATGTTAGCATCTTAGGACTTAAATGCTTAATTGATTGCTAAGGATAATATTGCATGCTAGGATTCATGAGTTTAATTCGTAAATTTCATACTTGATTGTCTATGCAGTAAAATGAATATCTAGAATTAGATAGGGTGTTCTAGACGGTTAGGTGTATCCCTGAATATTTGTTGGAACTTGATTAAAATTTTCTGTAATTTAATACCTCTACTAATGTTTGAAAATTGCTAAATAGACAAACATGTCATAGATCAAATAATTTATATTTGTTCTTATTGTGATAAATGACTTGTTAAGTATACGTGGAATTTGATATTGCTTATAATGTCTTATTCAAATATTCTGCATATTCTTAATTGTTTATGTGCTTATTTTTACATGATTTACTCGCACTCACATAGTTGCACCTAAATGTCATATCATATCATGTATTGCTTGTTAGGGATAGAATAATAAAAGATGGTAGAATTATCTAAGTAGTCAATAATAATTGAAGATTCAAGGATTAATCTAAAACTGACTTAGGTAATTAGAGATAGCTAAAATGCTAGACAACAACAGAAATGGATTAGACATAATTAGTAATTAATTTGTTAGTTCTTCTATCCATGTGATATTAGAAAATTATTGAATATCTGTAAATCTGCTTTACATCTGTTACACTTGTGTAGAATGATTAAAGTAGATAGTACTGAATTTTCTAATATGCATATTGAAGCTGTTGTTACCACTGTTGATAGTAATATCTCTAACCCGTCTAGACTCAATTGAAGTTGAGTACAAGAAGTTTAATCATTTGTGATTGCAGAGTATGTAACAAAAGGCAAAAGTTATGTGACTTCTGTTCGCACTTTATTCACGCAAGAGAACGTGGTAACAAGTAATACAGTAATAAGTAGGATACGTTCCCACAGAGACTCGACTTGCTTATGTTTAGCTCACTTATACACCAGAATATAGTTATGGTTCACTGCTAAGAAAATGGACAAATTGGTGCTTTGATTACACTAATGATTAAAACTTAACGATTTACTTATATGAAATGAACATGGGATTTCAACTTCATTAACTATCTCATCTAGAATCTTATGCCTTTTCAACCTAGCATGTGAAAGTGATGATAACTGATCAGACCCTCAAAACTGATAAACACCAACTTTCATTGTACGCCTACCATCCTAATGAACATCCACAATTGATAGAAGTCAATTAGTCAACCACTATGCTTAGTCCCTATATGTCTATAGAGATTGAAAACATAATGGCATAAGCACAAGAATCCATAAAATCACATAGTCAGTGCAAGACGATTAGAATTACACCACAAATTAATACATGCTCTTAACATGCAAAAACCTAAGCTAGCAAGGCATGTTCTAAACCCAAGATCCACTTTCGCATTCACGAGGGTTTAACAAACAATCATAAATGTTCGCGACGCATTTACAATGAATAAGCTTGACCATACTAGGATATCCATAACAATCACACACTTTGGCATAAAAACAATCAATATCTAGAATCGATAGAAAAATCCATTAAAATCCCATGACAACGCTTAGCCCATAATTGGCCTATCCGCCATCATGGGTTCAATTGAGAACATAGTAGATAACCAATTATAAATAAAATACTGATATTAATTGCAAGAGTATATGAAACAACCGATCATCCACGTGGTAGAAAATTACAAAAGAAATAGTTCGAACTAAATCACCCAAGATAGCTTGATGACCTAATTCTCTTTCTTTGTGGCTCACAAAGTACTACTACTTTCTAAGATACGATACCATCTGATAATAATAATCCCTGATATTTTTATACTAGGTTACATAAAAACCAAATATCCATGGGCCTGCTTCTTGCTGGGCCTTAAAAGCTAACCACTGCAAAAGAAATAAATCAGCTTCGACTGGGGCGCGCTTGCCTTTTCCTGTTGAAGCGCGGACGCGCTTGGTGAGGCGCGGGCGCGCCTGCAGCTTCTGTCCAGCAGTTGATTTTCTTGCCCGTTTGCTCTTTTAACGGCTCGTCTTGCCCTCTCTTGATCTCAACTCAAGCCTTGATCTTCCTCATTTGAAATCCCAGCTCATATACCACCAAATTATGCAATTATTCCTCAAACCTGCTTCTGCCTGTAACCTGCACACCAAAGATACAAAACACATAAAAAGACATTACATACTTGGTTAAAAGCGATCAATTTAAGTCGAATTGGAACGTATATAGTGGACAAAAAGTCCACTAACACATCCCCAAACTTAAACCGATGCTTGTCCCCAAGCATAAACAGACTCTAAACAATCTAATGCAATGCATTGCATGAATGCAACTACTATGAAAATGCACTGACCCCCTCGAACTCACCAAAACCAATCGACAAACCAAAACCTCAAAGAGATGCAATAAATCCGAACAGAGCTCGACCAAGCCCCCGTATACCGATACGACATGAACAGAAACGTGGGTGTGTGCGATGCTCATCAAATATACTCTTACACTAGACTAAAATCATACCTATTTTTCGCCAAGACAATCACATGTTTATACACAGAATGAGCGATAAACACTCCATAACATGCAAACACTTCCGTCATTCATTTGAGTTAGATAGGGAACCATAATTTATTGCTAAACAACCATTATGACACATAACTCAATACGTAGGCTTACTTAACCGTGCAATGGATGAGACCCCTAAAGGCTTATACAATAATACCCATGTAGCGAACGTTAGGTCAGTGAGTCCCAGACTATAAAAAGCCTTAGGCCACTAGGTGCAAAGTCCCCGCGAACTTAATTGCTCGAGTATTAAAGAGCCCACCCTGGTTAATTTTGCCTTGAAATTATTCATACGACTCTTTTTTTTCTTTTTTTCTTTCTTTTTCTTTTATATATATAAAATCTGGAATGAGAATTCTCACTTCCAACCCTAGACTACTCATAAAAATATGAGCCGGCTACTAGCCAATTGACGCCTAGCCATTCTCGACAACTATTAATAATTAGCATGAATCCCTGGTTTTCCCCAAACTTATACTTTAGCGTCCTTACATTATCAAGGGAATAACAAACATTCTAGATATAAACAGGCGATTAAATAAAACAACTAAACAGGTATGACTCAACCTAGCCCAAAAGCAACCGATGAGACTGTGCAAAGATGTGCTTCTGAAACATGCAACTCAATTTCATAAGGACTGTAAATCATCCCTCTGCTCATCAATACCACACACAGTTTAACCTCAACTTAACAATCAGAATTAGCTCGTCCTAAAGGATCATGAAATATGCATGCTATGAAATGCAACTAAAATGGACTCACATGGTAAACAGAACAAAAATTGCTAACAAAATGCTCTATATGGACAATTAAAACAAAATGCATGAAAAACACTACAACTACATGTCCTATATGCATCTAACTACAATCTCCATTTCCCACCCCCAACATTAAAATATTCAATGTCCCCATTGAAGGCAAGAAACAAAGAAAGTGTGCAGATATACCTCAATCGGCAGCAGAGTCACCCTCCTCGGGTGAATCAGGTGGTGGATACACGGTGCCAGCTCCATAAACAGGCCAATCTACCTGTACACCAGTAGCTAGGAAAGCTGCACCGAGAGCCTGAGTCAAGTCAGCAGCAAACCGGCTCTGCCTGTCATCAACGGCGTCCATCCGCCGTGCCAACCGTCTAAAATGAGCCTCACCCATGCCAGTACTAGGCACATACCGCTGTGCCCTAGACGATCCAGCCCTAGTCTCCCTCTGCTGCCTAGGTGGCACCTCATCACCCACAATATACCCTAAACCTCTAGCATGCGGTACACCACAGTCTCATTCAGGCAGCCGGGCTATCGCCGTCATATCAATGGTACTTGCAGGTAGCTGCAACTGCTCCTCAGCCGGCCAGTGAATACCCACATCAACACACAGACAAACAACCACTGATCCATAAGGAATCACGCCAGTGGTACTGCCCTGCAAAAATCTGATCATGTGCCTGTATATAAGGGAGCCTAGGTCGATGTATTTTTCGCTTAGAATTCCCCACAACAAAATGGCTCGATCCACTATCACCTCATAAGTATGCGACGATGGCACAATATTAGCACACAGAAACAGGTTCCAAGCCTTAGCATACGGGTTCAACGCCATAGCTGAGAAGGTAACCGGCTCAGTAGAGCCCACCCTGCACTTCCAATTAGTGCCTGGAACTGTCATATCTCGCAGAATGGCCTCAAGGTCAACCTCCTCACGAGTTTTCAACCCCAAATCTTCCGCACCTGCCTGCGGTGCTGGCAATTGCAAAACCTTGGTAATAGTGGAAGGAGTATAGTCTACCACATACTCTCGGACTGTAGAATACCCATTTTTCTCCTGCTTGGCATTAGCATAAAACTCCCTAACAATACTCAACGGTATCGCCTCTGCAGCCTCACACATGGTTTCCCAACCGCGCACATCAATCATCGCAAGCAAAGACCCATCAAGAACACCCGGAGTAAAGCCTCTCTCCTTGACCACAGATTTAGTCATTAAACGCACAAATTCAGTTTGAGCCTCCGGTGAATTGAACTGAGGAAGGACTCCCCCACTCGAAGAAGAAGTACTGGAAGTACCCGCTCGCCTAGCTCTCTTGGGTGCCATGTGTTGATTTGTAGGTAGGTGTATAGTAGTGTGTATAGGTGAGATATATAGATCTTGGTAAAATAGGATTAAGGGAAAAGAATAAGTGTTTGGAGGTTGTGAATTTGGGGATTAGGGTTAGGGTATGCTAAATAGCTAAAAACAGATCTTAATGGGCTTGGGTTAGCTTTTAGGAATGATTGTAGGGCTTTTTACTCTATTTTTTTGTTTTAACAGCGTCCTCGAGCGCGCCCGCGCCTAGGGCTACTGTTAAAAAAATTTCTCATTTTTTTTTGTAGAGCCATACAAGCCGTAGGTTGCCTCCTACGAGCACTGTCGTTAGCGTCATTTAGCCAGACGTGATTTTAGGTCCTCATTCCGAGGTAGACAGAATCGCGATTTCAGCTTCGCGATTTACTCTTTCTCCCACATAATGCTTCAATCTCTGACCATTAACTTTAAACGATTGATCTGGTGTCTTTTCAAAAATTTCCACAGCTCCGTGTGGAAACACATTCTTCACAACAAAAGGTCCTGACCACCTTGACTTAAGTTTTCCTGGAAACAATCGCAGACGAAAGTTAAATAATAAAACTGACTTACCAGGAACAAATACCTTTGTTATCAACCGATGATCATGTCATCTCTTCACTTTCTCCTTGTAGAGCTTGTTATTCTCATAAGCTTGGAGACGAAACTCATCCATCTCATTGATCTATACCATCCGTTTTTCCCCGCGGCTTTACAATCAAAATTCAACTTCTGCAATGCCCAATAAGCCTTGTGTTTCAGTTCCGCCGCGAGATGACAAGCCTTCCCATAGACAAGTTGATATGGTGACATACCCAAAGGTGTTTTGAACGTGGTTCGATAAGCCCACACGGCTTCATCCAATTTTAATGACCAATCCTTACGAGAAGGACTTACCACCTTTTCCAGAATGCATTTGATCTCACGGTTTGATACTTCATCTTGGCCATTGGTTTGAGGGTGGTATGCTGTCGCCACCCGATGGTTGATGTTGAATCTTGCCATCAGATTAGCGAACTTCCGATTGCAAAAGTGAGTACCCTCATCACTAATAATGACTCTTGGAGTCCAAAATCTGGTGAAAATGTTCTTGTGAAGGAAATTGAGCACTATATTGGCATCATTAGTTGGGAGTGCCTTGACCTCAACCCATTTAAAGACGTAATCCACAGCTAGCAAGATGTATTGGTTATTGCATGATGAAATGAATGGGCCCATGAAGTCGATTCCCCACACATCAAAAATTTCCACCTCTAGCATCACATTAAGGGGCATCTCATCCCTTCTCGAAATGTTGCCTACTCGCTGGCAACGATCACACCTGGTTACAAACTGATGAGCATCCTTGAATAGTGAGGGCCAATAAAATCCTGCCTGCAGAATACGAGTCGCTGTATTTTCACCTCCATAATGGCCTCCATAGGCTGTGGCATGATAATCCCTCAGAATAGCTTATGTCTCACTATATGGTACACACCTTCTGATAACCTGATCAGCCCCTTGTTTAAACAGATATGGTTCGTCCCAACGAAACCACTTGACGTCATGCAAGAATTTTTTTCTTTGGGCTGAAGACAACTCGGGTGGAACAATTTGACTCACAAGATAATTCACAATATCAGCATACCATGGTTCTTCTTCTTGTATTCCAAACAGCTGTTCATCCGGAAAGGATTCATTGATGAGAGTACTGTCTTGTGATGACTTACCAAGATCTTCCAATCGTGAAAGGTGATCAGCTACTTGATTTTCTGTCCCCTTTCTATCTTTGATCTCCACGTCGAATTCTTGAAGTAGAAGAACCCATCGAATCAAGCGGGGTTTAGAATCCTTCTTGGAGAGCAGATATCTAATAGCTGTATGGTCAGTATACACCGTCACTTTCGTACCAAGCAAGTATGATCTGAATTTTTCAAAGCCATATACAATGGCTAACAGCTCCTTTTCCGTGGTTGTGTAATTCAATTGCGCATCATTGAGTGTCTTGCTCGCATAGTAGATAACTTGAAAAATCTTATCTTTCTTTTGGCCAAGAACAACCCCCACTGCAAAATCGTTAGCATCACATATCATAGAAAATGGTTCAGTCCAATCTGGAGCAATGATCACTGGTGTTGAAATTAACTTCTTCTTCAATGTCTCAAAAGCTGTCAAACAATCATCATCAAATTTGAACGGAATATCCTTCTCCAATAGCTGACACAAAGGTTTGGAAATTTTGGAGAAGTCCTTGATGAATCTTCTGTAGAAACCTGCATCACTGAGGAAACTACGAATTCCTCTCACTGAATTGGGAGGTGGAAGGTTTTCAATGGTCTCTATTTTGGCTTTATCCACTTCCAGGCCTCGATGTGACACCTTGTGTCCAAGAATAGTTCCTTCTTGTACCATGAAATGGCACTTCTCCCAGTTGAGGACCAGATTAGTCTCCACGAATCTTTTCAGAACCATGCCAAGATTGTGTAGACACTCGTCGAAAGAAGAACCAAATACTGAAAAGTCATCCATGAAGACTTCCACTGTCTTACCAATCATGTCTGAAAAAATTGCCATCATGCACCTCTGAAAAGTGCCAGGTGCACCACATAACCCAAAAGAAACCCTTCGAAAAGTGAAGGTACCAAACAAACATGTAAATGTCGTCTTCTCCTGATCCTTTGGAGCAATACAGATCTGATTGTAACCCGAATATCCATCCATAAGGAAATAGTACTCATGGCCGGCGAGTTGGTCTAACATCTGATCAATGAAAGGAAGAGGAAAGTGATCCTTCCTAGTAGCTTTGTTCAACTTCCGGTAGTCCATGCAAATTCTCCAACAATTAACTGTCCGCGTATGAATGAGTTCATTCTTCTCATTAGTTACCACAGTCATGCCTCCTTTCTTCGGCACACATTGAACTGGACTCACCCAAGCACTGTCAGAAATAGGATAGATAATCCCTGCGTCCAAGCACTTGATAATTTCCTTCTTCACTACTTCCTTCATGAGTGGATTTAGCCGTCTCTGATGTTCCACCGTTGGCTTACTTCCTTCTTCCAGCAGAATCTTATGCTGGCAATAGGCAGGGCTGATTCCCTTGATGTCTGCAATAGTCCAACCAATGGCTGATTTGAATTCCCTGAGAACCCTCAATAGCTTTTCTTCTTCAGGACCTGTAAGGTTAGCAGCAATAATGACAGGCAAAGTAGATGATTCCCCAAGAAAAGCATACCTTAAATGATCAAGTAATGGTTTGAGCTTTAGCTTCGGTGCTTCCTCGATAGATGGTTTCAACTGCTGATGTGATTCTCTCAACTCAAATAAACCCAAAGATTCCACTGGTCTCTCAAACTTTCGTTGCCAAGGGGAAGCATTCAGAAACCGTACTTGTTCTGCAACCTCATCCTCTTCAAATGTAGAGTCCCCACTTAAAGCCTGTTCCAGCGTATCAGTCATGAGCATGTGTTCAATTTTTGCTTGCATAGCAGATTCTACTACGTCTACTTTAAAGCATTGTTCTTCTTCCGTTGGAAATTGCATTGCTTTGAACACATTGAATGTGACATTCTGATCGTGCACCCTCATGGTGAGTTCCCCCTTCTGCACGTCAATTAACGTTTTTCCTGTTGCCAAGAATGGTCTACCAAGAATGATAGGGATCTTTTTGTCTTCTTCAAACTCAAGGATGACAAAATCTGCTGGAAAGATTAGCTTGTCGACTTTCACCAAAACATCTTCGACAATTCCTCGCGGATAAGTGATTGAACGATTCGCCAACTGCAGTGACATGTTGGTCGGCTTTGGCTCAGGAAGGCCAAGTTGTAAGAATACAGAGTATGGCATGAGGTTGATGCTTGCTCCCAAATCGCACAAACATTTGTCGAACGACAAATTCCCAATTATGCATCGTATAGTGAAACTACCAGGATCCTTCAACTTTGGTGGCAACTTCTGCTGCAATACTGCACTACACTCTTCCGTCAAAGCAACGATGTTTAACTCCTCTAGCTTCAGTTTCCTCGACAGAATGCTCTTCATGAATTTGGCGTAGCTTTGCATTTGTTCCAGCGCTTCAGCAAAAGGTAAGTTGATGTGTAGTTTCTTGAAAACTTCTAAGAATTTAGCAAACTAGTTGTCCGATTTCTGCTTCTGAAGCCTTTTAGGGAATGGTGGAGGAGGAAATACTTCCTTGTTATCACTCTCTTTCTCTGAACTGCTCTTCTCCTCTAAATTATTCATTTTTTTCTTGATCGGCTCCTCCTGCACAACATTTTCTGCAGAATTTTCCATTTCGGCAGTGAGGGGAAGCGCGCCCGCGCCTAAGGAAGTGCGCCCGCTCTCCACATCCTGCCCAGAATGTTGATGTTCTTCGTTTTGTGGAATTTCGACCTCCTGATTGTTCGTAACCCTTCCAGAACGCAATGTAATAGCGTGTATCTGTTCCTTGCTTTCTTGCTTGCCTGGATTAGCCTCCGTGTCACTTGGTAACTGCCCTTGAGGTCTGTTTAGAAGAGCACTTGCTAGTTGACCAATTTGGTTTTCCAACATTTTCAGAGTTACAACTTGACTCTTATACATCATTCTCAATTCCTCCATCTCTGACTTTTCATTCGAATGCCCTTGTCCTCTTTGAGGTGGTTGATGGAAACCAGGAGGGTTGTATGATTGCCTTGGTGCATAGGATTGTTGAGGACCAGAATTGTTGAAATGCCTTGGTCCGAATTGCTGACCTTGCGATGGTTACGGCATGGCATTCTGATTGTTGCTCCAACTGAAGTTAGGATGGTTCCTGTTGTTAGGGTGATAAGTATTAGGTGCCGGTTGTGTAGGCCTCTGAAAGTTGCTGACAAAATGCGCCGAATCGCTAGAAATAACACACTGAGTTGTCTCATGAGCACCTGCACACAAGTCACAAACCATAACGACTTGCTGAATCCCTGCCTTAGACAATGCATCCACCTTCATAGATAGAGCCTGTAGCTGAGCTGTTATAGCCGTGGCAGCATCCACTTCAAAAATACCTGCAGTTTTACTCTGTGGCAATCGCTGAGTAGGATTCTGATACTCGTTAACAACCATCATTTCAATCAAGTCATAAGCTTCTTCATAGCTCTTGGCCCAAAGAGCTCCTCCAGATGCTGCATCAAGCATAGGTCGTGAATGATTCAACCCATTATAGAAACCGTTAATGACCATCCAATCTGGCATCCCATGATGGGGACACTTTCGAAACATTTCTTTATACCTTTCCCAAGCTTCACACAACGTTTCTCCAGAATGTTGATTGAACTGTGTAAGAGCATTCCTCATGGCTGCCGTCTTAACCATAGGAAATAATTTAGTTAGAAACTTTTGTGCGAGATCTTCCCAAGTAGTTATAGAACCTGCTGGAAGCGAGTGCAACCAGCTCTTTGCCTTGTCTCGTAGAGAGAACGGAAACAGCCTCAACTTTATAGCATCTTCAGAAACCCCGTTGGTTTTGAAGGTATCATAGATCTCGATGAAGTCTCTGATATGCATATTAGGGTCCTCAGCAGGTGAACCCCCAAACTGTACAGAATTCTGAACCATTTGAATCGTGCCCGGTTTGATTTCGAAATTATTAGCCGCAATAGCCGGCCTAACAATGCTTGACTGAATGTCATTGATCTTCGGCTGGGAGTAATCCTTTAGAGCTCTCACTGATTCCCCATCACTATTTTTGGCTCAATTTCTAGAACTGTAACTCCCTTCTCCTCGTCTAAGTGCTCTTCCAGTTGTTCCTTACTCGATTGAGAATGCATACGCATACACGATCAATTATCTGAAATCACGGAACAAACAAGAATGATTAGTAACAATTCCCAGTCAGTGATATCTAACGACCACTGATGATAAGCACATTAACTAAACAAAACAATGAACCGAGTCCCAGGCACCGGCGCCAAAAACTTGTTCGCACTTTATTCACGCAAGAGAACGTGGTCACAAGTAATACAGTAATAAGTAGGATACGTTCCATAGAGACTCGACTTGCTTACGTTTAGCTCACTTATACACCAAAATATAGTTATGGTTCACTGCTAAGAAAATGGACAAATTGGTGCTTTGATTACACTAATGATTAAAACTTAATGATTTACTTATATGAAATGAACATGGGATTTCAACTTCATTAACTATCTCATCTAGAATCTTATGCCTTTTCAACCTAGCATGTGAAAGTGATGATAACTGATCAGACCCTCAAAACTGATAAACGCCAACTTTCATTGTACGCCTACCATCCTAATGAACATCCACAATTGATAGAAGTCAATTAGTCAACCACTATGCTTAGTCCCTATATGTCTATAGAGATTGAAAACATAATGGCATAAGCACAAGAATCCATAAAATCACATAGTCAGTGCAAGACGGTTAGAATTACACCACAAATTAATACATGCTCTTAACATGCAAAAACCTAAGCTAGCATGGCATGTTCTAAACCCTAGATCCACTTTCGCATTCACGAGGGTTTAACAAACAATCATAAATGTTCGCGACGCATTTACAATGAATAAGCTTGACAATACTAGGATATCCATAACAATCACACACTTTGGTATAAATCCCAGCGGGCGCGCTTGCCTTTTCCTGTTGAAGCGCGGGCGCGCTTGGTGAGGCTTGTGCGCGCCTGCAGCTTCTGTCCAGCAGTTGATTTTCTTGCCCATTTGCTCTTTTAACGGCTCGTCTTGCCCTCTCTTTATCTCAACTCAAGCCTTGATCTTCCTCATTTGAAATCCCAGCTCATATACCACCAAATTATGCAATTATTCCTCAAACCTGCTTCGACCTGTAACCTGCACACCAAAGATACAAAACACATAAAAAGACACTACATACTTGGTTAAAAGCGATCAATTTAAGTCGAATTGGAACGTATATAGTGGACAAAAAGTCCACTAACAACTTCGTGACATTTATTGTTCGAGGCATATGATTAAGATTAAAGTTTTAATATCACAGTTGGTTGAGAAAGCCTACCCAAAGGTAACATTTGGAGATGACAGCAAAGAATGTACAAGGGATTTGGCTATATTTGGAATTGTCATCAGTAGAAGCATCTTTCTTGTGGAAGGACTTAAGCACTATCTACAGGGAACTAAGGAAATCTTTGTCAAGGGTTTTCTGGAATAGCATTGAAAAGGAAAAGTGTTTGATCTCAAAGAAGAAGGTTGGAAGCTCACTCAACTGAGAGTGAAGAAGTTTGTTCGTAGCTGACATGGATTTTGTATGCAAATGTGAAGTGAACTTTTCAGTAAAGCTTCATCAGTAAAGACTTAGCTATGGCAAAAGAAGCTCTCACACTTGGTGAACAAGACAATGGATTCTTTGATAAAGAAGAAATTGGTGAGAGGACTGCTTCGTATGAAATTCTATCCACAAGGACATTTTGAAGTATGTCACATAGGGAAGTCAATGAAAACATCACACTGAAGCAAATTATGTCATGGAAGAAATATGCTTAGTGGTGGTTGATGACAACCCTAGTTACAAGTTGGTGATGTTCGTGCATTCAACAGACAAAATGTCACAGATGGTGATTGATCACATCAGGAAGATCAAGTTGGAAGCAAAGTACGCTGAGAGAACTTTGAAGTCAGATATTTGAACTGAATTTCGTGAATGAAGTTCTAAATGAAGTCTGCACTTATAAAGGTACTTTGAAGCTGAAGCAATTAACACAACATGTTGTTTTAATCAACAAAAGATCGTGAAAAGACATCAAATGAGTTAATGGCCAACCAGAAGCAAACATTGAAGCTCATTCATGTGTTTGGAGGAAATTGATATTTATTGAAGATTTAGATGAGCAAGACCCATGGAACAATTTCATTGGCTACTCATTGAAGTCGAAAGCTTTCAAGGCATATATGATGTAAAACCAGAAGGTGATTGAAAGTCTGAGTGTATCGTTTAACTACACCAAGCTCCCAAGCATTCAAATGAAAGACTATTATGAATCTTTGAAGTTTGACATCTTGTCAGAGTCATATTCAGATACTGATGATGAAACTGAGGTGGTAGAAGGAAACGATGAAAATGGTGATGATTCAGATCCTATTAGTGGAAATGGTAGTGAAACTACACAACTCATGAACTTTAACAGAATCCACTGAAAAAGGTGAAGGATCTTCAACACATCCTAGCAGCAACTCAGGGGGAGCAAATAAAAGAAGGATCTACTAGTCGTACTCAACACAATGAAGATCAAAGGAATACATCTAAAACATATCTGCCAAGACAAAATGTTTAAAGTCAAAGTCAATCCTAGAGTCTTGTTCTTAGTAAACCGGATTATTGAGTAAAGACTAGAAGTGTTAATCAAAATGAACATATATTTCTCAGGACCTAACATCTGGAATCCCAAATAATACTGAAGATGCACTAATTGATCCAGATTGAGTGATTGCAATGCAAGATGATCTCAATCAGTTCGAAGGCAGAAACAAATGAAGATGGAACCCATACCACTAAAGTCGAAGCTGAAATTGGTACATAAAGGGTTCACAGAAACTGGATGTTTATTGGCATTGTTATGAGGTACAAAGCCAAACTTGTTGCTAGAGGTTACTATCAAGTTGAAGGTATTAATGATGATGGAAACAGAGTCTTCGGAACTTTCAAGGTCAAACAGTAAGCACCAATGACGAGACTTGATCCTTTTAGGACCTAACAATTGGGCCTAACAAGATGATGACCTAACAGAGTTAGGGATTCAAGCAAATCGTCAAGGACATGGTATGACACTCTAACTAGTTTATTACTTGAAAATGATTTTGGTAGAGTCGTTATATACATATATCTCTCTAGAATACATGACACACACAATGTCATATATGTGCTAGTATACCATGATTATATTATATGTGGGTCTACTAATGTTAATTTGGCATGAGATTTTTGCTAAGTTAATGCAGAGTAGATACAAGATGAGCATGTTGGAAGAGTTGCAATTCTTTTTGGATTATAATTAATTCAAAAGAATGATGGCAATTAAAGTAAGTCAAGGATCTTTTGAAGATGCACAATTTGGAAGATTCTAGACTTGCCAAGACTTCTTGCCAACAGACCACTAAGCTTGATCAGGGTAAATCAGGTATATGAACTGAAGTGACAAGCTATAGAGGTATGATCAACTCATTACTTATTCAAGTGCATAAAGACCATATATTTTATTCTCGATATGCCTATGTGCAAGTTTTCAAGTGGATACTAGAGAATCTTATCTTATAGCAAAGTTATGTATTGTTAGATATCTTAGGGGATCATCAATTCTAAGAATCAGGTACCCTGAAGATAATAGGTTTAACCTAATTGGTTATATAGATATAGATGATGCAGGTTGTAAGAAAGACATGGAAGTAATTCCTAGAAGCTGTCAATTTCATGGAAGAGGTTGATTTCTTGTTGAAATAAGAGGAAACATTCAACAGACATAGCTGCAGCAAAGGCAAAATTTAAAGCAGCTAATGAATGTGATGCTCTAATCTTCTAGACAAGGAAACCATTCCAACTCTAACAACTCTACTGGATACTCTCTACACCACGTTTGGAACAAGCACATGGACATCAAGTATCATTTCTTTCGAGATTGTCCTTAGTTGAATAACTTGCAGATCTTTGCTAAATAACTTGATGAATTTATTTTGTCTAAGTTGGTTAGTGAACTTGGGATATTATTTATATGCATATTTGTCGAAAATCCCATCTTCAAATAATTCTCAAATGAGTTCAAAAGTATTAAATTTTCAATATTTAAAGGACTTGTGAATTTATTTGAAATCCAGTACCTCATGCTTATTGCTACTAGTTTAATTATCATGCTTACAATATTATATGCATATGTGGTAGTTAAATGATTTAGTATAAGTTAGCATCATAATTATTTGTATGTTAAATATTTGATGAATATTAGTCAATGATATCTTACTTAATTGCTCTGATATTTTGCTCTGATATTTTTAATTATTTTATTACAAATAATTGTGATACTTTTGATATTAGTGACAGTATTTAGAATTTCTGTTCTAAATAAATAATGCATTTTTCAAAACTCACGAATATTGTAAGACGAAGTATTTTCTAAGTCATGTGTATAAAACTCTCAATATTTTTTATACTTAGAAAATATTTCTAAAATTTGATTTTATTTGCGAAGAGTTGTAATTAGAATCACAAGTATTAAATGTCAATATTTAAAGTACTTGTGAATTTTTATTCAGCTATTTTCTCGAACTTACGTATATCATTAATAATTGTTATGAGTATAATTGTAATATGCTAGAGTGACAATTATTAGATATAGCGTAGGAAGTTAGATGCTAATATTCAATCTAATAAATATTTTAGCATTTAGTGAAATTATTTTATCTTACTAAAATTATGGATTGAAGCAAAATAATGTTTATTAGTTTCATAATTTTGATTTGATAAAATATTAGAAGCATAATTTCTTGCATTTTGAAATTATTGATAAATATCAAGTAATGATATCTTGTTAATGTTTCCATGCAATTAATTGTGATATTTTTAATATTAGTGATAATACAAGTGGTTTATCTGAAATCACTAATAATAAAAATATGTCTTAATGCTTATTATTCTACTGAATAATTGCCACATGTTATTTGATTTATATATGCATGTATGTGGTAACTGTTTAGTATTACATAAGTATTACTATTAGTTTTCTTTCTTTAACTGAATTTTAAACTTGAATGTATTAAAAAGAATTTCTTGTCTGATTCTTTTTCAAAACATTTTATTCAAAGATACATTCATTTTTCTATCAATTTTAAAGAAGAAAACATTAAAATTCTTTTTCAAAACTTCTATTTTGAAAACCTTTTGATTTACAGCCCTACTTTGATTTCTAAATCCTAGGGTGTGAATCAAACTTTTCTTGAGGATAATTTTTCTCCAATCTCAAAATATTTTATCCTCTCTTAAAAACTGGTTTTAAATGCTATAATTTCAAAACTGTTTTCTTTCTTAATTTTTTTTTTAAAATGGCAGAAACTTTGTGACTGTTTTTCTATTTGGAAAAATTATTTTTAATTCGAGGTACCAATCACTTGTAAATTTATTTGTTTTTAAATACTTGTTTCAATGTATGTTTCACATTGATTCATAGTACCTAAACAGTGGTTGTTGCTTTGAGGGCCTGTTACTATATTGTTAAGCATTCATTCACCCCAATTGTCATGTTTTTATTTTAAGTCGGGGATATTATCATGTGGATGAAAATGATGTAAATCATAATTGCATTATGAGTCGGAAAATCATGGTCCTCTATCTGATAAGGATGTTTTGCAAAACTGTTTTCACAACATACAGTGCTAAGGTTTTAAAGGAAAAAAGTCATTTTATTGAGATGGAATGTGGTAAGAGATTTGAATTTCTTCTTTGGTATAAATTCACGCATTTTATTATGGGAAGTTTCCCTTATAAGAAATTCAAAAGGGATAGAATTTTTCTCTGATACACTTTCCCGCGTTTTATTATGGGATAAGTATCTTAAAGAAAATTTCTATTGGTATCATGTTCTTAAATGATAAATCTTTATAACCGACAAAACTCTTTTACTAAAAGTGCTTTAATGCAATCCATTACCATTCCTTATTATATTTTTCCTTCTCATTGGGATGAAAAATATATTTTGGAATGTTAAGGTGATTATCTTTTAATCTTGATTGATTCTTTCCGATTATCCCCCAGTGGCTTCAGAAGCTGGCCAAGAGGTTGAAAACCCATCAATCTCTTACCCAGCCCATAATATCAAACACTCATTCATCCATTTCCATATATTAACCCCTGGAGATACAAGGTACACATGTTAATTAGAGGTTGATAAGTGAGAAACTGCACTTGATGCAGTAAATAAGGATGAAGTCGGAAGTGCACCCACAACTCTACCTCCAGAGAAGAAAAGTAATATATAACTGAGGTAACTGTAAGCTCATCTGCATCTTTTCAAAAGGATGCAGAGCTGAAAAGGTAATAAAATTGTCTCTGGAATCATTCTCTCAACAGGGTGAGTCCATTGAAATTCGCTCATCTGCCAGAGCATCTTGTAATGAGTCAAGCACACCACTGGCATTCACATTGATGGTAAACCTAAACAGATAAATTCTAGGAACAGATTGCAAGACGTGCACAGTGTGAGGTATAGGCATTCAGAGGAAATACGGATTCTAGCCATACATTATATTGTCTAAGTATCTACCTCAAACAGAAGTTAATCTTCTGCATCCCGAAAGGGAGATCTCTTGTTCATACTTATCTGGGATTGTGAGGCAAATGCTTGACAAGAATTCTTCGGATGAGTCAAGTAAGGCATTTTATGCAAAACTCCCGTCACAGGGTTACGAGGGAAACGTACACTCTAAATTGCCATTCATTACATTGTCTACTACGTCGCCCCTCCTGGAAGGAACATTTCCAGATCCTGAAAAGGAATGTCCACCTCTCGTTTACGGAGAAGGTATGAGGAAACTCTTTGATAGAACAAGGCATGATTCCCTAATAGATATTAATATCTTGGGATAACCCATCTCAAAGAGGTAAGGCTCCACTAAACAGTGATTTACCAATCAAATAGGGGGAGATTGTTGGTGAGATTACGAAGCTGTATGAATAGTAATCGTGATAACTCAATATTAGAACAGGATAAATAAATAATACTACACCTTCACAGAAATCAGGAAGAAATAAAGACAAGGCAGATACAGTGAATCATGACATTAGAAGAAGTTTTGAAGTCTACTACAGGTCACTGAAAGAAGTTCATTAATATGTTCAAGCGTTAGTGAAGAATACTGTGTGAAGACTTTCAGGATTTCAGAAGTGTTGAAGATTCAGTATAGAAGTGCCACAAGAAGATTTCAGTGTAAAGGCATTGATTGAAGATAGACAGTGTTTGAAGCATATGAATCTAGTCAAGGTAGACAAAGGTTAAAGAAGACAGCTGCAGTCTTGGAGTTATACTCACTGAAAGAAGTTCATTTATATGTTCAAGCGTTAGTGAAGAACAGAGAATGAAGTATTCAAGATTGTGGTAATAATGAAGACGTTGTCTAAGTACCAGAAAAGATTACAGTGAAAATAATATGTTTATTGACAGTCAGTGTTCGAAGCAATGAAGTTGCTGCAAACTTGACAATGTATGTAAGGCTATAATACGAAGACCTGGATCAAACTTAGTCGTCTGTGAACCAGACCAGTTACACTAGGCGTCAGCAGTTCGTGAAAGGAATCTGAGTATTAACTATAGAAGAATTGTTAAGTTGAAGAACGTACTTGGAAAGAACGATTATTTATTAAGGTACAAAAAGTGATTTGTAGAGGCTACAACCAAACAGCTAAACAGCTCAAAGGGTGCAGGGTGCAAAGTGTCACAACCTTGGTAGGAAAAGTGAAAGTTTCTGAACTACATTCGAAGAACGGAAACAGCTCAGGGTACAGGGTGTAATGTGACAAGACTATTGTACAAGAAATGGAAGTTGGGGAACTTCAATCAAGGAATGAATAGAGGGTCAAAGTGCAGTGACTAAACAGCACTTTAACCATAAAAGTTAATACAATAGGCGCAATGGAATGAAGAAGCGCAATGAAATAATTTTTTGGCACAACTAAAGTTTCTGGCACCACATAATATTCTTGGCGCAACAAATATTTCTCGGCCCCACATATCCCTCAACCAATCAAATTCAAGCAGTCAACTCTATTGATTTAAAGACTATGCCAATTAAAGAAGAGGTCGACTTCTTCAACAAAAATAATATGTAGGGAGCTTCTGCCATGGCCGGAGAAAGAAGAAACAATTTTATACACACCCATACCTTCCTCCCGGTCAGATATTAGGACCCGATTCTTTAATGAAAAATGCTCAGGGATCCTAGATATCACTCCCTACGGACTCAGTTTTTCCTTGTACTAATTTAGATATATTTGTATAGGAACTGAGCCTTATATTTTTGTGTTAGTAGCAAAGAACTAATTTGTTCTTTGGAAGCCAGTTTTATTTTTAACTGAGTGTAGCACCCCTCTGGATTTATATATGAAAGATATATTCCCAGAAACTTGTCTAATTTAATTACTTGTTAATTTTCTTGAACCTAATTGATTTATCCGGACATACAAAAAATTAGTAGGCAGCTCACCTAAATACTACAAATGGCCAAACCCACTTTGAAGTAATAATTTATTTATCCACAAATTCAAAAAAGAATTTAAATTATTGTGAGTATCGTATTCAACCCCCCTTATACGATACTTCGGGACCCAACAAGACTCAACTTTGGAAGATTGATCATGGCTGAAATCTTGAAGAACCAAGAAAAAATGGAGAATTTATGTCTATATCCAAGATTTTTGCAATTGGTATTGAACAATATACTGGATGCTGATCAACTTCAATCATTTCAGAATAGTCCTTTAGAAGAGTCACCCTCTCTACAGTAGAGAACAATCTTATTGCTAAAACATGAGGATGACTACCCAAACAGGTTTACTCCTGCTTCAATGACTAACTCCATTCGAGATTACTTTATTCTTCTTAGACTGGTTGAAGAAGAAGCTGCAGAAGAAGAAGATCCTGTATCTGAAACTGATGATTCCGTAAATAAATATTCAGAAGAAGTAGACTCTCAAGAGGAAACTGAAGCTAAAACATCAGATGTACAAAGAGATGACTATGGAAGAAATGAAACATCACGAGAAGAAGAACAAGAATCTGATCAAGAGGATGAAAGCATGGTTGAAGCTGGTTCAGACAATGACCAAGAACCAGATCCTGAACAAGATCAACATAGCCAAAGCCCTGATAAAGCACTAGAAGAGGTAGCTATGGAAGAGACTCAGAATACTGATATGTACATTCCTATCTTTCTGATAAACAAATGGAAGAAGGCACACTTCTGGATTTTGACTTTTCTACTTTTCTTCATGATGATTGTCACAATATCTATGTATGTGCCTCAAACGGCAGTGCACACACTTGAGCCCTCGGTGGCCTTAGAAGCTAATAATGAACTTGGCGACCAACCAGTTCTAACCACTACCAGAGAACAACAAACACTACCAATCTCTCCTGAAACCAAAAAAAGAACAATTGATATAGATGATAGGAGTGAATCCCTACCGAATTACGAATTTATTGAAATATCCCCTACAGCTATGCCTTTTCAAAAACGTCGTAAAATGAATTTTAAACCTAAGCCATCTGTGAACCAGGAACTTGATTCCCCAATATCCGAGACCTTTCTTTTTCTTCGTAACCTCAATTCTGAAGTTGACCAACTCTTGAAAGGTACGGGAACTGAACTAGAGATGGGAACACAATCAGTTACTTCAGTAACCAGTACTGTTTTGGTAACTCCAATTCAGAACCTGTCTTCATAGACAGTAGGGGGCATCACTGACTCTTACGAGCCATTCATTACATTGTCAAATGTGGTGACCCCCTGGATTTAACATCTTCAGATCCTAGTAAGGATGTTTTCCTTCCCCAATCTGGTGAAGTGGAAAGGCAACTCTCATTTAGAAGGGAAGAAGTCTCCATTCATGGAGTAGCTAAGTCAGTAGCATCACCACTTCAACTGGAATTGCCTTCACAGGTGTTGTGGGGTACCACAGGCTCTAACTTGTCATTCATTACATTGCCTCAGTTGGTGACCGCCCTGGAATATGCAATTCTAACTCCTTTAAAGGAGGTCATCTTCACATTTTCAGATCAGGTGGAGGGACAACACACTCATAGAAGGGATATGGACTCTATACTTAGAGTATCTGCTACTTCGGTAGTAGAACCTGTTCAGGATGCCTCTGAACAGGTAAGGCTTTCAATAGCTTCAGCTGGCATCACAGATTCTTCAACTTTGGCAATCATTACAGAATCCATAGTGGTGACCACACTGGGCCTAATTCCTCCAGTTCCTAAAAAAGGAGTTCTCCCCATCCGAAGCAGTTAGATGGAGAGGCAACCTACCCATAGAAGGGATATGGATTTCTCTACAGGTACTGAAGTTTAGGATGCTTTAAATGAGATGAGTGATACAGATAAGTCATTGAACTGTTTAGACACATAAGAGAAAAATTTCAAGATGTTCATGAATTCTATGTTGCTCTATCAGAAGAAATAATAAGTGTGTCATTAAGTGCAATTGAAAGGCAGAGTGTCTAAACTTGTAACACTGTAACTTATGTAACTCAACTAAAGAAAAGATACTTAACCGGAAGACAATCAAGAACAAGAAGTCACAAGGAAATCAATACAAAATGAAGACAAGGTAATTGATACAATTCAACATGTTAATTATGATCAATCAAAGAGGAAATTATTGGAAAAAGTTCAAGTCAAAGTTGTTCATGCCTCAGTGATTTGTAACTTAAAGAATCAAGATCATAACTATCAGTATCAATAAGGCTAATTGATTTCAAGTGAAGAAGCAGGAAAGCAACTGTTGAAAAGTCACATTACTAATTGAATATAGTAATCTATTCAGAAGCAAGAACCCTATCAAGACTAGTCACTTATGAACCAGACCATTACATCAAGTGTCAGGACATTGATAGCAAGTTTATGTCAATAGTAGAGATCCATGTTCAAGAGCTTGTTGACGAATATAGAAAACAAGAAGAAATCACAAGTTCAAGATGTTGCATAGAAGTTTCAAGTTGAAGCCCAGAATTTTTCTAAGTACTTACTAGGGAACCTATGTAGAAATTCCTATCTAGAAATTCTAGATAAGTTTCTACTTAGAGCCGAGTAGAAATTCTGGAGGTGGAAATATTCTCTAAGTACACATGGAAGGAAGCTATCTCGAATTTCCTATGTAGAAATTCCTATGTAGAAGTTCTACTTAAATTTCGAGATAGAACCTAAGTAGATATTTCTATGTAGAAGTTCTACTTAAATTTCGAGATAGAGCGTAAGTAGAAATTTCCATGTAGAAGTTCTACATAGAGGACAGTTTCAACATGACACATGGCATCATCTGGTTGGCCGATTTCCAATCTTTCAAGGCGAGATAAGATTTACGTGGACAACATTGGGCCACTCATATCTTATCTTTTGAAGAGTACAAGTCATAGATTACAAGTAGTATAAATAGAAGTACTTGTGTAACTTTTTAAATAGAGCAATATTAAGAGAAACACTTGTAAAAGAGAGAGAGAGTATTCAAAGAGCTTAGTATCATTTACTACCCTATTTACTTCTGTTGTACTAGTGTAATGAATGTTGTAGCAACCCTTTCAAGTTATATATAAGACATATATTTCTTGAATCATTGTGTTCATTTATTACATAGTATTTATTGTTTCATAAAGATAAAAAGTTGTATTCACCCCCCCCCCACAACACATTTGGACCTAATAATTGGTATCAGAGCTTTATGTTTGACATACAAAACATAGATCCTTGTGTTTGGTAGAAGATTTGTGAGTTTTCATTTCCAGATCTATTTTTCAAGCTTTTCTTGAAAAGTGTGCTTTAATTCTTTTCTCAGTGAAAACTCATCCCAAAAATTATTTAAATACTCCAGGTGTGATTATTTAGCTTGGGTGGATTTTAGATAATTTTTGTGAATTATTCTGGGTACTTTGGTTTATGGTGTTCTTCACGTATTCATCACTGTTCTTGATAAAGAATACAAACCCAACAACTTTTGATTTCCTTTTCAAAAGACAAAAAATGAAAAAGGTGTTATTGGCTTTTGATTGGACAACATACTCACTGCACAAAAAGAAATTACAGAAGACTCTGTACCTATCACGTGAGATAAGACACAAAAGTCAAAAAGTGTGAAAAATAATATTGTTTATTCAATATTAAAAGTGACTTGCAGCAAATTTTCTCTAAGGACAAAAGTTCTACATAGAATCTCTACTTAAGAATTTCTACTGAGAATTTCGACTTTGAAATAATTTCTACTTAGTGAAATTTCGACTTAGGCAAAAGTTCTACATAGCCTAGTCTTGGGTATTTAGAAATTTTTGGTGACCAGAATTTGAACTTTGATTTATTCTGAGATAATTCGATTTTCTTTTAATTACTACTCAAGTAATAAGAAAATTTTATTATCTCTACTCTAAATCTACATTAAGATGGCACCTAAAAATCTATTCATGATTCCAATGTTCAACCGAGATCACTATGAAGAATGGGTTTTGAGAATGAAACTCTACCTTGAGTTCGTTAATCCTGAATATCTGGAAGTCTTTAACAAGGGTAAATTTGTTCTGATGGTTGTTGTTCCTGAGCATATGGAAGGAGATGTGACTGTATTACAACGGTCTGAGCCTAAAAAGGCAGCGGACTTTTCAGATACTGATAAGGAGCAAATAGCTTTTGATATGTCCGTATGACAAACCTTGATGGAATCCCTAGATCATGAAATGTTTAATGTAGTCAAAGGACTAACTACAGCTAAGAAGATTTGGGATAAAATAGAGGTTGTCATGGAAGGTACTGCCGAGGTCAGAAGAAACAAAATACTTATACTCAAGATGGAGTATGACACCTTCAGAATAAGAAAAGGTGAAAGCATAACATATGTCTATCTAAGATTCAGTCAGTTAGTGTTGGATTTGAATCTGAGAGGTATAACTCTCCCCATGGTTGAAGTCAACACGAGATATCTAAGGAACCAGCCGAAGAGCATTGAGCATAGAGTCTACGCCGTAAGAGAAATCAGAGATTTGCATACAACTTCTCTAGAAGAATATTATGGAATTCTAAAGACCTGTGAGCTGGAGACCTTTGAAGATCAAGCATGGGACAATGATTCAAAAGGAAAGGAAGCTGCAACAGGATTAGTTGCTGATGAGGAAGAGTCTAAAAAGGCAATAGTTGCAGAAAAACCTAGATCATCATTTGCACCACATCAAGTTGATAATGATGATGAGTGCACCTCTAATAGTGAAGATGACTACTTCACCCAAGAAGAGCTGGAAAACATGGATGATAGTGTCGTGGCATACATGGCAAGGAAGTTCAGCAATATAAGATTCAGAAATAGTAACCGACTACAGGGAAAATCTTCATCTTTCTATTGGGTTACTAAGGGTGGTGGTAGCTCTTTAGGTTACAAAGGGAAAGGCAAGATTACCAGTTACAAATCTCCTTTGGATTTCAAAATGAAGTTCAAATGCTATAACTCTGGTGAAGCTGGACATTTTGCTATAGACTGCAAGAAGCCGAAACAGACCTATCCCAAAGACACTTATGAAGCCCTCAAAAGAAAGTATGAAGCCCTGGTGAAGGAAAGACATGGAAAAAAAGCTTTAGTTATAACAGAAGGCAGAGCTTGGGATGATTTAGATGAGGAAGAAATTACTCATGCAGCAAACTTTGCCCTCATGGCTGAGACATCAAATGAACTAGAGGTACCAGTTCTAACCCTTATAGAAGAAATGTCTATTGATGATTATAAGGTACAGAACGGGGCTCTTAGCGAAGAGATCTATATGTTGTGCAAAAGCCTAAACACTTCTCAAAAGGAACAGAAAACTCTTGTTGCCAAATACAGAATGCTTGAGGCAAAAGTGGAAGAGTTAGAGGCTGCTTGCACTGTAGATACTTCCCTAAGAGACTCTATTAAATCTTTGGAACACAAGCTCAACCTTAAATATGAAATACAAGCATGTCTTAGGAATAAACTAGCTGAGTTAGAAACTAAATGCGAAGCTTATAAACTAGCTGATAGTAAGGTGAATGTTGATAGTGACACATTTAAGAAGATAACTAGAATCGGTGTAGGACTTGACTATTCTAACTTATCTAGGAAAGAAGGAAAAAGACCTTTAAACACTAGTTCCAGTGAGATCAAAATTGAAATACCTACAATTCTTAAATCTGCTGTCAAACCTATCTTTAAACACTTTATTCCTCGTGAAGAATGATAGACTGACTTGGTAGTTAGATATGAAATTGAAATGGAAGATCGCAAGAAAGAACAACCTATAACTCCTACTAAGTCAGTTAAAATCAAATCACCTAGAGAAGAATCTAGACCAGGATTAGGAGCTAAGGCTGTTAAACAACAGAGTAAAAAAGAAAAAAAGCATAAAAGAGGTTAAGGCAGAACGTGTGAAGAAAAAGTGTTATCACTGTAAATCAACTGAACATCTTTCTTATGCATGCAAATCTAACATGAATATTCCTGTTGCACATGTCATGCCTGTACCACTCACAATGAATAACATGCATAAGAATCATGCACAATGTGGTCAACCTAATTGTATGCCATGCACTTTTAACGTCATGCAAACGTTTATGAACTTGATGAATGCAACTAGCCAATCGTGTCTAAATTTATCTGCTAGTTCTAATGTCAAAAACAAGCATGTAAGAGCTAAGACTGTCAGTCCTCCTAAAGTTAGGAGTGACAAGCCTTCTCCTAAGACTGAAAAATATGTCAAGTCTGAAAAAAGAAAAGACAAAGTCGAAAGCTCTAGTAATGTTAAAGAAGGTGCATCTCCTGTTGTTAAATCTGATAATTCTTGATCTTATAGAAAAGTCGGGCCCAATCAAACTTGGGTTCTGAAGAACACCTAATCAATCTATCATTGCAGGGCATTAAGCGAAACAGAAATAAATTTATATGGGTGCTAGATAGTGGAGCATCGAGGCATATGACAGGAAATAAGTCCATGCTTACAGAGTTGGTTATGAAGGTTGGCCCTTATGTCACCTTTGGAGATGACAGCATAGGTGTGACAAAGGGATATGGCAAATTGAAAACTGGTAATGTCATCATTGAAGATATTTCCTATGTTGAGGGATTGAGACACAATCTGTTGAGTATCAATCAATTTTGTGACAAAGGATACGAAATTGTCTTCAATAAGAAAGGTGTATCAATCACTCACATTATGGAAGGTTCGTTGGCTTTGAGAAGAGTTTGAAAGGCAGATCTGTTTATTGTTGATATGGATTCGACAAACCAGAATGAAGTCACCTGTTTCTACAGCAAAGCTTCAGATGATGAAAGCTAGTTATGGCATAAAAAGCTATCTCACTTAAACTTCAAAACGATGAATGCTCTCGCAAGGCGAGAATTGGTGAAAGATCTACCTCAAATGGAGTTTGCTCCTAAAGGACTCTGTGAAGCCAGTGAAATGGGAAAGTCAAAGCGAGTGTCACATAAGAGTAAAGAAATTTCTAGTATCACTGAGCCTCTGCAACAACTACATATGGATTTATTTGTCCTAGTGAATGTCCTATCATTATCTAGGAAAAGATATGCATTGGTAATCGTGGATGACTTCTTCAAGTATACGTGGGTATTGTTCGTTATGACAAAAGACGAAGTACCTTTCCAAATCATTGATCACATCACTGAAATTGAAAATGTTTCAACACTCATTATGAAGACGATTAGATCAAACAATGACACTGAATTTAAAAATGCAATACTGAATGATTTCTGTGTTTCTAAGGGAATACGTCATCAGTACTCAGCCCTGAGAACCCCACAGCAGAATGGAGTAGTTGAAAGGAAGAACAGAACAATGGTTGAAGCAGCAAGAACTTTGTTGTATGAATCAAAACTTCCTCTATACTTTTAGGCCGAAGTAGTGAGTACAGTGTGTTACACTCAGAATATAACCTTGATTATAAAAGATAAAGAAAAGACACCATGTGAACTAATGAATAACAGAAGACCAAAAAACAAATACTTTCATGTTTTTGGAGCTAAATGTTATGTACTTATAGACGATGAAAAACTAGGCAAGTTTGAAGCAAAAACACGTGAAGGGATATTTGTTGGTTATTCTACAGATATGGTAGCAGCTTATCAGGTATTCTTAGTGAATGATCGAAAAGTGACTGAAAGCTACAATGTCAGATTCGACGATACCAAACTCCCATCAATTTCTAAAGATACTAGAGAACCTAAGTCCCTAAAATTTCAGAATCTGGACTTGGAGGAAGTTGAGGATGGACCTGAGTTGGTTGTTACTTCAAATATACCAAGTGTTCGTGAAGAAATACCTGAGTCTAATGGAAAATCGAATTCTACGAGATCAGAAGAGACTTTTTCCGCACGTTCTGGCAATAACTCAGGGGGAGTAAATAGCAGCTCAAGGACAAGTTCTCAAGACTCAAAGAGAAATGACACTAGTTTTGTTGGAGCTGGCACTAACTCAAGGGGAGTTAGTAGAAATAACACAAGTAGTCAATATAACAATTCAGAAAATCAAACTGAATCATCAAGACAATTACCAAAAGAATGAGTATGGAGTAAAGACCACCCATTTGAATTAATTATTGGTAATCTGGATACTAGTGTGACTACTAGAAGAACTACAACAACTGACATGGCTAATATCTGCTTGTACTCTGGGTTCTTGTCCAAACTTGAACCTAAAAAAATAGAAGAAGCTCTTGGTGATGCTGATTGGGTGATTGCAATGCAAGAGGAGCTCAATCAGTTTGAAAGGCAGAAAGTTTGGAAGCTGGTACCCCGACCAAAGAATAGATCAGTAATTGGAACTAAGTGGGTATTCAGAAATAAACTGGATGAAGACGGACTTATAACTCGAAACAAGGCTTGTTTGGTAGCGAAAGGTTACTCTTAACGAGAGGGAATCGATTATGATGAGACCTACGCTCCAGTTGCAAGACTTGAGGCAGTCAGGATGTTCTTAGCCTTTGCAGCACACAAGAACTTCAAGGTTTTTCAGATGGATATGAAAAGTGCCTTCTTGAATGGAGAGCTAGAAGAAGAAGTGTATTTGGAATAGCCACCTAGCTTCATTGATCCAGAACTTGAAGATTTTGTGTATCTTCTCTTCAAAGCTGTCTATGGCCTCAGGCAATCCCCAAGATGATGGTATGAAACCCTATCCTTATTCTTAATTGAAAGTGGTTTTACTAGGGGAGTAATTGATAAAACATTGTTCTATAAAAATGTAAAGGGTGATTTAATACTTGTTCAAGTCTATGTGGATGGTATTATTTTTGGGTCATCTAATGAGTGCTTGTGCGAGAAATTTGCCAAGTTAATGCAGGACAAGTATGAGATGAGCATGATGGGGGGGTTGTCCTTCTTCCTTGGATTACAGACCAGTCAGAGAAAAGAAGGAATTTTTATCTGTCAGTCCAAGTACATCAAAGATTTACTCAAAAAGTACAATCTAGAAGATGCATCAGCAACTAAGACTCTCATGGCAACGGCCACGAAGCTTGATGAAGACAAATCAGGTAAACCAGTTGACATCACAAGCTATCGAGGTATGATTGGCTCAATTCTCTATTTAACTGCAAGTAGACCCGATATCATGTTCGCAACTTGTTTGTGTGCAAGGTTCCAAACGGATCCTAGAGAGTCATATCTCATAGCCGTCAAACGAATCTTTAAGTATCTCAAGGGCACACTAAATCTAGGGATTTGGAACCCAAGAGATATAGGTTTTAATCTAATAGGCTATTCAGATTCAGACTATGCAGGTTGCAGGATTGATAGGAAAAGCACATCTGGTGCTTGTCAATTCCTAGGCAGAAGATTGGTGTCCTGGCAAAGTAAAAAGCAACATACAATATCTACTTCTGTTGTTGAAGCTGAGTACATTGCTGCTAGAAGCTATGTAGCTCAAATACTATGGATGAGGAACCAATTGAAAGATTATGGCATGGAACACAAGAAGATTCCAATCATGTGTGACAACACTAGTGCCATTGCAATGACCAACAATCATGTAGATCACTCTAGAACCAAGCATATAGATATCAGGTATCACTTCATAAGAGTTGAGGAGGGAACTGTGGAGTTACATTTTGTACCCACAATGCAATAATTTGCAGATATATTCACTAAACCTCTTGATGAAGTAACATTCAATAGGTTGGTTGATGAATTGGGGATGCATAACACAAGTTAGTAAATCCTCCTATCTGTAAAATCCCAGTTTTGATCATGCACATATGTTTTTCTTTTTGTTATTGACTAGTTGAAAACATATGTAAATAATCTATAAAATTGCTCAAAATATCACTTCTGCGTGCTATTTAATCATTATGGACTTAGACTTTAAAATGTTTAATTTATGATTATTATATATTGTATGTTGTGTTATTTTTCATGAATTCATTGTGCATTGAGTGAAATTATTAGTAAAAACTTTGAATTTATGCTCATTTAATTGCATGAACATAGAGGAAGTTAAATTCATATATCTCTAAATTTGTCATGATTTTTAGATGGATTTTTCTATGTTTTTCATGTAATTTTTATGCAATGAGAGGCCTTAGAATTGTCAAGGAATGTTTCTATTACTGGTTATGTTTAAAAATCCTTGAATTGGTATTTATTTTAATTTGGCAAAATTTAATTATTGTTTTTCATGAAAAATTGCCAAATTTTACTAAGTATCTTCAAAATTTCGAGATAGGGTCTATCTTGAACTTGTAATAACCCGGATTTTTGGACGAATTTTTTTTTAATTTTATTTATTTATAAACGACCCTGATGAATAGTGATTCTACGGATTATGAAAAACTTTTTAGCCCACACTAGGTAAGTGATGGAATATGGGAAAATCGAAGATGTGAGATTGTTGTATGAAGAAAATGAGTGAATGTAAAAGTAGTCAGAATCCGAAGATTTCCGCTTTTACTAATTGTTTCATGATTTATGAGATATCAAGGAATAAGAGAATTAAGTTGTGATCAAGTGGATTATATTTTAGAAAGTTCTTGGTTATAATCGAGTTAGAGTAATTGGAATATTAAGGATTTACGTTACGGAAATTCTACGTCGAAACGCTACGGATTAATCGAACTTACGTGGAGGATTAATGGTTAAGTGTTGGATAAGAAGTGACTAAAGACAAGTCCCATGCAAGTGTCATGCATGCCTAACTAGGAATTGAAAGCCAACCAAGTAACCAAGTATTGGTTAGGAACAAACCAAACCAAGTGATCAAGTAACTAGCCAAGTTAAGGAAACATGGTTCCTTAAATGGTGGAACAAGGACACAAGCAACCATACTTCTTTGACATTAGTAACCATGCCATACTTTACATCACAAGTCACCACAAAATCAGCCAACACCTTTTCAAAAAGCTAGAAAGCAAGTAAAGCAAAGGAAGCAAAAGCTCTCTTCCATTTCTTCCAGTTTCTGCCCAGCTTGAGCAAGCTGCAAAGAAAATTTTATAACTTCGGTTCTACTCATCCAAAAATCACCAATATTTAACCATATCTTCTTCACTATAGGTAGAAGGTACGTATTTAATTTCATAATTTTTGGAGGTGTTTTGATTGGGTAAATAAATTGTAGAAGTTGAGGCTGAATAGTAACTCCGAAAATTACTAAGTTTTGTTCTTGATGTTTACTTATGATCAAGGCTAGATCAAGCTCTCCCAAGGACTCTAAGCTCTAGATAGGTGTTTTTTGAGCTCTAAGAAGGTATGAACACCACTAACCCTTACGTTTGTGTGAGTTGCATGGAGTAAAAATGTTAGTAGATAGATGTATGACTTAGCATGACTAGGTAGTTGTTTTGTTAGTAAGATGTAGTGTTGTGGGTTGAGGTTATGAAATGATGTTAATCTAAAGTTGTGAAATCAGTAGCTTAATGATATGGTTATGATTATATGAGTAAGGTGGAGTGTTGGTTGAGAATGGATTTCAATTGGTTGAATCCGGAAAACGTTAAGTTTATAGCCGTCGTAATGCCCATTTTTCGTGAACACTCCTTTAAACTGTGAAATCCGAATTGTCAAGCTCCTGACCCCTAACACCTCTGACCATAGTTGGTTAGTACTTGACTCATAGATCGTTTTGACACTTGAATCACGTTATTCCGATTTACGGTTTAGGAGAAAAGTTAGTTTTAGTGGAGGTGTCTAAAAGGACCAAACTGTTTCGAATGACTCCCTTTGCATATATAAACAGACCCCTTGACAGTCACGAAAAATCATGAAATTTTGAGATTAAGTAATTTGGTCAGTTAGTAAGACCTCTCCAAAATTTCAAGGGCAGATGTTAATTTTTCGATTTTATAAAAATGTTGGAACCAAAGTTGTGCGATGCACTATTCACTAGAGGAGCTACTGCCCTGTTCTGTAAATTCGTGAAAATGAGTCCTCTGTCCAGGGGCAAACTTTTGATGGACTATATTCTAGACATTCTCTAGATCGTGCACGCGAAATAGGTGTGTCATTTGAGTTAACGGTTAATGAGTTATGAGCGATTTAGTGAAAGCGGTGAAAATAATAAAACCCCGTAGTTGACTCGATTTGTAAAATACATTTCACCAAGTTAAACTCAAGGGTTCCAAATCAAAATATTTTTGATAAATATTACAAATACTCAAGAAGCTCCTTGTGGTGGATTCATATTTAATTAAGAATTTTTGGATTTATTAAAAATATTAGAGTGGGAGTCGCGTAATAGTAATTTGCAGAAGAGTCAACTCTAGAGGCACGATTTTGACGAGCCATTTTGGCTAGGATAAAAGGATAATTTCGAGTCGGTTAAAACACGAAAGATGTTGAGGAATAACATGACTATAGATTGGAGTAAAGGATTAGGTTAAAAGTCATTGACGAGATGGTTTACGAAGGGTTAAGATAGACCCGAGGAGGTGAATGCCGGAAAATAAGGGTTAAAGAAAAATAGAAATAAAACTTAAGTTGACTTAATACCTGCGTATGGTTACTAAAACGAGTTCTTATATGATTATAGCGTATCCGAGAAGTGAAAGGAGCAGGGTTTTCATTTCGCATAACCAAGGCAAGTTTTATATCCCTACGTTTTTACATATTAAAAATATATGTATTGCTACGTATGCATGTTTTCCTATACTTTCTTGTTCAGAGTATTATGACCATGTTTTAGCATGGTTTCTATTTTTAAAGATATACATTGCAAGTATTCTATCTAGTTGTTTATACCAGATCTTATTCATACATATTTGAAATGCCTATATATTATTGATTGAGCTTGTTATCCAGATTTTATAAAACGAGGTGTATTAAATAATATCTTCATACTATATCTTATTGATATTTAAGAGTGGAGTTATATATAGAGAGTAAGTGGAGAATACTGATATGGGTTAACTTATTCTGAACCCATGATCAGAACAGTTGTTCATATAAATATTTCCTCTACTCATTCAAGGGGAAAATTAAATTATTGGAGGTGTTTATCATTCATTGTTTCTGAATGATATTGGAGTAATATTTTATTGAGAAGTAAATAAAGGTGCACGTGTTATTTTACCGTGACGCCTAAGAGCTGTATTGTTGAAGGTGATCGAAGATTCCGACACCTTATATTCTGGACTAGAGATGATAAAAGTGACCGGAGTAACGCACCGGCCCAACTTGAGGAGTAACCCCATTATGGGTTAAGGGTGTGTTCGAGACGTCGGCTCATCCTTCTATCGATAGTAAACGAGTAGTGACAATGGACTGATCAATCCATTACTTGAGGTGGCGTTTTCGAAGAAGTCCAATCCTTAATACCTTAATTGTTAACTGATGCCTTTGTGGTTCGGTTAACTAGGGTATTAATTTGAGAAGTTATTCCCTGATACCTTAATCGTTCACGGAGGCCTCCGTGATTCGGTTAACTAGGGTATCAATTTGAGAAGTTATTGAGATATATTTATTCAATTCATATTAGTAGTATTTAAAGATTATGAGGGTTTTTGAGGTATTTTCTTTTCAAAAAGAGTATAATCGTATATGTGGAGGGGTTGTTTTAGAGTGGTAAAAACTATATATTTTTGTTGAGTTGTTGTGGCATATATAGACTTGCTGGGCATTTTTTTGGCTCATTCTTGCTATTTAAATATTATAAAACAGCGGCAAACAAAGCTGGTACGAGTATGGCGGACCGTGACAAAGGGAAAGGGAAAGCAACTGATTCAACACGTTAGCTTTATAGTGTCTAACGAGGGTGCGAGTTGGTAGAAAGTTTATGATGTTTTCATCATCTTGACAATTGAAGTTGTAATACTATTTCAGAGATTATGAGAGATGAGAATGTGATGTAATACCTTTTGAATCAGTAAGTATGCGTTCTAAGACTATAACCCGTGGAGTAGTTTGGGGGAGTTTTTTATGAATATTGTTGTATATTATATTGTGAGCAGGAGATTAAATATTCCGCAAGAGAATGTGACGACCTGGATTCCTGTAGGGGATTTGGGGGGCGCCACAGAACTCATCTCAAAATTCGACTTGAATATCGAATTTGAGCTTCCAGGAGTGAAGTTTTGAAAATTCTAAGTCTGGGAAGAATTTCGAGTTACAGTCTATCTCGAAAATCATCTCGATATTCGACTTAAGTTTCGAGTTAGAGTTCCCAGTGTGCCTGTTCAAAATTATGCTTGACGAGTCTAAGTCTGGGAAATCTTTCGAGATAGAATTCCCTAGTGGTACTTAGAATTTGTTTTGGGGTTCAGGGAATTTCGAGATAACTCTTATCTCGAAACTTATCTCGAATTTTGACTTGAAGTTCGAGATGGGTTTTCCCTAGAGGTTTTATGCTGTTTATTTGTTTAAGTGAATATATTTGGAGTTAGCCTCTATGTCGAACCTCAAGTCGAATTTCGACATAAAGTTCGACATAGAGTTCGACTTAGATTCCCCAGTGCGTACTTGAGTTTTTTTTTTATTTTCATAGGTGTATTTTTATCCTTTCACTCTAATGCCTATATATACATCTTTGACTCGATTTTACATTCACTTTTACCCATTTGTTTTAAACCTAATTTTTACAGCAGCCTCCCCACCCTACCTAGTGATTTCATAATCACAGCACTGCTAATAATTTTTGGGTCTAATCTCATACATATCACGAACTACTGCCCGTTTTTTATCTCTATTATCTGTCTACATCATTTATCTTGTGCGTTTTTGTGTTATTGGGTCGTGCTTGTTCCTCTTCAAATCTCGATATATACACACGCCTATACACACACTTTCTCACATAGCTTTGATCGAGTATTATTCAGTAGTTTGTTTGTTAGTGCTGTGTTTGATTTCTTATTATTGCTTTTAATTCCGTAGTTTACTTACAAGAAAAGCATCACGTTTGTTTCCTTAATTAAAAGGAATTAATTTGCATTCGTTTCGTTTTCTTAATTTCCTTGCTTAATTGTCTGCTTTGTTTGTTTTTTTCTCAATTAATTCAAGGAAATTCTTTTTCAAAAAAGACTCACCAATTTTCACTTACTAAAAACAATTTTTATAATATTACTATGGAAATTGGTGATCAACTCCCGCGTTTCAAGTTTTGGGTACGATTTCTCAATTTGTACTCCAAAGCTAGTACTGCAAAACCAACACTGGTCCATGATGCTTTGCAGCAATTATGGACTAGTGTGGTTACCTTTTGGAGTAAATCGACCCCCTATGGTTTTAGGTTTACCTTGGCAGGTCAGAATTATGAGGTTACAGAGGCGGTTTTCAATCGAGTTCTTGGTTTCCCAGTCAAGGATTCTTATGACCCTGAACCTACAGCGGCCGAGCGCCTGCAGTTTTTTGAGGAAATTGGATGTTATCCTCCTCCTGGACGATTATCTACTTCCAGCATTCAAAAACAATTTTTTCATGTGGAATAGAATTACTTTTTCGAAGCTATTACTAGATGTTTTTGTGCATGAGAAAGATACTTTCATCAAATTCCGATTCCCATACAAATTTTTGGTGTTTCCCTATCCCGTGAACTCAACATTAATTATGGAAGGCTCATTCTTTCTGAAATAGTGGCAACGATGGGATCACCTGCTACCAGGGGCATTGCAACTACCAATGTTGTCTGCTGGTATCCTCGTTTCTTACAAATGCTTATTAATCATTTAGTACCGACTAATGCTTTATCTGTTAGGCAGGCATTTATTAGGAGTCTCACCTCTGCTTCTCTTGGTACGGGTACTAAGTCACTTACTACTATTGCTAACCAGGATAAACATCAAGGTAAATTCATGTCTATTCCTTAGAATATTCGAGTGTGGCTTTCTTATGATGCATGTGTCACTTCTTTTGCGGGGACTTCACAAATATCATCACATGCTCAGAATCCATCTGCTCATACTGACGCATTTTAAGGGATTCCTGACGAGCATCTTGATGACGACCAAGATGATGGCCAATCTCACAATCAATTCACAGCGGGACAAAGGGAGCAGCAACCGTCTCCAAGGTCAACACATACTGATTCTGATCCCTTTGCTGGATAAGGTAATGAATGAGGTACTTTTTTTGAACATGAGCAATTCTCTGTTCACACTACTAATACTTCTTCTTCCTCTAATTCTGATTACGTGGCCAAAGATTCTGCTAACCCGCATGATCTATCCCAGGGTGATAGCCAAATTTCTGAGTCTGATTCCCTAACTTCTTCCCTTTCACCCCTGTTAACGGGAGCTAAAAAGCCGGCATCTGTAGAATTAGGTGAGCATTCTGATGAGAGTGACCCCGAAGTGCAGCCAGTAATAATGAAGCGAGCCAAAATTTCGCAAGCTGCTACTTCAATAGCCCAGTCCAAACCTAGAGTGTCTCTCACAACCACTCCACCTCACTTGAGTGGTTCTCCCATTGCACATTCAACACCTAGGACTATTGGTGAGGATTTAGTGTTTTCTGAAGAGCCTGTTGCTTCAGTTAGGCCAGAAGTTTCAAATGCTTCAAAGTACCTTTACCGGTACGTACTGATGCTGCAGAGAGGATCAGTTCTCCTGTTGTACATGAACACTCTGCAGCCTCTCACCCTGAGATTCAACCTTAGGACAAGACATGATCCTTAGATCCCATAACTGCTAATAATGTTACTTATCAAGTTTCGGTAAGTACTGCTTTTAATCTTAGTCATGTTATTGAAGACATACATGAGCATGAGACAGGGAGTGTGTGTGAGCGTTTCGGGAGTGGGGGACCTTCATTTTTAAGGCCTGAAACCGAGCGACAGACTCTAACAAAATGATCTTTAGAGCGAGAACACCTAAACCAAACACCGTCCCTAGTTCTTGAAAATCTTGATACTCGTATGACAGCAATTGAGACTCAGATGAAGCAGTTCGGGCAGTCGCTAAGGCAGTTGGGGGTCAATGTTGGAGATAACAGGAGAGCTCTTGATGACTACGTGGCACGAATGGCAAGTCAAGCTGCAGCTTTAAACGAAATGACGAACAAAGTGAATGACTTGGGCCATGATGGTGGTGTCTTGAGCAGTACAATGTATGATAGAATGGGGAGCGTAGAAAGCGTTCTACATACCATGGCAATGGAGGTCAGCAGAATGATGTATGCAGTTCGGCATTTAGTTCCCCCAGAGTGCTTTGATGAGCAATATGATCAACCTCCTCCGGATGATGATGGTGCTGGTGGTGCTGGTGGTACTAGTGGAGCTGGTACTGGACCTTCTGGATTTGGTTTTGGTGGTTCCTATACTGCTGGAGAATTTGGTGCTCAAGGTGGTATTCAGGATAACTCACCTAAGGGGGAGAGAGGAAATGAGACGAGACAACAGTCACTCCTGGTTCAAGAAGAGATTGATCTATTGAAGGAAAGTGAGCCAGTGACTGATGAGGAGGCTCAGAGGAAGAGAAAGGGTAAAGCAGTGGTGGTTAAACAAGAAGAGCCATTCACTGACTTTGGTGATTGACAGGAAGAAGTACATGATGATTCTGATTCTGATATGGATGACGTACCTCTAGCACAACCTATTAAGAGATCCTTGGAGGAACAAGGTGGAGGTGTTGGGGTATCTACTGAAGAGATTCCTGTTGACGAGGAGACCCTGAAAGCTCAACAGTTAGCCTTGGAACAAGCTCAGTTCTTTAAAATGAAGATGATGCAAGATAAGGCTGTTTTCCTTGAGAAGCAAGTGTAGCTCAAGGAAAAGCAGTATGATCATGAGCTTGCCAGATTAGCTGATCCTCAGATTGATTTGGACAAAAATGGGACGATGCACGGAAGATATTAATGGGGACTTGTGCGAATGGAATTCATAACAAGGAGGTAGATGAGTTGTTCTACAACTTGAACTTGAAGAATCCAATGACTGTGGAATACATAAGTGCTTTGAAGAAGATGATTTCTAAAGTCTGTGTTAGATATAAGACGGTGGTTAAGGAGTGGCAAGTCATTTTGTCCTTAGTTGAAGGAGCCCCAATGTCTTTCATGTACGTGGATGATCAATTCATGTCGAGAAGATCTGCGTCAGAGTTGTTCTTGCTTGCAACTAAAATTCAATACTCTCAAACTGAGGAACTTAGCATTCTGTACAGAGATCAGTTAATGTAGCTAGCAGAGGACAAGGGACCAGAATTCTTAGCAAATCCAGATGTTATTCGAATGGTGGTAGATGAAAGAATGAAGAGGATTAGTATAGAGGAAAATGATCTAATGGCACTATCGGTGGAATCTCTAAAAGCTGTCTGTAGACAAATGATGAGTAAGGGATTCACATCTGATATTAAGGAAAAATCAGTGGAGTTCATTGAGAAAATAATATTTAAGAAGTGCAACGAGATATGGAAATGTGATGTTGTTGCTCCAAATCCTCTAGATAATGTGAAGATTGAGCCAGAGCTTATATAGAGAAAATGGAATATTCTACAAGTTGTGAAAAGTGTAGATGAAGCTCTGACTCTTCCTTTTGGACCACTGGAACAAGGTGAAATAAGGGAGGCAGTTAGTGTTCCAGGCAGAGATAGTATATACTGGATTCACTCTTACGCTGATGATACAACTGATACTTTGGTATTCATTGATGCAGACCAGAAATAGGCCTTCTTGTATATGAGTAGGAGATGGCTGCTACAGACTCAAGATGCTGCATTTCTAGATAAAGTTAGAGAAGAATTCAAATGGGGTGATGTAGAGGATATGTTTGTGGATGAGAAGTAGAGACTACTGAAGTACTTATCTGAGATAGTCCAGGAGAATAGACGAATGGAGTTAGATGCGGCTAGTGTTTTCAATACCAACCATGTCAAGGGCTACCCTAAGATGATCTACTGTCAGTTTAAAGCTGATAAAACTCACTGGAAGTCTCAGCTCATAATTAAGAACTTTGAAGATATTCCAAAGATTAGGACTACTCAGGAAGCGGACAAACTTAGAAGGCTTTTCAGACATCCGTATCCAGAACCCAAGAATCCTTTAGAGATGGAAGCAATAAGCCTGTTGAATGCTAGATGGGCACAATAACATGATCCAGCATACAAGAAAGAATAACAAAAGAAAGAAAGGCGCAGAAAATAGAAAGAAGATGAGTGCGGAACTGGAAAAGAAAGTAGGAAGGGGAAACGGAATTAGAATTAAAGTTCAGAGGGATGTGAACTTGAAGTTGGAAAAACTTCATATCTTTTGGTTGCTCTAACTCACTTGAGGAAAATTCACCTGACCACGGTATGCGAGATAGGCTAATTTACCATACTGTAACCGTGAATCAGAGTGGATCTAATAAGGTGATATGAGTTTGACTGAAAGGCATGAAATAATCCATGTGATAGAAATTATTCAAATGATCTTTGACTCGAGGTTTGAATTCTCTATCTAGCTTATGTTTTACTTACTAAGTTCTTTGTATTGCTTTCAAATTTTCATTCAGTTGTAACATGAACAAGACATTAATGTTACTTATCTTTTCTCATCTCATTATTTAGTTGAGTTATCCTTCTTTAATTTGAATGTCATTGTTAGACAATCAAATAGGGGGAGATTGAAAGGCGGATTGTCTAAACTTGTAACACTGTAACTTATGTAACTCAACTAAAGAAAAGACACTTAACCGGAAGACAATCAAGAACAAGAAGTCACAAGGAAATTAATATAAAATGAAGACAAGGTAATTGATACAATTCAACATGTTAATTATGATTAATCAAAGAGGAAATCATTGGAAGAAGTTCAAGTCAAAGTTGTTCATGCCTCAGTGATTTGTAACTTAAAAAATCAAGATCATAACTATCAGTATCAATAAGGCTAATTGATTTCAAGTGAAGAAGCAGGAAAGCAACTGTTGGAAAGCCACATTACTAATTGAATATGGTAATCTATTCAGAAGCAAGAACCCTATCAAGACTAGTCACTTATGAACCAGACCATTGCATCAAGTGTCAGGACATTGATAGCAAGTTTATGTCAATAGTAGAGATCCATGTTCAAGAGCTTGTTGATGAATATAGAAGACAAGAAGAAATCACAAGTTCAAGATGCTGCATTGAAGTTTCAAGTTGAAGCCCAGAATTTCTCTAAGTACTTACTAGGGAACCTATGTAGAAATTCCTATCTAGAAATTCTAGATAAGTTTCTACTTAGAGCCAAGTAGAAATTCTGGAGGTGGAAATATTCTCTAAGTACAAAAGGAAGGAAGCTATCTCGAATTTCCTATGTAGAAATTCCTATGTAGAAGTCCTACTTAAATTTTGAGATAGAACCTAAGTAGAAATTCCTATGTAGAAGTTTTACTTAAATTTCGAGGTAGAGCGTAAGTAGAAATTTCCATGTAGAAGTTCTACGTAGAGGACAGTTTCAACATGACACATGGCATCATCTGGTTGGCCAATTTTCAAGCTTTCAAGGCAAGATAAGATTTACGTGGACAACATTGGGCCACTCATATCTTATCTTTTGAAGACTACAAGTTATAGATTACAAGTAGTATAAATAGAAGTAATTGTGTAACTTTTTAAATAGAGCAATATTAAGAGAAACACTTTTAAAGGATAGAGAGATTATTCATAGAGCTTAGTATCATTTACTACTCTCTTTAGTTCTGTTGTACTAGTGTAATGAATGTTATAGCAACCCTTTCAAGTTATATATAAGACATATATTTCTTGAATCATTGTGTTCATTTATTACATAGTATTTATTGCTTCATAAAGCTAAAAAGTTGTATTCACCCCCCTCTACAACACATTTAGACCTAACAGTAATGAAATCCGGTTGGAAGATGTATATCAACTCAACAACACTGGGATCAAGAATCTTGTTGACACAAAGCTTCGAGAAAATGAATATAGTGGAGTTGTATGTGCGGAAAAGGAAAGTCATCTTCGGGGGGGATAAGCCGAATGAGATACTGTGAGATCTAATTGAGAAGAAGATTATTGAGATTGGTGTTGAAGCATTTGAGAAGCCTCATATGGTCAAGTACTATATAGAAACAACTCTACACAATCTAACTTTGTCAGATGAAGGTCTGGAATCAAGTCAAGTGATGTTCATACAGTATGTAGAGGGAAGACTCAGAAGCAAGAAGAACAGAACTAAAGAAGATCTTAAGGCTGCTGAGTTGATATATGAATTCAGCTTGATCAAAGCTATCAAAATGTCATGAAGATATCTAGTAGAAACAACCAGATACTATCAAGATCCAGTGTATGTTAGAAAGCAGGATGACACCGAAGAACTTAAAACTGTTAAGGATTCTGAACCTTGCATCCAAACTGAACTAAATGGAACAAAGTATTTCTTGTACAAGAAAGATGGAGTGGAGAAGAGAAAGGAACTGTCAAAACTGAAAAGGAACAATTATGACATCATCAGAAAACTCTTTTCTAGGGTAAAGAGATCCATTGTCAAATCAGATAAGAAGGCTTTGAGGATCATTCAAGATGTCCTCATGGAGAAATTGGTAGAAGAGTCTATGTATGACAATACCAGAGTAAAAGGCTTTCCAAAAAAAATAACGGTGTTCGTGTTCTCAAAAAGACAATCACTGGCCTTCGAGTCTATTTCAAAGACAAATTCAACTTCATTTCTCAGGGAAGTTTTAAAAAGATTAGAAGATCTACCTCCTGTCAACATTCTTGAAGTTGAAGCAAGGGATTTGGTAAAAGAAAGATTGGATGAAAAGGAAGAAGAGCTAAGGCAACATTACTCTGAGAAAAGATCAAAGAAGAAGCTAGATACAAGTCATGCAAGCAGAAGATCATAGAATCTTATGTTCAGGCTAGAGGAACAAACTTCTCTTGTACTTGTAAAGAAATCTGGAAATGTATAATCCGATCCAGAATGTAATTAATATTATTTCCTTTCTTTCTGCACTTTACTTTTTCTTATAATTATCAGTTGAGTTATCCTCTCACATGATTTGTTTCTCGAACTCTAACAACCAAATATGGGGAGATTGTAAAGCGTAATGTAATGTAATATGTAATAGTGATATCGATAACTCAACTAAGAATCAAAGACAATCAAATAATACTAATATTCAGCACAGGGATCCAGCAGGACATGTGAACATGAATCATACATACATCATTATAGAGCATTCAAGATGATACTGAACGTCAATGAGAGAAGTTCATTAAAATATTCAAACCTCAGCAACAAATAAGAGTTTAGAAGATTTCAGATTAAAGATAGTGTAATGATTTAAGTATAGGTGTCAGAGGATTTCAGTGATCAGAAGCAATTCACAAGTCAAGGTTAATCAGCTGAAACAGAATATAAGTCAAGATAATTTAATTCAGTATTAGTCGATTGTGAACCAGACCAGTGCACTAAGCGTCAGCACAACAAGAAGATAACTACCTTTATGTATCAGAAGAAAATCAGTTGATCAATCTAGAAGAGTGAATATAAGATGATATTTACTTCAAGCATCTCAAGAATATATTTAAGGCAACTTATATCACTTTTGGTGTTCCTATACACTTGAAACCATTTATGAGGCACAACAAATCAATCAAGGTGCAACGAAAAGGTTGAACTTAGTTTCTAAGGCATTTGTGGCGCATATACAAGGGAACAAGTTACAGGCGCAACAAAACTAGTCCTAGGCGCAACAAAAGCTCAAGTCAAAGTTTTGTGGTGCCTATACAAAGAAGTAAGAGTATAGGCGCAACAAACCTTGACAAGAGGAGCAAGGAAACTTTTGTAGAAGACTCTAAGTGGTTTGCGGCGGTTATACAAGGCCATAAGAGTATAGGCGCAACAAAACCTCTTCTTGGCATAACAAAGATATTGGGGCGCAACAATGCTTCGTGTGGCACCTATACACCACTCACACTCTTGCAGGCGCAACATATGACTTAGTGGAAATTGGAAAATCAACTATGTTTGATTTTCAAAGTATAGAGATTATATATATTGGTGAAATCAATACAAATATAATATTCATGCATGTTCAACTTTCAAGAAGAACAGACGGGAAGCTCCATTAAAGCCATACATTAAACATACTCAACTGTATTCTTGTTGTAATATTGTTTGAACCCATTGAAGCTAATTTCTTGATTAGAAGTGTAGCACCTCAGGGATTTAATAATATATCTTTATTTTCCCGAATCATTGTGTTTCAATTACTACCATTTTTATATCTCAAGAGCACACACACTTAATCCGCAATTAAACGAAAATCTACCATCATCATATTCAACCCCCTTCTATTATGATTTAGGACCTAACAAGTACAATTATTCTTGATATTACTGATTTATATTTAGAGATACAGTAGAAACAAACTTCTAACTACAAGTACATAATCAAATAAACTGAATCACTATTTAATATAAGAATTACTAGAATGATACAATAAGACAAGTAAATATAGTATGGTAGGTTTGATTTGATCTAACAATGAATATTATATATTTTTGATAAAAATAGCACTTTGCATCCCTTATAAATATTCCATTTTTCACTTTGGACCTAAACTATTATATGCAACAAAATACATCTAGTAACTTATAATGTTAAATCACTTTGCACCCGTTTAACTAACTACCATGAATTACTAATGATCAACATTAATTATGAGGGTTATATAGTAATATTACTTAAAAGAATTTGTAATATTACTCAAAAATTTATTTTCGCTACTCACTAAGTCTTCATCATACACATTGTTGTGAATCATTTGAATTTGTTAAACATTTTATAGTTATTCTTCTAGCCGATTCATCCTCCGTATCAAACCCAAAATTATTGCTCGAGCTATATTACACAAATGATGATCAACCCAGTTCTAAATTCTACATTTTGAAGTAATATTACCGATACAACCCTCATAACTAACGTTACATGTTAATATTCAAAGCCTCATTCGAAGCATGTCAGTCTTACAGTATATTACCCACAAGTTCATCTTCTTTGATAGGATATTAGATTAGTCGGCAAACCAAGTTCCAGCTGGTTTTCAAATTTTAGAGTTAGACTTACTTCTTTTTTAAAGAAAACAAGGATTCTTTATTTCTTCATGTTCAAAAAATAATACTGTTTAGATCTGATAGGCCCAACACTCATCCATTTTTTCAACTCAAAACTAAGAGATGCTGACTACTACTAAAAGAAGACCTGTTTTTGTTTTTGCAACAGTTGCATTCTTTTATACAAGAAGAATTGCATTAAAATTATAAATTACGGTTGTACTTTGTAGCATATAATAAGTTAGGACCAAAGCGAAAAAATGAATATTTTTAAGGGGTGTAAAGTGTTATTTTGTCTATATTTTAAAATCATCAATATTTATATATAAAGAAGAATATGAGAGGATCGATGATTACGTGGTAACACTAAATTCATTTTATTTTTTAGAATTTATGTATTAAAAATTTTAAATAAATTATCATATAATGTTCGATTGATCATGAACTGTGGCTTTAAAGACTCGTTCCTTTGTGTCACTATGAATAACTTATCGATCTCCTTATTAATGCATATCATAAAGAGTATCGAAATAATAATTATTGCAATTGAAAATAGGATCACTCAAATATTTACAATATCTTGAATAAATTTATATGATATAATTTTAAGGTGCGGCTCCCTTGCAAATCGAAATATATAAACTTACATGATGAGGCAAGTGTCTATTATAGTCATTCCCCAACCAATGGATTTAGCCGTAGAGTAAAGAAGTACATTTCAGTATCAAACTGTATCGCATTAGGTTGATCACCTTCAGTAACAGTTATAAAGGAAACTTGATAAGCGACCCCCATACAAAATACTACTCATAACAATTAGTTTTTCTGTTATAGTTAAATTTGTAGTTATAGTTACTGCAAGATACTAGGAAATATATAAATTAATCTTAATTTGAATATATTGTGATGTAAGAAGTAAAGACATCAGTGCGAGAGGGCGGGGTCGTAATGCCCAAGTATCTAACATGGGGATAGAGCAGTTAATCCAAGTGTCCCTGCTTCTTTGATTGTGATCCGTGATGAGTTTTCTTTCTGGAAGGAATGATTCATTGATGTATAATATATAAGTTAATTTCATGTAGTAATTTTTATTAACATTTTAATTGTTATTTTTTTGTTAGTCCATCGATCGGCTAATTCACAAGATATTAATAGAACCAGAGATCTTACACTTACATATAAACATCACGAAAGTCCTTTAAAAGTTGAGTAATGGATTGGTGTATTAAAAGATTAAAGACTATGTACATACGAGCTAGATGAATAATACACATTGCACTAAACAAACCATTCTAATCGAGGAGCCACATCCAATTAATATATATATGATTACATTATATTCCTGGTTTGAACTTAGAACAATATATAATTCGATTATGTATGTGTAGAGGGACTACATTATATTTTTTTGGTTTAATCTTATAAGAATAATTGGTTTATGTGTGTTGATAGGTTTATATTTAATACATTTTTATATACCTATTTTATGTTTATTTTTTCATTTAATAAATTGATTAATTATTTTTACTTTTATTATAGGAAATTAATTAAACTCAGAATTATAGCGGAAAAAAGAGAATACAAGGAAGAAGGTGGAATTATTTGGAGGCAAAGTAATTAGAGAAAAAATTGAATGCTTGTTGGAGAAGGAAAAAGAATAGAAGGAAATATTTTAGAATTCAATTTGTAATCGATATAGAAGACCTACATTGTTTTTCCTATATATATGAGGCTCCTCTCTTGTATCTCATAAATATAACTTTAAACTTGAGAATTTATAATTAGCAATAGGAGTAGAGTAGTTTTATTTTCTTCCTCTGTCAATATAAACAAGTTCTTTTTCAATTCAAACACTTTGAAAGGCTATATTTATAGACCTATATGTAACATAGGGTTATAACTCAACACAAGAACATGACGTGTAAATAATATGAAGTTATCACCAGAATCAGTAAGACATGAAGACTAGGTAAAGACAAAGGATAAAGAAGACATCTACAATCTTGAAGGATAACTGAAAGAAGTTCATTAATATGTTCATGCCTCAGTGAAGAATTAAGGTTGAAGTATTCAAGAATATGGATGTAGTGAAACAGTTGTCTAAGTACCAGAAAGATTCTAGTGAAACAATGATTAATCTTATTCATTGTCTGTGAATTAGTCGAGCAATAATTTGTAAAAAACAAGTACATGAATCGAGAAGATTGTATATATGGAAAAAACAAAGAATCAAAATATTAGATGAAATCTTGGAGTCTACTATAGATTACCGGAGGAAGTTCATTCATATGTTCAGACTTCGGTAAAGGATAAAGTTTGAAGGCGTTTAAGATTTCATATATATTCTTGGTTCAACATAAGTGCTAGAGGATTTCAATGTACTTACAAAAAAAGTATTCATTATCAGCAAAGAACATAACCAATTGTATAGTCAAGAAGATGTGAAGATCAAGATCGTGTTAGTCATTTTAGAACTAGACCAGTTGAACTAAACATCAGCACAAAAGAGATTGAGAATTTTATTTGTGTATAAGAAGAATTGGCTGGCTAGTGAAGTTAATTTCAAATAGAAAGTCATGTTTTAAAGTCTGGAAAAAATCAAGTTTGAGATACAGAGGAAATTCTACAAAGCTTTGTCGCTAAAGAAGAAAAAATTTCAAGACTTAAAATGTTGAAATTAACTATGTACTAGTCTATGTGTCAAGCGTGAGGAAATGACGAAGAAATGAAACACTTGTAAAGGTTTTCAGAACTCAAAGGTTGAAAATGGTTGTACAACTCAAACTTTCAAAAAGCCAAGTAGCTCAAAGGTCGGCGCAAACAACAAAACCGCAAGTATGTAAGGTGTAAAAGGTGGATAAGTTGAGGTAATAAAATGTAATTAAATAATAACATAACTTTCCAAATCCACCTTCTCATTATTAAGGCTTTGCCAATTGTTATAGAACTAAGTGTGGCCACGATTGTTAAAAAAAAGTAAGGCAAATCAGCTCCGATTGTTAATGCAATAACAAGTGTGATTATTATCCCATTAAAGCTAAGCATCTGATTGTTATAATTCATTTAAATCAAATTGATTTAAATGAATATTACTGCTCCGATTTCTATTCCAAAACACATCGATTGTTAAGCTTTATTCCTCCAATTGTTGGTAAAATAGAATGGAAATAGCTCCGTTTACATGGCTCACAGCAAGCCACGTATACAGGCTGAAAAAGTCTACACACAAAAAGAAGGAAAGCCATTCATTTGGTTCAAGTCGTCTTCACCAACACAAAAATAGATACAAAGAGAAAATATGGAGCCGGAGAGGAGAGACACCCAGACAAATCTATACCTCTGCACCGGATATGTATTCGTGGTCGGTCCTTTAACAGAAAATATTCAGGGTCACTATATATCACTCTCTACAGTGTTAGTTTCCTTTGTACTGATTTAGATATACAAGTATAGGAAACTGAGTTTATATTTGTGTTAGAAGCGAAAAATAAATTTGTTCTTCGGGAACCGGGTGTAGCAACCACCTCTCAGGGCTTCTATTTATACAAAGATATATTCCTGAATCCCGTCTCACTAATTACTTACTAATTTTCTAGAACCGAATTGTTTTATCCAAAATCCAGAAAATTAGTAAGTAGATTCCCCAAACACTACAAGAACTTGAACCCTTAATAAAAGTAATAAATTATTTATCCACAAAAATTCATTTTAAATTATTGTGAGTATCGTATTTAACCCCCCCTTCTATGATACTTCCGAGACCTAACAATTGGTATCAGAGCTTGCTGATTAATATACAAATCAAGATCCATTAGCTCAGTGAAATTCATCGTGCCGAAGCTGTTTACTCAGAAGGAGGCCTTGTTAAATAAGTTTAATTATAATCTTTTAATAATTTTATTTTATTAACTTTAAAATTTATTTTATAAACTTTATAAAATTTATTTTATAAACTTTCATCAGTTTATCTTATAAATTTGAATTAGTTTATTTTATAAATTTTAAATAAAATTTATTTTATAAAATTTATAAAATTTATTTTATAAACTTTTATTAGTTTAAGTTATAAATTTTAATTAGTTTATTTATAAATTTTAAGTTAAATTTATTTTATAAACTTTTATAATATTTATTTTATAAATTTTTATAAGTTTCTGTTATAAATTTTAATTAGTTTATTTTTAAAATTTTATAAAAGTTTTTTATTTATAACCATTTAATAAACATACTCGGCCAATTTATACAGTGAATGGCTTGTGTATTGCAGGGACTTGATACAGACGCGCGACATGTTAAAAAGATACTTGCACGCGCTCAGTTGTTTTCCGACACTTAATGTTGACATTTAAGCTTGTGTTGACATGTACTGGTTGACCAAGTGCTTAACGTTATGTTGTTATCAAATCTTAAACATCCGACTGTTATTAACTAGTTGACCATGCTCCGATTGTGAAGAAACTACATGCTCCGATTGTTATGCAACTGCAGGCCACGTCCCCGATGGTTAATCCCTTTGACCTCCGATTTACTTTATTTTCAGAAATTTTAAAATTCTTAAATTTAATTTTTTCTTAAATATTAATTTACGTTTTATTTAATTTTTAAGAAAATTCAAATTTCTTAAAAATTAAATTTATCGTAAATAATAATTTTTGTTTAATTTTTTCTAATAAAATTAAAAAAATTAGAAATTTAATTTTTTCTTAAATATTAAATTAAGAGTGCTCAAGAGGTTTGTAGTTGAAGATTTTTCCTGGTATTGAAGACAATTAAAATTGACTGAAGAAAATCCAATAAGTTAATTTTGGAACAGGCTGAAGAAAAAGTGGTACTAATTTCCTCATATGTTTACTTCATAGGATCCCACTGGTTATCCGGATTTTAGAAAGGAAGAAATTAATTTGGGTACAGTTTTTGGTTGATTTGAGTTAATTTTTTTGGATGCAAAATCTTAGAGGTTAAAGTAGTGAAGGAGAACAGACTGGACATCCTGGTATCTTAGTTGAAAGCCTTAAAGATTATTCTACAGGGAGATTACAAGAAGTTCGTGCTAACACTGCAGATCATATTATCTTTAGAAGAACTATATGGTCTGCTAAAGGCCTATGAACTAGAACAAGGGGTGGAGAAGATAATATCTGATAAAGCAAAAGTTGTTAGCATATCCACTATATTTGTGATCTAGGAACGAAATTGATTGAAGCCAAGGTTGAGAACCTCTGAAAAAATAAAATAATCTGATAAGCTTAATTGAAGATGTAGTAGCTCAAAGAAGTGGTCAAGGTGGTGAAAGTGAATCTTCCACTTTAGAATAACTTGAGAAACTAGACAACAAGTCAAGCCCGCAAGACAACTAGAAGTTCAGTGATATCAGATTCAGACGGTACTCCCTTTGAAAATTTAAAGTTTCGGCTTTTAAGTATTTTAAGACTATACCTATATGCTAATCAATGTACATTGCCTGCCAAAACTAAACTAGGTAAATACATCCTCATTGGTTCAAAAACTGGTACTGGGCAATCATTGCGCATAGATGGTATAATTGTGAGATGGAGGACGCATTGGGGGCAGAGATATTCTTTAAATGACTAACTGTATTGAAGAAAAAGAAATTGAAATGTTCACGTCTACGTAAAAAATTAGATCAAGAATTCATAGTGTATTTCATGGTTGATCAGTGATCAACTATCTATTTATTCAAATTTCTAAATAATAAAAGGACTAGATATTTTATTTATTGATAAAAACAAATAAATTTTATTGACAAGAACAAATAAGTTTTAATTTTAGTTAGGTTAAAAATACCTTAGTTTTCAAAATTCTATGACGGCTAACATGTTAGTTTTTAATTGTTTATCGAAGGCTAGCTATGATTTGGGTATTATCGGGTTCTTCCACTGACTATATATATATATATATATATATATATATATATATATATATATATATATGAAATGATATATGGATAGTCTGATTGATCATATTGATTGGAGCGTGTGGTCCGGAACTTTTGCTCTAAGCACATTGTATTATGCTGAATATAGCATCACAGGACCAGGATCAAGTACTTCTAACATGGTCACATGTTATGGTTACCATATAATTACTACAACAGATGCTGTGAACTTTACTATTCCCAACTTTGTATCGGGTAATGTAACACCCCTTCCCAAAATGAGATGAGGGGTTATTTATCAAACCACAAACCTGTATACAGAGTACTAAATCCACCTCAAAGTAATTAAATAGGTCCAACAACTCTCCAAAATAGTATTAAAACCTCCAAAACAATTCAAAGCGATAAATGCGAATTAATCCAATATCTCTAATAATAAACAATGTCTAAAAAAATGCGAGAAGCTCAAACGTCCTAATAAATGTAAATAAGGGAGCTCTCCATCACACAACCCAAGATCCCCCTAAGTACCTGCCAGAAGAAAGAATACGGCATGAGTCAAATGCCCAGTACGGATTGGAATACAGTTTATAAAACAAGAAGTAAGATATATAATTTGATAATAATAAATAAACTTTAATGTTTAAAGACAAGGCTTAAGCAAAGAGGGGTTATGATATTTCATACTGATACAGAACAAATAACAGATACACACATCATATGGTACCTAATGCGTGCAACAAACCGGACATCGTGTACGGCATATACAACGTCACCGTCAAATATCAAATCACAAATCAAATCAAATCTCTGGGTGCACCCACGTATCCTCAAACAAATATAAAAATGCGCAAAGCTCACCACCTGAGCTATCAGAAGGATACGCCGTGACTAATCACACTGCCACGGAAGTGTCATGCCATTGGTGCCGCAATGACATGGCTGTAGTACCCCTACAGCTGGTTAAATCGGTATACCCTATATCACTCTAAGGGTTCAAATAAAATAATTTTCACAATTTTAAAACCACCTGAACAGATATTTCAAATATTCTACACAGATATGTAACATAAATAATTTTCGAAAATCGTAGAGACAAATATTTAAATATTTCAAAACAGACTTTAAAATAACTTTCGGAGAATCAAAACAGTTAAAACGAATAATAACGGAAGGAACAGATTTACGAACGGAACGAATTAAATATAATTAATCCTAAAAAGAGTAGCGCTGAAGAGAAAGTGGACAAAATCCGTACCTCGAAATAGCAATCTCAGACACTAACGAAAACTCAAACTAGCAATTTCAAACACTAACGAAAACTGCATAGACCCACAAAATTTTTGGTTCAAGATCTGTTCTTCTTGATCAAGACAATTCAATGCGTCCAAGGTACCAAATAGCGCCTCTATATTTCTTTCTTACGCGGACTTCACTTTAAGGTTTAATAAAACTCACAGTTGTGTATACATGGGTCTTGTATATATACTGAATAAAATAATCCTTAACACCCAATCGAAAATATCACATCTCAAATGTCTCAAACGTCGAACTTCTTCATAACTCCAATTCTGCCCAGATCTATATTCTACCTTTTTGACCCTCTAAACGATGCTTTCTGGAAAAACTTAAAACACAACAATCGTAGAAAACGAAAAGATCTTTCTAAAAAATCCAGAATTAATTAATTCCGACTTACGATGAATTTGTTACGAATTTTACAAGACAACTGATCTGTGTATAAATAATTCTACGAATTTTACAAACAAAGATGAAGAAAAAGAATAAGGATTTGTATATCGAGAGAGATTTACATTTGTTTAGTCTTGGTGGCTAGAGAAGAATATGAAAGAATGAGGAGATCTTAATCTATATATAGAGTTTTAAAACCCTACAACAAAACCTACTACGATTCATACCAATATTCGAAAGCCCGTTATTCTAATCCAATTTTAATTCCTAATCTCTATCTAATTTCCTTTTTTATTATTATTAATATATTTTATTACAAATTCTATTTCTAATCAAATTCAATATAATAAATATTATGGTTAAAGAAAATAATCTTTACAAATTCTAATTTAATTCTAATTATTATTACTAATATCTAAATAAATAAATTATGGATATTACAGGTAATAGTTGGTTGCCTAGCACTGGGTACCATACAATGGGGGATTGTAGTAAAATTAAGTTTGGAAGTTATTTATTTTATGTTTATGAATAATGTCTATATCTTAGATTGTCAATCAATGCATGTCTAATTATAGAATCTTGTAAGTAATAATATTACTATAACCATCCATCTTAAATATTTTTAGTATAGAAGAAGACATCATTAATTAACGCCTTATTTAAAGGGGATGTCATGATAAAGGGCATATATCGGCTTTCCGAGCTTTAATTTACTAATAATATTAAACGTTCACATATTTTAAGTAACATATTCTTCTGACATGAGTTATATAGCATGAAGGGTTTCGAGGCACAAACGCAACGGAAAAATGCGAAAAATTAATACAAAACGTAATATAAATCGAAACCCTCCGCAGGATCCATGCGAAAACAAAACATTTAATTCAGAGATAAAGAATAAATACCTTAAAAGCTTTAACAGTTCATTAATGGAAGATTAATGGAGGTCCAAAACTTGTTTAATCACCACATATCCCGCTCTCGCGATCTACGCTCTACAATATCCACACGAACACTTTTCATGAAGGATTGATGTGTACTAGTACCCGAAAACTCCTTCTGTCTCTCTATCTTTCTCTTTTCTTAAAACGACTAGGGTTTTATAATATATATGTATATCATTAAATCAGCCCATAAAGAGATTATATAGAGAGATGAATAAGTTTTCTAATTATAATCTAATTATAATTAATTGTTAGGAATCTACATGTAATTTGATGATAACATTAATCTTAGAATCATAGAAATTTTGTTTTATGTAACTGATCAATTGATATGAAATTTATAAATATCAATTGATCAGGAAACCATTTATCAGTTGAAATATTTATATGAGTTAACTGATAATTTGGACTGTAGCATAGGTATACTTAATCTATTTCAATCGATAAGGTGTAAATCAATTGATATTATTCTTATCAATTGATGTTAGAGTCGATTGATATAGATCATCAATTGATGTGTAAATTAAACTGCCAAATTGTAATTATTTGAAGACAGGAAATTGCACAAGTGAAGGATGATCAATTGATATTGAAGCCTCAATAGATGAGAGATCAATTAAAGAAGCCAAGTCAGGAATTGAAGACCATCAACTGATGTGAAGACCCATCGATTGATATATATCGATCGATGTCATTTATCAGTCGATAAGTCATTCCTTATCAATCGATGGATGTAAAGATCAATCGAAGAAGAACATCAGTTGATGGATTAAAGGATGAATCAATTGATATGCTTAACAACAAATTATCAATTGATTGTGACAACACAGAAAGTCTATCAGTTGTAGATCCAGATAATAAAAGCACACATATGGAAGACAACCTAGGGTGGCTGTGGAGACTCAATCAGTAGCTGTCTTTTCAAGTCTGTTTTTCCTAAAAAAGAAAAAGGAAAAAGAGAGACAGATAGAAATAATCCTAGAATAGGAATTGTAAAATACACTTGTAGTATATAAACAAGTGTAGTAGCATTGTTAGAAAATATAGAAGTTAGACAATATTTCTATAATCAACTGATCAAGCTCAAAAGCACATTGTAAGATCAGTTGATTCTTTTTAACTTTGTAAAAATGAAGCTAGGTTATCTTTAACCTAGGAACATTGAGCAAAAATATATATCTGATGGAAAAACCAATCCATTAGCAATTTTTAAATATCTTCTTATTCATTTTAATTTTCAGTTGTTTGTTCAAACATATTCTGTCAATCTATCAAACATTAATAGCAAATATTAAAAGTCCTAAAAAGTTTTAATATTTGTATTCAACCCCCCCTTCTCCAAATATTGACATTGTTCTTAGGAATAACAATTGGTATCAGAGAAGGTTTTCAACATACAAAAAGTTTAAAGATCAAGAACAGTCAATATGGGCCAAAAAGATTCAGGTATAAAGATTTCAGTGTTAGAAAAGGACGAATACTTTCCATAGAAGGTAAAAATGCATCTGCATCTTCTTTCTCTCAACCCTTCCTATGTTCACTGCATAGAGAAAGGTCCTCATATTCCCATAAAGCTAGTCACAGGTGTGAACCCTGATGGAACTCCTGCACTTGATAAACATATTCCTAAACTCATCTCTGAGTTCACAGAAGAGGATGAAAAAGAAGTTCTCAAAGATAAGAAAGCCATGAATATTCTGTTTAATGGCCTGGATAAAGATATGTTTGACAATGTGATAAACTGTACTTCATCAAAAGAGGTATGAGACACTCTTCAAACTCTATGTGAAGGAACTGAACAAGTAAGGAAAAACAAGATGCAACTCTTGATTCAAAAATATGAATGATTTCATTTCAAGAGTGGAGAATCCATCAATGATACTTATAGCAGATTTCAGAAGTTATTAAATGGACTGAAGCTATATGGTAGGGTCTATGAAACTGAGGATACAAATTTAAAATTTCTTAGATCTCTTCCAAAAGAATGGAAACCAATGACTGTTTCCATTAGACAATCTCAGGACTTCAAGAATTATACTCTTGAGAAACTCTATGGTATTCTCAAGACATATGAGTTGGAAATACAACAAGATGAGGAGATTGAGAAGAATCAAAGAAAGGAGAAAACTGTGGCTTTGATGGTCAAAGGAAATGAAGAAAAGAAGGAAAGTGGCTGTAAAGAAGAGTCTGTCATGATGGCTGGTGATGCTGTTGAAGAATCATTCAAAAGAGGAAAATGCAAGTGTGAAGAAAATGAAACATGCTCTCAGGATGATTTAGATGATATTGGTGAACACCTTGCATTTCTGTCAAGGAAGTTTTCAAAGCTAAAATTCAAGAGAAATCCAAATGCTCAAAGGCCTGGATCCCAGTTTAGAAATAACAATCAAAACAAAAATTTGGTTGATAGATCTAAATTCAAATGTTTTAACTGTGGATTGGCTGGTCATTTCTCAAATGAGTGCAGGAAACCAAAACAAGAAAAGGAAAAGTCTTATGATGGTATTGATTATAAAAAGAAATACTTTGACCTCTTGAAACAGAAAGAAAAGGCTTTTGTCACTAAAGAGAAGGACTGGGCTGCTGAGGACAGTATTCAGAGGAATTCATCAATCTAGCACTAATGGCCAAACATGAAGATGAAGAAGCTAGTTCATTATCAAATCAGGTACTAGCTACAAACTTTTCTGAGCTTACAACTGATGAATGCAATAGTACTATCAATGAAATGTCCAATGAATTGTACAATTTGCATGTCACACTTAAATCTCTATACAAGGAAAATCTCAAGTTAAAGAACACCATTGATGTCTTAACTGAGAGGAATATTTTTCTTGAAAATGAACTTGTTTGTTTAGATAGATTTAAGTAGGAAAGTAAGGATGCTAGGAATGAACTAGTAAATAGCTTGAAAAGAGAAGAATTGTTAAAAGAACATTTGGCTGAAGAAATTGAAACCATTAACAAATGGAATATGTCTGCTAAAACTGCCAAACAAATTATTGATGTTCAAGGTGTAGATACTCTAGGAGAACTCCCCAAATCAATAGGAAAGCCCTTGACTGATACTTCAATGGATAAAGATCAATCGACTGCTAATCCTTCATCAACTGATAAGGATTATCAATCGATTGATGCTGAATCAACTGATAAGCATCCATCAACAAGTAAATCATCAATGGCTAACAAAAAGAACAAATTTAGCACTCCTATCAAATTTGTTAAGGAAACCAAAATTCAAGTTGAGACTGAAGCTGAGAGGATTAACATAGGTAGCTTATCCAAGGAATAATTAAAAGAGAAATTAGAAAAGATAGCACCTGTGGAAATTACTCAACCTAAGTCTGGGAAGAAGAAAAAGAATAGGAATGGTAAAGTAGGCATTAATAAGCATAACAATTACACTCCTGACATGTATTCTCCCAGAAAGGCATGTGCTAAATGTGGTAGTGTAAATCATCTGTCTATGCAATGCAAGAATGAAAAGAAACCTATATCTTCAAATGATTTAAATGCAAATGCTATGACTTTTAATGCCATGTTTACCAATCCTATGCTCATGAATGCCAGGTCTTCTAATTTAGTTGCACCAAATGTTCATATGCCCTTTGCACAAGTTCCATACATGTATAATCCCTTCTTTGCATATGCAAATATGAACATGCCTGGTATGCCATGGAACATGCCTAATGTAAATAATGAAATGCATGGAAATTTTGCCATGAGTTCCAAGGTGTCTAAGCCCCAAAAGCCTATTCCCAAAGTTAAAGTGGATTTAAATTCACCAAAACCAAAGAAACCAAAATTGGCAACAGAGGTTCATGTTACAACTAATGAAAGAGGAAGAAAAATCCAACTTGGGTACCAAAAACAACTTGATTATTTTATGTGTGTGCAGGGAAACAGGAAGAAAAATATATGGTATTTGGATAGTGGATGCTCAAGGCATATGACTAGAAATTTATCCCTAATCACAAATTTTGTGGAAAAGGCTGGCCCAGGAATTACTTTTGGAGATGACAGCAAAGGTTTTACCCTGGGATATGGCTCAATTGCAAAAGAAAATTTTATCATTGAACCTATAACACTAGTTGATGGATTGAACCACAACCTGCTCAGTATTAGTCGACTGTGTGATAATGGTAATGGTGTATGGTTTAACACTGGATCATGCATCATAGCCAATAAAGAATCTGGTGAAATTCTCTTAACAGGAGAAAGAAAAAGAAATGTCTATGTGACTGATTTTCACTCTGTAACGGCAAACTCAATGACATGTCTGCTGAGCAAAGCAAATTCAGATGAAAGTTGGATTTGACACAAGAAACTATCCCATTTGAATTTCAAAGCCATGAATCTATTGGTCAGAAAGAATATGGTTAGAGGCATTCCACAGATGGAATTCACCAAGGATGAACTGTGTGATGATTGTCCAAAGGGAAAACAAAGAAAAGTATCATTTAAGTCAAAGTCTGAATCATCAATTGATAAACCTCTGGAGTTATTGCACATGGATTTATTTGGACCAGTCAACATCATGTCAATTGCCAAAAAGAAATATTCCTTGGTCATTGTGGATGATTTTACAAGATTTTCATGGGTATACTTCTTACACTCTAAGGATGAGGCAAGTAAATTAATTATCAATCATGTGAAGAATGTTGAAAATGGAACTGAATGGAAAGTCAAGAAAATAAGAAGTGACAATGGTACTGAATTCAAGAATGCAACAATGAAGGAATTCTGTAAAGAAAAAGGTATCACTCATCATTTCTCTGCACCAAGAACTCCACAACAAAATGGAGTAGTTGAAAGGAAAAATAGGACCTTGATTGAAGCTGCTAGAACCATGTTAGAAGAAGCAAAACTACCTACATACTTCTGGGCAGAAGCAATTAATACTGCTTGCTACATTCGGAATATCTCCATGGTCAATCAAATTCAAGGCAAAACTCCATATCAGTTGATGAAGAAAGATAAGAAGCCAACAGTTAACTTTCTTCAGGTATTTGGCTGCAAATGTTTTGTACTAAAAAATTAAGGTGAAAATCTAGGAAACTTTGAAGCCAAGGCTGATGAAGCTATATTTGATGGATATGGAATAACAACCAAAGCATACAGAGTCTATAATCTTAGATTACACATTGTTATGGAATTTATGCATGTAGTCTTTGATGACAAGAAAATTCAAGGGTTGTTTGATGAAGGATTTCATGATTTGTTGCATTTTGAAAATGAATCAACAAGCAATATTGAGGATAGTGATGATGATGTAGAAATTTCAAGAAATCAAGTATCTAGAATCCTTCCATCAATTGAAGTCAATACATCAACAGATAACTTATCAGTTGACAATCTTCAATCGACTGATAATACATCAATTGATAATCATTCGATGGATAACAATTCTGCTCAACAATCTTCGAGAGGAGTATCCATCTCAGGGGGAGGGTTCTCAAATAGTCAATCATATCACAATGATCAAAACACTTCCAATGATCATGAAGCATTATCATCCTCAAGAACAAATTTACCATCTCAAAGAAAATGGACAAAAAGTCATCCCTTTGAATTAATTATTGGAGATGCAAATGATGGAGTCAAAATCAGAAGTGCAACTCAAAATGAATGCTTGTATTGCAGATTTCTATCTCAAGAAGAACTAAAAAGGATTGAAGAAGCCTTGAATGATCTTGATTGGATAATTGCTATGCAAGAAGAGTTGAATCAGTTTGAAAGGAACAAGTTATGGAAGATAGTGCCCAAACTAAAGAACAAGTCTGTCATTGGCACAAAATGGGTATTCAGAAACAAAATGGATGAATCTGGTACAGTGACAAGAAATAAAGTAAGATTAGTGGTAAAGGGCTATTCACAAGAAGAAGTCATAGATTTTGATGAAATATTTGCACTAGTTGCAAGGTTGGAAGCAATCAGAATCTTTTTAGCATATGCTGCTCATGCAAATTTCAAGGTGTATCAGATGGATGTAAAAAGTGCCTTTCTCAATGGAGAACTAGAAGAAGAAGTATATGTAGAACAACCACCTTGTTTTATTGATCCTGTCCATTCTGGATTTATGTACTATTTTTTAAAGGCACTTTATAGATTAAAACAAGCACCTAGGGCCTGGTATGAAACTCTATCTAAATTCTTGATTGAGAATCACTTCACTAGGGGTACTGTTGACAAAACTCTCTTTCATAGAAATGTTAGTGGCTCTATGATTCTTATTCAAATCTATGTAGATGACATTATTTTTGGCTCAACTAATGAAAAACTTTGTCAAAAGTTTGCTAAGTTGATGCAAAGTAAATATGAAATGAGCATGATAGGAGAACTTACCTACTTTCTAGGTTTGCAAGTCAAACAAGTCAAAAATGGCATTTTCATAAATCAAACCAAATATATTTCTGATTTATTAAAGAGATTTAATTTAAGTGAATGTTCTTCTGCAAAAACTCCCATGGCCACTGCAACTAAACTTGAACTGAATACTAAAGAAGCTATGGTGGACATTTCGAGTTATAGAGGCATGGTTGGCTCATTACTTTATTTAACTGCAAGTACGCTAGACATAATGTTTGATACATGTTTGTGTGCTAGATTTCAGGATGATACTAAAGAATCTCATTTGATTGCAATAAAAAAAATATTCAGATATCTCAAGGGAACTCCAAATCTTGGAATTTGGTACCCCAAAGATTCTGGATTTGATCTAATTGGTTATTCAGATGCAGACTATGCAGGTTGCAAAATTGACATAAAAAGTACAACAGGCTCCTGTCAATTTCTAGGAAACAAGCTTGTATCATGGTTCAGTAAAAAGCAGAATTCAGTGTCTACATCTACTGCAGAGACTGAATACATTGCAGCTGAAAGTTGTTGTGCACAAATATTATGGATGAGGAATCAACTACTTGACTATGGGTTCAACAGGAACAAGATTTCTATTTTCTGTGATAATACAAGTGCCATTGCTATAACAGAAAATCCTGTGCAACATTCCAGAACCAAGCACATTGACAAAATGTATCACTTCATTAGGGAACATGTAATGAATGGTACAATTGAATTACATTTTGTCCCTAGTGAAAGACAACTTGCAGACATTTTTACCAAACCACTAGACGAATCTACCTTCAATAGATTGGTCTGTGATTTAGGTATGCTTAATTATGTTTAATGATTTAAAATGTCTGATAAGTTATAAATATATATATATATATATATATATATATATATATATATATATATGAATATAGAAATATATAAATTTTAACCATTGACTATGTTAATCTATTGATTCTTCATTAATCAATTGATAAACATTTTACCTATCGATGGATAGTTGTAGCTATCGACAGATAAATATATCAATTGATGATATATTTGCCTATCGATGGATAGTTGTAGCTATCGACAGATAAATATATCAATTGATGATATATTTATTTATCGATGGATAAGTGTACCTATCGATAAACAAGCTTTACCAGTTGATGACCTGGAATATAAAGGGATCCATGTCATCAATCGATCTGTACAAAAATCTAGCCGTTGATTATTTATTTTATCAATTGATTAATACATACATCCATGTATGTATAACAGTCGATTGCCAAAATTGGTAATTTTTACTTTTCATTTTTTTAACGGTCGATTAAGTTCTATTTTGAGTAAGAAATTGATTGAGAAATCAGTAAATATAAATAGTGAGATTAAAACATTGTTCATTCTTACTTGCAATTTTACTAACAATTTCTCTACCTCATTCTCTCTTTCAATCTACGAACTCAATCACTACTCTCTTCTCTAAGTACTCAATTCTCTTAATCTCTTCAAAGTTTTGTACTTCTAATCTTCTACATAAGGAAATGGCATCTTCATCCAAGAAAATCTCTCAAGCCGGGTTCATCTACGAATTGAATAATTTTGTTGCCTGCACTATGGTTGAAGAAGCTCCAAAGGAATTTCATCCCTTGATGCAATTACTGGGAAGTGGCAAAGTACAGAAAGCATTGAAAGAAGCACCAACAATAATTTACAATTTGGTGGAAGAATTTTGGACCTCTGCAGAAGTTGTTGATGACTTATCAAGCATCAAATTCAACTACAAAGGACAAGAGTATATTCTTACTACTTTAGTTTTAAATGAATGTTTAGATTTTCCTGTTAATAATACTAATAATGTTCCTAGTGAATCAGATATTAGAAACATGCTTAGGGATGTTAATTATGCAAATCCTGACATTAATTTAGGGCAAGTAGTTAGAAAACACCTTATGAGAGAATGGTCTTATTTCTTTGATGCAATAATAAAATGCTTTAGTGGTAAAATTAGTAATTTTGATGCCATAACTTCAAGCATGCAACAAATAGCATATAGTGTGTTGTTTGATGAGTATCATAACTTTTTCTCTATATTGCTGTCTGAGATCGCTGCAAAGTTAGGAAACAAGCATGATAGGTCTAATCATATATAATATGCTAGATTTATCATGATTTTTATTAACCACTTTGTCAAAGAAATTGAGATTTGCAGGGAAACTGAAACCCTTGAGTGTTGGACTCAAAACAAAAGGGTCTTCAAAGACTTGGTAAGAATCAATCTTCATAGTAATGTGGAATTGATTTATCCACCTTTTTTCAGGTATTTATCTCAACCTTAACTTCTTCCAATCCCCAATCTTCTTTGCCTTCTGTGACTGTGGAGGGTAGTAGTAATGACCCCAACCCTCCTACCCAAGCCACACAACTAATCTCAAAATCCAAATCTAAGAAACCAACCTCAGCAGGTTCTCAAAAACCTGCTGTTGTAAAAATAAAGAAAAGGAAATCAACTATTTTGGTAGATAGACTAGAAGGAGATGTATGTGGTGAGGGAACTAGGGAACATCAAAGAACCCAGAAGAATAAGGAGAGTGAGGGTGTACAACCTCAGCCAAGCCACTCCACAGTTTCCCAAAAGACTGTGGATGTTAATATGGAAAATACCACATCCCTATTGTCATCCTCTCAAAAGGATGACAATATTAAAAATAGCCGACAACCAGGGGCACAGAACCAAATTGGGGACACACAAGCCAAAACAGTAATACCATATGAAAGGAGAAAGAAGAAAGTCACCTTTGCACATGGCGAATCACATACTGCAAAATCACAGGAAACTGTGGTGGAGCCTTCATAAAGTCAGGTTGATGTGTCTCATATAAATGATGAGATGCAGCTCCATTCTCTCTCAATTCCAATTCCTTCCATTCTTACTTCTCCATCCCAACAAATTTCTTAAGAAAATGTTTTGATAGATTATCAAACATTTTCAGATTCTCCTTCTTTATTCTTCAAGGAGAAGCCAACACTCTCTCCTGAATCTTCTTCACAGGATATTCAAGATTCCATTTCTCATGTTATTAAAAATATCTCTTCTCAAATAATTTCCTTAACAGTTTCAACTACATCAATTGATGTTTCTTCATCAATTGATATTCAACCATCGACTGATAAGCCATCGATCGATACTCAAGATCAATCGATGGGTATACATCAATCGATGGATATCCCAAACACCTCAACTGTTAATGTTTTTACATCAATTGATGCTCAATCAATTGATGTTGCACAAACACTCTTAGGAATGAGTGAGTTGAGTGAGATGCAGGATTGCAAACTGGCAAAAGGAGAGGGAGTGAGTAAGGACATTCCTAATTCTTCCAGGAATGAGAGTGAAACACTTGAGGGCTCCACCTTAGAAGGTGCACAGAAAATGAGTGAGGGAGATGTGAGATTCCAGGATGAGATCCTAATGCAAAATAGAGAGATGAGTGAGAGAGATAAAACATTTCTTTTATTTGCACTGGAATTAAAAAGTGAATTGATGGCAGAAGAAGTGGGAGTCAAGGAGTTAGGGGGAGTACCACATGCAGAAGCTAGTGGGAGTGGAGTTGCTAAGGACATTGAAGAGGAGATTGATGCTGGTGATTTGGATCCACAGAACTTTATCCATCCTAATCGACAATATCAGGGGTTGGCTACTTCAAGTAACAGGGATGCAGAACAACTCTTGGGGATTGATCATACAGAACAGAGGACAAGAAATCTGAAGGAAAGTATTGCCAATACAACAGATATATGTTATATGGAACCTGAAGAGCTAGAAGAAGATTCTGACGAGGAGCCATGGATGAGCACAATTGATGGTTCCTTAGAAGCTGCTGAGACTGAAATTCTCTCTCAATATAGAAGGGCAATGGTGGAAGGAGAAATTGAAGATTCTACTCAAAAGAGAATTATTCACTGTGTGAGAGAATCGCTAAAGATTCAAAAGATGACAATAACATGAGTAAAGAGGGAACTGGAGATTATCAAGTAATCTATCTCCACCAACAAGGATGCTTTGGGCAGAAGATTGGATGAAAAGCTACAATTCAACATTATGAATCGCATCAAAGACAAGCTCTTCAAGGAATCAAAGAACTTTGCATCTTTGGAAACTAGAGTGGGCTCTCTAGAAAAGAAAATGGATGCTATTATTACAGGTCAAAGTCTTTATGCATCTATTCTTCAAAAGTTCCTAGACAGAATGCCACCACCCCCTCCAATTGATGATAACAAAAAGGAGGAGAATACAAAGAAGAAGGATGATGGTGATGGTGATGACAAAGGCAGTGGAAGTGGTGGTGTTGGTGGTTCTGGTATGGACAAGACAAGTGGCATTGGTGGTTCTGCAATAAAAGGATTCAAATATAGAAGTAACAGGAATAATCAGTCTTCAAAGAGATATAAGTCATCTAATTCTCCTAAAAATGACTTAGAACAGAAAAAGGAAGAATTCAAGAGATTTGAAACTGATCTAGAAGATAGAAGGATTTCTAGGGAAAGAGAAACTCAATCAATGATTGAAAGAGAAAGAAAAAGAATTGAAGATTTGAAGAGAAGCACTGAGTTGGTGACAGAGGCAGTAGAAAAAGGAGACTTGAATGAGTTCATTGCTCAAACAAGAAAAATAAATAAAGATGCACAAAAGGCTGCCAAAGAAAGCAACTCAAATGTTAAAGCATTTCTATCAATTGATCTTGAAGCCCTTGAAGAGAAGAAAAAGGGCAAAGCCATAATGATTGAAGAAGAGAAGAAAAGGAAAGAGCCAGTTGGTCAGAAGCTTCTTCAGGGAGCTATTTCTACAGGATTGTCTGATGCTACAAGGAGAGAAAAGGAAAATGAGGAAATAGCAAGGCAAATGGAAAAAGAATGGAATATAGAAGATCAATCAATGGAGCAACCACTGAGGAAAAAGAGAAAAATAGCTATGGCAAGGAAAAGGTCAAGTACTACTCAAGAAATAGTGGTTCGGGAAAACCTTCAAGGACAATAAGAAGAAATAAGAGAGGAGGTGACAATTGAAGGTTATAACATGAAGGGAACACCGGTAATTAATGAAAAAGGACTAATTGGATTAAGGACTCATCATGCTACTTCTAATCAAGAGGAATCTATGAGATTAGAGTATGAAAATGGAGTGAAGATCACCTATTCCATGAAAGTGATAATGAAGCAAAGTTACAATGTCTTAAAGTCTATTCTTCCTCTACTCAACAGAAAGTACAAACTCAACACAACAATTTGAAGGGTTTCGTGACACAAACGCAGCGGAATAAACGCGAAAAATAAATCAAAATAGCGAAACCCTCCGCAGGATCCATGCGAAAACAAAAGATTTAATTCGGAGATAAAGAATAAATACCTTTAGAAGCTTTAACAGTTCATTAATGGAAGATTAATGGAGGTCCAAAGCTTGTTTAATCACCACGTATCCCGCTCTCGCGATCTACGCTCTACGGTATCCACACGAACACTTTTCATGAAGGATTAATGTCTACTGGCACCCGAAAACTTCTTCTCTCTCTATCTTCCTCCTCTCTCAGAGCGGCTAGGTTTTTTTTTAAAAATCTCTCTATTATTAAATCAGCCCATAAAGAGATTATATAGAGAAAGGAATAAGTTTTCTAATTATAATCCAATTATAATTAATACTAATCCAAAATTCTAAATTATTTAATTAAGTCTCACTTAATTAATTAATTATTAATTTTGAAATTAGTTTAAGTAATTCATTTATTCTATTTATATAATTAATTAAGTCATACTTAATTAATATCATAAATAAAATAAATTACTTATTTAATTTAAATTCATAATTTAAATTATTTCTCCTTCAAGCGTTCTTTGTGTGTGACCCTGTAGGTTATTATTACGTTGACAACAATTTTAGTATCTAATTAAAATTGTAAACAATGAGCGGCATCTAGTAATACATCATTGCTACCCAAGTAATAATAATAAATCGGTGATTCGATTAAGCCTTTCGTGAATAATGTTCCATGTAATATAATCCCTTTAATCTTGATATTATAGATTAAACTCAAGGCATGTCTCGTGTCATCCTCTTCATAATTTAATCTTTATTTTCTTGATCGATGAGTAGACTATTAAAATCAAATCAACATTTGAGCACGGCCGTGCATTTCATAGTCTCACTCAAACAAGAGGCCAATAATATCACTCCTAAAATTAGGAGGATTAAATCTCATCTAGATCATTCATATTTCTCATACGATTCATAATATACCCAATGTCCACTTTTATCATCACCCGGTCAAAGGTAACTTTTAATGTAATCAAAGTATATTAATTCTCGTATAGAAATATAATGATTTCAGGTCTAAGGATCATTACACCATTATCACAGTGAGAATTACTTATGACACTTACTTAACATGTAGAATCTCACAGCGGGTCATTCCAGTGCCATGCATTGAGACATGCACTTATGTTCTTGACTTTAGTATCCCCGTACCTATGACCAATGAGATGTGGTCATCTGTCAAGAAACATACTAGTCTTTGTGCATTATTATTGTCCTTAAATAATAATACTCGACTAGGAAATTTTAGGAATAAGATACTATTCATATAATCTCATTTTTAAGTCACATACTTAAAGATATATAATACGTATCAAAATTCCAAGGACATTTATTATGCTTTCAATTTATTACGCAGTAAACAAAACATAATAAATAAATAATAATCAATAAAACATAATCCTTAATAATAAATATTTTCCTTAAAATATAAAAAGTATTGTCTCTAGAGCACAATTACTAACAATCTCCCACTTGCACTAGAGCCAATTACCCAAGTATCCAATACTCATGAAACTAGTGTGACTTTCATGCTTCTGCTGCGACAAAGCCTTAGTCAGTGGGTCTGCAATATTATTATTAGTATGCACTTTACATATATGTATATCTCCTTGATCATTAATCTCATTAATTAGGTGATATCTCCTAAGTACATGCCCAAACACCCTCCTTGGCTGCTTCGCAAGCATCAATATACTCAGGCTCTATTGTAGAATCAACTATTGTCTCTGCTGTGAACCATTCCAGCATACAACATCTCAATAAAATTAGATAAAACACAAAGACAGACAGAAACATTAAATTATCGTTATCTGTCTAGAAACCAGTATCACTGAAACCTCTTACAACTAGCTTCACATCTCCTCCATATAACAAGAATGAATCTTTAGTCCTCTTTAAGTACTTAAGAATATTCTTGACTGTCGTCCAGTGACCTTCACCTGGATTAGATCGGTATCTACTCATCATGGTTAAAGCATACGAGACATCAGGACAAGTACATATCATTGCATACATTATAAAACCAATTGCTGACGCATATGGAATTTTACTCATGCAGTCCCTATCATCCAATGATTTAGGATAAATTTTATTTTGAGATCACTATCCCATGAGACATTGGGACATATCCATTTTAGTCTCTTTGCATTTGAAATCGATGCAAAACTTTGTCAATGTATGTACTCTAAATTAGGCCGATCAATCACCTTGATCTATCTCTATAGATCTCGATCCTTAATATATATGTCACATCGCCTAAGTCTTTCATTGAGAAATTATTTCTCAACCAAGTCTTCACAGTCTGTAGAGAAGGAATGTCATTCCCTATTAGTAATATATCATCAACATATAATACTAGGAATGCCACATGGCTCCCACTAAACTTCTTGTAAACACAAGTTTCATCTTCATTCTGAATAAAGTCAAACTCTTTTTGACTATTTCATGAAAACAAATGTTCCATCTCCTCGAGGCCTGCTGTAATCCATAAATGGATCGACGCAACTTACATACATTTCCAGCATCCTTTAGATCAACAAAACCCTTAGGGTGTGTCATGTACACATCCATATCTTCTTCAAGGCTCTCATTTAAGAAAGCGGTTTTGACATCCATTTGTCAGATTTCATAGTCATAGTAAGCAGCTATAGCAAGCAAAATCCTGATGGACTTGACCATAACAACTGGTGAAAAGGTCTCATCATAGTCAATACCATGAATTTTCTTGAAACCTTTTGGCACCAATCATGCCTTATAGGTCTATACATTAGCATCCATGTCGGTCTTCTTCTTGAAAACCCACTTGCACCCTATAGGTTTTACCCCTTCAGGTGGATCAACCAAAGTCCATACTTGATTAGTATACATGGATTCCATCTCAGATTTAATAGCTTTCAGCCATCTCTTAGAATCTGGAGTATTCATAGCGTCTTGGTAGGTGAGAGGCTCATCTTCATCCATAAGCATCACATCACCATCTTGAGTCAAGAGAAATCCATATTATCTCTCGAGCTCATGGCGAATCCTACTAGACCTACGAATACCTGTGTTTCTTGAGCAGTATTATTTTTCTTGTATATTCTGCTCAGGTTCCTCCATTGGTTCAACATTATCATGCGGGTCTCAAACTTCATTGAGATCTATTATCCTCCCACTGTCTCTCAGCAGTTCGAGCAACAAACACTTTATTCTCGGAAGGATTATAGAAAGAATAACCCCTTGTTTCAGTTGGGTATTCCACAAAATTACATTTATCTGATTTTGGTCTTAGCTTGTCATAGATTAGACGTTTCACAAATGCTTCACATCCCCAAATTTTCATAAATGACATGCTGTGACGTTTCTCAGTCCATATCTCATAAGGATTCTTTTGAACCATTTTAGTAGGAACAATGTTAAGTGTATGTGGAGCCGTTTCCAGAGTGCAGCCCCAGAAACTAATTGGAAGATTTATTGACTCAACATTGATCGCACCATGTCCAACAAGGTGTGATCCCTCCTATCAAAAACCTTTCTTTGATATTTTCTACTTCATCTTTATAGTCTTTGAACTTTTCAAATGATTCGGATTAGTTCTTCAAAAGATACATATATCCGTATCTACTAAAATAATTAGTAAATTTTATGAAGTTAATAAAATCTACCTTTTGTCATCGTACACATATGACCACATACATCACTATGTATAAGTCATACCCATTCAATGATCCCTTCACCATGTCCGGTAAAAGGAGCTTTAGTCATTTTGCCAAATAAGCCAAGATTCGCATCTTTTGTATAATTCATAATCAAACTTTTCCATGAATGCATCCTTATGTATTCTGAAAATGCGTTTCTCATTAATATGGCTTCAACAACAGTGCCAAAGGTAATATTTTATTTGAGTCACTTTAGAACATATAAATTGTTAATTAGTTGTGCAACATTATAAGGCTCATCATCAAAATAGAATAAACAACTATTATTATTTAATTAAAATGAAAAAGCCTTTCTTGTCCAAACAAGAAACTGAAATAATGTCCCTGCCAATTGCAAGCACGTTATAACAATTATCAAGTTCTAAATTTTCCTTATAGGCCAAAAATTAAGTAACGAGTTCCTCGAACCAGAGCAACTATCTTTACTCCAATTCCAACCCGATACCTTAAGCTTGACCCTTATTGATCATCATCTTCCGATCTTCCAATTAAGCATGACAGTTTAATTTTCAGTCTCCCAACTTTCCACAGAAGTGACAATCGTCTTCTTTATCAACACCTCATTCAGACTTTAGAGTCTGCTTTAGGGATTGGACTTTGGTTTGACAACGGAACTAGATCAAATCTTCTCCTTGCCTTTCCATTTTCCTTTCCCTTTTGCATTCCCTATGTTTACCATCAATATAGTAGTAGTTCATGCATTTATCATATTACTTTCAGCAGTTCTCAACATGCTTAGCAACTCAATGGGTGTTTTAGCAATCTTATTCACTTTATTGTTCATAACAAAATAAGAATAATATTTGTCCAAGGATTGTAAGATCAAATCTAACTGTCTCCAGACCAATCTGGAAACCCAAAATATCAATGGTATTCATTATACCCTATAATCTTTAAAACATGTGGTGTAACCGGGTCTCACTCTCCCTACTTGTAAGTGTATAGTGCCCTTTCAAATATATCTTTTGCTCAATCGTTTCATAAGCATCTATATGCTTGTATTGCTTCTTAAGCTCAGCACATATATTTGCGAGCATGAGACATGAAACATCAGTCGCAACATCAATTTGCTTCCAATAAGCACTATGATTTGCACATGTTACATTCTCAACTTTAAGAGCAGGGGAAGAGATTTGACTAATATCGTGGTGCCCGAGGACGATCCTCAAGCTCCTATGTCAGTCAAGGAAATATATTCTCGTCAACTTGTCCTTCTCAAGAACTGATCGCATAGAGAAGTTGTTTGTGTTTATCATTTGATATCTACAATATTAAAGTGCATAAAATAAACTAGATTGCAAATTTAATATTAATTATGTTTAAGTGATTATGGTATATCATCATATACCTCCCACTATTTTTATCAAACTAATAGCCCTTACTATTAATTTGGAAAGTATATCCCATAATTCTTTCTAGTGAGCCAAGATCCATATTTCGTCATGTCCTAAGTCAACCACTGGAAGTCCTTAGAAAATGATTATTTAGGTAGACAACAGTTGTTAATTATATCATATATAATTCTTGGATAGTTTGGTGAACAACGATTGATCTTATCTATCTAATAGACTTTTAACCAAACTCTATGCTTCTAAGTTCATAATAGTTGAATATAACCGTTTATTTTCACTTATTATGACGACTCAGTTAAGTTAGACCCAATGATACAACGACTGAATATAACCGTTTATATTCGTCGCATCTCACCACGATAGATAGGAGTCCCCTGCCACTGACAGTCCTTCCCCTTATCGATCTAGGATTCGATGAGTGTTCATTCATCGGAAAGCATCCGAGTAAAACTTAATATTTTGTTAAGGGGTTTTAGAAAATTCATAACGATCATGATCACATCATAAAGAGATCCTCAATTTTTCCTTGAACCAAATATTTCAAATCGACATCTTAAATAGATCATTTCCCAGGTAGATGGAGGATACCAATGGTCACACTTAAAACCCATCAGCCTTACGAATACGCATATCCGCTTTTGTCAGAAAATCCCAATTATAGATATCAAAAATCCATATTTAATTCCGTGTTTTAAAAATCCATATTTCATAAACACAAGAATCTCATGATCGTTTGTTAATTTTAAAATCTTGAATCGTTACAGATTTTATCTTATTTAAGCAAACATGGCATGGGTGTCGTATCTAATACATACATGATTAATCAATATTAAGCATGCATCTCAATTATATCTACGCATACATACTAATACATGCAATCATATACATATATGTAATGTGCGTAAATTAAACGTGTTTGGGGCCCCATCCTATATGATATTTCCAAGCTAATGGAAATATCAAGGTCAGTCTATGGTGGTTTTAAAAATACTATCTATTACATGTCTTCTTTCTTCATTGTTCCATCATCCCCTTTTGGATCGCCTCCTTGCTTGCAAGTCTTCATTGATAATTACATTGAATAATAAAAATAAAACTATACTAATGAAATTACAAGAAGAACTCGAGTTACATTCGAGATAATTAAATTACAATGAATAAACGACATGCAAGTCGTATTTAGAAACCAAAACTATAAATCAAAACCACTATCCTATGGGTCTTTAGGCCATAACCATCCACCATGCTATCATATAACACATATAATATGTCTCATATTATATAATCATATCATATAATCATATATAACAAATTTCGAAATTTCAGAAAATTAAAAACAGATTTTTGAAGACAATAAATCGCTATTTCGAGGCCCTTAACGACGTCAAACGCCTTACAGACCCGTCGGTGATAGAAAAACTATCAGTTTTGTTCATTGGCCCGATTCCAGTCAGAAAATACATATCGTTTATGAAAATCGGATAGGGCAGTCAGATTTCTCCAAATCTGACGGTGTTTCAGAAATCGTATCATATACAATTCCCATAACAAAAACAAGCATATATCATATATACATATAGAGAGATACATACAATCATCATATGATTATACATTACATGAATATCATATATTCATAATATATACATACATATACTCAAAATTTTAGAAAATCAAATAATTTTCAAAAAATCATAAATCACCGTTTTGGAGGCTGTAACGACATCTAATGGCTTACAGACGCAGAGCTGACTATGTCAGTATTGCTCAGTGACCTGATTCCAGTCAGAAAACACATATCGTTTGCGAAAATCGGACAACGGACACAGATTTCAGAAAATTAACGGCAGCCGTTTCAGAATTCGTATCGAATACGATTCCCATAATAAGAACAAACATGTATCATATACATAAATCAACACACATAATCATCACATGATTATATATCATAAAATATCATATATTCATAATATATATAAACATATACAAATTATATCAATATAAAATCATGATAGATCGCATACATGCTTATATATCAAAAACTGTTAAGCACATAACCGAATTAAAACGTTTCGCAAGTAGCTCTGATGCCATTGAAGGGTTTCGTGACACAAACGCAGCGGAATAAACGCGAAAAATAAATCAAAATAGCGAAACCCTCCGCAGGATCCATGCGAAAACAAAAGATTTAATTCGAAGATAAAGAATAAATACCTTTAGAAGCTTTAACAGTTCATTAATGGAAGATTAATGGAGGTCCAAAACTTGTTTAATCACCACGTATCCCGCTCTCGCGATCTACGCTCTACGGTATCCACACGAACACTTTTCATGAAGGATTAATGTGTACTAGCACCCGAAAATTTCTTCTCTCTCTATCTTCCTCCTCTCTCAGAGCGGCAAGGTTTTTTTTTTTAAATCTCTCTATTATTAAATCAGTCCATAAAGAGATTATATAGAGAGAGGAATAAGTTTTCTAATTATAATCCAATTGTAATTAATACTAATCCAAAATTCTAAATTATTTAATTAAGTCTCACTTAATTAATTAATTATTAATTTTGGAATTAGTTTAAGTAATTCATTTATTCTATTTATATAATTAATTAAGTCATACTTAATTAATATCATAAATAAAATAAATTACTTATTTAATTTAAATTCATAATTTAAATTATTTCTCCTTCAAGCGTTCTTTGTGTGTGACCCTGTAGGTTATTATTACGTTGGCAACAATTTTAATATCTAATTAAAATTGTAAACAATGAGCGGCATCTAGTAATACATCATTGCTACCCAAGTAATAATAATAAATCGGTGATTCGATTAAGCCTTTCGTGAATAATGTTCCATGTAATATAATCCCTTTAATCTTGATATTATAGATTAAACTCAAGGCATGTCTCGTGTCATCCTCTTCATAATTTAATCTTTATTTTCTTGATCGATGAGTAGACTATTAAAATCAAATCAACATTTGAGCACGGCCGTGCATTTCATAGTCTCACTCAAACAAGAGGCCAATAATATCACTCCTAAAATTAGGAGGATTAAATCCCATCTAGATCATTCATATTTCTCATACGATTCATAATATACCCAATGTCCACTTTTATCATCACCCGGTCAAAGGTAACTTTTAATGTAATCAAAGTATATTAATTCTCGTATAGAAATATAATGATTTCAGGTCTAAGGATCATTACACCATTATCACAATGAGAATTACTTATGACACTTACTTAACATGTAGAATCTCACAGCGGGTCATTCCAGTGCCATGCATTGAGACATGCACTTATGTTCTTGACTTTAGTATCCCCATACCTATGACCAATGAGATGTGGTCATCTGTCAAGAAACATACTAGTCTTTGCGCATTATTATTGTCCTTAAATAATAATACTCGACTAGGGAATTTTAGGAATAAGATACTATTCATATAATCTCATTTTTAAGTCACATACTTAAAGATATATAATACGTATCAAAATTCCAAGGACATTTATTATGCTTTCAATTTATTACGCAGTAAACAAAACATAATAAATGAATAATAATCAATAAAACATAATCCTTAATAATAAATATTTTCCTTAAAATATAAAAAGTATTGTCTCTAGAGCACAATTACTAACACAATTGCTAAGGAGATTCAACAGCAAATTTCAAAATTAAGGAGATCCAAGGCAGAAGCTGAACCTGATTCACCTCTAAAGCTATGGAAGTTACAGGTCAAAAAGGTGGTGTTGGAGCCAAAGTATGCTATGATTTTCATAGATGTGGAGGGCAACACAAAGTTCTTTGATATCTGCAAATATCTGGACAAAAGCACAGATGAAGAAATACACTACCTTATGAGGCAGCTTGGAGAAACTGACAGGGATGAAGCAATTTTGAGGAGTTCTTTCATGAGGCAGCTAAAGGAGAATGTTGATAAGAGAAGGAAGATGAGCTAATTAAATCATGAAGACATTGAAGCTATTTGCAAGAGTTATCTATCAATCTGGTATTTTCAAAATTAATGTGCTAATTAAAATTCTTGATTCTATCTGAATGATTTTATTATGGGTTTTCTTATCATCAAGTAGATTTATGCCTGTTCATATCACAGACACAAATAGGGGGAGATTGTTAGGAATCTACATATAATATGATGATAACATTAATCTTAGAATCATAGAAATTTTGTTTTATGTAACTGATCAATTGATATGAAATTTATAAATATCAATTGATCAGGAAACCATTTATCAGTTGAAATGTTTATATGAGTCAACTGATAATTTTGACTGTAGCATAGGTATACTTAATCTATTTCAATCGATAAGGTGTAAATCAATTGATATTATTCTTATCAATTGATGTTAGAGTCGATTGATATAAATCATCAATTGATGTGTAAATTAAACTGTCAAATTGTAATTATTTGAAGACAGGAAATTGCACAAGTGAAGGATGATCAATTGATATTGAAGCCTCAACGGATGAGAGATCAATTAAAGAAGCCAAGTCAGGAATTGAAGACCATCAACTAATGTGAGGACCCATCGATTGATATATATCGATCGATGTCATTTATCAGTCGATAAGTCATTCCTTATCAATCGATGGATGTAAAGATCAATCGAAGAAGAACATCAGTTGATGGATTAAAGGATGAATCAATTGATATGCTTTACAACAAATTATCAATTGATTGTGACAACACAGAAAGTCTATCAGTTGTAGATCCAGATAACAAAAGCACACCTATGGAAGACAGCCTAGGGTGGTTGTGGAGACTCAATCAGTAGCTATCTTTTCAAGTCTGTTTTTCCTAAAAAGGAAAAAGGAAAAAGAGAGACAGATAGAAATAATCCTAGAATAGGAATTGTAAAATACACTTGTAGTATATAAACAAGTGTAGTAGCATTGTTAGAAAATATAGAAGTTAGACAATATTTCTACAATCAACTGATCAAGCTCAAAAGCACATTGTAAGATCAGTTGATTCTTTCTAACTTTGTAAAAATGAAGCTAGGTTATCTTTAACCTAGGAACATTGAGCAAAAATATATATCTGATGGAAAAACCAATCCATCAGTAATTTTTAAATATCTTCTTGTTCATTTTAATTTTCAGTTGTTTGTTCAAACATATTATGTCAATCTATCAAACATCAATAGCAAATATTAAAAGTCCTGAAAAGTTTTAATATTTGTATTCAACCCCCCTTCTCCAAATATTGACATTGTTCTTAGGAATAACATTAATATTAATCCAAAATTCCAAATTATTTAATTAAATCTCACTTAATTAATTAATTACTAATTTTGGAATTAGTTTAAATAATTTATTTATTCTATTTATAAAATTAATTAAGTCATACTTAATTAATATCATAAATAAAATAAATTACTTATATAATTTAAATTATTTCTCCTTCAAGCATTCTTTGTGTGTGACCCTGTTGGTTATTATTACGATGGCAACAATTTTAATATCTAATTAAAATTGTAAACAATGAGTGACATCTAGTAATACATCGTTGCTACCCAAGTAATAATAATAAAATCAGTGATTTGATTAAGCCTTTCATGAATAATGTTCCATGTAATATAATCCCTTTAACCTTATATTATAGATCAAACTCGAGACATGTATCGTGTCATCCTCTTCAACATTTAATCCGGGTTTCCTTGATCAATGAGTAGACTATTAAACAAATCTACATTTGAGCATGACCATGTATTTTATAGTCTCACTCAATCAAGAGGCCAATAATAACACTCCTAAATAGGAAGGTTAAATCATTTATATATCATTCATATTTCTCATACAATTCATAGTATACCCAATGTCCACTTTTATCATCACCCGGTTAAAGGTTACTTTTTGTGTAATCAAAGTATATTAATTTTCGTATAGAAATATAATGATTTCAAGTCGGAGGATCATTACATCATTATCAAAGTGAGAATTTCTTATGACACTTATTAACATGTAGAATCTCACGGCGGGTCATTGCAGTGCCATTCATTGAGACATGCACTTATGTTCTTGACTTTAGTATCACCGTACATATGACCAATGAGATGTGGTCATCTGTCAATAAACATACTAGTCTTTTTGCATTATTATTATCTTTATATAATAAAACTCGACTATGGAATTTTAGGAATAAGATAGAATTCATATAATCTCATTTTTAAGTCACATACTTAAAGATATATAATACATATCAAAATTCCAAAAACATTTATTATGCTTTCAATTTATTACGCAGTAAATAAAACATAATAAATAATAATCAATAAAACATAATCCTTAATAATAAAATATTTTCCTTAAAATATAAAAGTAATTGTCTTTAGGGCACAATTACTAACAATCTTCCACTTGCACTAGAGCCAATTACCCAAGTATCAAATACTCATGGAACTAGTGTGAATTTCCTGCTTTTGCTGCGACAAAGCCTTAGTCAATGGGTCTGCAATATTATTATTAGTATGCACTTTACATATATGTATATCTCTCTGATCATTAATCTCATTAATTAGGTGATATCTCCTAAGTACATGCCCAAACAGCCTCCTTGGCTGCTTCACAAGCATCAATATACTCAAGATCTATTATAGAATCAATAAATGTCTCTGCTGTGAACCATTCCAGCATACAACATCTCAATTTAAATAGATAAAACACAAAGTCAGACATGAACACTAAATGATCGTTGTCTTTCTAGAAACTAGCATCAGTGCAAGCTTTTACAACCAGCTTATCTTCTCTTTCATATACCAAGAATTGATCTTTAGTCCTCTTCAAGTACTTAAGAATATTCTTGATTGTCGACTAGTGACCATCACCTGGATTAGACTGGTATCTACTTGTCATGCTTAAAGCATACGAGACATCAAGACGAGTACATATCATTGCATTATAGAACCAGTTACTGATGCATATGGAACTTTACTCATACGGTCCTTATCATCCAAAGATTTAGGACTGTTTTCTTTCGAGATCGATATCCCATGATACATTGGGACAAATTCCCTTTTAGCCTCTTGCATTCCAAATCGATGCAAAACTTTGTCAACGTATGTACTCTGACTTAGGCCGAACAATCTCCTTGATTTATCTCTATAGATCCTGATCCCTAATATATAGGTCGCATCGCCTAAGTCTTTCATTGATAAATTATTTCTCAACCAAGTCCTGACAGTCTATAGAGAAGGAATGTCATTCTCTGTTATTAATATATCATCAACATATAATACTAGGAATGCCACATGGCTCCCACTAACCTTCTTATAAACATGTGGTTCATCTTCATTTTGAATAAACCAAAACTATTTGACAGTTTCATCAAAATGAATGTAACATCTCCTTGAGGCTTGTCTTAATCCATAAATGAATCGACGCAACTTACATACCTTTCTAGCATCTTTTGGATCAACAAAACTCTCAGGCTGTGTCATGTACACATCCGTATCATCTTCAAGGCTCCCATTTAAGAAAGCGGTTTTGACATCCATTTGCTAGATTTTATAGTCATAGTATGCAGCTATAGCAAGCAAAATCCTGATGGACTTGACCATAGCCATTGGTGAAAAGGTCTCATCATAGTAAAAATCATGAATTCGCTTGAAACCTTTTGTCACCAATCGTGCCTTATAGGTCTGTACGTTACCATCCATGTCGGTCTTCTTCTTTGAAAACCCACTTGCACCCTATAGGTTTACCCCTTCAGGTGGATCAACCAAAGTCCATACTTGATTAGTATACATAGATTTTATCTCAGATTTCATGGCATCCAACCATCTCTTAGAATCCTGAGTGTTCATAGCGTCTTGGTACGTGAGAGGCCCATCTTCTTCCACAAGCATCACATCACCATCTTGAGTCAAGAAAAATCCATAATATCTCTCGGCTCATGGCGAATCCTACTAGACCTACAAACAACCTTTGTTTCTCGAGCAATATTATTTTCTTGTACATTCTGGTTAGGTTCCTCCATTGGTTCAATGTTATCATGTGGGTCTCGAACTTCATCGAGATCTATTATCCTCCCATTATCTTTCTTAGAAAGCATTTCTCTTACAAGGAACACTGCAGTTCGAGCTGTTAGTAATTGTGCTCTAGAGACAATACTTTTTATATTTTAAGGAAAATATTTATTATTAAAGATTATGTTTTATTGATTATTATTTATTTATTATGTTTTATTTACTGCGTAATAAATTGAAAGCATAATAAATGTCCTTGGAATTTTGATACGTATTATATATCTTTAAGTATGTGACTTAAAAATGAGATTATATGAATAGTATCTTATTCCTAAAATTCCCTAGTCGAGTATTATTATTTAAGGACAATAATAATGCAAAAAAATTAGTATGTTTCTTGACAGATAACCACATCTCATTGGTCATAGGTATGGTGATACTAAAGTCAAGAACATAAGTGCATGTATCAATGCATGGCACTGGAATGACCCGCCGTGAGATTCTACATGTTAAATAAGTGTCATAAGTAATTCTCACTGTGATAATGGTATAATGATCCTTAGACCTGAAATCATTATATTTCTAAACGAGAATTAATATACTTTGATTACATTAAAAGTTACCTTGGACCGGGTGATGATAAAAGTGGGCATTGGGTATATTATGAATCGTATGAGAAATATGAATGATCTAGATGAGATTTAATCCTCTTAATTTTAGGAGTGATATTATTGGCCTCTTGTTTGAGTGAGACTATGAAATGCACGGCCGTGCTCAAATGTTGATTTGATTTTAATAGTCTACTCATTGATCAAGAAAATAAAGATTAAATTATGAAGAGGATGACACGAGACATGCCTTGAGTTTAATCTATAATATCAAGATTAAAGGGATTATATTACATGGAACATTATTCACGAAAGGCTTAATCGAATCACCGATTTATTATTATTACTTGGGTAGCAATGATGTATTACAAGATGCCGCTCATTGTTTACAATTTTAATTAGATATTAAAATTGTTGCCAACGTAATAATAACTTACAGGGTCACACACAAAGAACGCTTGAAGGAGAAATAATTTAAATTGTGAATTTAAATTAAATAAGTAATTTATTTTATTTATGATATTAATTAAGTATGACTTAATTAATTATATAAATAGAATAAATGAATTATTTAAACTAATTCCAAAATTAGTAATTAATTAATTAAGTGAGACTTAATTAAATAATTTAGAATTTTGGATTAGTATTAATTATAATTGGATTATAATTAGCAAACTTATTCCTCTCTCTATATAATCTCTTTATGGGCTGATATAATTTAAGAGACATATTTTTACTAAAACCCTAGCCGTTTTAAGAAAGAGGAAGATAGAGAGAGAAGCAGTTTTCGGGTGCTAGTACACATCAATCCTTCATGAAAAGTGTTCGTGTGGATACCGTAGAGCGTAGATCGCAAGAGCGGGATAGGTGGCGATTAAACAAGGTTTGGACCTCCATTAATCTTCCATTAATGAACTGTTAAAGATTCTAAAGGTATTTATTCTTTATCTCCGAATTAAATCTTTTATTTTCGCATGTATCCTGCGGAGGGTTTCGCTATTTCGATTTATTTTTCGCGTTTATTCCGCTGCGTTTGTACCTCGAAACCCTTCACGAGCAACAAACACTTTGTTCTCGGAAGGATTATAAAAAGAATAACCCTTTGTTTCAATTGGGTATCCCACAAAGTTATATTTATCTGATTTACGTCCTTGCTTGTCAGAAGTTAGACGTTTCACAAACGCCTCACATCCCCAAATTTTCAGAAATGATATGCTATGACGTTTCTCAGTCCATATCTCACATGGAGTCTTTTGAACCGTTTTAGTAGGAACTCAGTTAAATGTATAAGCACCTATCTCTAGGGCATAGCCCCAAAAATTAATTGGAAGATTCCTTGACTCAACATTGATAGCACCATGTCCAACAAGGTGTGATCCTCCTATAAAAAAAAGAATTTCTTTGATATTTTCTACTTCATCTTTATAGTCTTTGAACTTTTTAAATGATTCATATTTGTTCTTCAAAAGATACATATATCTGTATCTACTAAAATAATTAGTAAATTTTATGAAGTTAATAAAAGCTACCTTTTGTCATTGTACGCATATGACAACATACATCACTATGTATAAGTCATACTTGTTCAGTGACCCTTTCACCATGTCAGGTAAAAGGAGTTTTAGTCATTTTGTCAAATAAACCAAGATTCACATCTTTTTGTATAATTCATAATCAAACTTATCCAAGAATGCATCCTTATGTATTTCATTAATATGGCCTCAATGATAGTGCCAAAGGTAATGTTTGATTTGAGTCACTTTAGAACATATAAATTGTTAACTAGTTGTGCAACATTATAAGCCTCGTCATTGAAATAGAATAAACATCTCTTGTTAATTAAACTGAAAAAGCCTTTCTTGTCCAAACAAGAAACTAATATAATGTCTCTGCTAATTGCAAGCACATTATAACAATTATCAAGTTCTAAATTTTTCTTGTAGGCCAAAAATTAAGTAACGAGTTCCTTCAACTAGAGAAACTATATTTACTCCAATTCTAACATGATACTCGAAGCTTGACCCTTATTGATCATCTTCTTCTGATCTTCCAAATAAGCATGACAGTTTAATTTCCAGTTTCCCGATTTTTCATAGAAGCGACAATCGTGTTCTTTGTCAACACTTCATTCGGACTGTAGAGCCAGTTTTGGGATTGGACTTTGGTTTGACAAGGAAACCATATCAAATCTTCTCCTCACCTTTCCATTTTCCTTTCCCTTTTGCGATCCCTATGTTTACCATCATTATAGTAATAATTCATGCATTTATCATGTTGCCTTCAGCAGTTCTCAACATGCTTAGCAACTCAATAGGTGTTTCACCAATCTTATTCATTTTGTTGTTCTTAACAAAATAAGAATATTTGTTGTCCAAGGAATGTAAGATCAAATCTAGGTGAGCCTCCAGACCAATCTGGAAACCCAAAATGTCAAGGTATTCATTATACCATATAGCCTTTAGAACATGTGGTGTAACCGGGTCTTACTCTCCCTACTTGTAAGTGTATAGTACCCTTTAATCGTCAAACATATCTTGAAGAGTTTGTCCCTCAAATATCCTTTAAGGGTGCTTAATCGTCTCACAAGCATCTATATGTTCGTGTTGCTTCTTAAGCTCAGCACTCATAGTTGCAAGCATGAAACATGAAATATCAGTCGTAACATCAATTTACTTCCAATAAGTACTATCATTTGCACATGTTACATTCTCAGCTTTAATAGCAAAGGAAGAGATTTGACTAACATCATGGTGCCCGAGGATGATCCTTAAGCTCCTATGTCAGTCGAGGAAATTTGTTCTCGTCAATTTGTCTTTCTCAAGAACTGATTGTATAGAGAAGTTGTTTGTGTTTATCATTTGATATCTACAATATTAAAGTGTATAAAATAAACTAGATTGCAGATTTAATATTAATTATGTTTAAGTAATTATGGTATATCATCATATACCTCCCACTATTTTTATCAAACTAATAGCCCTAACTATTAATTCGGAAAACATTTCTTTAAATCTTTCTAGTCAGCCAAGATCCATATTTCATCCATGTTTTCAGATAGTGTTGGCTAATACACCCAAAACACGACTATTTAGGTAGACAACATTTGTCGATTATATCAAATATAACTCTTGGAAAGTTTGGTGGAACAATCCTTTGTACACATTTATCCAATAAATCTCACCAAACTCTATGCCTCTAAACCCACAATCCTATTGTGATGATTTAGTTAAGTTAGACACAACATTTCAACAAACTAAGTACACTTACTTATCACGTCTTCCCATGATTGATAAGAGCACCTTGCTTTGGCAAACCCACTGCTTCTTAATCTAAATCTTGATGAGTATTAAACATTGGAAGGCATCCGATTAACTTAATATGTATTTAGGGATTTTCATGTTTATATAAACGATCATGATCCCATCATAAAGAGATTCTCAATTTTTCCTTGATCAAATAATCCATTTCAATATTCGTCAATGGTTTGATTTCCAGATCATTGGAGAAGTCACAAGCGGTCTCACTTAAAACCCAACTTTCTTACGAATAATAATTCACTTTTGACAAAATCTACCCATATCAGAAAAAGAAAATTCATATTCAATACCGAGTTTCATAAACACAAGAATTTCATGATCGTTTGTTTAATTTTAAAATTTTGAATCATTACAGATTTTATCTTTCTTAAGCAGGCATGGCATGGGTGTCGTATCTAATACATACATCATTCTAACACATACATATCTACACATGCATTCATATACATATATGTATTGTGCGTAAATTAAACGTGTTTAGTTATGGCCCCATCCTATGTGATATTTCCAAGCTAATGGAAATATCAAGGTCAATCTATGGCGGTTTTAAATACTACACTATTACATGTCTTTATCTTCTTCATTACTCCATCATCTGGATAGCCTTCTAGCTTCCTTCCTTCCAAGTCTCCATTGAACAATTACGTTGAATGATAAATAAATCTATTCTAATAAAATTACAAGAAGAACTCGAGTTACATTCGAGATTAACAATCACAATGAATAAACGACATGCAAGTCGTATTTAAAAACGAAAACCATAAAACAAAACCACTATCCTATGGGTCATTAGGCCATAACCATCCACCTGCTATCATATAACACATTAAAAAATATCATATAATCTAAACATGGTATCACATATCATATTTCAGATAATATCGTCATACATAGGATATTAACCAAAATTCAGAAAATTAAATAAATTTCAGAAAAATAATAAATCAACATTTTGGGGCCTGTAAACTCATCAAATGGCTTACAGACGCGAAACTGGCATTGTTAGTATTGCTCAGTGATATGATTCCAGTCAGAAAATACATATCGTTTGTGAAAATCAGACACTGGATACAGATTTCAGAAAATCTACCGAAACCTTTTCAGAATTCGTATCGAATACAATTTCCATAATAAAAACAAACATGTATCATATACATACAACAATACACACAATCATCACATGATTATACATTACATGAATATTATATATTCAAAATCATGTAAAGCATATATAAAAAAATTTGAAATTTCAGAAAATCAAATAAATTTCAGTAAATAATATATCACCGTTTTGGGGCCTGTAACGACATCGAATGGATTACAAACACCAAGATAATTATGTCAGTATTTCTCAGTGACACGATTCCAGTTAGAAAACACACATCGTTTGCGAAAATCGGACACTAGACACAGATTTCAGAAAATCTATCGGAGCCATTTCAGAATTCGTATCGAATACGATTCGCATAATAAGAACAAACATGTATCATATACATACAGCAATACACACAATCATCACATAATTTTACATCACATGAATATCATATATTCATAATATATACATATTGTATCAATACAAAACCATGTTAGAGCGCATACATGCTTACATATCGAAAACTGTTAAGCACATAACCGAATTAAAACGTTTCGCAAGTAGCTCTGATTCCATTAAAGGGTTTGGAGGTACAAACACAGCGAAAAAACGCAAAAAATAAATACAAAACTTAATATAAATCGAAACCCTCCGCAGGATCCATGCGAAAACAAAAGATTTAATTCAGAGATAAAGGAAAAATACCTTAAAAACTTTAACAGTTCATTAATGGAAGATTAATGGAGGTCCAAAGCTTGTTTAATCACCACGTATCGCGATCTACGCTCTACGGTATCCACACGAACACTTTTTATGAAGGATTGATGTGTAGTAGCACCCGAAAACTGCTTCTCTCTCTCTATCTTCCTCTTTTCTCAAAATGGCTAGGATTTTATAAAATATATGTATATCATTAAATCAGCCCATAAAGAGATTATATAGATAGAGGAATAAGTTTTCTAATTATAATTAATACTAATCCAAAATTTCAAATTATTTAATTAAGTCTCACTTAATTAATTAATTATTAATTTTTGAATTAGTTTAAGTAATTCATTTATTCTATTTATATAATTAATTAAGTCATACTTAATTAATATCATAAATAAAATAAATTACTTATATAATTTAAATTCATAATTTAAATTATTTCTCCTTCAAACATTCTTTGTGTGTGACCCTGTAGTTATTATTACGTTGGCAACAATTTGAATATCTAATTAAAATTGTAAACAATGAGCGGCATCTAGTAATACATCATTGCTACCCAAGTAATAATAATAAAATCAGTGATTTGATTAAGTCTTTCGTGAATAATGTTCCATGTAATATTATCAATTTAACCTTATATTATAGATCAAACTCGAGGCATGTATCGTGTCATCCTCTTTAATGCTTAATCTAGGTTTCATTGATCAATGAGTAGACTATTAAACAAATCAACATTTGAGCACGGCCATGCATTTTATAGTCCCACTCAATCAAGATGCCAAAAATATTACTCCTAAATAGGAAGGTTAAATCATTTATTTATCATTCATATTTCTCATATAATTCATAGTATACCCAATGTCCACTTTTATCATCACCCGGTTAAAGGTAACTTTTAGTGTAATCAAAGTATATTAATTTTCGTATAGAAATATAATGATTTCAAGTCGGAGGATCATTACATCATTATCACAGTGAGAATTTCTTATGACACTTATTAACATATAGAATCTTACGGCGGGTCATTCCAGTGCCATTCATTGAAACATGCACTTATGTTCTTGACTATAGTATCACCATACATATGACCAATGAGATGTGGTCATCTGTCAACAAACATATTAGTCTTATTGAATTATTTTTGTCCTTATATAATAATACTCGACTTGGAAATGTTAGGAATAAGATACTATTCATATAATCTCATTTTTAAGTCACATACTTAAATATATATAATATGTATCAAAATTCTAAGGACATTTATTATGCTTTCAATTTATTACGCAGTAAATAAAACATAATAAATAAATAATAATCAATAAAATATAATCCTTAATAATAAAATATTTTCCTTAAAATATAAAAGTAATTGTCTCTACGGCACAATTACTAACATAGCATTCATAAAAAATTAAGTCTGCTCAATGGCCAGAAAATAATATCTACACACACAAGTTTTTCAGAAGATCGAAAGAACAAACCTTAAATTTGCTTAAAGTATATAATCTATTAGTTATCCAATGCATGATATATTGAGATATATATCAGTATTTTTCTATTTTATCACTTCTTTTATACAGCCATGTACATATTGTATATGTGTCTTTGTGTGTGTGTCTTTCTAGTATTATTCTTTCTCTATTTGTTGTCAAATACATTAAATTAAAACATGTCTTTTAATCGAACCTTATGAATATAATATCATGATTGTAAAAATTATAACTTAATATTTATAATCATAGGTTAATACTAGATTTATAATCGAACCTTATCAATTGCAATAATAGTGAATATATATGTGTATGCTTTTGTAATTGTATTTTATTGATATTTGAAATGACAAATAGGTAGTTAGGTTCGTATTCGAATACATAGATAAACCGTGGATTTCGAAAGATTGGGATACATTAGAATATGAAGTCGGGGTTGAAAATTTCTTAATATATGTCAAAGAAAGTGTGAAGATCGTAAGAACATTCATTGCCCTTGTGCATGCTGCATCAATTTCAAAAAATTCTCGATGAAAATAATTAGGGGTCATCTATATGACAATGGTTTTTTTTAGGGATATGTTGATTGGATTTGGCATAGAGATAAGACTACATATAGGTCATCCGTCATTTCTTTTAATACAATGTTTCTTTTAATAGACCTTTATGTTATTTGATTATTCAATAAACGTATTTATTATGACTTTAAATACTGTGATATATTTGTTAGCATAATAAATGTCCTTAGAATCATGATACACATTGTATAGTTTAGTACATGACTTGAACTTGAGATTATATAATAGATCATATTCTTAAATGTCCCTAGTCGAGTATTATTATTATAGGAAAATAATAATAAATAAATAGACTAGTATGTTGTTTGACAGATAACCACATCTCATTGGTTATAAGTATGGGGATACTAAAGTCAACACATAGGTACATGCAGGAGTACATGGTACTGGACAGACCCATAGTGAGATTCTTCATGTTTAATAAAGTCATAAGAAAGACTCACAGTGATAATGGTGTAATGATCCTTCGACTTGAGATCATTATATTTCTGTATGAGGATTAATATACTTTGACTACATTAAAAGTCACTTTTGACCGGGTGATGATAAAAGTGGACATCGGGTATATCATGAGTCGTATGAGAAATATGAATGATAGATAAAGGATTTAACCCTCCTATAATTAGGAGAGATATTATTGGCCTCTTGATTGAGTGAGACTATAAAATGCATGGCCATGCTCAAATAATGATTTGTTTTTTCATAGTCTACTCATGGATCAAGTAAACCCGGATTAAATGTTGAAGAGGATGACTAAATACATGCCTCGAGTTTAATCTATAATATATATGGTTAAAGGGATTATATTACACGGAAACATTAATCACGAAAGGTTTTATCGAATCACGATTTAATTATTATTTAATTGGGTAGCAATGATGTATTACTAGATACCGCTCATTGTTTATAATTTTATTGGAGAATAAAATTATTGCTAATTAAATAATAGCCTATAGGGTCACACACATAGAGTACTTAAAGGAATAATTAATTTAAATTATAGATTTAAATTAATTGATGATTATTTGAATTTTATTATATTAATTAAGTGAGACTTAATTAATTAAAATAATATAAATTCGAATTCGAATTTGAATTCTGCCCTTAATAATTAAGTGTGACTTAGTTATTAATTAAATAATAAAATTCGGTTTTATTATTTAATCCTAAACCTACATGGGTTAGGCTTTGCTGTTATGGGTTGTTATTATGAGCCTATTAACCAACCATTATAAATAGATAATGTAGGGTTAATAGGTATTAAGTTTTTAAGAAAAACGAACCCTAGCAGCAGAAAAGGCAGAGGCAGATTTCGAAATCATCTAGAGGAGGCTAGTACATCCGTTCCATAATCAAGATCGTGAGACGTTCTTGAAGGTGCTCGTGTGGATACCATAGAGGTGTTTTCAAGAGGAAGACACAAGTCGTGAAAGTTAGGATCTCCGTTGAGTTCGTAGTAGTCAAGACCAAACAAAGGTATGATTCCGTTTCACAATAATCAGTCCATGATTATACATGATCCTGCGTTAGGGTTCCGAAATTTTGTTATATTTACGTTTAATCTGCTGCGTTTTATGCCTCGGAACCCAACAATGGCATCAGAGCTACGTGTATAAGGGACTGATTTGGTTACGTGTTTTATGTATTTGATGCATACATGCCTGTTTTGGTGACTGCCATGCCATGCTACTGCTTTGTCATAATCTGTTATGCCACTGCCATGCTTCTGTTATGAGACTGCCATGCCTGTTATGAGACTGCTATGCTTCTGCCAATATGTAACTATCAGAGAATGTATATTCTGTGTATGATCAGAGTTTAGCAGTAAACTCTGATGGTCAGGTCAGAGTATAGAGCATGGTCAGAGTTTAACAAACTCCGATGGTCTCTGATCAGAGTTTAGCAGTAAACTCTGATGGACTGTGCTGATCAGAGTTTAGCAGTAAACTCTGATGGACTGTGCTGATCAGAGTTTAGCAGTAAACTCTGATGGACTGTGTTGATCAGAGTTTAGCAGTAAACTCTGATGGACTGTGTTGATCAGAGTTTAATAGTAAACTCTGATGGACTGTACTGATCAGAGTTTAACAGTAAACTCTGATGGACTGTATAAATTGCAGTGGGGAAAAAGGCCAACAGATATGATCTGTAGTTCAGAAATTGATGATTTCCAAGCTGACCTGGCAGCTCGACCCCAGCTGGGGGCTGTATTCAATTAAGTACATTAGTATAGGTTGTATTCAATTATTCCATGTAATGTACTTGAAGATTGAAGGATGATCCAAGAAGAGGAGCAAGAACCCATAGATACAAGAAGAATGAAGACATGTAATTGTATTTATATTTCACCACCATAGATTGACTTTGATCCTTTCATTAGCTCGAAAGGATCACATAGGAAAGGGGCCATAACCAAGCACGTTTACATACTGCACTTTACATATTGATGTATGAATGTATGTGTAGAGTAGAAGATGCATGCTTTAATTAGATTAATGATGTATGCATGTATTAGATACGTCACCCATGCCATGCTGAACAAGATAAAATCTGTAACGATTTAAGATTTTAAAATTAACAAACGATCATAAGATTCTTGTGTTTATGAAATATTGATTTTTAAAACACGGAATTGAATATGGATTTTGATGTCTATAATTGGGATTTTCTGACAAAAACGGATATGCGTATTCGTAAGGCTGATGGGTTTTAAGTATGACCACTGGTATCCTCCATCTACCTGGGAAATGAATAATTTAAGATGTCAATTTGAAATATTTAGTTCAAGGAAAAATTGAGGATCTCTTCATGATGTGATCATGATCGTCGTAAATTTTCTAAACCCCTTAACAAAATATTAAGGTTTAATCGGATGCTTTCCAATGAATGAACACTCATCGAATCCTAGATCGATTAGGGGAAAGACTGTCAGTGGCAGGGGACTCCTATCTATCGTGGTGAGATGCGACGAATATAAACGGTTATATTCGGCCGTTGTATCATTGGGTCAAACTTAACTGAGTCGTCATAATAAGGTGAAAGTAAACGGTTATATTCAACCATTATGAACTTAGAAGCATAGAGTTTGGTTAAAAATCTATTAGATAGATAAGATCAATCGTTGCTCACCAAACTATCCAAGAATTATATATGATATAATTGACAAATGTTGTCTACCTAAATAATCATTCTTAAGGACTTCCAGTGGTTGACTTAAGACATGACGAAATATGGATCTTGGCTCACTAGAAAGAATTATGGGATATACTTTCCAAATTAATAGTAAGGGCTATTGATTTGATAAAAATAGTGGGAGATATATTATGAATGTATCATAATCATTTGAACATAATAAATAACTCAGACAATCTAATGTTTATTTTGTGCTATTATCATTGTAGATACCAAGTAATGACAAACAACACAAACACACTATCTGTACGATCTGTCCTTGAGAAGGATAAGCTGACAGGAGGAAACAACTTTCTAGACTAGCAGAGGAATTTGAGGATTGTCCTCAGGCAGGAGCGCAAGCTTCATGTCATTGATATTCCTCCGGCAGGTCCCCTTCCTGAGGGCGCTACTGTTGAGGAACGAGAGGCCCATACAAAGGATGAGAATGATGCAACTGATGTTGCATGTCTTATGTTGGCAACTATGAGTGCTGAGCTTCAAAGACAGCATGTGCATATGGATGCATATACTATCTATGAGCACTTGCAAAGCATGTTTGCAAGCCAAACTCGTCAAGAAAGGTTCAACACGAGCAAGTCACTTTTTAATTGCAAACAAGGGGCAAGTGAACCAGTTGGCCCACATGTTCTGAAGATGATTGGTTACATTGAGTATCTTGATACTTTGGGTTTCCCGATTATTCAGGAAATTGGTATTGACCTAATCATGAATTCTTTGAACAACAAATTCACCCAGTTTATCATAAACTACAACATGAATGAATTTGACAAAACACCTACTGAATTGTTGGCTATGTTGAGAACGTTTGAGACCAACATTAAGACGGCTGAACCTGCTCCCATACTGATGGTGGGCAATAAAGGTAAGGCCAAAGGGAAAGGCAAGTGGAAGGGTAAGAAGAAGACAGGTTCTGATTCTACACCCAAGCCAAAGTCAGGTCCCAAACAGACTTTAAAGCCTAAAGGTGGGGTCGCTAAGGGTGAATGTCACTACTGTAAGAAAACTGGTCACTGGAAGAGAAACTGTTCAGTTTACTTGGAGGATCTGAAGAAGAAGAGGGCTGAGCAAGCTTCTACTTCAGGTATATATGTTATATAAGTCAATCTGTCTATTTCTACATCTTGGGTATTGGATACTGGATGTGCTTCTCACATTTGTATAAATGTGCAGGAAATGCAGAGAAGTAGGACATTGGCTAAAGGAGAAATGGACCTATGAGTTGCCAATGGAGCAAGAGTTGCTGCTTTAGCCGTAGGAACATATTATTTATCTTTACCCTCTGGGCTAGTTTTAGATCTGGAAAATTGTTATTACGTGCCTGCGATTCGCAGAAACATTATTTCTGTTTCTTGTTTGGACAAGAAAGGTTTTTCGTTTACAATAAAGAACAACAGTTGCTCTTTTGCTTTGAATGATTTAACCTATGGTGTTGCGCGTTTGTTTAATGGTTTATATGTTCTTGACTTAGATAATCCTGTCTGTAATATAGAAAACAAACGACTTAAAGTTAATGACTCAAATCAAACATACCTCTGGCATTGTCGTCTAGGCCATATAAATGAGAAACGCATATCCAAATTACATAAGGATGGATACTTGGATAAGTTTGATTTTGAATCATACCAAGAATGCGAATCTTGTTTGCTTGGTAAAATGACTAAAGTCCCTTTCACTGGTAAGGGTCAAAGGGCCACTGAACGTCTGGAGCTAATACATAGTGATGTATGTGGCCCAATGCGTGTGATGGCTAGAGGAGGCTACTACTACTTCATAACATTTACTGATGATTTCAGTAGATATGGGTATGTATATCTTATGAAGAATAAATCCGATTCTTTTGAAAAGTTCAAAGAATACAAGGCTGCAGTAGAAAAGCAAATTGGCGGAGGTGCAAGTATTAAAATCTTACGATCTGATCGTGGAGGAGAATACTTGAGCACTGAATTTAAAGATTATTTAAAGGAGTGTGGTATTGTATCACAACTCACTCCGCCAGGTACACCTCAATGGAATGGAGTTTCAGAGAGGAGAAATCGCACCTTGTTGGACATGGTACGATCGATGATGAGTCATGCAGATCTTCCAATTAGTTTCTGGGGTTATGCTCTAGAAACAGCGGCTTTCAAACTTAACCGTGTTTCTACTAAAAAGGTTCAAAAGACTCCATATGAGATATGGGAGAAGAAACGGTCAGGCATGAGCTTTATGAAAGTTTGGGGATGCAAGGCGTTTGTGAAACGTCAGGTATCTGACAAGCTTGGACCTAAATCTGAAGAGTGCAATTTTGTGGGATACCCTAAAGAAACAAAGGCGTATTATTTTTATAGTCCTTCTGAGCAGAAAGTGTTTATTGCTCGAGATGCTGTTTTCATGGAAAGAGATTTTGTTTCCAAAAGAAACAGTGGGAGAACTATAGACCTCGATGAAGATCGAGAACCACAAAATAGCATTGAACCTGCAGTGGAACATGAGCAGGATAATGATAATGCTCAACAAACACAGGTTGTTCGTAGAACTGGTAGAATTCGCCATGAGCCAGAGAGATATGGATTTCTTTTGACTCAATGTGGTGATTTGATGCTTATAGATGAAGATGAGCCTCTCACATACCAAGATGCTATGAACAGTCCAGAATCTAAGAGATGGCTAGAAGCCATGAAATCCGAGATGGATTCCATGTACGAAAACCGAGTATGGACTTTGGTTGATCCACCTGAAGGGGTAAAACCCATAGGGTGCAAATGGGTTTTTAAGAAGAAAACTGACATGGATGGAAATGTTCAGACCTATAAAGCAAGGCTGGTTACAAAAGGTTTCAAACAAATTCATGGTATTGACTATGATGAAACTTTCTCACCAGTGGCTATGGTCAAGTCCATAAGGATTTTTCTTGCTATTGCAGCATTCCATGATTATGAAATCTGGCAAATGGATGTCAAAACAGCCTTCCTTAACGGAATCCTTGAAGAGGATGTGGATGTGTACATGACACAACCTGAAGGTTTTGTTGATCCAAGGAATGTTAGCAAGGTATGTAAATTACGTCGATCCATTTATGGATTGAAGCAAGCCTCTAGGAGATGGAATATCCGTTTTGATGAAACAGTCAAAGAGTATGGCTTTGTTCAAAACGAAGATGAACCTTGTGTTTACAAGAAGGTTAGTGGGAGCCATGTGGCATTCATAGTACTATATGTTGATGACATACTACTAATGGGGAATGACATACCTTCTCTCAAGGCTGTTAAGATTTGGTTAGGGAGCAACTTCTCTATGAAAGACTTAGGAGAAGCATCCTACATTCTAGGAATGAGGATCTATAGGGATAGATCTAGAAGGATGATCGGTCTAAGTCAGAGTACATACATCGATAAGGTTTTGCATCGTTTTGGTATACAAAATGCAAAAAGGGGATATGTCCACGTGTCTCAAGGGATAACGATCTCTAAAGATCAGTGTCCGAAATCATTGGATGACAAGGACCGCATGAGTAAGGTTCCATATGCCTCAGCAATTGGATCCATCATGTATGCGATGGTATGTACTCGCCCAGATGTTTCGTATGCTTTAAGCATGACGAGCAGATACCAATCTAATCCAGGTGAAGGTCACTGGACGGCTGTCAAGAATATTCTAAAGTACTTGAAAAGGACTAAAGATTCATTCTTGGTGTATGGAGGAGAGAAAAAACTGGTTGTTAAAGGTTACACCGATGCAAGTTTTCAAACAGACAGGGATGATACTGTATCACAGTCTGGTTTTGTGTTTTGTCTAAACGGAGGTGCTGTAAGTTGGAAGAGTTCAAAACAAGAAACAGTAGCTGATTCTACAATGGAGGCTGAGTACATTGCAGCTTGTGAAGCGGCTAAGGAAGCTGTTTGGATTCGAAAATTCATTACTGATTTGGGAGTGGTTCCATCGATCGCAGATCCCATTGATCTATACTGCGATAATAATGGAGCCATTGCACAGGCTAAAGAACCTAGAGCTCACTCCCGAACCAAACACATACTCAGGAGATATCACCTCATTCGAGAAATTATTGAAAGGGGTGACATACACATATGTAAAGTGCACACAAATGATAACATTGCAGACCCACTAACCAAAGGTTTGTCGCAGACGAAGCACGACGGTCACACTAGTTCCATGGGTATTAGATACATGGGAGATTGGCTCTAGTGCAAGTTGGAGATTGTTAGTGTAGGTGCCCTAGAGGCAATACAATGTTTCTTTTAATAGACCTTTATGTTATTTGATTATTCAATAAACGTATTTATTATGACTTTAAATACTGTGATATATTTGTTAGCATAATAAATGTCCTTAGAATCATGATACACATTGTATAGTTTAGTACATGACTTGAACTTGAGATTATATAATAGATCATATTCTTAAATGTCCCTAGTCGAGTATTATTATTATAGGAAAATAATAATAAATAAATAGACTAGTATGTTGTTTGACAGATAACCACATCTCATTGGTTATAAGTATGGGGATACTAAAGTCAACACATAGGTACATGCAGGAGTACATGGTACTGGACAGACCCATAGTGAGATTCTTCATGTTTAATAAAGTCATAAGAAAGACTCACAGTGATAATGGTGTAATGATCCTTCGACTTGAGATCATTATATTTCTGTATGAGGATTAATATACTTTGACTACATTAAAAGTCACTTTTGACCGGGTGATGATAAAAGTGGACATCGGGTATATCATGAGTCGTATGAAGGTGCTCGTGAGACGTTCTTGAAGGTGCTCGTGTGGATACCATAGAGGTGTTTTCAAGAGGAAGACACAAGTCGTGAAAGCTAGGATCTCCGTTGAGTTCGTAGTAGTCAAGACCAAACAAAGGTATGATTCCGTTTCACAATAATCAGTCCATGATTATACATGATCCTGCGTTAGGGTTCCGAAATTTTGTTATATTTACGTTTAATCCACTGCGTTTTATGCATCGGAACCCAACAATTTCTACTTCCGCTCTGGAACAAATTGTGTTGCATTAGAAGATTTTGATGTTTGCGAAGTAACATATAATAATTCAAGTGACGATTATGATAAAGATTCTTATGAGTTCAAAAGGTTTGTAGTTGATGCTCAAGAACCTTTATTTGAGGGCAACGAGTGCACTAAATTAGATTAAATGTTTAAAATGCATAATTGTAAAGCGATATTTGGTACTAGTGATAAAGCCTCTAAAGATATTCTCTTTTTTGTTGGTTCTTGTTGGGTTCCAAGGCATAAAACGCAGCGGATTAAACATAAATATAACGAAAAAAATTTTGGAACCCTAACGCAGGAACATGTATAATCATGGACTGATTATGGTGAAACGGAATCATACCTTTGTTTGGTCTTGACTTTCACGAACTCAACGAAGATCCTAGCTTTCACGACTTGTGTCTTCCTCTCGAAAAACACCTCTATGGTATCCACACGAGCACCTTCAAGAACGTCTCACGATCTTGATTACGGAATTGATGTACTAGCCTCCTTTGATGATTTCGAATTTGTCTCTGCCTTTAAATGTGGATGATTTAATACTTGTGAACTCATTTGAGAATTCCTTACAGATTGGATTTCCAACAAATATGCACATAAATAATTACACAAGTTCACTAACCAACTTAGACAAAATAAATTTATCAAGTTGTTCAACAAATATCTGTAAGTTATTCTTCTCAGGACAATCTCGAAAAAAATGATACCTGGTGTCCATGCATTTGTTCCTTAATTGGTGTAGAGAGTATCCAGCAGAGTTATTGGAGTTGAAGTGGTTTCCTTGTCTTGAAGATCAGAGCATCACATTCACTAGCTGCTTTAATTTTAGCCTTTGCTATAGCTATGTGTGTCGAATGCTTCCTCTTTTTTCAACAAGAAATCAACTTCTTCCAGGAAATTCAGCTTCTCAGAATTACTTCCCTGTCTTTCTTACAACCTGCATCATCTATATCTATATAGCCAATTAGGTTAAACCTATTATCTTCAGGGTACCTGATTCTAAGAATTGGTGATCCCCTAAGATATCTAACAATTCATAACTTAGCTATAAGATAAGATTCTCTAGTATCCACTTGGAAACTTATACATAGGCATATCGAGAATAAAATATATGGTATTTATGCATTTGAATAAGTAATGAGCTGATCATACCTCTATAGCTTGTCACTTCAGTTCATATACTTGATTTGCACTGATCAAGCTTAGTGGTCTGTGTTGGGTTCCGAGGCATAAAACGCAGCGGATTAAACGTAAATATAACGAAAAATTTTGGAACCCTAACGCAGGATCATGTATAATCATGGACTGATTATGGTGAAACGGAATCAAACCTTTGTTTCGTCTTGACTTTCACGAACTCAACGGAGATCCTAGCTTTCACGACTTGTGTCTTCCTCTCGAAAACACCTCTATGGTATCCACACGAGCACCTTCAAGAACGTCTCACGATCTTGATTACAGAATGGATGTACTAGCTTCCTTTGATGATTTCGAATTTGTCTCTGCCTTTGCTGTGTGGCTGCTCTTCTAGGGTTTTTCTTATCAAAAACGTTATGCCTTATTAACCCTACATTATCTATTTATAATGGTTGGTTAATAGGCCCATAATAGCAACCCATAAGAGCAAAGCCTAACCCATGTAGGTTTAGGATTAAATAATAAAACCGAATTTTATTATTTAATTAATAACTAAGTCAGACTTAATTATTAATGGCAGAATTCAAATTCGAATTTATATTATTTCAATTAATTAAGTCTCACTTAATTAATATAATAAAATTTAAATAATCATCAATTAATTTAAATGTATAATTTAAATTAATTATTCCTTTAAGTACTCTATGTGTGTGACCCTATAGGCTATTATTTAATTAACAATAATTTTATTCTCCAAGAAAATTATAAACAATGAGCGGTATCTAGTAATACATCATTGCTACCCAATTAAATAATAATTAAATCGTGATTCGATAAAACCTTTCTTGATTAATGTTTCCGTGTAATATAATTCCTTTAACCATATATATTCTAGATTAAACTCGAGGCATGTATTTAGTCATCCTCTTCAACATTTAATCCGGGTTTACTTGATCCATGAGTAGACTATGAAAACAAATCATTATTTGAGCACGGCCATGCATTTTATAGTCTCACTCAATCAAGAGGCCAATAATATATCTCCTAATTATAGGAGGGTTAAATCATTTATCTATCATTCATATTTCTCATACGACTCATGATATACCCGATGTCCACTTTTATCATTACCCGGTCAAATGTAACTTTTAATGTAGTCAAAGTATATTAATCATCGTATAGAAATATAATGATCTCAAGTCAGAGGATCATTACACCATTATCACTGTGATTCTTTCTTATGACTTTATTAAACATGAAGAATCTCACTGTGGGTCTGTCCAGTACCATGTACTCCTGCATGTACCTATGTGTTGACTTTAGTATCCCCATACTTATAACCAATGAGATGTGGTTATCTGTTAAACAACATACTAGTCTATTTATGTATTATTATTGTCCTATAATAATAATACTCGACTAGGGACTTTTAAGAATATGATATATTATATAATCTCAAGTTCAAGTCATGTACTAAACTATACAATGTGTATCATGATTCTAAGGACATTTATTATGCTAACAAATATATCGCAGTAATTAAAGCCATAATAAATACGTTTATTGAATAATCAATTGACATAAAGGTTTATCAAAATAAACATTGTACTGCCTCTAGGGCACCTACACCAACAGTCTGTTGGCAAGAAGTCTTGGCAGGTCTAAAATCTTCCAAATTGCGCATCTTTAAAATATCATGGACTTTCTAATTGCCATCATTTTTTTTGAATTAATTGTAATCCAAAAAGAATTACAACTCTTCCAACATGCTCATGTTGTACTTACTCTGCATTTAATTAGCAAATATCTCTTGTCAAATTTTCATTAATAGACCCACATATAATATACTCATGGTATACTTGCACATATATTACATTATGTGTGCTTTGTATTCTAGAGAGATATATGTGTATAACTACTCTAATATAAAATCATTTTTAATTAATTAGCAGTTAGAGTGTCATACCATGTCCTTGACGATTTGTTTGAATCCTTAACACCGTCATAGAGAGCTTGGGAAGAGAATGATATACAAATTCCAATGATCTGCAACTTCAAAGTCCAGAAAATGGATATTCCATCTCCTAGAGGCTTGCTTCAATCCATAAATGGATCGACGTAATTTACATACCTTGCTAACATTCCTTGGATCGACAAAACCTTCAGGTTGTGTCATGTACACATCCACATCCTCTTCAAGGATTCCGTTAAGGAAGGCTGTTTTGACATCCATTTGCCAGATTTCATAATCATGGAATACTGCAATAGCAAGCAAAATCCTTATGGACTTGACCATAGCCACTGGTGAGAAAGTCTCATCATAGTCAATACCATGAATTTGTCTGAAACCTTTTGCAACCAGCCTCGCTTTATAGGTCTGAACATTTCCATCCATGTCAGTTTTCTTCTTGAAAACCCATTTGCACCCTATGGGTTTTACCCCTTCAGGTGGATCAACCAAAGTCCATACTCGGTTTTCGTACATGGAATCCATCTCGGATTTCATGGCTTCTAGCCATCTCTTAGAGTCTGGACTGTTCATAGCATCTTGGTATGTGAGAGGCTCATCTTCGTCTATGAGCATCAAATCACCACATTGAGTCAAGAGAAATCCATATCTCTCTGGCTCATGGCGAATTCTACCAGTTCTACGAACAACCTGTATTTGTTGAGCATTATCATTATCCTTCTCTTGTTCCACTTCAGGTTCAATACTATTTTGTGGTTCTCGATCTTCATCGAGGTCTATAGTTCTCCCACTGTTTCTTTTGGAAACAAAATCTCTTTCCATGAAAACAGCGTCTCGAGCAATGAACACTTTCTGCTCAGAAGGACTATAGAAATAGTACGCCTTTGTTTCGCTAGGGTATCCCACAAAATTGAACTCTTCAGATTTAGGTCCAAGCTTGTCAGATACTTGACGCTTCACAAACGCCTTGCATCCCCAAACTTTCATAAAGCTCATGCTGACCGTTTCTTCTCCCATATCTCATATGGAGTCTTTTGAACCTTCTTAGTAGGAACACGGTTAAGTGTGAAAGCCGCTGTTTCTAGAGCATAACCCCAGAAACTAATTGGAAGATCTGCATGACTCATCATCGATCGCACCATGTCCAACAAGGTGCGATTTCTCCTCTCTGAAACTCCATTCCATTGAGGTGTACCTGACGGAGTGAGTTGTGATACAATACCACACTCCTTTAAATAATCTTTAAATTCTGTGCTCAAGTATTCTCCTCCACGATCAGATCGTAAGATTTTAATACTTGCACCTCCGCCAATTTTCTTCTCTACTTCTGCCTTGTATTCTTTGAACTTTTCAAAAGAATCGGATTTATTCTTCATAAGATATACATACCCATATCTACTGAAATCATCAGTAAATGTTATGAAGTAGTAGTAGCCTTCTCTAGCCATCACACGCATTGGGCCACATACATCACTATGTATTAGCTCCAGACGTTCAGTGGCCCTTTGACCCTTACCAGTGAAAGGGGCTTGTGACGCCCCCAGATCCGGGGTCGGAGATCCAGGTTGTCACTATCCGATTTCCAGTATACACACACACTTGTAATCCCACAATAGTAAACCACAATATAAAATCACAAGATAACAACATGCTGATGACCCCAACACCTTATCACACACACACACACGAGCCATAGTCTCAGAAACGGAGTTTCATAATTTACATCATTACTGTTATATTGTAAAGTTATTACAAACTTAGGGTTGCACTGTTGGCTAAAGCTCCTTGAGGAAACTACGCCGCAGTCAAAAGTAGATTAACCTACATCTGTTTCATATATTTACATAAGTCATATTTGTAAATAAACCTGACTAGTAGAAGCTGAAAGCCTATCCTATTAAGCCTTCCTACCTCGGGTACTGTGAAGCGGACTCTCTCATAGGGGGTCCTTGCCCTAGCAACCCGCTTGCGCAAGGTGCGGTGTACTCGACTGGGCATGGTCTGCAACTGTAAGGTAGGAACAATAACAGGAAACAACAAGCAAGAATGAGCTACAAATGCTCAGCAAGTAATAGATAACAGTAAAACAAGGTACTGAAACAATAACAGAGTACAATATCAAGATATCAACGAAACTGCCAAATGCAAGTAAAACAATACTCAAAGCAATCAACAAACGCAAAGTTGATTATGTTTCCCGTTAACACAATCGGTAACTCAGCACCTAGGCTTTCGTTACAGTGCAACGTCAAATTTCCAATTGGAAGAAACGGGCTTAATCTGGAGATTTTTTGACACCCTATTGTACCCGATGATCATTCGCATGTACAATAGAAAACTCGTCACTTTCTCTACTAGTAGAAGGACAACCCCTTATCGGGACGTCACCCTAGGCAACTCATGGGCCTTTAGGTTACGGCTGGGTCGGGCGTCATCGACCCCCTTCGCAACCTTACTCCAGTCCCTGATGAATACTTAATCATTCATCAAACCTCTAGAAGAAAAGTTCAATCAAACCTTCTAGAACAACAGAAATCCACTCTAGGATTCCAATCAACTGTTAAGGAAGGGAATTTAATACAACCTCCCAGAACAACACAACAATCCATCACAGGATTTCAATCAACAGATAAGGAAGGGAATTTAATACAACCTTCCGGAACAACACGACAATCCATCACAGGATTTCGATCAACAGATAAGGAAGAGAATTTAATACGACCTTCCAGAACAACACGACAATCCATCACAGGATTTCGATTAACAGATAAGGAAGGGAATTTAATACGACCTTCTAGAACAACACGACCTATTGTAGATTTCAATATCTAACAATAGCTTGACTCCCGAACGAGGTGGAAGTACTCTCGAAACACCTGGGTTGACCCACAGTCAACGCATTTAACAAGATAGAACCCTTGAATCAACGAGACTCAAGAACGCGACCGGGGAGCCGCTAATACTAGCTAAAATAGACTCAACAAAACATTTACCATTTTGGAGTGAAATCATGGGCCCTAAGGCACCAATACAACTGGGAGGGATATCGGAGTCGGACGTTACCTCCCGAACCTAGAGTTATCATCTCAAAATAAATCCAAAATATCCGAGTCATCACTCCCTATTTATTATTTAATGAAAAATAATAATCAAAGACGTTTAGACAACTCCAGAATATTTTAAAAGGGCTAATAAATATTTTATTAATATTTAAGAGGCTTAGAATAGTCCTCGAAAAATATTAAAAGAATTTAAAAGAATTAAAATATTTATTTCAAATATAATCAAGATTATTTAATATATAAATAATCTCCAATGATTCAACATATTTAAATAATATTTAATCAATATTAAATAATATTTAACTAAACCAAAACGAGTTGGAAGTATTTAATCAATAGTTAAATACTTTTAAATGCCCCAAAATATTTAAATAATATTTAATCAATATTAAATAATATTTAAATAATTTCAAATGTCCTGAAAGTATTTAATTATCCTTTAAACACTTTCTATATTCTTTAAATAATATTTAATAAACTAAATATTATTTAAAACAATAAACCTCGACTAACCGTCGAGACACGCTAGACTACTCCCGATCGACCATCGAACACCAACAAGATATGCTCGACACCAGATTCAGTTATACAAACTGAAGGATAGACATCCTCTAACTTTTTAAGAAGTTCAGAGGATGTCCCAGGGATAGGTTGCAGGAATCTAGTCCTACTCACAAGGAACTACCTTACACAACCTATGCATATATATGTCATACATCAGAAGCAATGTGACAAAGTGTCAGATACTTTCCTGTAGGTTTCTGTGGATGCACGCTCCTTCCTCGTTTCGTCCGAATATCTACGAACAAAACAATTTACCTTTAGCTATACGAGTATTTCTTAATCATTCTATTAACATATACTCGTATAACTACCTTATTCGTTCCAAACGACATATAATAAACAAGTCGATTAGCTAATAACATTCTTATGTCACCACACGACATTTTTCATTGATGGTTCGTTTTCTAGTTTAGCCTCAAACGTCATTTTATAAAAAGGGAAGTAGCTAGAACCAAAACATTACATTTCCCTTAACTTTTCATTCACAGCACTTGGATTCAAACAATTTTCATAAATCAGGTTTTAATCTTTTTAACCCAATTCTTCTTTCCAAGTCTTCACACATATGCCTACTATTTAAAATAAAAGGCTCAAGATTTATGGAGTAGCCTAACTAGGCTGATCATCCATTCCAAGTTAGTCAAAAACAGAGCAGCTGAGTTTTCTGCCTAGCCTTACTATTTAGGCCATAACTTTTGACTCACAACTCCGTTTGATGCAAAATTAGCGCGCAAACGATCTAGAGACCGATATCTATCCAACCATATAAATATATCATCAATCAATGCAGTCTAGGCCCTTCGGTTGCTATGAACAGTTAGTAGGCAGACAAAATTTTTGCATGGTCTCCTTTGTATGTTCATCGTTTCCCCTGTTTTAGACTCATTTTATTCAACTCAAATGACTACCATATATTTTACACTACTACTTGGGAATGTACTCAAGACATCCCAAGCCCAAACATAATTTAATAACACTTCAACCATTACCAATAATTCAGCCCAGATCATTACCACTGCTGGACAGCTTTTAACACAATTTTACTACTTTGTAAACAATGCTTCACTTACTCTTCTTTCAACCACAATTCTCTACCAAGACACCTCCATATTACATACTTATAAACTTTAACCAATCATCACTATATTGTAATATCATAGCCACAAAGCAAGCACCAAACCATATACTTAAACTCATTACATAGCATGCTTTAACCATATGAACTCACCAAGCTAGGGTTTACATATATTCAAGCTTCCCATGCTCAATAACACTACCCATAGCTTGAATAACCATTAACAAGTGCTAGCAAAGCTTAAGGATTCATAAAACAAGTGTTTAAGAATTTATTCAAAATCAAAATCACTATTCATTCATACATACTTTCATGAAAAGCTATAGATTTCATGGATAACTTTGCATGCAATTTAAGTATGTTGAACACATGGAGACTACCTTTCTTTTAAGCTTCTAACCAACACAAACAAGCAAGTATAATGGGAGCTTTGAATTTTTCTTCCACCTTTTCTTCTAGCTTGGCCGAATGGTTCCCTTCCTTGTGCTAGCTTGCTGATTTTTTTTTCTTTGTTTTCTTTTATTTAATCACTTAACTTGACTCTTGGCTTAATACTCATCCAAAGGTCAAGTCAAAGCTTGGTCAAGTCTTCTAGCTCTTTGACCATGAATAAATATACTAGCATTTCTTATTCTTTTAGCTAAGTGCAAGTATTTGGATTTTGTTAATCCATGAATAAAAAAATTCGGCTCTTTTAAATTATTCAAGGAAATCACTTGATTTTCTTTGGTTCCGTAACGATTCGCTACGACCAATTTAATCTTTAACTCGTTCTGGCAATTTTAATAATTTAATTACCCAACAAAACCTTATTCCATAATTATTATCCAATACATACTTTTAATAACAAAGTTTTAAAAGTACCTGGATTTTAGGGATATTACAATCTCCCCTCCTTACAAGGATTCCGTCCCGGAATCTAGCTTGAAAATAGGTGAGGGTACTTTTCCTGCATTGAACTTTCCAGTTCCCATGTGGATTCCTCAGTATTCTGGTTTCTCCACAGGACTCTTACTATCTTAACCACTTTGTTCCGGAGCACTTGCTCCTTTTGGTCCAAAATTTCCACCGGTCGTTCCACATAGGTCAGATCCGGTTGCAGATCTACCTGCTCATATTCTATCACATGCCTGGCATCTGCATTATACTTTCTCAGCATTGACACATGAAACACATTATGAACTTGCTGTAGGTTTGGAGGTAGAGCCAACTCATAGGCTACCTTCCCAATACGTCTTAAGATTTCAAATGGTCCAATAAATCTTGGACTTAACTTTCCTTTCTTACTAAACCTCATCAAACCTTTCCATGGGGACACTTTTAGAAGTACTGAGTCTCCCACCGCATACTCTCTATCTTTCCTGGTTTGATCGGCATATTTTCTTTGCCTGTCCTGAGCGGCTATCAATCGTTTCCGGATGAGCTCTATTGTCTCTCTCGTCTGCTGGACTAACTCGGGTCCCAACATCTTTCGCTCTCCTACTTCTTCCCAACACAAGGGAGATCGACACTTTCTGCCATACAAGGCTTCGTAAGGGGGCATCCCTATGCTGGCATGATAGCTGTTATTGTAGGCAAACTCAATTAACGGCAAATGATCATCCCAACTGCCTTTGAAGTCTATAGCACAGACTCTCAACATATCTTCCACTGTTTGGATGGTCCGCTCACTTTGCCCATCGGTTTGTGGGTGATACGCGGTGCTCATATTCAGTCTTATTCCCAAGCATTCTTGGAAGCTTCTCCAAAATCTTGAATTAAACCTTGGGTCTCTATCCGACACAATTCCCACGGGAACACCATGTCGTACCACTATTTCCTTTAAATATAGCTCAACTAATCGGTCAACTGAATACCTCTCATTCATGGGTAGAAAATGTGCTAACTTCGTTAACCGATCTACTATTACCTAAATGGCATCATGGTTCGCTTTTGTTCTTGGTAGCCCTACTACAAAATCCATCGCAATGTGCTCCCATTTCCATTCCGGAATTTCCAGAGGTTGCAAAAGTCCACTGGGTCTTTGGTGTTCTGCCTTCACTTTCTGACAGGTCAGACACTTGCTTACCCATTCAGTGATATCTCTTTTCATGTTCGGCCACCAATAATACTCTTTCAGATCCTTATACATTTTGGTACCTCCTGGGTGAATAGAAAATCTAGAATTGTGTGCCTCATGCAACACTTCATCTTTTAATTCCTGGACATCTGGGATCCAAATTCTATTATTAAATCTCAGGAATCCTTTCTCGTCCCTAACGCACCTGCGTTCATCTCCATTTACCTTGGTATTTCCCTCTTCCATCACCTTCTCTTGACATATTCTTATCTTCTCAATTAGTTCAGGCTCTACTCGGATTTCCATCAGCAACTCTGTGCCTTTCTCAGGAAGTTTTACTTCCAGTTCCATCTTTTCAAATTCTCGCACTAACTCTTCCGAAGAAATCATCATTTTCAGCCCTTCTTTTCTACTTAGGGCATCAGCCACCACATTGGCTTTCCCAGGGTGATAATTAATGGAACAATCATAATATTTAATTAATTTTAACCATCTTCTCTGCCTCATGTTCAGTTCTTTCTGAGTAAATATATACTTAAGGCTCTTATGGTCGGTGTAAATCTCACACCTCTCTCCATAAAGATAATGCCTCCAGATCTTTAACGCGAAAACTATCGCAGCTAATTCCAGATCATGGGTTGGATACCTTAACTCATACTCTTTCAGTTGTCTAGATGCGTACGCAATCACCTTGCCATGTTGCATCAATACACAGCCCAACCCTTTATGCGATGCGTCGCTATAAATCACAAAATCTCCTTTCTCATCGGGTAGGGCTAACACTGGTGCGGTAACCAACCTCTTCTTCAGTTCTTGGAAACTTGCTTCACATTTTTCAGTCCATTCGAACATCTCAGTCTTGCGGGTGAGCCTTGTCAGCGGAGTAGCTATCTTGGCAAAATCCTGCACGAACCTCCGATAATATCCGGCTAGTCCCACAAAACTTCTTACTTCCGATGGCGTTGTTGGCCTTTCCCAGTTGGAAATAGCTTCGATATTAGCAGGGTCCACTAACACGCCTTTATTACTAATCACGTGGCCCAAAAATTGAACCTCTTTCAACCAAAACTCACACTTCGAGAACTTAGCATACAGCTTTTCTCTTCTCAATATTCCCAAAACAGTTCGCAAGTGTTCTTCATGTTCTTCCGACGTCCTTGAATAAATCAAGATATCATCAATGAAGACTATCACAAACTTATCTAAATATTTCTTGAAAACTCTGTTCATCAAGTCCATAAAAGCTGCAGGGGCGTTGGTTAACCCAAAGGACATTACCAAAAACTCATAATGCCCATATCGGGTGCGGAACGCCGTCTTTGGTACATCTTCAGGCCTGATCTTCAATTGGTGATATCCAGTTCTTAGATCGATCTTGGAAAAGTAGACCGCATCCTTCAGCTGGTCAAACAGATCATCGATCCTGGGTAAAGGGTACTTATTCTTGATGGTTAGCTTGTTGAGCTCTCAATAGTCTATACATAACCTCATACTCCCATCCTTTTTCTTAACGAATAATACTGGTGCACCCCATGGGGACACACTTGGTCGAATCAAACCTTTCTCCAACAACTCCTGTAGTTGGGTAGCTAACTCCTTCATTTCCACCGGGGCTAATCGATAAGGAGCTTTTGATACCGGTGCCGTTCCTGGCGCTAGTTCAATGTTAAACTCTATCTCTCTGTCAGGTGGTAGCCCCGGAAGATCTTCTGGAAACACATCTTCAAATTCATTAACCACTGGTATATCACTTATACCTGGTACACTCTTCTCTTGGTCTATTACATAGGCCAAATAGGCCTCACACCCTTGGTGCAACAACCTCTTAACTTGCATCATAGTCAAGAACTTCTTAGTCTGCCTCTGCCCTCGAAACACTACTTCTTTCTGATTAGGTAACTTCATTCTTACCTTCTTTCCGCTACAATCTATGCTAGCTCCACAACTGGCTAGCCAATCCATTCCTAGAATGACATCAAATTCTCCCAGCACAAAAGGAATTAAATCAACACTGAATCGATGTCCTTCTATTTCTAACTCGCAGTCAGCGCATAATTGACTAACAGGGATAACTTCCCGATTAGCTATTTCTACTTATAGGAAGTCTCTTAGCGGTTGTGTTCTAAGATTCCATTTATTCACAAAATTCCAAGATATAAAAGACTTGGTTGCTCTAGAATCAAATAAAACATTTGCATGGATGGAATTGAGTAAAAGTGTACCTGTAATTACATCTGAGTGCTTTACCGCATCCCTCACAGTCATGTTAAAAGTTCGGGCCGTAGGAGTCCTATTAGAGGCGACTCCACTCTGCCTGGACACAGTTGGCACTGGTACCCGACAGTCCTTCTGCATATGCCCTAGCTGGCCACACTTAAAACAGGTCATCTTCTTTTGGGGACAATCTCTTGAGTAATGCCCTTCCCGATGGCACTGATAACATGTAACCTTCCCCGTGTTGCACCTTTCCAGATGCTTCTTACCACATTTCTGGCAATCTGGCAATGGAGGTCGGGATTGGTTTGAATACCTCACCCCGGACTGTCTGCCTCCCGGGCTGACACTCACACTGTCTGCTCTCCTAGTTTCAAAACTTCTCCTAGACTGAGATCCTGGCCCACGGCTAGCTTTACTAGGATGCTTCCCCGATGATGATCCTCCCTTCAGGCTTTCTTCCTTTCTCTTATTTTCTTCTCTATTTCTTTGGGTTTGATCACCACCGGCCTCTACAATCGAGGCTTTCTGTACCAACGTGGCATAATCAGTCAATTCCAATATAGCCACCCGATTCTGTATCCACTGCTTGAGCCCTTGCTGAAATCTTCTGGCTCGCTTCTCTTCTGTGTTTACAAAGTCCGGTACAAACCGGGACAACTCCGTAAACTTGGCTTCGTACTCAGCCACCGTCAAATTATTCTGTTTTAATTCCAAAAACTTCAACTCCATTCGACTTTCCATAAACTTGGGAAAGTATTTCTCCAAAAACAACTGAGTGAACCTCTCCCAGGCTACCACTCCTTCTCCCTCCATACTCTTCTTAGCTTCCCACCAGAAATTGGCCTCCCCTTTTAGGACGTAAGTGGCGAAGACTGTTTTCTGTTCCTCTTCTACTTGCAATATTTCAAATGATTTTTCCATTTCTTTGAGCCATGCCCTTGCCTCTACCGGGTCAGCACTCCCTTGAAACTCAGGCGGCCTCAAGGAATTAAAGGCACGAAAAGCATTCGCTACAACATTGCGGGGAGCTGGGGGTGGTTGAGTCGGGTGAGGGGTGGCATGCTGCCTTAAAAAGTTCACAAATAAGTGCATGGGGTCCGCATCCTGGTTTCCCCCTTGACCCTGGGGTTCCCCCTGTTCCCTCTGATCCTGGTTTAAACTATGTTCAGAGTCTCCAGAACTCACGTGATCACCCTCCTCATACCCTGCACTCTCCTGAATACCCTGCTCACTAGGCTCTTCCCGGGCCTCAGGGTGTAACCTTGTGTTTCTTCTTGGGGGCATGATTCTGGCACAATCAATAATATCAATTAATTACCGCCAAACTAAATTACTCCGACACTTGTTACAAGGAACAACCACATAAGTAATGAGTGCCAACTAAAACATTATCCAATAATCACAGTTATACAATGGTTCACATTCAATTTCTGTATCCATGACAAGAGTGCATATAATATATAAAAAAACAAAATCAGCAACAACTGTCAAGAACTGATCATCATATATATAGATCATTTACTGTTACATCTCTTGTCACAGAGTCTGAACACATCTCAAAAGTTAGATCAACTACTCTATCCTCTAGTCAAGACGGGACTACTGATATATACATCAAAAGTTAATCCCTCAAAATCGGCACCACTATATACATATAGTGCCATGTCTAGTACTAGAAGACTACGTCATCATATCCACATCATCTAAATCTTCCGCGGACCAAGCCCCGGACCTGCCCCATCATACTATCTACCATCGCATCTACCTTGTCACCTCCTATCGGTCCCCCGCCCAAAGGTGTCCTCATCTCCTGAAATGCTCGGGCCCACATCCGGATACCAATGAAGCCAAGCTCCACGTCCCGGGGAATATCATCTGTAGCAGGGCCACTCGGTGGAATACCGACTCTAGGTAGACCACTCGATGGTCCAGAGGGCCCCGGCAACATCCGGTCCACAATACGCCTGAGCTCGTCAATCTGACCAGCTGAGGCGTCCCGCTATCTCATGAGCGCAGACACAACCCAAGGAGGTATCACCTCCTCGGCAACAGGTGGAGGTGGAGGTGGTGGAGTAGGTGGCGGCGAAGGGGATACTGGTGACAGTGGGGGCGAATCAACAAGAGCATCATCTGGCTCTGCCGGCTCTGGGGTCAGCTCCTCAAATCCCTCATCCTCGGATAGTATCGGACTGAGAGGAGGTAGGGGTGGAAACACTACCTGAGGTGGCACCATATGAATATCTATAAATACTGTACCAGAGGGTCCAGCCTGATCAGTAGGTGTAATAGTGGGTGCTGGAACAACAGGTGGCACTGGGTCCTCTACAGGAATCTCTGCCGGTACCTCAACTGGAATCTCGGCAGGCACTGCAACTGGAACCTCTACCGGTGTCTCTACCGGAACCTCGACCGGAATCTCCTCCGGAATCTCCTCCGGATCATCCTCCGGATCATCCTCACCTAGCAACTCTAAATCTAGCTGGGCCTCGTACGCCTCGGGATCAGGTATCTGCAATACAATAACCAATCGTTACTACCAGATCTTAATAAGTTCTCTTCTTATGGGTTTTATTCCTATTAAGGCTTTTAGGTTTATTTTAATGGTCGTATCGTCCTTTCGCCTCTCATTTCTGAGGACTATAACTTAGGGCTGTGATACCACTTCTGTGACGCCCCCAGATCCGGGGTCGGAGATCCAGGTTGTCACTATCCAATTTCCAGTATACACACATACTTGTAATCCCACAATAGTAAACCACAATATAAAATCACAAGATAACAACATGCTGATGACCCCAACACCTTATCACACACACACACACGAGCCATAGTCTCAGAAACGGAGTTTCATAATTTACATCATTACTGTTATATTGTAAAGTTATTACAAACTTAGGGTTGCACTGCTGGCTAAAGCTCCTTGAGGAAACTACGCCGCAGTCAAAAGTAGATTAACCTACATCTGTTTCATATATTTACATAACTCATATTTGTAAATAAACCTGACTAGTAGAAGCTGAAAGCCTATCCTACTAAGCCTTCCTACCTCGGGTACTGTGAAGCGGACTCTCTCATAGGGGGTCCTTGCCCTGGCAACCCGCTTGCGCAAGGTGCGGTGTACTCGACTGGGCATGGTCTGCAACTGTAAGGTAGGAACAATAACAGGAAACAACAAGCAAGAATGAGCTACAAATGCTCAGCAAGTAATAGATAACAGTAAAACAAGGTACTGAAACAATAACATAGTACAATATCAAGATATCAACGAAACTGCCAAATGCAAGTAAAACAATACTCAAAGCAATCAACAAACGCAAAGTTGATTATGTTTCCCGTTAACACTATCGGTAACTCAGCACCTAGGCTTTCGTTACAGTCCAACGTCAAATTTCCAATTGGAAGAAACGGGCTTAATCTTGAGATTTTTCGACACCCTATTGTACCCGATGATCATTCGCATGTACAATAGAAAACTCGTCACTTTCTCTACTAGTATAAGGACAACCCCTTATCGGGACGTCACCCTAGGCAACTCATGGGCCTTTAGGTTACGGCTGGGTCGGGCGTCATCGACCCCCTTCGCAACCTTACTCCAGTCCCTGATGAATACTTAATCATTCATCAAACCTCTAGAAGGAAAGTTCAATCAAACCTTCTAGAACAACAGAAATCCACTCTAGGATTCCAATCAACTGTTAAGGAAGGGAATTTAATACAACCTCCCAGAACAACACAACAATCCATCACAGGATTTCAATCAACAGATAAGGAAGAGAATTTAATACAACCTTCCGGAACAACACGACAATCCATCACAGGATTTCGATCAACAGATAAGGAAGGGAATTTAATACGACCTTCCAGAACAACACGACAATCCATCACAGGATTTCGATTAACAGATAAGGAAGGGAATTTAATACGACCTTCCAGAACAACACGACCTATTGTAGATTTCAATATCTAACAATAGCTTGACTCCCGAACGAGGTGGAAGTACTCTCGAAACACCTGGGTTGACCCACAGTCAACGCATTTAACAAGACAGAACCCTTGAATCAACGAGACTCAAGAACGCGACCGGGGAGCCGCTAATACTAGCTAAAATAGACTCAACAAAACATTTACCATTTTGGAGTGAAATCATGGGCCCTAAGGCACCAATACAACTGGGAGGGATATCGGAGTCGGACGTTACCTCCCGAACCTAGAGTTATCATCTCAAAATAAATCCAAAATATCCGAGTCATCACTCCCTATTTATTATTTAATGAAAAATAATAATCAAAGACGTTTAGACAACTCCAGAATATTTTAAAAGGGCTAATAAATATTTTATTAATATTTAAGAGGCTTAGAATAGTCCTCGAAAAATATTAAAAGAATTTAAAAGAATTAAAATATTTATTTCAAATATAATCAAGATTATTTAATATATAAATAATCTCTAATGATTCAACATATTTAAATAATATTTAATCAATATTAAATAATATTTAAATAAACCAAAACGAGTTGGAAGTATTTAATCAATAGTTAAATACTTTTAAATGCCCCAAAATATTTAAATAATATTTAATCAATATTAAATAATATTTAAATAATTTCAAATGTCCTGAAAGTATTTAATTATCCTTTAAACACTTTCTATATTCTTTAAATAATATTTAATAAACTAAATATTATTTAAAACAATAAACCTCCACTAACCGTCGAGACACGCTAGACTACTCCCGGTCGACCATCGAACACCAACAAGATATGCTCGACACCAGATTCAGTTATACAAACTGAAGGATAGACATCCTCTAACTTTTTAAGAAGTTCAGAGGATGTCCCATGGATAGGTTGCAGGAATCTAGTCCTACTCACAAGAAACTACCTTACACAACCTATGCATATATATGTCATACATCAGAAGCAATGTGACAAAGTGTCAGATACTTGCCTGTAGGTTTCTGTGGATGCACGCTCCTTCCTCGTTTCGTCCGAATATCTACGAACAAAACAATTTACCTTTAGCTATACGAGTATTTCTTAATCATTCTATTAACATATACTCGTATAACTACCTTATTCGTTCCAAACGACATATAATAAACAAGTCGATTAGCTAATAACATTCTTATGTCACCACACGACATTTTTCGTTGAGGGTTCGTTTTCTAGTTTAGCCTCAAACGTCATTTTATAAAAAGGGAAGTAGCTAGAACCAAAACATTACATTTCCCTTAACTTTTCATTCACAGCACTTGGATTCAAACAATTTTCATAAATCAGGTTTTAATCTTTTTAACCCAATTCTTCTTTCCAAGTCTTCACACATATGCCTACTATTTAAAATAAAAGGCTCAAGATTTATGGAGTAGCCTAACTAGGCTGATCATCCATTCCAAGTTAGTCAAAAACAGAGCAGCTGAGTTTTCTGCCTAGCCTTACTATTTAGGCCATAACTTTTGACTCACAACTCCGTTTGACGCAAAATTAGCGCGCAAACGATCTAGAGACCGATATCTATCCAACCATATAAATATATCATCAATCAATGCAGTCTAGCCCCTTCGGTTGCTATGAACAGTTAGTAGGCAGACAAAATTTTTGCATGGTCTCCTTTGTATGTTCATCGTTTCCCCTGTTTTAGACTCATTTTATTCAACTCAAATGACTACCATATATTTTACACTACTACTTGGGAATGTACTCAAGACATCCCAAGCCCAAACATAATTTAATAACACTTCAACCATTACCAATAATTCAGCCCAGATCATTACCACTGCTGGACAGCTTTTAACACAATTTTACTACTTTGTAAACAATGCTTCACTTACTCTTCTTTCAACCACAATTCTCTACCAAGACACCTCCATATTACATACTTATAAACTTTAACCAATCATCACTATATTGTAATATCATAGCCACAAAGCAAGCACCAAACCATATACTTAAACTCATTACATAGCATGCTTTAACCATATGAACTCACCAAGATAGGGTTTACATATATTCAAGCTTCCCATGCTCAATAACACTACCCATAGCTTGAATAACCATTAACAAGTGCTAGAAAAGCTTAAGGATTCATAAAACAAGTGTTTAAGAATTTATTCAAAATCAAAATCACTATTCATGCATACATACTTTAATGAAAAGCTATAGATTTCATGGATAACTTTGCATGCAATTTAAGTATGTTGAACACATGGAGACTACCTTTCTTTTAAGCTTCTAACCAACACAAACAAGCAAGTATAATGGGAGCTTTGAATTTTTCTTCCACCTTTTCTTCTAGCTTGGCCGAATGGTTCCCTTCCTTGTGCTAGCTTGCTGATTTTTTTTTCTTTTTTTTCTTTTATTTAATCACTTAACTTGACTTAATACTCATCCAAAGGTCAAGTCAAAGCTTGGTCAAGTCTTCTAGCTCTTTGACCATGAATAAATATACTAGCATTTCTTATTCTTTTAACTAAGTGCAAGTATTTGGATTTTGTTAATCCATGAATAAAAAAATTCGGCTCTTTTAAATTATTCAAGGAAATCACTTGATTTTCTTTGGTTCCGTAACGATTCGCTACGACCAATTTAATCTTTAACTCGTTCTGGCAATTTCAAAAATTTAATTACCCAACAAAACCTTATTCCATAATTATTATCCAATACATACTTTTAATAACAAAGTTTTAAAAGTACCTGGATTTTAGGGATATTACAGGGCTTTAGTCATTTTACCAAGCAAACAAGATTCGCATTCTTGGTATGATTCAAAATCAAACTTATCCAAGTATCCATCCTTATGTAATTTGGATATGCGTTTCTCATTTATATGGCCTAGACGACAATGCCAGAGGTATGTTTGATTTGAGTCATTAACTTTAAGTCGTTTATTTTCTATATTACAGATAGGATTATCTAAGTCAAGAACATATAAACCATTAAACAAACGCGCAACACCATATGTTAAATCATTCAAAGCAAAAGAGCAACTATTGTTCTTTATTGTAAACGAAAAACCTTTCTTGTCCATACACGAAACAGAAATAATGTTTCTGCGAATCGCAGGCACGTAATAACAATTTTCAAGTTCTAAAACTAGCCCAGAGGGCAAAGATAAATAATAGGTTCCTATAGCTAAAGCAGCAACTCTTGCTCCGTTGCCAACTCGTAGGTCCATTTCTCCTTTAGCCAATGTCCTACTTCTCTGCATTTCCTGCACATTTATACAAATGTGAGAAGCACATCCAGTATCCAATACCCAAGATGTAGAAATAGACAGATTGACTTCTATAACATATATACATGAATTAGAAGCTTGATCAGCCCTCTTCTTCTTCAGATCCTCCAAGTAAACTGAACAGTTTCTCTTCCAGTGACCAGTTTTCTTACAGTAGTGACATTCACCCTTAGCGACCCCACCTTTAGGCTTTAAAGCCTGTTTAGGACCTGACTTTGGCTTGGGTGTAGAATCAAAACCTGTCTTCTTCTTACCCTTCCACTTGCCTTTCCCTTTGGCCTTACCTTTATTGCCTACCATCAGTATGGGAGCAGGTTCAGCCGTCTTCATGTTGGTCTCATATGTTCTCAACATAGCCAACAATTCAGTAGGTGTTTTGTCAAATTCATTCATATTGTAGTTTATAACAAACTGAGTGAATTTGTTGTTCAAAGAATTCAAGATTAGGTCAATACCAGTTTCCGGACCAATCGGGAAACCCAAAGTATCAAGATACTCAATGTAACCAATCATCTTCAGAACATGTGGGCCAACTGGTTCACTTGCCCCTTGTTTGCAATTAAAAAGTGACTTACTCGTGTTGAACCTTTCTTGACGAGTTTGGCTTGCAAACATGCTTTGCAAGTGCTCATAGATAGTATATGCATCCATATGCACATGCTGTCTTTGAAGCTCAGCACTCATAGTTGCCAACATAAGACATGCAACATCAGTTGCATCATTCTCATCCTTTGTGTGGGCCGCTCGTTCCTCAACAGTAGCGCCCTCAGGAAGGGGACCTGCCGGAGGAATATCAATGACATGAAGCTTGCGCTCCTGCCTGATGACAATCCTCAAATTCCTCTGCCAGTCTAGGAAGTTGTTTCCTCCTGTCATCTTATCCTTCTCAAGGACAGATAGTACGGATAGTGTGTTTGTGTTGTTTGTCATTATTTGGTATCTACAATGATAAAAGCGTAAAATAAACATTAGATTATCTGAGTTATTTATTATGTTCAAATGATTATGATACATTCATAATATATCTCTCACTATTTTTATCAAATCAATAGCCCTTACTATTAATTTGGAAAGTATATCCCATAATTCTTTCTAGTGAGCCAAGATCCATATTTCGTCATGTCTTAAGTCAACCACTGGAAGTCCTTAAGAATGATTATTTAGGTACACAACATTTGTCAATTATATCATATATAATTCTTGGATAGTTTGGTGAGCAACGATTGATCTTATCTATCTAATAGATTTTTAACCAAACTCTATGCTTCTAAGTTCATAATGGTTGAATATAACCGTTTACTTTCACCTTATTATGACGACTCAGTTAAGTTTGACCCAATGATACAACGGCCGAATATAACCGTTTATATTCGTCGCATCTCACCACGATAGATAGGAGTCCCCTGCCACTGACAGTCCTTCCCCTAATCGATCTAGGATTCGATGAGTGTTCATTCATTGGAAAGCATCCGATTAAAACTTAATATTTTGTTAAGGGGTTTAGAAAATTTACGACGATCATGATCACATCATGAAGAGATCCTCAATTTTTCCTTGAACTAAATATTTCAAATCGACATCTTAAATTGTTCATTTCCCATGTAGATGGAGGATACCAGTGGTCACACTTAAAACCCATCAGCCTTACGAATACGCATATCCTCTTTTGTCAGAAAATTCCAGTTATAGATATCAAAAATTCATATTTAATTCCGTGTTTTAAAATCCATATTTCATAAACACAAGAATCTCATGATCGTTCGTTTGTTAATTTTAAAATCTTAAATCGTTAAAGATTTTATCTTGTTTAGCATGGCAAGCATGGCATGGGTGACGTATCTAATACATGCATACATCATTAATCTAATTAAAGCGTGCATCTTCTACTCTACACATACATTCATACATCAATATGTAAAGTGCAGTATGTAATCGTGCCTGGTTATGGCCTCTTTCCTATGTGATCCTTTCGAGCTAATGAAAGGATCAAAGTCAGTCTATGGTGGTGAAAAAAAATATAAATACAGTTGCTTGTCTTGATCTTCTTGCATCCATGGCTGCCTTCTTAGCTTCTTGCATCTAGTTGCTTGCCTTCAGTCTTCAATTATATTATAGGAAAACATTGAATTCAACCTAAGCTAATGTACTTACATAAGAAAAGCTCGAGTTACATTCGAGGTTCAACAATTACAAGAATGAAGAAAACGACATGCAAGTCGTATTTATAAAACCAAAACCATTACTCTCGGGTCTAGAAGGCCATAACCAGCACCATGCTCACATAACAGTTACTGGAATCCCATAATGCATAATCATATCATCATGCATCAAATATATCATGATCAAAATTTTTGAAAAAAATTAAAACTATGATCAAAAAACTGAAAACTGCGTTTTTGAGGCCCTTAACGATGTCAAATGGCCAAAAAACACCATAAGTCACGACAAAGCGGTGATTTTTGCTCGTGGCAATTTTTCCTTTCCAGAAAGAGTAAATTCGACCCATTCTGACTCCGTGAAAAAACACTGTTCACTGCAGAATCACTATTCACAGCAAACCTGCATCTTCTGCAGTTGTGTTTCTTATCAATTCAGAACGATTCCGATGACCTTCCCTGGACTGTATCTTGTATCACATACATACAGTGCATCACGCATATCATGCCATAACAAATTATAACATTGCAGTAGCATGGCAGTCTCATAACAGGCATGGCAGTGGCATATTAGTAGCATGGCAGTGGCATGACAGTTATGACAAAGCAATAGCATTGCATGGTAGTCACCAAAACAGGAATGTATGCATCAAATACATAAAACACGTAACCAAATCAGTCCCTTATACACATAACTCTGATGCCATTGTTGGGTTCCGAGGCATAAAACGCAGCGGATTAAACGTAAATATAACGAAAAAAAAATTAGAACCCTAACGCAGGATCATGTATAATCATGGACTGATTATGGTGAAACGGAATCATACCTTTGTTTGGTCTTGACTTTCACGAACTCAACGGAGATCCTAGCTTTCACGACTTGTGTCTTCCTCTCGAAAACACGTCTATGGTATCCACACGAGCACCTTCAAGAACATCTCACGATCTTGATTACGGAATGGATGTACTAGCCTCCTTTGATGATTTCGAATTTGTCTCTGCCTTTGCTGTGTGGCTGCTCTTCTAGGGTTTTTCTTATAAAAAACGTTATGCCTTATTAACCCTACATTATCTATTTATAATGGTTGGTTAATAGGCCCATAATAGCAACCCATAACAGCAAAGCCTAACCCATGTAGGTTTAGGATTAAATAATAAAACCAAATTTTATTATTTAATTAATAACTAAGTCACACTTAATTATTAATGGCAGAATTCAAATTCGAATTTATATTATTTCAATTAATTAAGTCTCACTTAATTAATATAATAAAATTCAAATAATCATCAATTAATTAAAATCTATAATTTAAATTAATTATTCCTTTAAGTACTCTATGTGTGTGACCCTATAGGCTATTATTTAATTAGCAATAATTTTATTCTCCAATAAAATTATAAACAATGAACGGTATCTAGTAATACATCATTGCTACCCAATTACATAATAATTAAATCGTGATTCGATAAAACCTTTTGTGATTAATGATTCCGTGTAATATAATCCCTTTAACCATATATATTATAGATTAAACTCGAGGCATGTATTTAGTCATCCTCTTCAACATTTAATCCGGGTTTACTTGATCCATGAGTAGACTATGAAAACAAATCATTATTTGAGCACGACCATGCATTTTATAGTCTCACTCAATCAAGAGGCCAATAATATCTCTCTTAATTATAGGAGGGTTAAATCCTTTATCTATCATTCATATTTCTCATACGACTCATGATATACCCGATGTCCACTTTTATCATTACCCGGTCAAAGGTAACTTTTAATGTAGTCAAAGTATATTAATCCCCGTATAGAAATATAATGATCTCAAGTCAGAGGATCATTACACCATTATCACTGTGAGTCTTTCTTATGACTTTATTAAACATGAAGAATCTCACTGTGGGTCTGTCCAGTACCATGTACTCCTGCATGTACCTATGTGTTGACTTTAGTATCCCCATACTTATAACCAATGAGTTGTGGTTATCTGTCAAACAACATACTAGTCTATTTATGTATTATTATTGTCCTATAATAATAATACTCGACTAGGGATATATAAGAATATGATATATTATATAATCTCAAGTTCAAGTCATGTACTAAACTAACAATGTGTATCATGATTCTAAGGACATTTATTATGCTAACAAATATATCGCAGTAATTAAAGTCATAATAAATACGTTTATTAAATAATCAATTGACATAAAGGTTTATCAAAAGAAACATTGTATTGCCTCTAGGGCACCTACATCAACAGTTCTTTCCTTCCTCAAGATCATGTCTTGCCGATAATGTATATGAAGCAAAAAAAACTTTATCTAATTTAGGCCTTAAATATATAAAACTCCACGCATGTCCGAATGAATCCTTTTTATACCGAGGTGTAAATGATAATGCTTTCGAGTGTCTTAAATGCCATTTATCTCACTAGAAGGTGCAGAAAGATGGTAAAGTTGAAGGGTTTTGTGCATGAAAACGCAGCGGATATAGCGTAAAACAATAAAAAAAATTAAACCCTATCGCAGGATCCATGTATAACTTTGGATGATTATGGTGAAGAAGTCTGTACCTTAACAAAGCCTTATGTCTGCTATTTAATGGAGGTCTAGAAAAGATGAATCACAGCATCCCTTTGTTGCAAAGATCTGCTCTCCAAAAAGTCCACATGAACGCCCAATCGTCCTACGATCACCACAGTCGGTACTAGCCGAATTGCTTGCCTCTTCCTCTGTCTCTTCTTTTCTCTAGCCTCTGTTGATGTTGAGCAGCTAGGATTTTTCCCTAAACACGAAATCTGATGATTAAACCCTAATACTATACATCATTATGTATATATAAGGGAGAAAGAGATTTTGGGTCTAACCCTAATCCATGTGGTTTTCAAAACCCATTATGATTTTGGGTTATTATTCTTATTATATCTGAATTCTAATATAATTAAACAAGTCCCACTTAATTACTTCAATGATTAAATTCGAATTAATAATAATTCTTATTAAATCCAATTTCTAATATAATTGATCAAGTCCCACTTAATTAATTCAATAATTAAATTCGAATTAATAATAATTCTTATTAAATCCGAATTCTAATATAATTAATCAAGTCCCACTTTATTAATTCAATAATTAAATTCAAATAAACAATAATATATTTAAATTCATAATTTAAATAAACCTCCGTTTTGACGTTCTTTGTGTGTGACCCTTTAGGTTATTATTACATTGATAATAATTTTATTATTTAAAAATAAAATTATAAACAATGAGTGGCATCTAGTAATACATCATTTTTACCCAAGTAACAATAATTATTGGTGATTTAATTAAACCTTTCGTGAATAATGTTCCATGTAATATAATCCATTTAACCTTATATTATAGATGAAACTCGAGGCATGTATAGTGTCATCCTATTCAATGTTTAATCTTGGTTTCCTTTATCAATGAGTAGACTATTTAAACAAATCAATATTTGAGCATGGCCATACATTTCATAGTCTCACTCAATCAAGAGACAATAATATCACTCCTAGAATTAGAGGGTTAAATCCTATATCTATCATTCATATTCCTCATACGATTTATAGCATACCCAATGTCCACCTTTATCATTACCCAATTAAAGGTAACTTTGAGTGTAATCAAAATATATTAATTCTCGTATAGAAATATAATGATTTTAAGTCTAAGGATCATTACATCATTATCACTGTGAGATTTCTTATGCCACTTATTAACATGTAGAATCTCACAGCGGGTCTTTCCAGTGTCATGTATTGATACATACACTTATGTTCTTGATTTTAGTATCACCATACCTATGACCAATGAGATGTGGTCATCTGTCAACAAACATACTAGTCTTATTGCATTATTATTGTCCTTAAATAATAATACTTGACTAGGGAATTTTAGGAATAAAATACTATTCATATAATCTCATTTTTAAGTCACATACTTAAAGACATATTACATATTAATATTCCAAGGACATTTATTATCCTTTCAACTTATGACGCAATAAATAAAGATATAATAAATATTAATTAAATAATCACATAACATAATTGTTTTCAATAAAACATTAAAAGTATTGTCTCTAGGACACCAATACTAAAAATCTCTCACTTATACTAGAGCCAATCTCTCATGTATCGAATACCCATGAACTAGTATGACCTTCGTGCTTCTGCTACGACATAGCCTTGGTCAGTGAATCTGCAATGTTATCATTTGTATGCACTTTACATATATGTATATCTCCTCGATTATTAATCTCTCAAAGAAGTTGACATCGTCTGAGTATATGCTTTATTCGGGAATGAGGCCTTGGTTCTTTAGCCTGCGAAATGGCTCCATTATTATCGTAGTATAAATCTATCGGATATGCGACTAAAAGAACCACACTAAGACCTGCAATAAATTTCCAAATCCAAACAGCCTCTTTGGCTGCTTCACATGCAACAATATACTCAGCCTCCATTGTAGAATCGACAACCGTCTCTTGCTTTGAACTTTTCCAGCTTACAGCACCTCCATTTAAACAAAACACAAACCCAGACTGAGAAATCGAATCACCCTTGTCTGTTTGGAAACTAGCGTCGGTGTAACCTTTTACAACCAGCTTATTTCCTCCTCTATATACCAAGAATTGATCTTTAGTCCTCTTCAAATACTTAAGAATATTCTTGACTGATGTTCAGTGACCTTCACCTGGATTAGACTGGTATCTACTCGTCATGCTCAACGCATACGAGACATCAGGACGAGTACATATCATTGCATACATTATGGAACCAATTGCTGAAGCATATGGAACTTTACTCATATGGTCCTTATCATCTAATGATTTAGGACTGTTATCTGTTGAGATCGATATCCCATGAGACATAGGGATAAATCCCCTTTTAGCATTTTGCATCCCAAATCGATGCAAAATTTTGTCAATGTATGTACTCTTACTTAGGCCGATCATTCTTCTTGATCTATCTCTATAGATCTTGATACCTAAAATATAGGTCGTTTCGCCTAAGTTTTTCATTAAGAAATTCTTACTCAACGAAATCTTAACAGTTTGTAAAGAAGAAATGTCATTCACTATTATTAATAAATCATCAACATATAATACTAGGAATACCACATTGCTCCCACTTACCTTCTTGTAAACACATGGTTCATCTTCATTTTGAATAAACCCAAACTCTTTGACAGTTTCATCAAAATGAATGTTCCATCTCCTTGAGGCTTGTTTCAATCCATAAATGGATCGACGCAGCTTACATACCTTTCCAACATTCTTTGGATCAACAAAACTTCCAGGCTGTGTCATATACACATCCATATCTTCTTCGAGGCTCCCATTTAAGAAAATGGTTTTGACATCAATTTGCCAGATTTCATAGTCATGGTAAGCAGCTATAGCAAGTAAAATCCTGATGTACTTGACCATAGCCACTGGTGAAAAGGTTTCATCGTAGTTAATACCATGAATTTGCTTGAAAACTTTTGCCACCAATCGTGCTTTATAGGTCTGTACATTACCATTCATGTCGGTCTTCTTTTTGAAAACCCACTTGAACCCTATAGGTTTTACCCCTTCAGGTGGATCAACCAAAGTCCATACTTTATTAATATACATGGATTTCATCTCAGATTTCATGGCATCCTGCCATCTCTTAGATTCTGGAGTGTTCATAGCATCTTGGTACGTGAGAGGCTCATCTTCATCCACAAGCATCACATCACCACCTTGAGTCAAGAGAAATCCAAAATATCTTTCGGGCTCATGGCGAATCCTACCAGACCTATGAACAACCTGTGTTTCTTGAGCAGTATTGTTTTCCTGTACATTCTGCTCAGATTTCTCCATTGGTTCAATGTTATCATGTGGGTCTCGAATTTCATCGAGATCTATTATCCTCCCACTATCTTTCTTAGACATCATATCTCTTTCAAGGAACAATGCAGTTCGAGAAAAAACATTTTGTTTTCTGAAGGATAATAGAAAGAATAACTCTTTGTTTCAATTAAGAATCCCATAAAATTACATTTTTTTGATTTAGGTTCTAGCTTGTCAGAAGATAGACATTTCACAAATGCCTCACATCCCCAAATTTTCATAAATGACATGCTATGACGTTTCTCAGTCCATATCTCATATGGAGTCTTCTAAACCGTTTTAGTAGGAACTCAGTTAAGTGTATAAGAAGCTGTCTCCAGGGCGTAGCCCCAGATACAAAATGGAAGATTTGCATGACTCATCATCAATCGTACCATGTCCAACGAAGTAAGATTCCTCCTTTCATAAACTCCATTCCATTGTGGTGTTTCGGGAGGAGTGATTTGTGATACAATACCACACTCTTTTAATAAACTCTTAAATTCATGGCTTAAGTATTCACCTCCACGATCAGATCGTGGAGTCTTAATACATCCGCTAGTTTGCTTTTCTACTTCATCTTTGTATTCTTTGAACTTTTCAAAAGAATCGGATTTGTTCTTCATAAGATACACATATCCATATCTACTGAAATCATCAGTAAACGTGATAAAGTAGTAAAAGCCACCTCTTGCCATAGTACACATAGGACCACAACATCACTATGTATAAGTTCTAATCGTTCAGTGGCCTTTCACCTTGTCCAGTAAAAGGAGCTTTAGGCATTTTTCCAATGACAAGGTTCGCATGCTTTGTATGATTCAAAGTCAAACTTATCCAAGTATCCATCCTTATGTAACTTGGAAATACGATTCTCATTTATATGGCTTAAACGATAGTGCCAGTGGTATGTTTGATTTGAGTTATTGGATTTAAGACAATTGTTATTTACATTATAGATATGAGTGTCAAAATCAAGAACATATAAACCATTAAATAAATGTGCAACCCCATAGGTAACATTATTCAAAGAAAAGGAACAACTATTGTTCTGAATTGAAAATGCAAAACCTTTCTTATCCAAACAAGAACCGAAATAATGTTTTTGCAAATTGCAGGCACGTAAAAACAGTTCATAAGTTCTAAAATAAGCCCAATGGGCAACGTTAAATAATAAGTCCCTATATCTAAGGCAGCAACCTTTGCTCCATTGCCAACTCGTAGGTCGAACTCTCCATTTGCCAAAGTCCTACTCCTTTGCGGCTCATGTACATTTATACAAATGTGAGAACCACATCCAGTATCCAATACTGATGATGTAGAAGTAGACAAATTGACCTCTATAACATAAATACCTGAATCAGAAGCTTGACTAGCCTTCTTCTTCTTCAGATCCTCCAAATAAGCATGACAATTTCTCTTCCAATGACCTGGTTTACCACAGTAGTGACAATCACCATTTACAACAGCACCCTTGGACTTTAAAGCCTGTTTGGGATTAGCCTTTGGCTTGGGACTAGAGGCATATCCAATATTCTTCTTTCCCTTCCATTTACTTTTCCTTTTAGCCTTACCTTTGTTGTCTACCATCAGCATGGCAACAGGTTCAGCCTTTTTCATGTTGGTTTCAGCAGTTCGTAACATGGCCAACAATTCAGTGAGTGCTTTTTCTATCTCATTCATATTGTAGTTCATAACAAAATGAGTATAATTGATGTTCAAAGATTGCAAGATCAAGTCAATCTGAGCTTCTGGACTAATCAGGAAACCCAAAGTATCAAGATACTCAATATAACATATCATCTTTAGAACAGGTTCACACTCTCCCTGTTTGCAAGCATACAGTGCTTTGCTCGTGTCAAACCTTTCTTGACGAGCCTGTCCCTCAAACATTCTTTGAAGGTGTTCAACCATCTCATAAGCATCCATATGCTCATGTTGTTTTTGAAGCTCAACACTCATGGTTTCCAGCATGAGATACGCAACATCATTCACATCATCAATATGCTTATGATAAGCATTTTGCTGAATATGAGTTGCATTCTCAGCAGGAGGAGCAGGTGAAGGAATTTCAATGACGTGAAGCTTTCGCTCCTGCCTGAGGACAATCCTCAAATTCCTATACCAATCAAGGAAGTTAGTTCATGTCAGCTTGTCCTTCTTAAGGGTTGCTCTCACAGAAAAGTTATTTGTGTTATTTGCCATTAAATATCTACAATGTTTAAAATGCATATTAGTTAATTGCAGAAGTTTAATTATGTTCAAGTGATTATCATATACATTCATATTATATATCTCCCACTATTTTTATCAAATCAATAGCCTTAACTATTAATTCGGAAAGCATTTCATTAAATCTTTCTAGTGAGCCAAGATCCATATTTCATCCATGTTTTAAGATAACGTTGGCTAATACACCTAAAACACGACTATTTTTTGTAGACAATATTTGTTGATTATATCAAATATAACTCTTGGATATTTTGGTGGAACAACACTTTGTACATATTTATCCAATAAATCTCATCAAACTCTGTGCCTCTAAACCCATAATCCTCTTGTGATGATTTAGTTAAGTTAGACCCAATGTTTCAATAAACTAAGTCACCTACTTAACACGTCTTCCCATGATTGATAAAAGTACATTGCTTTGACAAACCCACTCCTTCTCAATCTAGATCTTGACGAGGATTAAACATTGGAAGGCATCCGATTAACTTAATATGTATTTAAGGATTTTACTGTTTATATGAACGATCATGATCCCATCATAAAGAGATTCTCGATTTTTCCTTGATCAAATAATCCATTTCAATATTCGTCAAAGGTTCGATTTCCAGATCGTCGGAGAAGTCACAAGCGGTCTCACTTAAAACCCAACTTTCTTACGAATAATAATTCGCTTTTGAAAAAATATTCCCATATCAGAAAAACAAAATTCATATTCAATAGCATGTTTCATAAACACAAGAATTTCATGATCATTTGTTTAATTTTAAAATCTTGAATCGTTACAGATTTTATCTTTCTTAAGCAGGCATAGCATGGGTATCGTATCTAATATATACATCATTCCAACACATACGTATATACACATGCATTCATATACATATATGTATTGTGCGTAAATTAAACGTGTTTGGTTATGACCCCATCCTATGTGATATTTCCATGATAAAGGAATTATCAAGGTCAATCTATGGTGGTTTTAAATACTACACTATTACATGTCTTTATCTTCTTCATTGCTCCATCATCTGGATTGCCCTCCTAACTTCCTTGCTTCCAAGTCTCCATTGAACAATTACATTGAATAATAAATAAATATATTCTAATGAAATTACAAGAAGAACTCGAGTTACATTCGATATTAACATTTATAATTAATAAACGACATGCAAGTCGTATTTAGAAACCAAAACCATAATAAAAAACCACTATCCTATGAGTCTTTAGGCCATAACCATCCACCATGTTATCACATAACACATGTAATATATCTCAGATTATATAAACATATCATATAATCATATATAATAAATTTTGAAATTTCAGAAAATCAAATAAATTTCAGAAAATAATAAATTGCCGTTTCTGGGCCTGTAACGTCATCAAACGACTTACAGAGGCGAAGTTGACATAGTTAGTATTGCTCAGTGACACGATTCTAGTCAGAAAACACATATCATTTCCGAAAATCGGACACTGGACACAGATTTTAGAAAATCTTCCGAAGCCGTTTCAGAATTCGTATCGAATACGATTCCCATAACAAGAACAAACATGTATCATATACATACAGGAATACACACAATCATCCCATGATTATACAACGCATGAATATCATATATTCAAAATCATATAAAACATATATATCAACATATAGTCATGGCATATCATATATTTGTTTACATATATTGAAAAACTGTTAAACACATAACTAAATCATACCATTATATACGTAGCTCTGATGCCATTGAAGGGTTTCGTGCATGAAAACGCAACGGATATAACGTAAAACAATAAAAAAATGAAACCCTATCGCAGGATCCATGTATAACTTTAGATGATTATGGTGAAGAAGTCTGTACCTTAACAAATCTTTCCGTATGCTGTTTAATGGAGTTCCAGCAAAGATGAATCACAGCAGCCCTTTGTTGCAAAGATCTGCTCTCCAAAGAAGTCCACACGAACGCCCGATCTTCCTACAATTACTGGAGTCGGTATTAGCCGAATTGCTTGCCTCTTCCTCTCTCTCTTCTTTTCTCGAGCCTCTCTTGATGTTGAGCAGCTAGGGTTTTTCTCTAAAAATGAAATCTGATGATTAAACCCTAATACTATACATCATTATGTATATATAGGGGATAGAGAGATTTTGGGCTTAACCCTAATCTATGTGGTGTTCAAAACCCATTATGATTTTGGGTTATTATTATTATTATTAATTCTGAATTCTAATATAATTAATCAAGTCCTACTTAATTAATTCAATGATTAAATTCGAATTAATAATAATTCTTATTAAATCTGAATTCTAATATAATTAATCAAGTCACACTTAATTAATTCAATGATTAAGTTCGAACTAATAATAATTCTTATTAAATCTGAATTCTAATATAATTAATCAAGTCCCACTTAATTAATTCAATAATTAAATTCGAATTAATAATAATTCTTATTAAATCCAAATTCTAATATATTTAATCAAGTCCCACTTAATTAATTCAATAATTAAATTCAAATAAACAATAATATATTTAAATTCGTAATTTAAATAAACCTCCGTTTTGACATTCTTTGTGTGTGACTCTTTAGGTTATTATTACGTTGACAATAATTTTATTATCTAATAATAAAATTATAAACAATGAGTGACATCTAATAATACATCATTGTTACCCAAATAACAATAATAATTGGTGATTCAATTAAACCTTTCGTAAATAATGTTCCATGTAATATAATTCCTTTAATCTTATATTATAGATCAAACTCGAGGCATGTATAGTGTCATCCTCTTCAACGTTTAATCTTGGTTTCATTGATCAATGAATAGACTATTTAAACAAATCAATATTTGATCATGACCATGAATTTCATTGTTTCACTCAATCAAGAGGCCAATAATATCACTCCAATAATTGGAGGGTTAAATCCTATATCTATCATTCATATTCCTCATACGATTCATAGCATACCCAATGTCCACCTTTATTATTACCCGGTTAAAGGTAACTTTGAGTGTAATCAAAGTATATTATTTCTCGTATAAAAATATAATGATTTCAAGTCAGAGGATCATTACATCATTATTACTGTGAGATTTCTTATGCACTTATTAAGATGTAGAATCTCATGGCGGGTATTTCCAGTGTCATGTATTGATACATACACTTATGTTCTTGACTTTAGTATCACCATACCTATGACCAATGAAATGTGGTCATCTGTCAACAAACATACTAGTCTTATTGCATTATTATTGTCCTTAAATAATAATACTTGACTAGAGAATTTTAGGAATAAAATACTATTCATATAATCTCACTTTTAAGTCACATACTTAAAGACATATATTATGTATTAACATTCCAAGGACATTTATTATTCTTTCAATTTATGACGCAGTAAATAAAGATATAATAAATATTAATTAAATAATCACATAACATAATTGTTTTCAATAAAGCATTAAAAGTATTGTCTCTAGGACACCAATACTAACAAAAGTAAGGGTCAACATTCGAGCTAAAGTTATGTGGTACTTACTAATCATTCCAAGATTTAAACGGATGTCTAAATCTGCTTCTACTATTGAAGTACTAACTTGGCATGCCAATGAAAGAATTCAAGACGGTCAGATGCGTCATCTAACCGATTCCACTTCTTAGCAGAATATTGACTACAGGTGGACAACCTTCGATAGTGATGCAAGACAACTCCGTTTAGAATTGTTGGTTGATGGTATTAATACGCATAATAATGGCCTTACCAATAGGTATAGCTGCTAGCCGGTAGTATTGATAACTTATAATCTTTCTTTGTGGTTATGTATGAAGAGGAAGGTTATGATATTAACGATATTAGTCTCTGGTCCGCATGAGCCATGTAATAACATTGACATATTCTTACAACCGTTGATTAATGATTTGAAGAAAATTTGGGAAGAAGGTGAACCGGATGTGTATGACGCTTATAAATGACTTTCCAGCATATGGAAATTTATATGGTTGCGTCAATAAGGGTTATATGTGTTGTTCAGTATGTGATGATGATACCATAGCTATGTGTTAGTGAGATTACGAATCCGTATGAATAGTAATCGTGACAACTCAACATTAGAACATGACATGTAAATAATACTACGCCTACACAGAAATCAGGAAGAAATGAAGACAAGGCAAATATAATGAATCAAGATATTAGAAGAAGTTTACAGGTCACTGAAAGAAGTTCATTAATATGTTCAAGCCTCAGTAAAGAATAATGTGTAAAGACTTTTAGGGCTTCAGAAGTGTTGATGATTCAGTATAAAGTGTCACTAGAAGATTTCAGTGTACCACCATTGATTGAAGATAGACAGTGTTCGAAGCATAGGAATCTAGAAGAATTGAAGACATGGTAAAGATAAAGGATTAAAGAAGACAGCTACAATCTTGAAGCTATATTCACTGAAAAAAGTTCAGTTATATATTCAAGCATCAGTGTAGAACAGAGAATGAAGTATTCAAGATTGTTGTAGTAATGGAGACGTTGTCTAAGTACCGGAAAAGATTCCAGTGAAGTTACAGTGTTTATTGACAGTCAGTGTTCGAAGCAATGAAGTTGCAGCAAACTTAACAATGTACATAAGGCAATAATACGAAGACCTAGATCGAATCTGTGAACCAGACCAGTTGCACTAGGCGTCAGCAGTTCGTGAAAGGAATCCGAGTATTATCTATAGAAGAATTATTAAGTTGAAGAACGTACTTGAAAAGAACATGTTAGGTCCAAATGATTGTAGAAGGGGGGGTTGAATACAATCTCTAACAAATATTAAATTCTGTTGCGGATAATTTTTTATTAAACAATCTTAACTTTTATTAAGAAATAATAATCAAAGAAACACAGTTCAAGTAAAATACTTATATTAAACTTGACGTTGGTTACAAGATTAAATCAGAAAATATTCACTAAGTAGCTCTGAAAATTCTAGAGTGATTTTGACATGAAATACTCTTAGAATTTGTTTTTAGCCAAAATAGAAAGTGATTAGAATTGAATTGAAACTTCTAATCTAGTCTTGTATTTATAGGCAAATCAGATGTGGGAGACTTTTTCTACTCGGGGAGACTTCTTCTGCTCGGGGAGACTTCTTTTGCTCAGGAGACTTTTTCTTTGGGAGACTTTTCTTGCTCGGGGAGACTTTTCTACCCTTGAAAGACTTTTGAATACATGTGAGACTTTTGAATAAATCTCGAGGAGACTTTTTAATCCATGGGAGATATTTGAAGAATTCTCGGAGAGACTTCTGAAATGGCTTCCTGATATATTATTCAGTCGACCTGCATGATATTTGAAATGTATATTCTTTATCTTTAATTCACATTCTATTTCTTTTATTATATATCTTAGGAATTAAATTAATTCTTTTTGAATTAATCTAAGTAGATATGATACATAATAAATTATCTTTTTTATAATAGAATTAAATTAAGGACTTCTTCATTCTAAAATAATTCTAAATTAATTAATTTAAGGAATAAATTAATTCTGATTGAATTAATTTATCAATTAAATTAACTAAATAATTTAATCAATTAATAAAGAATTAAATTAAAGTCTTGACTGCACAACCATTGTTGATATATTTTCAAGTATTCCATCTTCATACTAATGTCTGTAGCTGACAACTTCTTCTGTAATAAAGAACCTTCTCTGTATTTTGCCAACACTCCGTGTACTATCTGGTTCACGAGTGATTCAAAACAAATAGAATTCTTCACTTGACTTTTATAATGTGGTTCACTTCTGCTCCTTCTGACTTGACTATTTCTCATATCACACAAATTGAAATCTTCTTACACTGTAGCTTCTTAAAACTTAAATACTCCACTAAGACATGATAAATAAAATTGAGCTCCTTTCAATGTAGTACTACTTCAAGGCTGTAGATTGATTTTGATCTTCTTTTTCTTATCAGATAAAACCTATTAAAGATTCATGTGACAGATAATATATTTACTTACAAATTATCTATGTTTGGGTTGAGTTGTCATCTCGCTAAACAAATAGGCTTCTAAACATATGCCTTTCAATATCCCCTATTTATTTATTAAACAATAACAAGCAAATCACTAGAAGATAACTCAACTAACAAACAAGAAAGAGATATAACAATAAAACTTGTAAATAAGCAAACTTAGTTCTGGTTTATATTAAACATTGCCAGATTCAAACATTAATGATAAATACCAGATAGTTGTTCATCTAAACTGAACAAATAGTACAAAGTTCTATCTTGATCTATCCTAGTTCTAGCAACAAAAGATAATAACATTTCTTCAATTCTGATCATCTTGAGTCTGTATTTCACCTTCTTCTTCTTCTTCATTTCCAACAATATGAAGGGTTTCGGGCATGAAAACGCAGCGGAATTAACGTAAAAACAATAAAAAATCGAAACCCAATCGCAGGATCCATGTATAACGTTGGATGATTATGGTGAAGAAGTATGTACCTTAACAAAGCTTTCGTATGCTGTTTAATGGAGGTCCAGAAAGATGAATCACAGCAGTCCTTTGTTGCAAAGATTTGCTCTCTAAAGAAGTCCACACGAACGCTCGATCGTCCTACGATCACCGGAGTCGGTACTAGCCGAATTGTTTGCCTCTCTCTCTCTCTCTCTTTCTCTAGCCTCTCTTGATGTTGAGCAGCTAGAGTTTTTCTCTAAAACGAAATTTGATGATTAAACCCTAATATTATACATCATTATGTATATATAGGGGAGAGAGAGATTTTGGGCCTAACCCTAATCCATGTGATTTCCAAAACCCATTATGACTTTGGGTTATTATTATTATTAAATCTGAATTCTAATATAATTAATCAAGTCCCACTTAATTAATTCAATAATTAAATTTGAATAATAATAATACTTATTAAATTCGAATTCTAATATAATTAATCAAGTCCCACTTAATTAATTTAATAATTAAATTCGAATAAACAATAATATATTTAAATTCATAATTTAAATAAACCTTCATTTTGACATTCTTTGTGTGTGACCCTTTAGGTTATTATTACGTTGGCAATAATTTTATTATCTAATAATAAAATTATAAACAATGAGCGGCATCTAGTAATACATCATTGCTATCCAAGTAACAATAATAATTGGTGATTCAATTAAACCTTTCGTGAATAATGTGCAATGTAATATAATCCCTTTAACCTTATATTATAGATAAAACTCGAGGCATGTATAGTGTCATCCTCTTCAACGTTTAATCTTGGTTTCCTTGATCAATGAGTAGACTATTTAAACAAATCAATATTTGAGCATGGCCATGCATTTCATAGTCTCACTCAATCAAGAGGCCAATAATATCACTCCTAGAATTGGAGGGTTAAATCCTATATCTATCATTCATATTCCCAATACGATTCATAGCATACCCAATGTCCACCTTTATCATTACCTGGTTAAAGGTAACTTTGAGTGTAATCAAAGTATATTAATTCTCGTATAGAAATATAATGATTTCAAGTCAGAGGATCATTACATCATTATCACTGTGAGATTTCTTATGACACTTATTAACATGTAGAATCTCACGGCGGGTCTTTCCAGTGTCATGTATTGATACATACACTTATGTTCTTGACTTTAGTATCACCATACCTATGACCAATGAGATGTGGTCATCTGTCAACAAACATACTAGTCTTATTGCATTATTACTGTCCTTAAATAATAATACTTGACTAGGGAATATTAGGAATAAAATACTATTCATATAATCTCATTTTTAAGTCACATACTTAAAGATATATATTACGTATTAATATTCCAAGGACATTTATTATTCTTTCAATTTATGACGCAGTAAATAAAGACATAATAAATATTAATTAAATAATCACATAAAACATAATCCTTAATTGTTTTCAATAAAACATTAAAAGTATTGTCTCTAGGACACCAATACTAACAATCTCCCACTTGTACTAGAGCCAATCTCTCATGTATCTATTACCCATGGAACTAGTATGACCTTCGTGCTTCTGCTGCGACAAAGCCTTAGTCAGTGGGTCTGCATTATTCTTATTAGTATGCACTTTACATATATGTATATCTCCTTGATCATTAATCTCATTAATTAGGTGATATCTCCTAAGTACATCCCCAAATAATCTCATTGGCTGCTTCATAAGCATCAATATACTCAGGCTCTATTGTAGAATCAACAACTGTCTCTGCTGTGAACCATTCCAGCATATAATATCTCCATTTAGACAAAACACAAATCCAGACTGAGAAATCGAATCATCCTTGTCTGTCTAGAAACTAGCGTCGGTGTAACCTTTTACAACTAGCTTATCTTCTCCTCCATATACCAAGAATTAATCTTTAGTCCTCTTCAAGTACTTAAGAATATTCTTGACTGTTGTCCAGTGACCTTCACCTGGATTAGACTAGTATCTACTCTGACTTAGGCCAATCATTCTTCTTGATCTATCTCTATAGATCTTGATACCTAAAATATAGGTCGCTTCGCCTAAGTCTTTCATTGAGAAATTCTTACTCAACCAAGTCTTAACAACCTGTAAAGAAGGAATGTCATTCCCTATTATTAATATATCATCAACATATAATTATAGGAATGCCACATTGCTCCCACTTACCTTCTTGTAAACACATGGTTCATCTTTATTTTGAATAAACCCAAACTCTTTGACAGTTTCATCAAAACGAATGTTCCATCTCCTTGAGGCTTGTTTCAATCCATAAATGGATCGGCGCAGCTTACATACCTTTACAGCATTCTTTGGATCAACAAAACCTTCAGGCTGTGTCATATACACATCCATATCTTCTTCAAGGCTCCCATTTAAGAAAGCGGTTTTGACATCCATCTGTTAGATTTCAAAATCATAGTAAGCATCTATAGCAAGCAAAATCCTGATGGACTTGACCATAGCCACTGGTCAAAAAGTCTCATCATAGTCAATACCATGAATTTGCTTGAAACCTTTTGCCACCAATCGTGCCTTATAGGTCTGTACATTACCATCCATGTCGGTCTTCTTCTTGAAAACCCACTTGCACCCTATAGGTTTTACCCCTTTAGGTGGATCAACCAAAGTCCATACTTGATTAGTATACATGGATTCCATCTCAGATTTCATGGCATCCAGCCATCTCTTGGATTCTGGAGTGTTCATAGCATCTTAGTAGGTGAGAGGCTCATCTTCATCGATAAGCATCACATCACCATCTTGAGTTAAGAGAAATCCATAATATCTCTCAGGCTCATGGCGAATCCTACTAGATCTATGAATAACCTGTGTTTCTTGAGCAGTGTTGTGGTCTTGGACATCCTGCTCAAGTTCCTCCATTGGTTCAATGTTATCTTGTGGGCCTCGAACTTCATCGAGATCTATTATCCTCCCACTGTTTTTCTTCGAAAGCATTTCTCTTTTAAGAAAAATTGCAGTTCGAGCAACAAACATTTTGTTCTCGGAAGGATTATAGAATGAATAACCCTTTGTTTCAATTGGGTATCCCACAAAATTATATTTGTCTGATTTAGGTCCTAGCTTGTCAGAAGTGAAACGTTTCACAAACGCTTCACATCCCTGTATTTTCATAAATGACATGCTATGACGTTTCTTAGTCCATATCTCATATGGAGTCTTCTAAACCGTTTTAGTAGGAACTCGGTTAAGTGTATAAGTAGCCGTCTCCAGGGCGTAGCCCCAGAAACTAATTGGAAGATCTGTATTACTCATCATCGATCGTACCATGTCCAACAAAGTACGATTCCTCCTTTTAGAAACTCCATTCCATTGTGGTGTTCCGGGAGGAGTGAGTTGTGATACAATACCACACTCTTTTAATAAACTCTTAAATTCATGGCTTAAGTATTCACCTCCACGATCAGATCGTAGAGTCTTAATACTTCCGCCAGTTTGCTTTTCTACTTCAGCTTTGTTTCTTTGAACTTTTCAAAAGAATCGGATTTGTTCTTCATAAGATACACATATCTACTGAAATTATCAGTAAACGTGATAAAGTAGTAAAAGCCACCTCTTGTCATAGTACGCATAGGACCACATACATCACTGTTGGGTTCCGAGGCATAAAACGCAGCGGATTAAACGTAAATATAACAAAATTTCGGAACCCTAACGCAGGATCATGTATAATCATGGACTGATTATTGTGAAACGGAATCATACCTTTGTTTGGTCTTGACTACTACGAACTCAACGGAGATCCTAGCTTTCACGACTTGTGTCTTCCTCTTGAAAACACCTCTATGGTATCCACACGAGCACCTTCAAGAACGTCTCACGATCTTGATTACGGAATGGATGTACTAGCCTCCTTTGATGATTTCGAATTCTGCATCTGCCTTTTCTCTCTGCCTTTGCTGCTGCTAGGGTTCGTTTTTCTTAAAAACTTAATACCTATTAACCCTACATTATCTATTTATAATAGTTGGTTAATAGGCCCATAATAGCAACCCATAACAGCAAACCCTAACCCATGTAGGTTTAGGATTAAATAATAAAACCGAATTTTATTATTTAATTAATAACTAAGTCACACTTAATTATTAATGGCAGAATTTAAATTCGAATTTATATTATTTCAATTAATTAAGTCTCACTTAATTAATAAAATTCAAATAATCATCAATTAATTTAAATCTATAATTTAAATTAATTATTCCTTTAAGTACTCTATGTGTGTGACCCTATAGACTATTATTTAATTAGCAATAATTTTATTCTCCAATAAAATTATAAACAATGAGCGGTATCTAGTAATACATCATTGCTACCCAATTAAATAATAATTAAATCGTGATTCGATAAAACCTTTCGTGATTAATGTTTCAGTGTAATATAATCCCTTTAACCATATATATTATAGATTAAACTCGAGGCATGTATTTAGTCATCCTCTTCAACATTTAATCCGGGTTTACTTGATCCATGAGTAGACTATGAAAACAAATCATTATTTGAGCACGGCCATGCATTTTATAGTCTCACTCAATCAAGAGGCCAATAATATCTCTCCTAATTATAGGAGGGTCAAATCCTTTATCTATCATTCATATTTCTCATACGACTCATGATATACCCGATGTCCACTTTTATCATCACTCGGTCAAAGGTAACTTTTAATGTAGTCAAAGTATATTAATCCTCGTATAGAAATATAATGATCTCAAGTCAAAGGATCATTACACCATTATCACTGTGAGTCTTTCTTATGACTTTATTAAACATGAAGAATCTCACTGTGGGTCTGTCCAGTATCATGTACTCCTACATGTACCTATGTATTGACTTTAGTATCCCCATACTTATAACCAATGAGATGTGGTTATCAGTCAAACAACATACTAGTCTATTTATGTATTATTATTGTCCTATAATAATAATACTCGACTAGGGACATTTAAGAATATGATATATTATATAATCTCAAGTTCAAGTCATGTACTAAACTATACAATGTGTATCATGATTCTAAGGACATTTGTTATGCTAACAAATATATCGCAGTATTTAAAGTCATAATAAATACGTTTATTGAATAATCAATTGACATAAAGGTTTATCAAAATAAACATTGTATTGCCTCTAGGACACCTACACCAACAATCTCCCACTTGCACTAGAGTCAATCACCCATGTATCTAATACCCATGGAACTAGTGTGACCGTCGTGCTTCTTCTGCGACAAGCCTTTGGCCAGTGGGTCTGCAATGTTATTATTTGTGTGCACTTTACATATGTGTATGTCACCTCTTTCATTAATCTCTCGAATGAGGTGATATCTCCTGAGTATGTGTTTGGTTCGGGAGTGAGCTCTAGGTTCTTTAGCCTGTGCAATGGCTCCATTATTATCGCAGTATAGATCAATGGGATCTGCGATCGATGGAACCAGTCCCAAATCAGTAATGAATTTTCGAATCCAAACAGCTTCCTTAGCCGCTTCACAAGCTGCAATGTACTCAGCCTCCATTGTAGAATCAGCTACTGTTTCTTGTTTTGAACTCTTCCAACTTACAGCACCTCCGTTTAGACAAAACACAAAACCAGACTGTGATACAGTATCATCCCTGTCTGTTTGAAAACTTGCATCGGTGTAACCTTTTACAACCAGTTTTTCCTCTCCTCCATACACCAAGAATGAATCTTTAGTCCTTTTCAAGTACTTTAGAATATTCTTGACAGCCGTCCAGTGACCTTCACCTGGATTAGATTGGTATCTGCTCGTCATGCTTAAAGCATACGAAACATCTGGGCGAGTACATACCATCGCATACATGATGGATCCAATTGCTGAGGCATATGGAACCTTACTCATGCGGTCCTTGTCATCCAATGATTTCGGACACTGATCTTTAGAGATCGTTATCCCTTGAGACACGGGGACATATCCCCTTTTTGCATTTTGCATACCAAAACGATGCAAAACCTTATCGATGTATGTACTCTGACTTAGACCGATCATCCTTCTAGATCTATCCCTATAGATCCTCATTCCTAGAATGTAGGATGCTTCTCCTAAGTCTTTCATAGAGAAGTTGCTCCCTAACCAAATCTTAACAGCCTTGAGAGAATGTATGTCATTCCCCATTAGTAGTATGTCATCAACATATAGTACTATGAATGCCACATGGCTCCCACTAACCTTCTTGTAAACACAAGGTTCATCTTCGTTTTGAACAAAGCCATACTCTTTGACTGTTTCATCAAAACGGATATTCCATCTCCTAGAGGCTTGCTTCAATCCATAAATGGATCGACGTAATTTACATACCTTGCTAACATTCCTTGGATCGACAAAACCTTCAGGTTGTGTCATGTACACATCCACATCCTCTTCAAGGATTCCGTTAAGGAAGGCTGTTTTGACATCCATTTGCCAGATTTCATAATCATGGAATGCTGCAATAGCAAGCAAAATCCTTATGGACTTGACCATAGCCACTGGTGAGAAAGTTTCATCATAGTCAATACCATGAATTTGTTTGAAACCTTTTGCAACCAGCCTTGCTTTATAGGTCTGAACATTTCCATCCATGTCAGTTTTCTTCTTAAAAACCCATTTGCACCCTATGGGTTTTACCCCTTCAGGTGGATCAACCAAAGTCCATACTCGGTTTTCGTACATGGAATCCATCTCGGATTTCATGGCTTCTAGCCATCTCTTAGATTCTGGACTGTTCATAGCATTTTGGTATGTGAGAGGCTCATCTTCATCTATGAGCATCAAATCACCACATTGAGTCAAAAGAAATCCATATCTCTCTGGCTCATGGCGAATTCTACCAGTTCTACGAACAACCTGTGTTTGTTGAGCATTATCATTATCCTGCTCATGTTCCACTTCAGGTTCAATGCTATTTTGTGGTTCCCGATCTTCATCGAGGTCTATAGTTCTCCCACTGTTTCTTTTGGAAACAAAATCTCTTTCCATGAAAACAGCATCTCGAGCAATAAACACTTTCTGCTCAGAAGGACTATAAAAATAATACGCCTTTGTTTCTTTAGGGTATCCCACAAAATTGCACTCTTCAGATTTAGGTCCAAGCTTGTCAGATACTTGACGTTTCACAAACGCCTTGCATCCCCAAACTTTCATAAAGCTCATGCCTGACCGTTTCTTCTCCCATATCTCATATGGAGTCTTTTGAACCTTCTTAGTAGGAACACGGTTAAGTGTGAAAGCCGCTGTTTCTAGAGCATAACCCCAGAAACTAATTGGAAGATCTGCATGACTCATCATCGATCGTACCATGTCCAACAAGGTGCGATTTCTCCTCTCTGAAACTCCATTCCATTGAGGTGTACCTGGCGGAGTGAGTTGTGATACAATACCACACTCCTTTAAATAATCTTTAAATTCAGTGCTCAAGTATTCTCCTCCACGATCAGATCGTAAGATTTTAATACTTGCACCTCCGCCAATTTGCTTTTCTACTTCAGCCTTGTATTCTTTGAACTTTTCAAAAGAATCGGATTTATTCTTCATAAGATATACATACCCATATCTACTGAAATCATCAGTAAATGTTATGAAGTAGTAGTAGCCTCCTCTAGCCATCACACGCATTGGGCCACATACATCACTATGTATTAGCTCCAGACGTTCAGTGGCCCTTTGACCCTTACCAGTGAAAGGGACTTTAGTCATTTTACCAAGCAAACAAGATTCGCATTCTTGGTATGATTCAAAATCAAACTTATCCAAGTATCCATCCTTATGTAATTTGGATATGCGTTTCTCATTTATATGGCCTAGACGACAATGCCAGAGGTATGTTTGATTTGAGTCATTAACTTTAAGTCGTTTGTTTTCTATATTACAGACAGGATTATCTAAGTCAAGAACATATAAACCATTAAACAAACGCGCAACACCATAGGTTAAATCATTCAAAGCAAAAGAGCAACTGTTGTCCTTTATTGTAAACGAAAAACCTTTCTTGTCCAAACAAGAAATAGAAATAATGTTTATGTGAATCGCAGGCACGTAATAAAAATTATCCAGTTCTAAAACTAGCCCAGAGGGCAAAGATAAATAATAGATTCCTATAGCTAAAGCAGCAACTCTTGCTCCGTTGCCAACTCGTAGGTCCATTTCTCCTTTAGCCAATGTCCTACTTCTCTGCATTTCCTGCACATTTATACAAATGTGAGAAGCACATCCGGTATCCAATACCCAAGATGTAGAAATAGACAGATTGACTTTTATAACATATATACCTGAATTAGAAGCTTGCTCAGCCCTCTTCTTCTTCAGATCCTCCAAGTAAACTGAACAGTTTCTCTTCCAGTGACCAGTTTTCTTACAGTAATGACATTCACCCTTAGCGACCCCACCTTTAGGCTGTAAAGCCTGTTTAGGACCTGACTTTGGCTTGGGTGTAGAATCAGAACCTGTCTTCTTCTTACCCTTCAACTTGCCTTTCCCTTTGGCCTTACCTTTATTGCCCACCATCAGTATGGGAGCAGGTTCAGCCGTCTTCATTTTGGTCTCATATGTTCTCAATATAGCCAACAATTCAGTAGGTGTTTTGTCAAATTCATTCATATTGTAGTTCATAACAAACTGAGTGAATTTGTTGTTCAAAGAATTCAAGATTAGGTCAATACCAGTTTCCGGACCAATCGGGAAACCCAAAGTATCAAGATACTCAATGTAACCAATCATCTTCAGAACATGTGGGCCAACTGGTTCACTTGCCTCTTGTTTGCAATTAAAGAGTGACTTACTCGTGTTGAACCTTTCTTGACGAGTTTGGCTTGCAAACATGCTTTGCAAGTGCTCATAGATAGTATATGCATCCATATACACATGTTGTCTTTGAAGCTCAGCACTCATAGTTGCCAACATAAGACATGCAACATCAGTTGCATCATTCTCATCCTTTGTATGGGCCGCTCGTTCCTCAACAGTAGCATCCTCAGGAAGGGGACCTGCCGGAGGAATATCAATGACATGAAGCTTGCGCTCCTGCCTGAGGACAATCCTCAAATTCCTCTGCCAGTCTAGGAAGTTGTTTCCTCCTGTCAGCTTATCCTTCTCAAGGACAGATCGTACGGATAGTGTGTTTTTGTTGTTTGTCATTACTTGGTATCTACAATGATAAAAACACAAAATTAAACATTAGATTGTCTGAGTTATTTATTATGTTCAAATGATTATGATACATTCATAATATATCTCCCACTATTTTTATCAAATCAATAGCCCTTACTATTAATTTGGAAAGTATATCCCATAATTCTTTCTAGTGAGCCAAGATCCATATTTCGTCATGTCTTAAGTCAACCACTGGAAGTCCTTAAGAATGATTATTTAGGTAGACAACATTTATCAATTATATCATATATAATTCTTGGATAGTTTGGTGAGCAACGATTGATCTTATCTATCTAATAGATTTTTAACCAAACTCTATGCCTCTAAGTTCATAATGGTTGAATATAACCGTTTACCTTCACCTTATTATGACGACTCAGTTAAGTTTGACCCAATGATACAACGGCCGAATATAACCGTTTATATTCGTCACATCTCACCATGATAGATAGGAGTCCCCTGCCACTGACAGTCTTTCCCCTAATCGATCTAGGATTCGATGAGTGTTCATTCATTGGAAAGCATCTGATTAAAACTTAATATTTTGTTAAGGGGTTTATAAAATTTATGACGATCATGATCACATCATGAAGAGATCCTCAATTTTTCCTTGAACTAAATATTTCAAATTGACATCTTAAATTGTTCATTTCCCAGGTAGATGGAGGATACCAGTGGTCACACTTAAAACCTATCAGCCTTACGAATACGCATATCCATTTTTGTCAGAAAATCCCAATTATAGATATCAAAATCCATATTCAATTCCGTGTTTTTAAAAATCCATATTTCATAAACACAAGAATCTCATGATCGTTTGTTAATTTTAAAATCTTAAATCGTTACAGATTTTATCTTGTTTAGCATGGCAAGCATGGCATGGGTGACGTATCTAATACATGCATACATCATTAATCTAATTAAAGCATGCATCTTCTACTCTACACATACATTCATACATCAATATGTAAAGTGCAGTATGTAAACGTGCTTGGTTATGGCCCCTTTCCTATGTGATCCTTTCGAGCTAATGAAAGGATCAAAGTCAATCTATGGTGGTGAAATATAAATACAATTACATGTCTTCATTCTTCTTGTATCCATGGGTGCTTGCTCCTCTTCTTGGATCATCCTTCAATCTTCAAGTACATTACATGGAATAATTGAATACAACCTATACTAATGTACTTACATAAGAAAACTCGAGTTACATTCGAGGTTAAACAATTACAAGAATGAAGAAAACGACATGCAAGTCGTATTTATAAAACCAAAACCAAAACCATTAATCTAGGGGTCTAAGGGCCATAACCAGCACCATGCTCAAGTACACAAAATAAAATATTGCGGGGGTCCGGGGGCGGCAGCCCCTGGGCGGGTGTTCGGGGGCGGCAGCCCCCGGGCGGGGTCTGGGGGCGGCAGCCCCCAGCTGGGGTCGAGCTGCCAGGTCAGCTTGGAAATCATCAATTTCTGAACTACAGATCATATCTGTTGGCCTTTTTCCCCACTGCAATTTATACAGTCCATCAGAGTTTACTGTTAAACTCTGATCAGTACAGTCCATCAGAGTTTACTGTTAAACTCTGATCAACACAGTCCATCAGAGTTTACTGCTAAACTCTGATCAGCACAGTCCATCAGAGTTTACTGCTAAACTCTGATCAGCACAGTCCATCAGAGTTTACTGCTAAACTCTGATCAGAGACCATCGGAGTTTGTTAAACTCTGACCATGCTCTATACTCTGACCTGACCATCAGAGTTTATTAAACTCTGAGCGAGTCCATCAGAGTTTGTTAAACTCTGACCGAGCTCCAATTTCACAAACTCTGATCAGACACAGAATATACATTCTCTGACAGTTACATATTGGCAGAAGCATAGCAGTCTCATAACAGGCATGGCAGTCTCATAATAGAAGCATGGCAGTGGCATAACAGATTATGACAAAGCAGTAGCATGGCATGGCAGTCACCAAAACAGGCATGTATGCATCAAATACATAAAATACGTAACCAAATCAGTCCCTTATACACGTAGTTCTGCTGCCATTGTTGGGTTCCGAGGCATAAAACCCAGCGGATTAAACGTAAATATAACAAAATTTCGGAACCCTAACGCAGGATCATGTATAATCATGGACTGATTATTGTGAAACGGAATCATACCTTTGTTTGGTCTTGACTACTACGAACTCAACGGAGATCCTAGCTATCACGACTTATGTCTTCCTCTTGAAAACACCTCTATGGTATCCACACGAGCACCTTCAAGAACGTATCACGATCTTGATTACGGAATGGATGTACTAGCCTCCTTTGATGATTTCGAATTCTGCCTCTGCCTTTTCTCTCTGCCTTTTCTGCTGCTAGGGTTCGTTTTTCTTAAAAACTTAATACCTATTAACCCTACATTATCTATTTATAATGGTTGGTTAATAGGCCCATAATAGCAACCCATAACAGCAAAGCCTAACCCATGTAGGTTTAGGATTAAATAATAAAACCGAATTTTATTATTTAATTAATAACTAAGTCACACTTAATTATTAATGGCAGAATTCAAATTCGAATTTATATTATTTCAATTAATTAAGTCTCACTTAATTAATAAAATTCAAATAATCATCAATTAATTTAAATCTATAATTTAAATTAATTATTCCTTTAAGTACTCTATGTGTGTGACCCTATAGGCTATTATTTAATTAGCAATAATTTTATTCTCCAATAAAATTATAAACAATGAGCGGTATCTAGTAATACATCATTGCTACCCAATTAAATAATAATTAAATCGTGATTCGATAAAACCTTTCGTGATTAATGTTTCAGTGTAATATAATCCCTTTAACCATATATATTATAGATTAAACTCGAGGCATGTATTTAGTCATCCTCTTCAACATTTAATCCGGGTTTACTTGATCCATGAGTAGACTATGAAAACAAATCATTATTTGAGCACGGCCATGCATTTTATAGTCTCACTCAATCAAGAGGCCAATAATATCTCTCCTAATTATAGGAGGGTTAAATCCTTTATCTATCATTCATATTTCTCATACGACTCATGATATACCCGATGTCCACTTTTATCATCACCCGGTCAAAGGTAACTTTTAATGTAGTCAAAGTATATTAATCCTCGTATAGAAATATAATGATCTCAAGTCAAAGGATCATTACACCATTATCACTGTGAGTCTTTCTTATGACTTTATTAAACATGAAGAATCTCACTGTGGGTCTGTCCAGTATCATGTACTCCTACATGTACCTATGTATTGACTTTAGTATCCCCATACTTATAACCAATGAGATGTGGTTATCAGTCAGACAACATACTAGTCTATTTATGTATTATTATTGTCCTATAATAATAATACTCGACTAGGGACATTTAAGAATATGATATATTATATAATCTCAAGTTCAAGTCATGTACTAAACTATACAATGTGTATCATGATTCTAAGGACATTTATTATGCTAACAAATATATCGCAGTATTTAAAGTCATAATAAATACGTTTATTGAATAATCAATTGACATAAAGGTTTATCAAAATAAACATTGTATTGCCTCTAGGGCACCTACACCAACAATCACTATGTATAAGTTCTAATCGTTCAGTGGCCCTTTCACCTTGTCCAGTAAAAGGAGATTTAGTCATTTTTCCAATGAGACAAGGTTCGCATGCTTCGTATGATTCAAAGTCAAACTTATCCAAGTATCCATCCTTATATAACTTGGAAACGCGCTTCTCATTTATATGGCCTAAATGAAAGTGCCAGAGGTATGTTTAATTTGAGTCATTTATTTTAAGACGTTTGTTATTCACATTATAGATAGGAGTGTCTAAATCAAGAACATATAAACTGTTAAATAAACGTGCAACCTCATAGGTAACATTATTCAAAGAAAAGGAACAACTATTGTTATGAATTAAAATGCAAAACCTTTCTTGTCTAAACAAGAAACCGAAATAATGTTTCTGCAAATTGCAGGCACGTAAAAACAGTTCTCAAGTTCTAAAATAAGCCCAGTGGGCAATGATAAATAATAAGTCCCTACAGCTAAAACAGCAACCTTTGCTCCATCGCCAACTCTTAGGTCGACCTCTCCTTTAGCCAAAGTCCTACTCCTTTGTAGTTCATGTACATTTATACAAATGTGAGAACCACATCCAGTATCCAATACCCATGATGTAGAAGTTTACAAATTGACCTCTATAATATAAATACCTGAATCAGAAGCTTGACCAACCTTTTTCTTCTTCAGATCCTCCAAATAAGCATGACAGTTTCTCTTCCAATGACCTGGTTTACCATAGTAGTGACAATCACCCTTTGCAACAACACCCTTAGGCTTTAAAGCCTGTTTGGGATTAGCCTTTGGCTTGGGACCAGAAACAGATCCAATCTTCTTCTTTCCCTTCCATTTGCCTTTCCTATTAGCCTTACCTTTGTTATCTACCATCAACATGGCAGCAGGTTCAGCCTTTTCATGTTGGTTTCAGTAGTTCGTAACATGGCCAACAATTCAGTGGGTGTTTTGTCTATCTCATTCATATTTTAGTTCATAACAAAATGAGTATAGTTGCGGTTCAGAGATTCCAAGATTAAGTCAATCTGAGCTTCCAAACCAATCGGGAAACCCAAAGTATCAAGATACTCAATATAACCTATCATCTTCAGAACATGTGGTTGAACAGGTTCACGCTGTCCCTGTTTGCAAGCATACAGTGCTTTGCTCGTGTCGAACCTTTCTTGACGAGCTTGTCCCTCAAACATTCTTTGAAGGTGTTCAATCATCTCATAAGCATCCATATGCTCATGTTGTTTTTGAAGCTCAGCACTCATGGTTGCCAGCATGAGACATGCAATATCATTCACATCATCAATATGCTTCTAATAAGCATTTTGCTGAACGCGAGTTGCATTCTCAGCAGGAGGAGAAGGTGAAGGAATTTCAATGACATGGAGCTTACGCTCTTGCCTGAGGACAATCCTCAAATTCCTATACCAATCCAGGAAGTTAGTTCCTATCAGCTTGTCCTTCTCAAGGGTTGCTCGTACGGAGAAAGTATTTGTATTGTTTGACATTTAAATATCTACAATGTTTAAAATGCATAAAATAAACATTAGATTGTCTGAGTTATTTATTATGTTCAAATGATTATGATATATTCATAATATATCTCCCACTATTTTTATCAAATTAATAGCCCTTACTATTAATTTGGAAAGTATATCCCATAATTCTTTCTAGTGAGCCAAGATCCATATTTCGTCATGTCTTAAGTCAACCACTGGAAGTCCTTAAAAAATGATTATTTAGGTAGACAACAGTTGTCAATTATATCATATATAATTCTTGGATAGTTTGGTGAACAACGATTGATCTTATCTATCTAATAGACTTTTAACCAAACTCTATGCTTCTAAGTTCATAATGGTTGAATATAACCGTTTATTTTCACCTTATTATGACGACTCAGTTAAGTTAGACCCAATGATACAACGGCCGAATATAACCGTTTATATTCGTCGCATCTCACCACGATAGATAGGAGTCCCCTGCCACTGACAGTCCTTCCCCTAATCGATCTAGGATCCGATGAGTGTTCATTCATTGGAAAGCATCCGAGTAAAACTTAATATTTTGTTAAGGGGTTTAGAAAATTTATAACGATCATGATCACATCATAAAGAGATCCTCAATTTTTCCTTGAACCAAATATTTCAAATTGACATCTTAAATTGTTTATTTCCCAGATAGATGGAGGATACCAGTGGTCACACCTAAAACCCATCAACCTTACGAATACGCATATCCGCTTTTGTCAGAAAATCCAAGTTATAGATATCAAAATACATATTTAATTCCGTGTTTTAAAATCCATATTTCATAAACACAAGAATCCCATGATCGTTTGTTAATTTTAAAATCTTGAATCGTTACAGATTTTATCTTTCTTAAGCAGACATGGCATGAGTGTCGTATCTAATACATACATCATTTCAACACATACATATCTACACATGCCTTCATATACATATATGTATTGTGCGTAAATTAAACGTGTTTGGTTATGGCCCCATCCTATGTGATATTTCCAAGCTAATGGAATTATCAAGGTCAATCTATGGTAGTTTCAAATACTACACTATTACATGTCTTTATATTCTTCATTGCTCCATCATCTGGATTGCCTCCTAGCTTCCTTGATTCCAAGTCTCCATTGAACAATTACATTGAATAATAAATAAATCTATTCTAATGAAATTACAAGAAGAACTCGAGTTACATTCGAGATTAACAATTACAATGAATAAACGACATGCAAGTCGTCTTTAGAAACCAAAACCATAAAACAAAACCACTATCCTATGGGTCTTTAGGCCATAACCATCTACCATGTTATCACATAACACATGTAATATATCTCAGATTATATAAACATATCATATAATCATATATAATAAATTTCGAAATTTCAGAAAATCAAATAAATTTCAGAAAATAATAAATCGCCATTTCGGGGCCTGTAACATCGTCAAACGGCATACAGACGCGAAGCTGATTTTATCAGTATTGCTCAGTGACATGATTCCAGTCAGAAAACACATATCGTTTGCAAAAATCGGACACTGGACACAGATTTCAGAAAATCTACCGAAGCCGTTTCAGAATTCGTATCGAATACGATTTCCATAACAAGAACAAACATGTATCATATACATACAACAATACACACAATCATCCCATGATTATACAACACATGAATATCATATATTCAAAATCATATAAAACATATATATCAATATATAGTCATGGCAAAATATATATATATATATATGTTTACATACATCGAAAAACTGTTAAACACATAACCAAATCATCCCATTATACACGTAGCTCTGATGCCATTGAAGGGTTTCGGGCATGAAAACGAAGCGGAATTAACGTAAAAACAATAAAAAAATCGAAACCCAATCGCAGGATCCATGTATAACGTTGGATGATTATGGTGAAGAAGTATGTACCTTAAGAAAGCTTTCGTATGCTGTTTAATGGAGGTCCAGAAAGATGAATCACAACAGTCCTTTGTTGCAAAGATTTGCTCTCTAAAGAAGTCCACACGAACGCCCGATCGTCCTACGATCACCTGAGTCGGTACTAGCTGAATTGTTTGCCTCTCTCTCTCTCTCTCTTTCTCTAGCCTCTCTTGATGTTGAGCAGCTAGAGTTTTTCTCTAAAATGAAATTTGATGATTAAACCCTAATACTATACATCATTATGTATATATAGGGGGGAGAGAGATTTTGGGCCTAACCCTAATCCATGTGGTTTTCAAAACCCATTATGACTTTGGGTTATTATTATTATTAAATCTGAATTCTAATATAATTAATCAAGTCCCACTTAATTAATTCAATAATTAAATTCGAATAATAATAATACTTATTAAATCCGAATTCTAATATAATTAATCAAGTCCCACTTAATTAATTTAATAATTAAATTCGAATAAACAATAATATATTTAAATTCGTAATTTAAATAAACCTCCGTTTTGACATTCTTTGTGTGTGACCTTTTAGGTTATTATTACGTTGGCAATAATTTTATTATCTAATAATAAAATTATAAACAATGAGCGGCATCTAGTAATACATCATTGGTACCCAAATAACAATAATAATTGGTGATTCAATTAAACCTTTCGTGAATAATGTGCAATGTAATATAATCACTTTAACCTTATATTATAGATAAAACTCGAGGCATGTATAGTGTCATCCTCTTCAACGTTTAATCTTGGTTTCCTTGATCAATGAGTAGACTATTTAAACAAATCAATATTTGAGCATGGCCATGCATTTCATAGTCTCACTCAATAAAGAGGCCAATAATATCACTCATAAAATTGGAGGGTTAAATCCTATATCTATCATTCATATTCCCAATACGATTCATAGCATACCCAATGTCCACCTTTATCATTACCTGGTTAAAGGTAACTTTGAGTGTAATCAAAGTATATTAATTCTCGTATAGAAATATAATGATTTCAAGTCAGAGGATCATTACATCATTATCACTGTGAGATTTCTTATGACACTTATTAACATGTAAAATCTCACGGCGGGTCTTTCCAGTGTCATGTATTGATACATACACTTATGTTCTTGACTTTAGTATCACCATACCTATGACCAATGAGATGTGGTCATCTGTCAACAAACATACTAGTCTTATTGCATTATTACCGTCCTTAAATAATAATACTTGACTAGGGAATTTTAGGAATAAAATACTATTCATATAATCTCATTTTTAAGTCACATACTTAAAGATATATATTACGTATTAATATTCCAAGGACATTTATTATTCTTTCAATTTATGACGCAGTAAATAAAGACATAATAAATATTAATTAAATAATCACATAAAACATAATCCTTAATTGTTTTCAATAAAACATTAAAAATATTGTCTCTAGGACACCAATACTAACACAATAGGTGTGCATGGTTCTGGTTGAAGTACAGTCTGAGTGCTTCCAGAAACCCCATACGCCTTGTTTTGTTCTGATATAAAAAGTATATACATAACTTCATTATCAAGAGGATCATGTGGAATTGGAGCTGGTTGCTTGAACTCTTCTCATCCTTTCCATTGCTTGTAACAATCAATATCTCTAGACATACAGTAGACTTGGATATAATCAGCAGCAACTGATTTATCTTGACTTTGAAATACTTCATACTGTAGCATTTTCTCTACGTCTATTAAGTAGTTCAAAGGATATCCAGGCATAGACTCTGAATTAAAATGAATTGTTTGATATCGACTATTTTTAACAAACCTTACTTCATAAGGTTGGGGTATGATTTCAGGACTCTTTAAAGTAGCAAAGTCTCGAATGTGATCTTGGAGTATTTCATTCATCTCTGAACTTCTTTTTACTTTACAAAGCATAACCCATAACTCAAAAGGTGTTCTAGTTCTGAAGAAGTCCAACGAAACTTTGAAGAAACCATAATTATCAAGTTGAATTATGATATACCGTCCATCTGGATTCACTTCAACTATGATATACTTGATCTCTAGCTTTAGTGCAGTCATGTAAAGATCCACAATTCTATTGGCAGTGAATAGTTCACCTATCGTGCCAGATACCTCTCTTTCTTGATATGTTCCAATCTGAGGTTAATCCATGATCATTCTATCTTGATCCCATTTAGGTCCAAACTTTTTTTTATGTCTTCCCTCTTGGCAGTAATTATAGCATCACATAGCTTTTGCTTTTATGCAGCTGCTTCCTTTTCCTCCTTGGATTTAGCTTGTAAGAGAGCCTTTAGTTTATCAAGCTTGTCATTCCTTGCTTGAGCTTCCTTTTTCATTTCAAGAATTCTAGTATCTAACTCAGAATCCTTCTTCTTGGACACTTCTTAAAATTTACTAAGCTCTTCATCTAGCTCAACATTTCTTTCTGTTCCTTCAGAGAAAAGAAATTCTCTGTCAAACTCACCTGTTTCAGCATCACCAAATTTGATTTTACAAGAGTTTGTTGTTCTGATTCAAAGAAAGAAAAATCTTTTTATTCGGCTTCATAGTAAGATTGATCTGACTTGTATTGATCTATAACAGCTTCTTTTTCTGTTTCATGCATTTTTCCTTTTCCTTTGCCTTTGTCTGGAGTTGGAACTTCTTGTACCTTCCCCCCCTTAGTTGAGGGATCCTCTACTGAAGTCCCTTCAAATAATTTTGTTGTTCTGGGTTAGGTTTATTTCCAGACTTAACCATGTTGTAGACGTGCATCAAACCTTCATTCAGCTAATCTATGCCTCTTTCAATCATTGCAAATTTCGATGAATTAAGAGCATTGTACTGATGATAATCATTTTCTAGAACATTAATACGATTTGTGATCTTATTTATCTCTGTTAGATTATCAGCAATTTGAATTTGGCTCTGTCTTAAGTCTTTGATATCAGCTGCTATTATACCTTGTGTTTGACTCACATCATTTGTCTTGAAAAGCATAGTTGACTTTACTTCTTCAATATCCTTTCTAATTAGAGCAAACTGATTTGAAACTGGATCTGAAGAATTATGAGCATTGACTTGAGCTTGAAGTTGTGCATTCAAGGTTTTCCGTGCATCCATCTGTTATTGAAAGGACAATAACATATTATGCATCTCACATTTTGTGCCTGTGTGTGTACTCATTTCTCCTATTTTTAAGAGTGTTTCACTCACCTCATGTCTAGGTGTATCACACAGTGTTTGCCTTTCTTCGCTCGTGTTTAACTCAAAATCCGAGCTTCCAGATGTACCTGCAGTATAGATCACCAAAGCCCCTGCATGAAAGGTCACTAGTGGTGCAATAGAACTTTGCAAGTTCCAATCCTCAATAAATTCTTGCATTTCTTTTGGAATAGAAAACTGAGTTTCCTCAGGGTAAGACTCGAAGAGTTGCTGATCATCTTCAGACGATGAGTAGATCTTTTCAGATTCCGGATATGATCCATCCGGGGAGGTAGACAAGGATCAAGGATTCAGCGAAAGATCCAAGTTTCCTCCTAAAGCCTGTGAAGGCACTTGATACTATGAAGCATCATGTTCTACCATAACTAGGGTAGATGAAGTACCAAACAGTTGCTTCTTCTGAGGAGCAGGATTCAAATCTTCTTCACTCCCTAATTCTGTATGTTTTCTCTTTTATGTTTGGGAGAGAGATTATGATGACGAAATAGCAGTGTATAGATCTAAGACCTATGTTAGAGACTGTTGGATTTTAGACTCATGATCTATCCTAATAGTCAGTGGGGGCTTAACACTGATATAATTTAAGTCAAAATTCACAACAGAAGAATTTCTTACCTGAGTACTTACAGCAGCAGATGCAATTGGTTCTTCTTGAGCATGTTGTTCTTCAATAACAGGTTGTCCAACTTGTTCTGGTTGAACTTCTTCAGCTTCAGCTTGAGGAGCAACTAGCATTTGTAGAGGTACTCTATCAAACACTAGTGTTGGTGCTTGATTTTGTTGGTGTTGAATGAATTGAGCCATAAATGGTATATAAATTACAGGGACACCAGGTAGTTTATTTGCAGTTTTCAACCTTGTAAAGAGATTTCTTTGTGTGGAAAGAGATCTTACTATAGGTGAATTGGTAAATAAAACTTTGTGTTCATTAGATATCTTGTCATTGAAAAACAAAGTCAGAAATCTTGGATAATAACAATGAACTGTATGATCCTCTGTAAGACTTATGCTTGCTAAAGTACCCATTTTCTTGATTATCTCTTTCAAAATTAATTTTCAAAAATTTATCCTTCGATTATGTGACACAGCAAATCCTATGTTTTAGAAAAGCAAAGGAATGTTGTGAAAACTAATCTTCAGACACAGAGAAAATACCTTAGCCAGCGTATCAAAGACAAAGTCCCACTCACTTACTAGATGAGCCTTGGATAGTTTAACCATGTTAAGTTCACCTTGATACCAGATAGTTTGAAAGAATTCTATCAGTTCTGTAGTGTTGGTAGTGGATCAAAGTTTTCTATTAGGAAGCCCAAAATCTTGTTTACATCATTTTCTATCACCCAGTAATCTCTTTCTCTGACTTTGAATGCAAAGCGAGATGACGTGTTGGTTGAGCAATTAATAGTTGTAGAGTATAGAGACTTCAGTGGGTCAATCTTCAAAACAGGGTCCAGGGTTATTAATGTTTGGATCAAAGGATGGTCATTGAGAAATCGAATTCAAGGAATGAATCTGGGTTCAGGACATCTTGTAGGATCAAAGTACCCTACATAGTTAGTCTTGCAGATTTCAAAGATAACGGCCATTTTTAATTTTTCTGCGAAACAGACAATTTTTCTGACACTGTAGATTCTTCATACTTAAATACTCCACTGAGGCATGATCAATTAAATTGAGTTTCTTTCAATGTAGTACTACTTCAAGTCTGTAGATTGATTTTGATCTTTTTTTTCTTATTAGATAAAACCTGCTAAAGATTCATGTGACAGATAATATATTTACTTACAAATTATCTATTTTTGAGTTGAGTTGTCATCTCGCTAAACAAATAAGCTTCTAAACATATGCCTTTCAGAACGGTTATTTATTAAGGTACGAAAAGTGATTTGTAGAAGCTACAACCAAAGAGCTAAACAGCTCAAAGGGTGCAAAGTGTCATAACCTTGGTACGAAAAGTGAAAGTTTCTGAACTACAGTCGAAGAACGGAAATAGCTCAAGGTACAGGGTGTAATGTGACAAGACTTTAGTACAAGAAATGGAAGTTAGCGAATATCAGTCAAGCGCAACTAAATGATACAGGCGCAACATAAATTATTTGGTACAACAAAATTGAAGGAATTTATGCACCAGCGGAAGCATTGAATAACATTTATTTGCATATATTCCTATGTATACATACATATAGATACAAAAAATATTTTATAAATTGAAGAATACCTCGATTGCTTTCCGGCAACAGCTAGAGAAGATCTTGTTCTTCAATCCTTGCAATCACCCCTCAAGTGTGGAGTGCTCTAAAGATATCCACCAAGAATCAAACTAAAAGATGAAGGAGGATGCAAGAGAGGAAATTATAGTTGCCTCCCCTTTAAAATATTTCTCACAAATATTAGGGTTTTTAAGTATTAGGGTTTATAATCCTATAATTAAAGGCAAATATCTCAGCTGAGATATTTTCTATAAATATCTTATTATTAATTTTCTTTTTAAATAATTAATCTTATTAATTAATTAGTTAATGATTAAAACTATTTTAATCATTAATTCCTTTTTCTAAACTCTTTTAGAAAATTATTCTCTCTTCATATTTAATTACTTTAATTAAATATTTAATTAATAATATTAAGATCTTATCTTAAATAATTTATAATCAATTAAATCTCATTTAATTAATTTATAAAATTTAATAAGTAATTATTTATTTCATAAATATATAATGACTAGCTATTATTAATTATTCCTTCATCTATAATTTAATCTCTTTTATGGTGTGACTCTTTAAGTTCAATATTAAGTCGGTAGTAGAAATAAATAATAATAAACATTTTATTTATTATTTATATGAATTCTATTAATTCATTAAATATAATTAATCTGATTAATTATATTTATTCTACATCGTGAGTGATGCTTCTCAACATATCGCGACTATCCAGATAATACGAAATCATTGCTTAGAATACTTAGGACCTGTCAGTAATTAGTTACCGTACAATTAATTCCTTCTACCCTTCAATATCCCGATTAAATACAAGGCATGGAACTCGTGTCAAGGCTATCTAATTTAATCATATGATTTCTTATTCATAATGCAAAGTTCCTTTTAATGCAAATTAGAAACTCTTTCTAATTTCATTCACTCTGGCCAGAGATTCCTGAACTTGCATATCTAAGAATAACATAGGATATTCACTTCCTTTACTGGAAGGGGCAGATCCTTTATTGATCCGTTAACTATCTCCATACACAAATCACTATGCCCAGAATGGACCTAATGAATGTCCTAGAGACTAAGGGCTAAACCAAAGAATAAATCATTGTGTACGAGATTACTCTAACAATTTCAAGTCTAGGGATACTTGTACAATTATTTACTTAATAAACAACTATCGACACGTGAGTAAACTCCATTAGTTGTTCTACTTATCGCGTCATGTTCAGTGAACTTATTCCTTAATAAGCACCTACACACTAGCTATAGTGTCACCACACAAATGTCTATGACAACAGACATCCTCCTAAGAGAGCTAGCATAGTATGTACTGATCTTTACGGATTTACCAATTTCCAATTAGTTATCCTATGATCAGGAATTGTTTAAGTCTAAAACTATTATCTTCTAGATCTCATTATTATAATCTCATTATAATTCTAGAAGCTTTGCTCTAAATTATGGAACATCTTATTTAATACACTTCAAATAGATTAAACCCGTAACATAAATACTTTATTATTATTAAATGAAATCAAATAAGAGTAGCAGAAAGTTTTTCCTAACTCATCATACATGATTGGTTTTAGGTCAAACACTTTCAATCTCCCACTTGGCCTAAAGCCAATCACTCTTGTATCTAATACCCATCCGCTCCTTATGACGATCAAAATTTAACTGAGACAGCGGCTTCGTGAACGGGTCTGCTATGTTGTTATGTGTGTCAACTCTTTCGATCTTGATATCTCCTCTTTCAATGATCTCCCTAATCAAATGAAACCGCCGCAATATATGTTTGGTATTCTTGTGAGATCTCGGTTCCTTGGCTTTAGCTATTGCAGCGTTATTGTCACAATATAACACAATAGGCCCCTCTATGCCAAGAACTACTCCCAACTCAGAAACAAATTTCTTCATCCAAACAGCTTCCTTTGCAGCCTCACTTGCAGCTATATACTCTGCTTCTGCTGTGGAGTCAGCCGTCGTAGATTGCTTACGACTTCTCCAACTAATCGCCCCACCATTTAGAGTAAACACATACCCTGACATGGATGTAATATCATCACACAATGACTGAAAACTAGAGTCAGTGTAACCCTCTATTTTCAACTCAGACCCACCAAAAACAAGAAAAATATCCTTAGTCCTTCTCAAGTACTTAAGGATGTTCTTCACTGCTTTTGAGTGGTCTTCACCTGGATTTGACTGATATCCGCTAGTCACACTAATTGAGTGAGCAACATCAGGTCTAGTACATGATAGATCATATTGCCGACGCATAAGGAATCCTACTCATACGCTCTCTTTCTTCAGGTTTCTTAGGAGACATCTTGTCAAAAAGAGAGACTCCATGGCTCATCGGTATGAGACCTCTCTTGGAGTTTTCCATGCTAAACCTTTTAAACACCTTATCGATGTACGTACCTTTGGTTAGACCTATCATTCTTCTTGATCCATCTCTATAGATCTTCATACTAAGAATGTAGGACGCTTCTCCCAAGTCCTTCATGGTGAAGTTCTTTGATAGCCACATTTTTACTAATTGCAGCATTGGTATGTCATTTCCTATTAAGAGTATGTCATCTACATACAAAATAAGAAATGTTACTGCGCTCCCACTAACCTTCTTGTAGACACATGGTTCATCTATGTTTTTGATAAAATCAAACTCTGTGATTGTCTCATCAAAACGGATGTTCCATCTTCGAGAAACTTGCCTTAACCCATATATGGTTCGTAGTAGCTTACATACTAGATGTTCATTTCCTTTGGAAATAAAACCCTCTAGCTGTATCATATACACTTCTTCTTCAAGTTCCCCATTGAGGAAGGCCGTCTTTACGTTCATTTGCCAGATCTCATAGTCATAGTAAGCTGCAATAGCAAGCAAAATCTGAATTGATTTGAGCAAGGCTACAAGCGAAAAAGTTTCATCAAAGTCAATCCCTTGTCTTTGTTTGAATCCTTTTGCCACGAGCCTGGCCTTGTAGGTCTCTACCTGGCCATTTGATCCAATCTTTCTCTTGTATACCCACTTGCACCCTATAGGCTTCATATCCTTGGGTGCCTCTACCAAAATCCATACTTGGTTGGCATACATGGAGTCCATTTCAGATTTCATGGCACTCTGCCATTTCTCCGAGTCAACACTACTCACAGCCTCGTTGAAGGTCATAGGGTCGTCTCCATCAATGACCGCCAATTCATTGTCATTCTCAATGACAAGGCCATAATACCTCTCAGGTTGGCGAGACACCCTTTGTGATCTACCGATGGACTGTTCTACGGAAGGTTGTTCAATATGAACAGGTGTTTCCTCTTGAACCGTAGTAGTTTGTTCTTCATGAACTTCATCAAGTTCAATCTTGCTCCCACTATTCCCTTCAAGGATAAACTGTTTTTCCAGGAAAGTAGCATGTCGGGAGACAAACACCCTTTGTTCGGTGTAAAAGTAATACCCTAAAGTCTCTTTAGGATATCCTACAAACCTACATTTCACGGATCGAGATTCTAGCTTATCGGGGTCAACTTTCTTGACATAAGCCGGACATCCCCAAATCTTAACGTGCTTAAGACTCAGTTTCCTTTCTTTCCATATCTCATATGGAGTTTGAGGAACAGATTTGGAAGTCACCTTGTTCAATATATATGCTGATGTTTCCAATGCATAACCCCAAAGTGATATTGGAAGATCTGTATAGCTCATCATGGATCGAACCATGTCCAACAAAGTTCGATTTCTCCTTTCGGATACTCCATTCAACTGGGGAGTGGTCGGAGGAGTCCATTGATAGACTATACCATTTTCTTTGAGATAATTTAGAAAATCGCCACTTAAGTATTCACCTCCTCGATCTGATCGAAGGGTTTTAATACTATACTTGGTTTGTTTCTCTACTTCATACTTATATTCTTTGAACTTTTTAAAGGCTTCGGATTTGTATTTCATCAAATACACATATCCAAATCTAGATCGATCATCTGTAAAAGTAATGAAGTATGAAAATCCACCCATGGCTTGCGTGGACATCGGCCCACACACATCTGTATGTACCAATCCAAGCAACTCCGCAGCTCTTTCTCCATGTCCACTAAATGGAGATTTGGTCATTTTGCCTAACAGACAAGACTCGCATGTAGGATATGATTCAAAATCAAAAAGTTCTAGTAACCCTTCCTTATGCAATGTCTTAAGTCTATTTTCACTAATATGACTAAGTCTGCAGTGCCACAAGTAGGTGGGATTTTCATCATCTCTTTTTCTTTTATTACTATGTTCAATTTGAAGTAAACTATGTTCTATGTCACATACATACAAACCATTATTTAAAATACCAACACCATAAAGAACATTATTTCTAAAAATTGAACATTTATTATATTCAATAACAAACGAAAAACCATCCAAGTCTAACATGGGAATATAAATAATATTCCTCACATTTGAGGGAATAAAATAACAATTATCCAAAATAATAGTCTTGCCCGTAGGCATAAGTAAATCAAACGATCCTACAGCTACAGCAGCAACTCTTGCTCCATTGCCCATACGTAGGATCACCTCCTCTTCTTCAAGAGTCTTACTTCTCCTTAGTCCCTGCAACGAATTGCAAATGTGAGAACCACAGGGGGTATCTAATACCCAAGTAGAACTTTGATTAAGTGACATATTTAGTTCGATCATGAACATACCTGAAGCAGAAGCGGTAGTCTCACCACCCTTCTTCTTCTTCAATTCTGCAAGGTAAGCCTTACAGTTTCTCTTCCAGTGCCCCACTTTGTTGCAGTGAAAGCAAACAACTTTGTTTTTGGGATCTTCATCTTTTGGAGGAACTGGCCTTTTCTCACCTACCTTCTTCTTCTTCTTAGGAGGGCTCCTCTTCCTCTTCTTAGGGTTAGAGCCTTCACCAATTAGAAGAACAGAACTCTTCTTTGTGGGAAAATTCGACTCAGCTGTTTTCAGCATGTTATGGAGTTCAGGCAAGCTGACATCCAATTTGTTCATGTAAAAGTTCACAACGAACTGCGAGAATGAATCTGGAAGTGATTGCAAGACCATATCTTGATTCAGCTCCCCATCCATGACAAATCCAAGTTGTCCAAGACGCTCAATCAAATTGATCATCTTGAGCACATGAACATTCACAAATGATCCCTCAGTCATCCTACAACGGAACAGCTCCTTCGATATCTCATATCAAGCTGTCCTTCCTGCCACATCATACAAATCTTGTAGATGCATAAGGATAGAGTGAGCATCCATATGCTCGTGTTGCTTTTGGAGCTCATCATTCATGGATCCCAGCATAACACACTGTGCAACTCTTGCATCATCTATCCAATTCCGATACACAATATGTTCATCATTATGTGCATCCTGAGCAGGTTCAGCAGGTTTAGGTGAGTCTAGTACATATTCCTTCTTCTCAATCCTGAGAACAATTCTCAGGTTTCGAAGCCAATCAGCATAGTTGGGACCAGTTAATTTGTGTGCATCAAGCATGCAACGGAGTGATAGTGCAGAAGACATTATGTATATAGTAAATCTGCAAATAATAAACACATAACAACATTTAGCAAATACTCTATTTCATTATCTAAAACACCATATGAATCGGGTCTTTATTCATAAGTGTCTCCCACTATTCTATCTAATTTCTATATCCCTTATTGAAATTAAGCATTCATAATACTAGTGGGATAGGGATCCTACATTCCATCACACAACCTCGGCTGTAGCACGAAACGCCATGTAACGTTCAATAGGCAGACAACTCTTGTCAGCTACATCTCATATTATTCCCTAATCTTACTTTAGCCTCTTGAATACTTGAGTCACGACTGTGGCACGACAAACTCAATATTCTAAGTCAAGTCAATCCCAACATCTCGTATAATTAAACTAGTTTCAAATAGCTCACGGCTGTAGCACGTAACGACCATAAGATTCCAATTCATCATACACATCTCATGTTACAGACAAGTATCTCTTCTTTCGGAAACAACGCCCTCGGCTATAGCACGAAACGATAGAGTTTCAAAAACAAGAAATATTTTCTATTATGTTGGAAGGCTATGACCAACACAAGCCCTTTGTGTTTTATGGCCAATTACTACTTGATATTCTTTATATTTTAGGGGATTATATTATGTTACAATCATAATCATATTATAAAGAGATTCTTTTAGATTGGATTAAATATTTCAAATCAACTATTGATACTTGGAGTCATCCCAGGCCAGGGGTGGAGCATTGTCAAGAGGCGTCTCTTAATAACCCTCTTTCTTACAGATAGAACATCTGTTGTTCGACAGAATCATCCTTTCACTTAAGTTGAAAATTCATATTCAATCACGTGTTTCATAAACACAAAAATCTCATGATTGTATTCATAATATGTAAATAAAGGTCACGAAATAATTTTACTATTCTAGATTGTCTAACATACGCCTTATGTTAATTAAGTTCACCTAAATCTATCATTTCATGATAATTCAAGCATATATCACATATATATATAATCAAAAAATAAACATAAGGTAGGCATGTTAAATCATATATTACAACATATAAGCATTATACATCTCTATGTATCACATGGTGTATTTAAAAGCAACTTAAAACAGTTAAAACTTGCTTTAAAACACTTTTGGAAGCTCTAAACAGTCCGAAACAATTTCAGAAAAATTATTGTAATATATCATTAGAACCGTCTCGGAAAAACGAATCCAACGGTATATTATACGCCCCATTATGAGCTCCCACGCGCACGCACGCACCCCGAGAAGTTTCTAACGCATCCTCATGCGCGCACGCGCGTCAGGCGCGTGTAAGATACCCTGGCACGCATCTCGGGTATGCGTTATAAGCCAAAAATCCTTTTTTAGCTTGTAACTCATGCGCAGAATGCGTTACACCAATTTTTTATAGATATTATTATTTAATTACGAATTAATTAAAAACAACTTTAAAAATTGATAATAAATAATCTATTGTTCAGAAAAATATTCCAAAAATACCTGGACGATCTACAATACTTGTAAAACACATGAAAAATATAAAATAAATTTTGAGGAACAGTAATGAATTAATCATAAATAAATCATTATTATTGCTTTCAAAATTCATAATAAATATTCTACGCATCAGAAAATTATGAAAAATTAACTGGACGATCTACAACACTTATAGAACCCAGGAAAATTATCAAAACAATTTTGACGAATAGTATCATAATTAAAACATGATATTGCTTGTATAAATCATAATAAATACATACATGCTCATAAAATTCTGAAATTTGACCACGAATCTATATGCATATAACCTATGATCTGATACCATTGAAGGAATTTATGCACAAGCGGAAGCATTGAATAACATTTATTTGCATATATTCCTATGTATACATACATATAGATACAAAAACTATTTTATAAATTGAATAATACCTCGATTGCTTTCTGACAACAGCTAGAGAAGATCTTGTTCTTCAATCCTTGCAATCACCCCTCAAGTGTGGAGTGCTCTAAAGATATCCACCAAGAATTAAACTAAAAGATGAAGGAGGAGGCTAGAGAGGAAATTAGGGTTGCCTCCCTTTAAAATATTTCTCATAAATATTAGGGTTTTTAAATATTAGGGTTTATAATCCTATATTTATAGGCAAATATCTCAGCTGAGATATTTTCTATAAATATGTTATTATTAATTCCCTTTTTAATTAATTAATCTTATTAATTAATTAGTTAATGATTAAAACTATTTTAATCATTAATTCATATTTCTAAACTCTTTTAGAAAATTATTCTCTCTTCATATTTAATTACTTTAATTAAATATTTAATTAATAATATTAAGATGTTATCTTAAATAATTTATAATCAATTAAATCTCATTTAATTAATTTATAAAATTTGCTAAGTAATTATTTTATAATGACTAGCTATTATTAATTATTCCTTCATCTATAATTTAATCTCTTTTATGGTGTGACTCTTTAGGTTCAATATTAAGCCGGTAGTAGAAATAAATAATAATAAACATTTTATTTATTATTTATATGAATTCTATTAATTCATTAAATATAATTAATCTGATTAATTATATTTATTCTACATCGTGAATGATGCTTCTCAACATATCGCGACTATCCAGATAATACGAAATCATTGCTTAGAATACTTAAAACCTGTAAGTAATTAGTTACCGTACAATTAATTCCTTCTACCCTTCAATATCCCGATTAAATACAAGGCATGGAACTCGTGTCAAGGCTATCTAATTTAATCATATGATTTCTTATTCATAATGCAAAGTTCCTTTTAATGCAAATTAGAAACTCTTTCTAATTTCATTCACTCTGGCCAGAGATTCCTGAACTTGCATATCTAAGAATAACATAAGATATTCACTTCCTTTACTGGAATGAGCAGATCCTTTATTGATCCGTTAACTATCTCCATACACAAATCACTATGCCCAGAATGGACCTAATGAATGTCCTAGAGACTAAGGACTAAACCAAAGCATAAATCATTGTATACGAGATTACTCTAACGATTTCAAGTCTAAGGATACTTGTACAACTATTTATTTAATAAACAACTATCGACACGTGAGTAAACTCCATTAGTTGTTCTACTTATCGAGTCATGTTCAGTGAACTTATTCCTTAATAAGCACCTACACACTAGCTATAGTGTCACCACACAAATGTCTATGAGAACAGATATCCTCCTAAGAGAGCTAGCATAGTATGTACTGATCTTTACGGATTTACCAATTTCCAATTAGTTATCCTATGATCAGGATCTGTTTAAGTCTAAAACTATTATCTTCTAGATCTCATTATTACAATCTCATTATAATTCTAGAAACTTTGCTCTAAATTATGAAACATCTTATTTAATACACTTCAAATAGATTAAGCCCGTAACATAAATACTTTATTATTATCAAATGAAATCAAATAAGAGTAGCAGAAAGTTTTTCCTAACTCATCATACATGATTGGTTTTAGGTCAAACACTTTCAAAAATTAGTAAGCGCAACAAAAAGATTCCAAGCGCCACATAGCCCTCATTCAATCAAATTACAGCAGTCTACTGTATTGATTTGAAAGACTACACAGACAAGAAAAAGAGAGTCACGCATTAAAAAGGGTTGTCTTCTTCAACACAAAATATGTAGAGAGCTATTGCTATGGCCGGAGCAAGAGATATAATTTATATACATCCATACCTTGCTCCCGGTCAGATATTAGGACCCGATTCTTTAATGAAAAATGCTCAGGGCTCCTAGAATCACTCCCTACAGACTCATTTTTTCCATATACTAATTTAGATATATTTGTATAGGAACTAAGCCTTATATTTTTGTGTTAGTAGCAAAGAACTAATTTGTTCTTTGGAAACCAGTTATATTTTTAACTGGATGTAGCAACCTCCGGGTATATATATAAAAGATATATTCTTTGAATCTTATCCTGTTTATTTTACTTACTAATTTTCTTGAACCTAATTGAGTTATCCGGACTTACGGAAAATTAATAGGCAACTCACCTATACACTATAAATGGCCAAACCCACTCTGAAGTAATAATTTATTTATCCGCAAATTCTGAAAAAAATTAAATTATTGTGAGTATCGTATTCAACCCCCCTTTTATGATACTTTGGGACCCAACACTATATATTTACCTTATAGCAGAAAAAAGTGTTACCAAGGTCGTCGTCACTATTTACCTAGACATCACCCTTATAGGAGGAAGAAGGTTGTTGGACTTAAATCAAGCCTAGCCTATTTAATTATCTGTCTTGCTGTAACTCAGTTTGTACTTCTGTAATAAACTAGTGACTTAGTTATTCATGTGTAATTTGCAAATTGAAGTTTTCTCTGTTTACCTTCAAATTGTAAATAAAGTCAAAAATAAAGTCAATTAGAAGATTCAAGTTGAATCATGCAACCAGACAAAGAAGACTGTGAAGAAATAAGAGAAGTTATCTGAGAATTCTACTAAGGCAAATTACTTGGTCGAGAAGTCATCTATTCGAGAAGTCAGAACTATGGAAACATTTCAAGAAGTCTCAAAACTTTTATCTGCTCAGTACTCGATCGAGAAGTCAGTCATTCGACAAGTCAAGTATTGAAGCCAATCGAGAAGTGTAAATTATGAGTCATTCGAGAAGTGAAAACAAACAATTCGAGAAGCTAGCAAATGGAGCATTCGAGAAGTAATAAGGCTGAGTCATTCGAGAAGTTAATATCAAGCATGTATTCGAGAAGTCTAGTCTGATCGAGAAGTTATCAAGATGAGTATGCGATCGAGAAGTCTAGTCATTCGAGAAATCAAGTATTCAGGACCAATCGAGAAGTCACAGCTGTTCGAGAAGTCAATCTCCGTGACTTATCGAATCAATTTCAAGAAGTGTACTCGACTGCAAAAGAAGCTAGTTTCAAGGAAGAATTGCAGAACAAGACAGATGATGTTGCAGCTCTGTTTATGCAGGATAAGTTAAACCTGCACAGATAGAGACAAGTCTACAATGCAGCTGGGAAGATAAGTCAAGAAATGTGACAGAAGAGATAAGGCAGGATGGAGTAGACTGTCACAGCAGTGTTAGCTAGAAATAGTCATTAGTCAAATGTAAAGCAGTCTCTGTCTATTTCTAGTTTTATCCAAAAACTGTCTCATGTGAGTATGTGCACAGGACATGTTGTCTATATACTTTATGCACATCCACATTTGATAGTGACTTGAGCATTTTTACAATTGTAAGAATCCCAGAACAAGAAGCTGAAATTCAAACTGAATTTCAGATTGTAGCAAAGTTCATTCTAATACAAATTAGATTGAAAGTTACATCTGTGTCTATATTATTTACTGTTATATGTCTTGATAAACACTATCGTAATTCCATCAGTTCTTCAAGCTTCGAACAAGTTCATTTTCTAATCTAGAAAATTTTGAAGTATACATTCACCCCCCCCCCCCCTCTGTAACTTCTGGGTCTCTAAATTCCTAACAAGTGGTATCAGAGCCAGGTTGTAAACAAACATACAGACTAAAGATCAAGATGAGTTCTCAGAAGTTTAGCAGCATAAAGATTCCTACATTTGACAGAGAAAATTATAACCTATGGAAGAGGAAGATGCTGATGTTCATAAAGGCTGCAAACCCCATGTATCCAGAAATATTAAAGAATGGTCCTTTCATGCCAGTAACTCTAGTTCCTGAAACTACTAGTGGGTCTGAAGTTATTCCTGCAACATGGATACCTAAAGATCCATCTCAGTACACAGACTCAGAGAAGGAAAAGGTGTCTCTTGACAATAGCTTAATGCTAATATTAATTGAGTCACTGGATCTTGTGATGTACAACAATATTGTCAATTGTACATCTGCCAAACACATATGGGAGACAATAGAAATTCTGTGTGAGGGAACTGAGGAAGTAAGAGAGAATCAAAGGCAGCTCCTTGTCTCCCAATATGAAGCATTCATGTCAAAATCAAATGAGGGCATAACTGAAGTATTTGAAAGGTTCAATAAACTGATCAATGATCTTCAACTTCATGGGAAATATTATGAAACAAAGGAGAAAAACATGAAGTTTCTGTTAACTCTCCCAGAGCACCTGGAGCATAAAATCTCTGCAATAAGAGAAGGAAGAGATTTGACAAAGCTTCCACTTGAGACACTTTATGGAATACTGAAAACATATGAGCTGGAATTTTATCAAAAGAAGGCCATTTTAGCAAATAGAGGAAAAATGGCAAATGTCTCAAATGCCCTGGTTGCTAAGGAACCATCAATAATTGAAAAGACTGGTACAAGCAGGAAGTTGAAATCTGAGGTGATTGAAGATCAGGAACAGGAAGACAAGGACTCCATCAAGAGTGAGTCAGAAGAAGATGACTTTTACACCATTGAAGAACTTGAAGGCATGGACAACAAAACAATGGCCTTCCTGGCAAAGAAGTTTGGAAATTTGAGATTCAAAAGAAACAAAAGTTTCAAACCAAAACCAACCTTCAAGTCTTCAAGTAAAGAAAGGAATCCACAGAGAAGCTCAAATAATGGAGGATACAAGACTGGAACAGTTGATAGATCCAAGATAAGATGCTATAACTGTAATGATCTTGGACACTTTGCAACAGAATGCAGAAAACCTAAGTCAATCAAGAAGGATAAAGACTACTTGGAGTTGGAAGCCAAGTATGAAGCTCTTCTCAAAAAGCAGACAGGAAAAGCTTATATTGCTGAAGGAAAATGCTGGGATGATACAGATGAAGATGAGGAGGAGGAATATGGGAATCTGGAACTCATGGCCAACTCACGTGATGGAGCTTCATCCTCAAATTCTCAAGTACCTTCCTTAATCTCTCTTGATATGTCAAATTCTCAATACAAGAAAACTGTGGAAGATTTAAGTATTGAGATGTTTAACATTCACACCAGTATGACTGCTGCTTATGAGGAGATTGTTAGGTTAGTAAAAGCTAATGAGGAACTAATTGCAAGAAATGAGACTCTAGAATTGTCTGTTATAAACATGGAAAACTTGAAACAGGAAAATGAGTATCTCAAGAACAAAATAGTGTGTTCTGAACAAATTGAGAAGTTTCTTAAAGAACAAATTTCTGAAAATGAGTTGAAAATTAGATCTTATCAAAACTCAGCAACTATTGTTAAAGAGTTTCATGAGAAGAACAAGGAAAGCACTAGGATTGGAGTTGGTTTTGATTATGAGAATCTTAAAAAGAAAAAATCCGTTTTAACAAGAGACAAAAAGATTGAAATCCAAGGTAATCCTCATATATTGAAAAATGTCAAAGAACCAATTTTTAAGAAAGCTACTGTTGAACTAGATGAAGCCAGTATGGTTATTAAACAACAGTTAAATGATGAGGATAAGGAAGCTATTGAAAGAAAAGTGGCCTCTGTTGAGAAAGAAGAACCCACAATCAAAACCAAGTCCACTCCTGTTCAAACTGAAACTAAACAGGATGCTCAGAAAAATGATGCTATGCATGCTAAAAAGAAAAAGGCTAATAGAAATGGAAAAATAGGCATTAACAAACACAACAACTATGCACCTGTTCATAATGCACCAAGAAAGATTTGTAAAAACTGTGGTTCAACAAATCATCTTACTTACTTGTGCAAGAAACCTGTTGTGGGAAATGATAAGTTTGCCTGTGGTTATGTTAAGCCTTTAATGCATGATAGTCATAAATTTTGTGACAAATTTGATTGTATGCCATGTAACATGAATATCATGAATACCTGCTTTAGGCTCAGGAAACAGTTTATTGATGGATGCATAAGTCAGAATTTGTATATCAACAGTCCTAGGCCTAAATCTGTTAGTCCTGTGAAACACAGAAAACACTTCATGTCACCTAAGCATGCATCTAGTTCTGGAAGCACTAATCAAGCAAAAAATCAAAACAAGAAAAATGAAAATGTGCATGTGCAAGTGACTGAGACTGTTAAGAACAGGAATGACATTCATGTGACTAAGCATAAAGGACCCAACCTTGTTTGGGTACCAAAGAAAACTTGATTTGTGTTTGATTGCAGGGCACAGGTAAGAAGAAGGTCATGTGGATTTTGGACAGTGGCTGTTCAAGGCATATGACTAGTGACAAGGCCCTGCTGTCACAGTTCAAGGATGAGGCTGGCCCAATGGTAACCTTTGGAGACAACAGCACTGGTTTCACCATGGGATATGGCAAATTGATTCATGGAAATGTTGTCATTGAAGATGTAGCCCTAGTCAGTGGTTTGAACATAATATTCTCAGCATCACTCAATTCTGCAACAAAGATTTGAAGGTGGAGTTTGATAAGGAACTGTGTCTCATATCACACAGGAAGACAAAGGAAATTGCTCTGCAAGGAGTAAGAAAAGGAAGCCTGTTTGTAGCAGATTTGGACTCTGCAAACAAGGAAAAGATTTGCTGTTTCTACACAAAGGCCTCAGAAAATGAAAGTATGCTTTGGCATAAGAGGTTATCTCACCTAAATCTCAAAAACATTAATTCTTTAGTGAAAAGAGAATTAGTGAAGGACCCGCCCACACTTGAATTCTGCATAGAAGGATTATGTGAGGCATGTCAAAAAGGAAAAATGAAGAGATCAAGTCACAACAGTAAGGAATTCACTTCAATCACCAAACCACTACAATTAATTCATATGGATCTGTTTGGACCAGTAAATGTCATGTCCATGTCTAAGAAAAGATTTGCTCTAGTCATGGTTGATGACTTTTCAAAATACACTTGGGTGGAATTCTTGCACTCAAAAGATGAAGCTCCTGAGATCATCATTGAAAATTTGAGAAGATTGGATAAAGGCCCTACACCAGTAGTTGCCATAAGGAGTGATAATGGTACAGAATTCAAAAATGCTATACTCAATGAATTCTGCAAGAAAAAAGGAATCACTCACCAATTTTCAGCCCCAAGAACTCCACAACAAAATGGAGTGGTTGAGAGAAAGAACATGACTCTCATTGAAGCTGCAAGAACCATGTTAGCAGAAGCAAGTCTACCAACTAGCTTGTGGGCTGAAGCTATTAGAACTGCATGCTATACTAAAAACAAAACACTCATCACAAAACCAGTTGGAAAGACTCCTTATCACATCATGACAAATAGAAGACCATCTGTAAAATACATGCATGTGTTTGGAACCAAGTGCTTTGTTCTCAAAGATGATGTCAACAACCTTGGGAAGTTTGAAGCCAAGGCTTATGAGGGAATTTTTGTGGGATACTCTTTGGACAAAACTGTCTATAGAGTATATGTGATTGATCAACAGAAGATTATGGAAAGCACAAATGTGACATTTGATGATTTCAAGTTCCCTACTATGAATTTGGAAGGTGAAAACTGTGACACTTTGAGGTTTGAAAATGAAATAGAGTCTGAAACATTTGCAACTGAAAATGCTATCAATACTCATGAAGAGTCACATGTAAACATCTCACATGAAACAAATGTGGAAAGAGAAAATGAAGATTACAGTCATATTCAACTTGAGAATTCTCCACACAACCCTAGCATTCACTCAGGGGGAGACTCTCAAGGATCTGCAACTATTGGCAATCACTTCAATCAGGAAGAAACAAGTTTAAATGATAGAGATGGAGCTCATCAAACTAAATGGAGTAGAGCCCACACAGCTGATCAAATCATTGGAAATCCTGATGAAGGTGTAAGGACAAGAAGAGCAACTATGAATGAATGCCTATTTGCTTGCTTTCTGTCTCAAAATGAACCAAAAAGGATTGAAGAAGCCATGTTGGATCCAGACTAGATAATTGCCATGCAAGAGGAATTGAATCAATTTATGAGAAACAATGTTTGGGAACTAGTGCCACCTCCAAAGGACAGGTCAGTAATTGGCACTAAGTGGGTCTACAGGAACAAAATGGATGAACATGGAATAGTAATAAGAAACAAAGCAAGGCTGGTTGCAAAAGGCTATTCCCAGGAAAAAGGCATTGACTATGATGAGACTTTTGCTCCTGTTGCAAGATTGGAAGCAATTAGAATTTTTCTAGCCTTTGCAGCACACTCAAATTTTAAGGTATATCAAATGGATGTGAAAAGTGCATTTCTCAATGGTGAATTAGAAGAGGAAGTTTATGTGCAACAACCTCCTGGCTTTGAAGATCCAAATTTTCCAGACTTTGTTTACAGACTCATTAAAGCATTGTATGGACTCAAACAAGCCCCTAGAGCATGGTATGACACCTTGTCAAAATTTCTTCTAGAAAATCATTTTACTAGAGGAACTATTGACAAAACTCTTTTCTACAAAAAGCATGGTGAGGATATCATACTTGTTCAAATCTATGTAGATGATATCATTTTTGGGTCTACAAATGAAAAATTGTGTCAAAGGTTCTCTAAGCTAATGCAAAGTGAATATGAGATGAGCATGATGGGAGAGCTCAATTATTTTTTAGGCCTTCAAATAAGTCAAAGGGATGATGGCATTTTCATAAGTCAAACAAAGTACATCAATGACTTACTCAAAAGGTTTGACATGCAAGACTGTTCTACTGCCAAGACTCCAATGTCTACAGCTACAAAACTTGATGAAGATAAGAAAGGAAAAAGTGTAGACATGAAGACCTACAGAGGAATGATTGGATCTCTCCTCTATCTCAAAGCTAGTAGACCTGACATAATGTTTTCTACATGTCTATGTGCAAGGTTTCAGGCAAATCCCAAAGAATCTCATCTCATTGCTGTCAAAAGAATTCTGAGGTATCTAAAAGGAACATCATTCATGGGGTTATGGTACCCTAAAGAAACAGGATTCAACTTAGTTGGATATTCAGATGCTGATTTTGCTGGGTGCAGAGTGGATAGAAAGAGCACCTCAGGAAGCTGTCAATTTCTTGGACAGAGATTGGTGTCTTGGTTTAGTAAGAAGCAACAATCAGTCTCTACTTCCACAGCTGAGGCTGAATATATTGCTGCTGGAAATTGCTGTGCTCAAGTGCTTTGGATCAGGAATCAATTAAGGGACTATGGACTGGTGTTGGAAGGAATTCATATCATGTGTGACAACACTAGTGCCATATCAATTGTTGCAAATCCAGTCAACCATTCCAAGACAAAGCATATTGATGTAAGGTACCATTTCATAAGGGAACATGCAGAAAATGGAGTAATTAAATTGTTCTATGTTCCTACACAAAAACAGTTGGCTGATATATTTACCAAACCACTTGATGAAGCCACCTTTAACAGGTTGGTTAGTGAAATAGGAATGCTAAATTCTTCAGGATAAGTGGCCCAATAAATATATCTCTCCAACTGTTGCAACAATTGTTTCACAGACATGAACCTAAATGATCTATCTAAGTGAAACAAAACTGGTGTATATTTTTAAATATATCAGTTATATTGTTGTACATATGAGTAAATAAATGTTTTAAAAACTAACTTAGAACTATTTCTTTGTTCTGAGAAAACCTGAATCAAATAGTTATACTTGTGCATTATTAAATAACAAGTGTGACAATTAAAAGTTTCAGGAACATTAATCAATCACATTTCTTACTTCAAGATGAATAAATAAATTTTATTTGTCCAAGAAATAATGATTGTAAATTGTTATTTTACTTTCAAGTGAAGGTAAAATAATTTCTTAAAAACTGGAGTTTGTAGTTAAGTTTGCCATCCCTTCTGTGAGTTCTCGAATAGTTCAATTCTGTGAGTTCTCGAATAGTTCATATTGTGAGTTCTCGAATCATTCAATTCCGTGAGTTCTCGAATCGTTCATTTTGTGAGTTCTCGAACAAGATTTATTAAGAGTTCTCGATTGTCTTAGTTCTCGATTGAATTCTGACAGTTCTCTACTAAAACAGCTTTAGGGTTCTCGATCACTAAAATCGATTATTATTCTAGTCGAGTTGTCTGTGTCATTTAAATAGCAAAGTAGATCTAACATTTCATTTCTACGCTTAACTACAAACACAAAGAAATCCCTGCATTCCAACTGTTCATCTTTAACTCTTACTTTCTCTCTTTCTCTCTAAAACCTTCGCTTCTTCCTTTCTCTATTTCTATACACTGATTTAATGGCTTCCTCAAGCTCAGTTTCAACCGAAGTTTTTGTCATTCCAGAAACCAATTTCTTAGCGATATCCAGAGATGCAGATGCTAAACCCCAGTACAAATGTTTCACTAGGTTTCTCATCGATTCCTACCTAAAAGAAGCTCTATTGGCAAACCCCACTCTATACCTGGACATTCTTGAGCAGTTTTGGGCAACTGCAGATTGGGAAAACATAGCCTTGGAGAATGGGAGCTCGAAAGTGGTTGTTACTTGCAAAATCCAAGGAAAGGACATTAGTTTTGATGAAAATGATGTGAACAAAAGCTTGAAAATTTCAACTTAAGAGTTTAATGAGGAACCAACTGAAGATGATCTTCTAGACTTCCTGGAGATTATTAGGTATTCTGACACTGTGAACCAAGAAAATAAGAAGTTCAAACTTGGGAAGATAAACAAGAAGTTTATGAGGAAGGAGTGGTCTTTCATGTTCGACACTATCTTGAGAGTATTCACCTGCAGGAAGACAGGATTTGACCAAGTAAGCCTCATTGCCATGAAGCTGGTCTACTCATTGGCCTACAACCTAAGGCTAAATGTTGGAAAGCTAGTTCTTGGGGAGCTCATAACCAGGATTCCCAGAAAAGGTAATGAAATTTTCTTCCCTCGCTTCATTCAATTAATTCTCAACAATAAGTATGCTAGTTTAATTGAATTGCCTGGGATGAACAAACAGAGAATTGGCTATTCCAAATCCATGTCAAAAATTATTTTTGCTACATTGGTTAGGAGAAACTCAGTGAATGTACCCCTTCAAACTACACCTCACATGTTGAGTGTATTTAAGGGATACCCACTTGAGCAGCCTAAATATGGTTCCCTTGATGCAGTAGGGGGTCCTAAGGTTGCAGAAGAACCAAATGCATCTAACCCAAGGACCTCTAACCCAACTGCTAGCCCTTCTTTGAAATCCCTAGATGTTAGCAAACCAACCTCTACATCCTCTCAACAGGGTGTAGTTGCAAAGAAGAAGAAGGAGAAAGCTGTTAAGAAAAGAACATTAGAAACTGTTGTAGAAAGTGATGACATTTCAGATGAGTCACCTGTGGAACCTTTAACCAGGAGAAAGAAAATCAAAAAGGCCACAACAGACCATTCTACATCCTCTCAACAGGATGTAGGGATAAACAAGGGATTAAACTTACTTCTAGGTGCACTTTCTCAACAAGGTGCATCTATTGAAATTAGGAGTCAACCCACTCCACCCTGTACAGAGTCTGCACCATTGCAGGAATTCACTCCTGTCAATGAAGAAGTTTTAGTTGAAAAAGAGACACACTCTGCACCAGTAGGATCTTCTCTTGAAACTTCCCCATTTTCTCAGGGGGAGTTGCCAATACTCAGTGCTACTCACACTCTCCCTGCTATCTTTCAAATTTCATCTCAACCAAATGTGTCCAGCCAAACACATGAAGTTGTTGATCATCAGGATTCTTGTTTCCCTGGTGAGCCCCATTCAAGTGACTTGGTGCATGACACCTTGTTCACCACTCAGAACACTCCTTTAGATGGTGAGGGAATGCATGCTGAGGCATATCCTGATGACACCATCAAAACCACAGAGGTTCCAGAAGTTTTTACTTCAGACTCTGTGGGGGATCAGGCATATCACAGCCAAGTGTCTTCACAGACATTGGGTAATCTAGGGGACCTCCACACCATGCAAATGGCATCCCCTGGACACTCCCCAATCATTCAAAGACTGTCTCCTCAGGAGAATTCACCTATCCATCCAGTGTCTAATGAATCATCTGAGAAATTGGATGAGGAAATAGATGCTAAGGGGACTACTGTCACAAGTGGCCCTAGCTCTCACTCTCTGTCACAATGGCTGGAACCTGTGCAATAAGACAGGGAACCAGGACCATCATCTCTTGGTGGGTCCATTACTGATGAGAAATTTAAAGAACTATATGGAGATCAATTGGAATGATTTTATCATATTGCACAGCAGCTACTCACCTCTCATTTGCCTAATAAGGACTATGCTGCAATTCTACTAGAGTATGCCAAAGACCAGGAAGAATTGAAAGAGAAAAATGCAAACTTGGCTGAAGATGGAGAAGTCAATGTAGATGCCTCGCTGGATGGTAGTTCTGAAGTTAGCATGAAGAAAGTATTGGAATGGACCAGACAGAAGTATCTTACTTCACTTGGATCCTGTGAGAAGATATTTACACCAAGTGCTATGTATGATGCAATTCATGAAGCTGCTAAGGTTCAACTTCAGTCAAACCACTACCTTGCCAAAGGTGTGCAATCTGAGATATATGATCACAGAGCCAAGGTAGAAACTACTTTGAAAGCCATGGAAGACAAAATGAAGCCTGGAGGTCTCTATGGAAACACATCAAGAGGAGATTCATGAAAGTCCTCAATTCTCCATTCCAAGATAGATTCCATGGAGAATGTGTTCACAGAAATGGTCCAAAGTAATTCAGCTATTATGGAAAATCAAAGGAGAATCAACAATATGGTTGAGGTTTTGTACAAAAACAGGCATGCAGACAGGCTGCCTGAGGATGTGCCAATTCACAACTTGTCTCCATTTCAAGTGGATCTGTTCTATCAGTCTAAGGCCAAAGATGAAGCTACAAAGGCCTCCACCATTGATACTTTAAATGCTAGAGTGGATTCTCTCACATCCACAGTTTCTCAAGTTGTCTCAGATGTTCATAGCCTGAAAAATGAGTTTGTCTCTACTTCTGCAAATCAAGGGACTTCACTTGCCAGCATTTCAGCACAACTCACCTCTCTACAATCACTCATTTCCAACCTAGGCACACCTAGTCAGGCTCCTCCAGCACCTTTGCCAACACAGAGCTGAACTCAAATTAAGCCAAGTCATTCTTCCTTTCTCCAAAGACAAGATATCAACCCTAAGGGGGAGAAGGAAAGGAGAGAAGAGATAGAGGCTGAAAGGCAAAAGGCAGTTATGAGAAAGCTCAGGAGTGAAATTTTAAAGCCCAACTCTGACAAGGATTTTCTTGAACTTCTGCATCATATCAAACAGCAAGTCAAGGGAAATCATTGGAAGTATAAGAAGATGCTTGACAATGCTATTGTTGCAGTGAGGGGAGTTAAGTTTAAAAAGAATGGACAAATGTTCAAAGAGCCACTCATTCAAATGGAGTCTGGTTACTTTAAAGTCTCAGTTACTCTATTCCAAAGGCTCTCATATACTGAACTGGAATGTCTGTACAAGGCAGTGGAGTTGGTAACCCAGGAAGATGAAAAATTGAAGAATAAAATATTGGGGCCTCACCTACCTCATGCTCTACCTGAATTCTACTGTAGTCCAGATGGTGTGATGTACATGGCTAGAGAAGAAAAACTTGCTCATTTCAGGATCCCTCAACATCTCAATTCAGGTAACAGAAGTCAAATTATTAACTTAATTGAGTTGATTGAAAAGAAGAAGGTGAAGCAGATGGAGGACAATGAAATTGTAGAGAAAATGAAAAAGTTTATCTCTGGACAAATCTCTGAATTTGCAAGAGAAGAATTGAAGAACAAAAAGAAAGATGATGACAATGAGGATCAGGACAAGAAGGATAAAAAGCCTGAATCCAGGAGTGATAAGGAGGGAAAGAAAGAAGACAAGAAGAAGAAGGATGAAGACAAGAAGAAAAGAGACAACTCTGAGAAAAATAAACAATATCAAAGAAGAAATCCCTCTAAGTAGCAAGCTGCTGGCACTCACTCTAGTTCACCTACCAAATCTCAGGGTACTAGTGTGATGCCAACAGTTTCTGAAACTGCAACAGCCATCAAAACCAAATCTCCAAGAAGGATGTTCATGAAAGTTACTGCACATGGAGTGATAAGGAGGGAAATTAAAAAGGAACAGTCAAGGAAACTGAAGCCAAGCCAACATCTCAAAGTCAACACTGCCACAATAACTAAATTCAAGAACTCTACTAGCTCTTTGCTAGTAAGATATCCTAAGTGGAGAAAACAACTCATTGTTCCTGATAAAGGTCTACCTATCAAACCTATTCAAGAAATTGTTGAAACTGACAAGGTGAGGATCAAACTGTGGAAGGCTAACAGAATTGTCAAGGTAGAAGTCAGAGACAAGAGGATGTTTGTTACTAATGTTGATGGAGAAGAAAGAGGATTTCATCATGACAACAGTGATGCTACCACTCATGACATTAAGAGAGTGATTAGCCTGTTTGACAAGAAATGCATGATTAACAAACTGAGAATGATGGAAATGGCTCAGTACTTGGAAAAGAAGTATCAGAAAAAGATTGACAAGGTAAGGTACATGGAGGAGATGATTGAGAAGAAAATGAAGGAGGAGGAGAGAGTAGAGAAGTTTTCTGAAGAATTGAGAAGACAGGGTAAAAGTAGAGTGTTCAAAGATCCTGACAGAGTTGAATTCAAACTGAGAAGTGGAATCACTGTCAAAATTAGACTCAAGTTTGTTCAAGACTATTCAATGCTCACTCTACAGATTGCTGCAGACATACTGAAAGATGCAATTTTGATTGAGGAAATCATGGCCAGACAAATGATACTGCAGGCAATTGAAGAAAACAAGGCCAGGGAAGAAAAGGAAAGAAAAGAAAAATATGATCAGGCAGCTCATCAATAACAACAATATAGGTAGGCTTGATATCTTGTTTTTAATTTGTGAAAATTCATCATTTTCCAAATTGGGGGAGATTGTTGGACTTAAATCAAGCCTAGCCTATTTAATTATCTGTCTTGCTGTAACTCAGTTTGTACTTCTGTAATAAACTAGTGACTTAGTTATTCATGTGTAATTTGCAAATTGGAGTTTTCTCTGTTTACCTTCAAATTGTAAATAAAGTCAGAAATAAAGTCAGTTAGAAGATTCAAGTTGAATCATGCAACCAGACAAAGAAGACTGTGAAGAAATAAGAGAAGTTATCTGAGAATTCTACTAAGGCAAATTACTTGGTCGAGAAGTCATCTATTCGAGAAGTCAGAACTATGGAAACATTTCAAAAAGTCTCAAAACTTTTATCTGCTCAGTACTCGATCGAGAAGTCAGTCATTCTACAAGTCAAGTATTGAAGCCAATCGAGAAGTGTAAATTATGAGTCATTCGAGAAGTGAAAACAAACAATTCGAGAAGCTAGCAAATGGAGCATTCGAGAAGTAATAAGGCTGAGTCATTCGAGAAGTTAATATCAAGCATGTATTCGAGAAGTCTAGTCTGATCGAGAAGTTATCAAGATGAGTATGCGATCGAGAAGTCTAGTCATTCGAGAAATCAAGTATTCAGGACCAATCGAGAAGTCAATCTCCGTGACTTATCGAATCAATTTCAAGAAGAGTACTCGACTGCAAAAGAAGCTAGTTTCAAGGAAGAATTGCAGAACAAGACAGATGATGTTGCAGCTCTGTTTATGCAGAATAAGTTAAACCTGCACAGATAGAGACAAGTCTACAATGCAGCTGGGAAGATAAGTCAAGAAATGTGACAGAAGAGATAAGGCAGGATGGAGCAGACTGTCACAGCAGTGTTAGCTAGAAATAGTCATTAGTCAAATGTAAATCAGTCTCTGTCTATTTCTAGTTTTAGCCAAAAACTGTCTCATGTGAGTATGTGCACAGGACATGTTGTCTATATACTTTATGCACAGCCACATTTGATAGTGACTTGAGCATTTTTACAATTATAAGAATCCCAGAACAAGAAGCTGAAATTCAAACTGAATTTCAGATTGTAGCAAAGTTCATTCTAATACAAATTAGATTGAAAGTTACATCTGTGTCTATATTATTTACTGTTATATGTCTTGATAAACACTATCGTAATTCCATCAGTTCTTCAAGCTTCGAACAAGTTCATTTTCTAATCAAGAAAATTTTGAAGTATACATTCACCCCCCCCCCTCTGTAACTTCTGGGTCTCTAAATTCCTAACAAAGGTAGCTTTTAATGGTGAAATATAATTTGTAGGTATTTTTATACCATGGTTCGTGATGAGAACAACTTGGACTTGTTTTCATTTATTGATCCATCAAGATATAAGCTAAATGCTAAATTTGAAGCTTATATTGTTCAAAGGTTGAAAATGGAGTTATAGAATTAACTTTATGCCATATAATCTCAAGTAAATTATTTATAGTTAAAGACTAAATAAATTTGTTAGAGTTGTTTGTAAATTATTTAAATTCTTACTTTGATGTATTTGTAATTAAAACAACTTTCATTGGATTTTGATCATAATTTGGGAATCTGATATTTTCATTCTCAATCCATTGCCTCATCCAACCCATTTTCCAGAACTAGAAAAGGCATTAACGGGGTAAATATTTTTGACTATAAGATTTTGATATATATGTCGTAATTTCACAGATTTGACGTTATTTTTAAATTTTCAACGGCGTTGCCAGATCTTATAATGCTTAAACAAGACGAGTAAATAAAAATCTAAAAATTATAAATCTTGTAGTGAGTAATTATGAATTTAATTAGTTGGTTCTACTTCATAGTTAATTGATCGATAAATGATATATTATTGGAATAGGGATCCCCCAAACAACCCGGTGGTCATGAATGTGGGTACGTGATCATGCGCTATATGAAGGATATAATTGAGGACAAGAAAATGAAATTTATCCAAAGGGTATGATTTAATTTTATTTCTGTATTTTTGTAGAAAATAATTGTTAAGTACCTTATCTTTAATTAGTTACACACTGTATAGTTTGCAAAAACTAATGTTAGCTTTCGTTTGTGTTAATTGTTCATAGTAGACTCCCAAGAATCAGAAGTCCTACACAAAAGAGGAGCTTGATGTCGTGCGAATGGAGACACTTCAATATATCGAAGGATTCATGTAAAATGATCTATTTTTCCATATTTTCATGTGAACTTTAGTTTGGGTCTAGCTAACTAGTAGTAATATATCTAGTTATTTGACAGTTGTTATATTGTGGTGGTTTTGACTAGCTAGTACTTAATTATGATATTAATGATGTAAATTCTTGTTTTTAATTTTAAATATGAAACGAATTGTGGTTTGGTTATGAAAGTTAAAGTTCTGTTATCATTACAATGTGTTTTTTTATCTTTGCTTAGCTTTCGTTTGGTTATTTTTGTGGCTTGGCTTTGTGTTTGGTTATTTTTGTTTTTAGTATTTTTGGGGAAAATATATAAATGTGCAAAGCATGTGTATGTTTATCACAAAGACATCAGTTTGTATAAAATAATTGATGTCCGAACCAATCTAATATATGAGTTTCTGAAGAATAACTGATGTTAATGTTACCATGATACATTAGTTAAAAATAAAATAATTGATGTTTATATATGTATTTGACATCGTTTTGAAGTACCAGACTGATGTCAATATATGTATTTGATATCATTTAAAAAAAATAGAATGATGTCTATATATGTATTTGGCATCGATTTTAAAAACCAGACTGATGTTTATATATGTATTTGACATCGTATTGAAAAAAGAGACTGATATATGTATAGATATTTGACATCATTTCCAAGAAATAGACCGATGTCTATTAGACCATTTAACATCGTTTCTCTTGATGTCAAAGTGATGTTAATGAGCTTAGACGTCGCTTACGAACTAATATAAATAAAAATACAGACCGGTGTCTTTCTGGGTATAAAAAAAGGTACCCATTTTAACATCGGTTAGAAAATGATGTCTTTGAGGGCTAACAACATCGGTTCTCTAAAAATGACTGATGTTAAATCTTCAAATACACAACGTTTACTAAAATGAACTGATGTAAAAATGTTTTATAATGTCAGTGAAAACTAAAAACCTGATATCTATGTTGTCTATTAACATCAGTTTGAGTTTTAAACTAATGTTAAATTTGATAAAAGACATCATTTCAAATTTTAAAAATGATGTGAATTCTTGCTTATTGCTTGTATATCACATGTTTAAGATGATAAAAACATCAAATTATATCTATATTCAAAAGGTAGTAATGCATAATATAATAAAAAATGAAAAATAAACATCAGTTTTACACTCTTAAAAATGATGTCTTTGATGATTTTAGACATTGATTGAAAACCGATGTTAAAAGGGGGGTACCTTTCTCTACCCACAATCACATTAGTTGGAAAACACTCAGACATCAGTTAAGAACCGATGTCTAAGCCAGTGATACTATGCCACCTTTGTTTGTGTGGGACAGTTGTTGTGCTGCCCTTGCTCGGCCCAGAACTCGTTGCATGGGTAACATAGAAATCCTAAGAAAATAGACATTGTATAGTCAATTAAAAAAAAGCATAAAAAGACAAAAAAGAGAAAAGACAAAAAATGTGAATTTTGTCTAGATACTTATTTTGATAGAGATTGAGTGAGTTCAATATTGGTTGAAAAAGAGGAACTGTACTTATTCAATTGATTCTTCAAAGACCTATTTTCATGACACATCTTGGGAATTTTTGCAAAGGTTTGAGTCAATATAGGTGGATTTTAGATACCTATTATTAGAAGAGTCTTTAAGGCAAGTATTTTCCTAAAAATTCTTGTGTTGACACTGATGAATATTATTGTTACTTGAGTTGGATACTTGCAAGAATATTTCATATATTTTATGAGTATATCTTCTATAAACTCTTAGGAGACAACACTCCTTTGGTAGAGATCGTCTACGTGTTTAAATGGGTTGTTACACCTAAAAATATCCCTTAGTCCTACGACAGTGACTAGGTTTTTTTTATATAGTAATTTTCCTTTTGATTTTGCTCGAGGATGAGAAAAAGATAGGTATGGGGCCATTTGATAGGTTCATATTTAATACATTTTTATATACATATTTTATTTTTGTTTTCATAATTTTATTAGTTAATTAATTATGTTTACTTTGTTTTATAATAAATTAACAAAAATTAGAATTGTAGTAGAAAAGGGAGAATACAAGGAGGGAGGTGGAATTACTCGGAGGCAAAGCAATTAGAGAAAAAAATTGAATGCTTGCTGGAGAAGCAAAAAATAGAAGGAAAGAATTTAGAATTCAATTTGTAATCGATATAGAAGACCTATATTATTTTCCTTATATTTATGTGGCTCATCCCTTGTATTTCATAAATATAACTTTAAAATTTATAATTTATAATTAGGAGTAAGAGTAAAGTACTTTTATTTTCTTACTTTTTCGATACAAACAAGTTTTTTTTCTATTCAAATATTTTTTCTGTTATTCGCATATCTTATATTAGTTGCTTCGTTTTGTTTTTTAATTATATTTTATATTAGTTGCTTCGTTTTGTATTTTAATTATGTCTAGCTAATTCTCTTACCCTAGGATGAAGATATTACATTTGTGTAATATCAACCTGTTGTAACAACAATTTTGTGTTATATTTGTATAGGATACTATTACAATATGTGTTTATTGTAACATTTTTAGTGGTGTTGCAAAAGAGGTGAAAAGCGTTACAATAGGCACCTATTGTAATGTTCCTATAAGCAACGCCCCCTGATGTTACAATAGACCTATAGTAACGATTTTTAGGCCTATTGTAACATAAAATGGGTGTTGTGTATGCCCATCTATGGCGTATTATTAATTAGTTTTAGTATTTGCTTGTTCCTATTAATTGATTCTCATATTTTTCTTGGTGTTTAATTGTTTGATTAACAAAGTGATTTTTATATATTATTGTTACTGAATTTATTTGTCATAGCCTTTTCTTACTCCATGAAGTTTTGATAGGCTATTTTTAGATAATAAGTTTCATAGTATATGTTTGTCTCGTTAATTAATATTTATTTGTTGAAGAAAGATAATGTATATTTAGGGCAAGTGGGTATTAATTATAATTAATTGATGGATTCAGATTCCTAGATTTTCCATATTTATTTGATCTTATTTGCTCTTTAGGTTAAACAAATCTCATCTCAACAATATTTGTCTAGTTTGTCTCATTTATTTGTTAGGGTTTTTAAATTTCATAGTCTCTAAGGATCGATCTGTGATTGCTACAATTAAACACTGTGCACTTGCTGTATTTTTACGATATCAAGTGTGTCCACAAGGACGACTTTTGAGTTGATGATAGATTGTTAATCACTGATCTAGCATGTCTTTTAATCGACAATATACAATGTGCGCATTTCTATGTAAATTTCTTTTAATCGACAATAATAATGCTTTGTTTGGTTTTGATGGATGAATTTGAAAGGAATGGAATGAGATTTGAACTATATTATGGGTTAATTTTTAAAAATTTCATTCATAGCTCATTCCATTCCTAACAAATTAAACTATAATTCAAATTCCTTAATTTGAGATGGATTGCTCCATTCTCTCTCATATACATTTTTCTTCCCAATTCTTATTAAAGAAATTTTCCGCTCACTCATTTTTTTCAAATTTTCCATCTTACCTACATAAATTTCCTTTATTTTTACTCATTTCATTCCATTACATTTGATTCTCCTTAACCAAACACAACATAAGAAATTAAAAACTCGATATATGTATGTTAGATATGGATGCATTTATTAAACTAGTTTGAACCGCAATACAGGGAAGATATTAGATATAAAAATATGCATGGGACAAAACCTCGTCATGAATCAAAGAAATTCAAAACAATCAAAATTGGCAACTCCATAAATTATTATTGGAGAACTGAGCTACATTTTATACTATAGAAGAATGCCCTAGCTAGACAGCAATAGCAAACCTTGTGTTAATATAATAGTTTGGGCAGAATCCGTGTTTTTTTTATATCAGAAAAAAAAACCATAAAATGCTCCTTAATTAGTAGTACGGATAGAATGATGTGGTCTCTGGATTCAGTTCAAAACTCTAGTTCTAATACTTTCCTGTGTAGAAAAGGGTGGATGGATGAATACATCATTCTATTGTCAGGGACTCTGACCCAATTGATGCATATAGTGATACAGATTTGTATCAAATATTACAAGTTATAACGTGAAACGGGAATCGTACGTACATATATACATAGATTTATAGAAAGGCAAGCTATGTATAATAGGAAATACATAAATTTATTACGGAGGCTGAGCAACAATTAAATCCTTACAAATTATCAAGCCCCATTCATCAGCAAATGCTAATTTACTACAGCGAACATACTAGAGTAGACATATGGTGATATATATGAGTTTGTACATATGTCACATCAGCAAGCTTCTTATAATCGCAGCTTGAGCACTATCGGTGTCTGTGGACTCCAAAAGCTCAGACAATCGGTCGCTCAAATCACTCACTTCTCGGTGTAAGTTCCTAATGTAGTTGCAAGTCTCCTGCAGTACTTTCGATGCTGAAACCTACACTTTATCATGGGACATGAATATAATGTTCTAGATATTAAAATGGAATACTAGAAATTTTATTTGTTATTTAGAGCATGAGTCTAGACTTGAGACGGGTAAAAAATGAAGTATAATACTCCCTCTGTCTTTTCAAAATACAATTTATCCTTCGATGATCTCCTTCTCTCTATGAGTAATTTAAACAAAATTAAGTCAATATTTACTACTTCCCAGACTCATTTATAACTTATTTGTATTGTAATATTATCATATTTCAATGTCATAATTGAGGCTATATAAACATAATGTTTTAGAAAATGACATGTAAAAAGGACGGAGGGATCAGTACAGCACAAGAATTAAATGTACTAGATCTTGTGGTTGTCACCCAACTTCCAACTAATGATTGATATAGTAGAGCGCAAATTTTACTCTTCTACCATAGAAGAAAAGGTGAGCCAATCATTAGTACACAACTAGGGCGCACACTTGTTCCTCCCATGCACTTGTTTTAGTAGAAAACCAAAGCTTGTATATGTTGCTCGAGGCAAAATGAAGAGCACAAAAATGGAATGAATGGTAAATGTAAATAGAGGACGACTGGGGTATGTGATTTTACCTTGTCGGAACGTCTACTTCGAATTTCAGGAATAAGTTGCTGCAACTTAGAAACGAGATCAGCGATCTGATCATCAGTTATCCTTGAAGTTCCAGTTGATTGTCCTGAACGTGACCTTCGGGTAGACATTATCCTCAAACACAAGTCACAATATGCCCCTGTTACGTACTTCGATATCCGAAAATAATAAGGTAATTTATTGTTCAAAGTTGGAAGATTTGCTCGACAATGAACTTGAGCTTGCTAGTTGAACTGGTATATGTTGTCAGAACTGTTTAGATATATAATGTGTTGAAGAATGGATCTGAAATGACTGGCAAAGTGGCAGGGCATGCAATTAAGTTAATGAAAATGAGAGAGAGACTTGTTGGCAAGTGTTTTGAGATAAGCTAGCTAGTTAGTAGAAGATAAGAGAAAGATGAAGGAAAGTGCAAGTAGAGAAGTAAAATACAGAGGGGGATCAGAATTAATAGAGAACGAGTGCATGGGAGAAAGAAGTGGGCTAGTTGTGTATTTAAATAGAGACTGGAGTGTAGACTTGAAGGGAAGAGATCTAGAAGAATTATATTAAATACAATGAACATAAATTATGTGTGTATGCATAATTCAAAAATAAGTGAGTCTGTATCAGTGTGAGAGAGATACTCCATACTGTCTGCCCCTTTGTGTCTCAAATCGGGCTTAGTTCCAAGTGGGAGGGTTGGAGAGATATGTGAGCCAAATGCGCGTGTGTGTATCACCCCAATTGGCGGGCCTCTGTGTCAGTGTATGCAAGTAGCCCATGTTTTCTATCAAATCGGCTTTATTAATGGAGTTGGAACTAATTATTTGTAATACCGATTTAGAATGTGTTTGAAGTGTTTTATAAATTAAAAGAATTATATATTTTTTAATGCATAAGTTATTTTTAACCCAACGGACTTGGTGCTACCAATTTATATGAGTCGGTCAGTATTACACGTTATTTTATTAAATTTCATTTATATTCATATAAATTAAAAGAAGGATGATATGTGATTGTAATAATTTTAAAGGGTGTTGGTGTTTTTTGTCACAATTTGAAATCAAATGACCCAAAATATCATAAGTAAAAAAATAATCCTTTGTATTCCATAAAAACACTACTTAAATTTGCGTTTTTCATAAGCGTAAAATTAATATGCTTTTTTATTAATTATTTTAGTTAAAATTTTATAGGAAAAAAATATTTTTTTCAAAAACGCATTGCAAAATTGCCTTATATACCAACACATGCATTTTAATGATGCGTTTTTTCCTGAAACTTAGATGAATGTGTGTTGCACAATTGCAACACATTTTCAGCTTTACATTCTGTGTAAATTCAATAATACATGAAATGAAAAACCAATCACTATCTTAATTAGCTTATTAATTAACTGGGTTTTAAACAGCGTTTATTAGTGATATAGCGGCAACTTATTTTTGAATTGTGTCTATTAGCACCTTTCTTACTTAAAATGTGATATACGGGGCATTTTCTCGATTTTAAATTAGTACTATATCAAATATGTTAGAAATTGGAAATTTTAGTACCTATTTTCTTTAGTCTCCTGAAATAATTATTGAAATCTAATAATTGGGGTTGTTCCTTACTATGATGAGGACTTGAACTTCAAATAAAATTTTTTAGGGAATTCATCGAGAAATGAAGGTAACATTGCTTATTTGAAATATGTGTATAGTTATGTCACAGTTTAAATTTATAATGAAAAAATATAATGAGTTCTTAAAACTCTATATTTTATTATAAGTTTATATAAATATTTTAGTTATATTGATTTAAATAATATTAATATGAATATCAGAATTTAATTTCATATTAAATTCTGATGGGTTAAAATTTAATTATATTTTGAATATTAATGTTAATATCAATAAATCAGAAATATAATAATAATATTTAATTCTATTTTAATTTTAATTGTTATGAGATATATTGTATATTATATCATATATCCAAGAGCACGTAGAGCAGTCAGGTTCTTTTCACGGGGAAGAACCTAGTAGCCGTCATCATCTTCTTCTCAGCCATCGTGATTGTGTTTTATCGGGCAGTGACGGAATTGCATGGAGATGTTTTATCCTGAAAGTGATATACCAACACAAATAGATGGGGCAGTAATCTCTTAAAAAGCAGTCAGGTTCTTTCTGGAGATTGATTATTTAGTTTATTTTGTCGTTATTGATATTGTGTATTGTTTCGTCTTTCATCGTTTATTTTTTAATTGATTTTAATTATTTTATTCTTCTATGATCGTTTTTATTTTGGGATATTATATTCGTTTTTGTAATGGTCATTTCCAACAAAAGAAAGATATATTTTTTCTGAGATATCCAAAACTGAAAAATAGCTCACATAAAATGGGACGAAAAGAGTTATCGTTAATTCTCCAAAAACTTTTGAACAATATAATCACATCTACTGCTTTTATATTTTAATATCAAAAATACTATCAAATGTCTAATATTCGTATTTCATAAAACAAAATATGAAAATTAAATACTAATATTACTAGTTCAAAAGATACACACAAAATATATTATTATATTTGATTCAATTATAATTTATTATTTATATTAGAATTTAATTAAAATTATACATACATACATACATATATATATATATAAATATATATATATATATATATATATATAACTTTTTGGTGAAATTTATTTTTCATGAAATCCTGGAACATCTTTAAATATTAAAAATTATTTAAAATTCTATAAATAAATTAATATTTAGATAAAAAATTATTATAATTGATTCCACAAATAAAATTATGATTATGCACAATTTGTTATCCATTTTTTATGAGAGATTTACAGAAGAAAGTTTTCACGGTTCTTATTTACCATGAAAACATAATTTTTTTGCTAAATATTAAAAAAATTGGAGTTTGTGCAAATAAATTGATATTTAGATAATGGATTTATTACAATTCCGCAAATAAAATTATGGTATGCATCATTTATTTCTAATTTTATTATAGTTCTGCAGAATTTAATTATTTAAAATATTATTAAAAAATCAAGTTTTAAATTCCATTACAACATATTAATATTAAATATTAATATTATTATAGTTAAAACTAAAAATAAAAGACAGTATAATATTCTATTTATTATTTATACTAAATTTTATTAACTATAATTATTATGATATATACATAAAAAATTATAAAAAAAATCCGTCTATCATACTAACTATAACCTTTTATATTGCTTAAAAAAATCTATAACCTTTTATTAAATTAAACAAATGCACAAACTTATAAAAAAAGCAACACATTCACAAACCATATACGTCTAACAGATTTTCTACTAATATTGTCACGATTAAAGTAGTAATTGCATCTTGGCAAAAAAAAACAGTATGCACATGACAATCTAGGTCAACGTACGTATTAGGGTCAAGGGAGCATGTGCTTAGGCAATTAATTTTGGTCAATTCTAACATCTAATTAACGTAATCAAGTACTAGAGTCTACTCAGCCTAATGTGGGGGTAGAATAGTACAGTACTCCGCAATTTAATTTGTTAATTACCAGGCTTACTGTCACAGGGTCAATTTTTCAACTAAATTTGTGCCCCTGTGCGGCCTGTCTTTGCGCCAAGAACAGCAGCCTTCAGTGTCGCCTTGGATTTTCTGCAAGGCGCCCACTCACGCAGAAGATCAACAACTCTGGGCAGGTGCCATGGCATGCATATTCATCAAGCAAATCAAATAAAGCACACCAGCAATTACGGACAAATGTCCAACCTTTTATTGCTCAACTCAATACAAAGGACTAGAGACTTTCGGCCGAGGTTTACAAATGATTACCTCACCAAACACACTCTAAAGCCTATCCAGAATTCTCTAAGTGTTTACAACAGTTTGCCTAACACAATACTAGAGAATACAAGTGTTTTCCTCCTTCTATCTATATCTATCTCCCTTTACAACTGAATGCATAGCATAAATATATAGATGCCACGAATTTGCACCTATGTGCAGTTTATAAAATTGCCTAGCAGTTTTGTAACTGCTGCCATGTGTCACAAAACTGTCCTTCAACATCCAACTACCGTCTCAGCCTTTGTGCCCACCTGTTAGATATATATATATATATATATATATATATATACATATATATCAATGTCTCAGCAATGCCATGTGAGTTGCCCATGTCCTTTGGAGCAGTTTCTTTGCTTGGTAACTGCCGCCAACCACCTGTCACAAGCCATGCACATGTTCTGCCTTCCTGGACCCCCACTTCGTTTTGGATCACATCTGACCCATTTTAGACAAGCCCAATAATCCTCTTTGAATGCCTAAGTACTTAAGCCACGCCCATTTAAATTGCACATAAATATGCTAAGGCTGCCACCATCAAAACAGCCTGGCACCGCCAACCACCTGTCACAAGCCATGCACATGTTCTGCCTTCCTGGACCCCCACTTCGTTTTGGATCACATCTGACCCATTTTAGACAAGCCCAATAATCCTCTTTGAATGCCCAAGTACTTAAGCCACGCCCATTTAAATTGCACATAAATATGCTAAGGCTGCCACCATCAAAACAGCCCGGCGCCAATCCAATTTGACTTGGCGCACATCCAACCAAGTAGACCAGCTTCCATCCTATTTAGTGCCAATGTCCAGCCCTCATTTCCTTAGAGTATTCCCAACCTGATTATGTCCTTGCATTGGCCAACTTTGCCTGATTGACCTTGGCGCCCAATGCTAGCTAGCGCCGCACCACACAAAATCTGTCGCCAAGCTAACTGTGCCCAGCTGACTAAACCCACAATCTGAATCTGCCTTGCTCAATAGCTCACCTATGTGTCACCCCCAAATGTCTAAAGCCAACAGAACCAGCTCCCACTTTGACACTCATGCACTAGTGTCATGGCACTTCAATTGCGCCTATGTAAAAATCCTTAAGACCAAGGACTGTTACAAACCCTCCCCCATTTGATGAGTTTGATGTCCTCATCAAATTGCCTTACAAAACCAAGGCTGCAAAACCACTTTGCTGAACTCACTGTCCCACATGCGCCAACTGAAAACAAGCTGACTTCACCATCCAATGCGTCATACAAAGACACACCTTGCATCTGACCATACTCAAGATGATCATTCCACTCTACAGCAACTTCTGAATGTAACTTCGCCTCTAACTTTGACAATAATTAGAGAACCATCCACCAAGTTAAGCAATCCACAAATACACATCAACCCAAGTGTTAGATCAGGCTCCATTTTCCCCCAAGTCTACATGCCAACAATGTACCCAACTCCCTTTGTGCAGAAATTATGCAACAACTACTATGCCCAATGCTACACATTTACAATATACATGAAGCATGACATCTTTCGAACGGAAGTCAGAAATAAATACATTACTTAACAATACATCTTGAAAAGGAAATTACAATGGACTCATATGCCAACTGTTGGTCCCTGATATTGTAGAAGGGGGGTTGAATACAATATCTGAAAATTAATCACGGAATAATTTGGATTAAAAATATTATTTTAATTATTCGCGAAATATTAATTAGAATGAAATACTGTTCAAGTGAAAGATATAATTTTAACTTGATTAGTATTACAAAATTAATATTTAGAAAACTGTTATATAATTGATAAAAAGTCTAGAACGAATTCGACATGAAGTGTTCGTGTTTAATCAATTATATTCAAACTCAGCACAGAAATCTGTGAATATTACAATGCAGATAAATTACTGAATTTGATCTGATTTTCTTAACTTCTAACAACTGAACTCTTGAAAAAGTGAAGGCTGATTCTCATATTTATAGAGAATGAAAAAGGCTGCTATGACCTTTTTCAGTATGACTTAATTTCAAGAAAATAAGTCTGTATGACTTATTTTAACCCTTGTATGACATTTAAGAACTGGGTATGACTTCTGAATGGTCGGTATGACTTACTGAATCTCGGTATGACTTATTTAAAGTCATATTCAGATTTTATCTAATTAAAATAAATCGGTATGACTTATTTTAATTAAACAAAATAGGTTCAGTATGACCTTTTGAGCACAGAAATCTCGATATGACTTATCCACTGAGCTCGGTATGACTTATCAGTCGGCTGTTCCGGTATGACTTTTCTTTAACAGCTTCGGTATGACTTATCAGTCGGCTGCTCCGGTATGACTTTTCTTTAACAGCTTCGGTATGACTTTTATTAATATAATTCGGTATGACTTATTAATAAACAGTCGGTATGACTTATTTATTAGTCATTTGAATTATATTAAAAGTCATATTAAGTCATATCTTTTATAATAAATTAATTCTACTTAAATTAATTAGTTAATTTACAAATTAAATTAAATTCAACTTGAATTAATTTAATTAGATAAATTAAATAATCAATTAACATTTGATAGTAGAATTAAAATACTATTTCGTCTTGTATTACCGTGCTATCAGTCTTGAAGTCTTCCAGTCTTCGTTGTGTCTTTTGTCATAAAACCACTTGAGCTAGATGATGAATATTTATTATTTTAGTTGACACACAAATGTACTGTCTGGTTCATTTATGTCATACTATAATAAATATTCTTCATCTTTAACATTAAGCTGTGGTCTTCTGTTCTTCTTCTACTTCACTGTCTTCATTCTTCTTCTGGAATCTTCTGTAGTAGCCACTTAGAATCTTCTGAATCTTCTGAACAACTGCTTCTCTATTTTTCTCCGACGCTTGAACATATAAATGAACTTCTTCCGGTGTAGAGTAGCAACTTCATTATAATTCTTCTGACAAGTTGATTCTTTGTGTCTAGTTGACATTCTTCGATTTGATTCCATCCTCAGAATTTATTACTTACTTTAATTTCTTACATGAGTTGAGTTGTCATCTACTAATTACAAATAGGCCTTGACATATGCCTTTCAATCTCCCCCTATTTGTTGTTAAACATTTAACACACAAATTCCTAGAGGATAACTCAACTAACAACTAAGAAACTAATATGACATTTAAGAACTGTAAGTAAATAAATTGTTCTCTGGATCATATAATACATTTCCAGATTTCTTTGTGTAACTGAAATGAAAGATGTTTGTTCCTCTAGCACTGAACATATTATACATGTAGTATTATCTTCATTTCTCAGACTCATCACTACTCCCCCTTAGGATGTCAGAGATGATGTATGTTCTCTTCTTACCACTTCTCCTCTATTTCTCCAACTCCTGTCTTCCCTTCTCTTCCAAGGTGAATTCAATTTCCCCTTACTTGAATTATCCAACCATTTTAATAGAGGTAATAAACATGGCATACATACAGCATTAAACCATCGCAGATATAAAAAATGCAAACTATGACATGTTATGCATTTTAGAAAATCCGGTTAATCATATTTACAAGAATCTTCTAAAATCAAATGGAATAGAATCCAAGCATGTTGTTATATACCCCTTTTTCTTGTTCAACAATTGAGTAATCCTCTTCTGGTAAAAGCCTTTGTTTACTTCTCCCCTTTTGATCTACTCCCCCTTAGTTGAACACTTTAACATTTTGGAGTAATCCTCTTAATAATTCTCCCCCTTAGTTGAGTAATCCTCTTAATAATTCTCCCCCAATTGTAGATAGGTAACAATTGTTGGTCCTTTTCTGAAGAAATTTCCACCTTGGTTAAGTAACATTTGAAATCTGTAACAGGGAATGGGGAAAGGGATTCGGTAAGTGTGCTAGTGTGTGATTTTACTTTGTGTTCCTCACAAGTGTTTCGCTCATATACTCTCTAAGTGTTTCACTCATAGAATATATATTTTCACTCTTCCTTACTTGTGTTTCACTCTTTTCTCACATCACTATATCTCTCTCAGTACGGATGACTCAGCCTTTTGTACCTGCAAGAAAGATCACCATAGCCCCTTCAAGAGAGGTCACTGGTGGTGCAATGGGGTTTCGCAAATCCCCGTCCTCAATTGAATCTATAAAAACATTTTGACTTTGAAAAACTGAATTGCTTCAGAAATAGATTCAGTGAGTTGCTGATCATCTTAGATGATCTATTCCGTTAGGAATCCAGATATGTTCCATCTGGGGAGGGAGACAAGGATCTATAATGTAGCAAATGATCCAAGTTTCCTCCTGACGCCTGTGAAGGCATGTTGACTCAGTCAGAATCATCAATCATTCTTCCTTCCTTGATATGGAAGTTTAGAAAAATTGCTACCGTCAATTCATCCTTCCTGTGACATTTCAATTGTTCTTTCTTGGTCCATTTTGGTCCCAAGTAAGTTCTTAAATTGTTGGTCCAAAATGCCAATTGAGTTGGTCCATTGTTGTCCCTAAAAATAAGACAATATTTGTGGTTTCTTGAAAAATGTCAGATGAAATTAACTCTTTGCTGATAGCCTTGGCTGACAGGCTGAATTCAATAGGCTCACTCTGTTGAGAGAATGAACCTAGTAATAGTTTTGCCTTTTCCAAGTCTGTATCCTTTTGAGAGAACACATATGAGCTAACAGTTGTCTCAGTTTATATGTATTTGAATCACCTTTCTAGAGACAGAGCTGTTGGTTCCCTCACATTACCAACCTTATCAAATGCACTCAAGGCATTGACTCCCTCATTCTTAGCAATTAGGTATTCTGTTTAATGGTTAGAGAGACGGATGTGACTGTGTTTGTGTGTTTGGTTCTAAGATCTTGGATAGAGATTGATGCCAATGTTTGGGATCTAACTATTAGAAACAATTGGATGATCAAGTTCATAGATCTTTCCTACTTCTCAAAAGAGACGCGAAATAATCAGCTTATATTTATGTATATATATAAAAACAATAAAGATAAGGATGTCAAAGTTGAAAAACAAATAACACTATACATACTTATATATATATATAAAATATATGCCAATTGTTGGAAAACAATTATAATAAACAATATTTACAGTAAAGATGCCAATGAAATAACAACTGTACAAAATAAGGAAAATCTTTTTGAGTTTTCTTTTTCAATTTGTTTGTTTGTTTTTGATAATTTTTTAAGGAATATATACAGTGTATTTACAGTGCTTCAAAATAAATATGCAATTTAAAACAACATGCAATAATTAGTTCATGTTTAACATCCCTAACTCACTAACCAACTTAGAGAAAGTGGATTCATCAAGTGGTTTCGTGAAGATGTCGGCAATTTGATCTTCTGTGGGTACAAAATGTAACACCACAGTTCCGTTCATGACATGTTCTCGGATAAAATGATACCTTATGTCTATGTGCTTGGTCCTTGAATGTTGTACAGGATTATTGGAAATAGCTATGGCACTTGTGTTGTCGCAAAGTATTGGAATTTTAGATAGCGCAAGTCCATAATCATTCAGCTGATTCCTTATCCACAAGATTTGTGCACAACAACTACCTGCCGTAATATATTCTGCTTCGGCTGTCGAGGTAGATACTGTGTGCTGTTTCTTACTGTACCAGGAAATCAACCGTCGTCCTAGAAACTGACAATTTCCAGATGTACTTTTCCTGTCCATCCTGCATCCTGCATAATCTGAATCTGTATAGCCTATTAGTTCAAAACCTGTACCTTTAGGGTACCAAATTCCAAGATTCGGTGTACCCTTCAGATATCTAAAAATTCTTTTAAACAGCTATAAGATGAGATTCTCTAGGGTCAGTTTGAAACCTTGCACATAAGCATGTTGCAAACATTATATCGGGTCTACTAGCAGTTAGATATAATAATGAGCCTATCATACCTCTATAGCTTGTGATGTCAACCTTCTTACCAGTTTCATCTTTGTCAAGCTTTGTGGCTGTTGGCATAGGGGTTTTTGCCGGTGAAGAATCTTCTAGATTGTATTTCCTTAGAAGATCCCTTACGTACTTTGATTGGCAAATAAAAATCCCATCTTCCATCTGCTTCACTTGCAATCCAAGGAAGAATGACAGCTCACCCATCATGCTCATTTCATACCTACTCTGCATTAACTTAGCAAATCTCTTGCACAAGTTTTCATTAGTATAACCAAATATAATATCGTCAACATAAACTTGGACAAATATCATATCTTTATCATGTAATTTGTAAAAGAGAGTTTTATCTATGACACCTCTAGTAAAACCGTTTTCAAGTAAAAACTGAGAGAGTGTGTCATACCATGTCCTCGGTGCTTGCTTGAGTCCATAGAGGGCTTTGAATAAGAAGTATACAAAATCAGCAAACTCTGGATTTTCAAAGCCAGGGGCTGTTCCACATATACTTCCTCTTCTATCTTTCCATTCAGAAATGCACTCTTCACATCCATTTAATAGACTTTAAAATTGGAATGTGCTGCGAATGCCAGAAATATTCTGATGGCTTCAAGTCTTGCAACTGGTGCATAGGTCTCATCATAATCAATTCTCTCTTCCTGGGAGTAACCCTTTGCCACCAGTCTGGCCTTGTTCCTTGTAACAATGCCATCACCGTCTAACTTGTTCCTGTATACCCATTTCGTGCCAATAACAGATCTATCTTTAGGCCTGGGTACTAGTGTCCATACTTCTTGCCTTTCGAACTGATTGAGTTCTTCTTGCATGGCAAGAACCCAATCTAGATCAGTTAGAGCATCTTCAATTTTCTTTGGTTCTTCTTGAGATAGAAAAACCGAAAATAAACATTCATTTGAAGTTGCACTTCTGGTTCTAACACCAACATCTGGATCACCTATGATCAATTCAAAGGGATGATCTTTGCTCCATTTCCTTTCCCTTGGTAGATTTGATCTTGATGATTCGCCTCTATATTCATTGTGATGTTGTGTTGTGCCAGTTGATCCTTTATCTCCCCCTGAGTTGCTGCCTGGATGACTTGTTGATCCACCACTGGTATTAGTAGTATCTCTAGTGTTGCCATTGTTTCCACCACTATTACCTAGATCATTACCATCATTGTTGTCATCATCATTTCCTGTTGCAACCTCAGGCTCTTCTTCATTATCCGAATCTGAGTCTGGATGATTGTCAAATTTTAATGACTCAGAAGGATCTTCAGTTTGGATGTTTGGGAGTTTAGTGTCGTCAAATGATACGTTGACACTTTCTTTTACTTGGTGCTGATCAATTATGTACACCCTATATGCTCTTTTTGAGTAGCCGACAAAAATTGCTTCATGTGCCTTGGCCTCGAATTTGCCACGATGTTCATCTCCATCTTTTAGCACAAAGCATTTGGCTCCAAATACATGAAAGTATTTGAGTGTTGGTTTCTTGCCAGCCATTAATTCGTAGGGTGTCTTCATATGATCCTTGTTGATTAAAGTTCGATTCTGGGTATAACAAGCCGTGTTCACTGCTTCAGCCCAGAAGTAGATAGGCAACCTTGATTCACTTAACATTGTTCTTGCAGCTTCAATCAAGGTTCGATTCTTCCTTTCTACTACTCCATTCTGTTGCGGAGTTCTTGGCGCTGAGAATTGTCTTGTTATCCCTTTGTCTGAGCAGAAGCTATTTAGAATTTCATTCTTGAATTCTATTCCATTATCTGATCTGATTGCCCGGACAGGTAGCTTTGAATCTAACTCAATCAATTTTACATGATCAATCACCAACTGTGGAGTTTCATCCTTAGAGTTCAAGAATAAAACCCACGTGTACTTTGTGAAGTCATCTACAATCACTAAGGCATATCTCTTCCTTGACATAGACAGAATATTTACTGGACCAAATAAATCCATATGAAGCAGCTGCAGTGGTTCAATAATATATGTAGTGTCTGTGCCTTTGTGAGTTGCTCTTTTTGACTTCCCTTTCTGACATGCCTCACACAATCCTTCTTGTGTAAATTCCATCGGAGGCAGTCCTCTCACCAAATCCCTCTTGACTAGAGAGTTCATTGTTTTGAAATTCAGGTGTGAGAGTTTCTTGTGCCATATCCAACTTTCTTCTGCTGAAGCTTTTGAATAAAAACAGTTTGTTTCAGCTTCAGGTCCTGAGTTGAAATCAGCTACGTACAAGTTTCCTTTCCTTACTCCACGCAAGGCTAGTCTGTCTTCTTTAGAATGAGCTATTAAGCACTTCTCCTTGATAAAGTTTACTTTGTAACCTCTATCACAGAATTGACTGACGCTGAGTAGATTGTGCTTAAGTCCTTCTACCAAAGAGACGTTTTCAATGATAACATTTCCAGTATTTAACTTGCCATATCCCGTAGTCATTCCTTTGCTGTTATCTCCAAAGGTGACGATTGGGCCAGCTCTTTCAACCACGTCTGATAGCAGGGCTCTATCTCCGGTCATATGCCTTGACGATCCGCTGTCTAGGATCCAAACAACCCGGTTTTCCTGTTTAACTCCCTGCACATATCAAACGGATTAGATTATCTTCGGAGCCCAAAATTGATTGGGCCCGGCATACTTAAAGAATTGACCTTTGTCAGCTTTGACAACAGATCCTTTTCGAACAACAGCCGCATCCTCCTTGACTGTACTTACTTTCCTATAAATAGTCTTAACAATTTTTTGTTTAGACTTAGGAATATATTTTTCCTCCTTGACAGGTGAAGGAATAGCAGTCTTGGATTTAGCAAATTTATTATTGATGTATTGTCTCGGTGTCATGTTCTTTTTATTAGCAGTCATGCGTTTGAAATAAGCAGTCATAGCATTAAAAGCACATAACATACAATTTAACATACCACAAGGTTTATGGCATACATCAATAGCAGGCATGTTATTCACAGCAGTAGGAGTTTTAACAATTTCTACTTTAACTTTTTCAGCAGATTTAAAGTTTTCAGTAGAATGGCATCTGTTGTTACTATCCCTACTTCTAATAAACTTATTGTTAGGTCTGTTCAAATTATTCTTTAAGTTCTTAGCACCTAAACCAGGAGTGGATGAACTAGCAGAGTTCACATTTTCGATTGGTCTTTTAGGTACATATTTAGCTTTCTGGACATTTATTCCTTTTATGTCCCTAGTCTGTTCTTCTCTTTTCTTCTCTTCAAGGTCTTCACATTTAATTTCATAATCCACTATTACACAACTATCAAGAACTGGTTCTGCAATAGGAGTTATGAACAGAGGTTTCTTGGTGTCCTTAATAACATGTGGAATACCCCTCTCTATAGCAGTCTTTTTAAAAGGGGTGATGTTACTAAGCTTTCCTACTGATTCATTATATTCAAAACCTATTCCAACTTTCCGATTGATCTCTTGTTGGTCAACTAGATCTTTCATAACAAATGAAGCAGTTCTATAGGCTTGACACCTGACCTTTTCTTTTTCAATTTTATCTTTCAAAAAAGCTTCAATTTCAACATAGCAGTTGACTCTATTAACTTGAAATGTAACATCTTCAGTTAATTTAACATTAATAAGTTTCAGCTTTTTCAATTCATAATTCTCCTCTGATAAAACTTTGTTTTCGAGAATTAAGACTTTTATTCGATCTCTAGCATCAGTTAAATTTTCACCTATCAATTTAAACATCTTAGGACAGCTAGGGTTTACCTCAATTCCTTGTCGAGGTGGAGATTGTGATCCTTCAGAAGAAGAGGCCATTAGAGCAAGATTTCCCATTTGATCTTCTTCATCATTGTCGGAATCATCCCAGTTTTTTCCTGCTGCTAAGTATGATTTTCCCTGATGCTTCTTCAGTAGAGCGTCATATTTCTGTTTGAGCTCGTCATATGAATCCTTCTTTCTTTCCTGCTTGGGCTTTCTACAATCAGTTGCAAAGTGTCCATTTCATTGCAGTTGAAGCAACGGATCTTGCTTCTGTCTACCATCCATGTCTTGTATCCACCTTTTTTGTTGGATGAGCTAGAAGAACCACCTGTCTGAAATCTGTTTGCTATAGGCTTGAATTTGAAACTAGGGTTCCTCCTGAATCTTGTATTTCCAAATTTTCTAGCAATCAGAGCCAGAGATTCATCCTCAAGTTGATCGAGTTCTTCCATTGAGTAGAATTCACTATCAGTTGAATTCACTAGAGTTGCACCAACTTCTGCAACAATACCCTGATCAATGATGTTGACTGAAGAAGATTCAGTCTTAGCTTTTCTGTACTCTGGTTCTTCTGCTACAAGAGCTGTAGACTTGCTGACCACCTTGCCTGTACCATATATTTCATTCTGTTGAATCTGCTCTAGCTCATAGGTCTTCAGAATGCCATAAAGTCTTTCCAAAGAAATTTCATTCATGTCCCTTGACTCTCTGATGGCTGTTATCCTGTGCTCTAGGTGTACTGGCATTGTCAGCAAAAACTTCCTACTGATCTCCTTCTTCGTATATTGTTTGCCATTGAGATTTAGATCATTTATCAGCTTGTTGTATCTCTCAAAAACTTCAGAGATACCTTCTCCAGGATTTGATCTAAAATGCTCATATTGAGACGTTAAGATTTCCAATCTGTTCTCCCTTACTTCTTCTGTTCCTTCATTTAGTATCTCTATCGTTTCCCAGATGTGTTTGGCATTTTTACAATTAACAACATGATTGTACATTCCGGGATCAAGAGATTCCACTAAAATTAACTGCAGGCTGGTGTCCAATGTATCCAGTTCCTTTTCTGTCTTAGTGTACTCAGAAATATCTTTTTCAAATTGTCTGTGCGGAATGAGTACACCATCTTCCATATGCTCAGGAAAGATATTTATTGGAACAGCAACACCAGTTTTTAAAATATCCTTGTACTTGGGATTTGCAGCTCGAAGAAACAAGGTCATCTTTCTCTTCCACAGATTATAATTGTCTTTATCAAATTGTGGAATTTTAATGCTACTAACTCTTTGAGTACTCATCTTTAAATAAGATTAAAAATTAATTGTTTCAAAAAATATTTTAATTTTTGACTCAAAATAATTTTTGATCAAAAATAATTTTTCGGAAAAAAAATTATTTCGAATAAAAAATTATTTCGAATTTAAAATAATTTTTGAGATCTGTATGAGTTCGCGGAATTTGATTTGGATCTGATATGAAAATATATCAACCAGCTCTGATGCCAATTGTTGGTCCCTGATATTGTAGAAGGGGGGTTGAATATAATATCTGAAAATTAATCGCGGAATAATTTGGATTAAAAATATTATTTTAATTATTCGCGAAATATTAATTAGAATGAAATACTGTTCAAGTGAAAGATATAATTTTAACTTGATTAGTATTACAAAATTAATATTTAGAAAACTGTTATATAATTGATAAAAAGTCTAGAACGAATTCGACATGAAGTGTTCGTGTTTAATCAATTATATTCAAACTCAGCACAAAAATCTGTGAATATTACAATGCAGATAAATTACTGAATTTGATCTGATTTTCTTAACTTCTAACAACTGAACTCTTGAAAAAGTGAAGGCTGATTCTCATATTTATAGAGAATGAAAAAGGCTGCTATGACCTTTTTCAGTATGACTTAATTTCAAGAAAATAAGTCTGTATGACTTATTTTAACCCTTGTATGACATTTAAGAACTGGGTATGACTTCTGAATGGTCGGTATGACTTACTGAATCTCGGTATGACTTATTTAAAGTCATATTCAGATTTTATCTAATTAAAATAAATCGGTATGACTTATTTTAATTAAACAAAATAGGTTCAGTATGACCTTTTGAGCACAGAAATCTCGGTATGACTTATCCACTGAGCTCGGTATGACTTATCAGTCGGCTGTTCCGGTATGACTTTTCTTTAACAGCTTCGGTATGACTTATCAGTCGGCTGCTCCGGTATGACTTTTCTTTAACAGCTTCGGTATGACTTTTATTAATATAATTCGGTATGACTTATTAATAAACAGTCGGTATGACTTATTTATTAGTCATTTGAATTATATTAAAAGTCATATTAAGTCATATCTTTTATAATAAATTAATTCTACTTAAATTAATTAGTTAATTTACAAATTAAATTAAATTCAACTTGAATTAATTTAATTAGATAAATTAAATAATCAATTAACATTTGATAGTAGAATTAAAATACTATTTCGTCTTGTATTACCGTGCTATCAGTCTTGAAGTCTTCCAGTCTTCGTTGTGTCTTTTGTCATAAAACCACTTGAGCTAGATGATGAATATTTATTATTTTAGTTGACACACAAATGTACTGTCTGGTTCATTTATGTCATACTATAATAAATATTCTTCATCTTTAACATTAAGCTGTGGTCTTCTGTTCTTCTTCTACTTCACTGTCTTCATTCTTCTTCTGGAATCTTCTGTAGTAGCCACTTAGAATCTTCTGAATCTTCTGAACAACTGCTTCTCTATTTTTCTCCGACGCTTGAACATATAAATGAACTTCTTCCGGTGTAGAGTAGCAACTTCATTATAATTCTTCTGACAAGTTGATTCTTTGTGTCTAGTTAACATTCTTCGATTTGATTCCATCCTCAGAATTTATTACTTACTTTAATTTCTTACATGAGTTGAGTTGTCATCTACTAATTACAAATAGGCCTTGACATATGCCTTTCACCAACTTAAACACTTATGTACATAACATCACTAAGATTTATAAACATAAATCTAAACACAACTAACTCAGCACTTTAAATTCTAGAGTCTTGGGACAATAATGATACCTTTTGCACGCTGCCTTTGTACCTTGATATATTCCCAATTCTATCTGCCCTCCTTTGAATTCTTTTGCATGAGCTCCCACATTTAGGCCATCATAAGCCAAGGTTGTCAACATCCCAACCCATGTGCATCCATCAGCACCTTATTTGAACATACAAAGTTCTAGACTGTCACCTCCCAGCCTATCCATTCAACCATATAGCTGAATGTTGGTGCGCCCATTATGGGCATACACCTAATCTTCCTCACAACGATCAGCCCATGAAGAAGCCTGCTTCCCAGCCTTTGGGCACCTCTTCATAAAATGTGGTCCTCCACAGATGTAGCACACAATCACTTCAGTATTTGATTGAGCAACGCCGAACAACACAGCGCCATCATGACCAACAGCAGTTTTAGAACCTTCTTCGTTTTGACTCCCAACTTCAGTACCCACATTAACCAAAGAACGAACCATATCTTTATGGGGACAAACCCTTGCCAAATGAGGCCCTTCACATACAAAACACCCCTTTGTTTTTGAAGCCCTCAGTTGTCCAACGTTCTTAATTTCAGTTTGAGTACTTTGTGCACCATGCACCACTTTCTTCCCACGATTCACATCAGATGTGCTTGGGCCAGAAATATTAACGTCAAATTCTGGATGACCACCACCCAACGAGATTTTAGCAACATCCCGCTTAAGGAACATCATTTCATATCTGAGTTCCTGCAATCCCTCCAACCAACGATCGGCAAGAGAGGCAACCTGCAAAGACAATTCATTAAATCTTTCTTCAACAGCATCCATCTGATTTCCCATGGTTTCCTACATCTCATCAAGGTCCTCCTTCATGACTTGGCATTTCTTAACCAACGGCAACAAGTTAGCATCCAACGATAGACACATAACTTCTTCAAACCGAGCAACATCACTATAGGCGTCACTGTTCAGCAGATTCTCCATGAAATTTTGAAGACTTTAACCAGCAAAATCAAGCCACAAAGAGCAACAAAGCTCTGATACCAGTTGTCATAGGGTCAATTTTTCAACTAAATTTGCGCCCCTGTGCGGCCTGTCCTTGCGCCAAGAACAGCAGCCTTCAGTGTCGCCTTGGGTTTTCTCAAGGCGCCCACTCACGCAGCGGATCAACAACTCTGGGCAGGTGCCATGGCATGCATATTCATCAAGCAAATCAAATAAAGCACACCAGCAATTACGGACAAATGTCCAACCTTTTATTGCTCAACTCAATACAAAGGACTAGAGACTTTCGGCCGAGGCTTACAAATGATTACCTCACTAAACACACTCTAAAGCCTACCCAGAATTCTCTAAGTGTTTACAACATTTTGCCTAACACAATACTAGAGAATACAAGTGTTTTCCTCCTTTTATCTATATCTATCTCCCTTTACAACTGAATGCATAACATAAATATATAGATGCCATGAATTTGCACCTATGGGCATTTTATAAAACTGCCTGGCAGTTTTGTAACTACTGCCATGTGTCACAAAACTGTCCTTCAACATCCAACTGCCTTCTCAGCCTTTGTGCCCACCTGTTAGATATATATATATATATATATATCAATGTCCCAGCAATGCCATGTGAGTTGCCCATGTCCTTTGGAGCAGTTTCTTTGCTTGGTAACTGCCGCCAACCACCTGTCACAAGCCATGCACATATTCTGCCTTCCTGGACCCCCACTTCGTTTTGGATCACATCTGACCCATTTTAGACAAGCCCAATAATCCTCTTTGAATTCCCAAGTACTTAAGCCATGCCCATTTAAATTGCACATAAATATGCTAAGGCTGCCACCATCAAAACAGCCCGGCGCCAATCCAATTTGACTTGGCGCACATCCAACCAAGTAGACCAGCTTCCATCCTATTTAGTGCCAATGTCCAGCCCACATTTCCTTAGAGTATTCCCAACCTGATTACGTCCTTGCCTTGGCCAACTTTGCCTGATTGACCTTGGCGCCCAATGCTAGCTAGCGCCGCACCACACAAAATCTGTCGCCAAGCTAACTGTGCCCAGCTGACTAAACCCACAATCTGACTCTGCCTTTCTCAATAGCTCACCTATGTGTCGCCCCCACATGTCTAAAGCCAACAGAACTAGCTCCCACTTTGACACTCATGCACTAGTGTCATGGCACTTCAATTGTGCCTATGTAAAAATCCTTAAGACCAAGGACTGTTACACTTACCACTTACCAGCTGACATTAAGATACCGTACATACTTCGGATAAAATTAATTAGGACATACACAGATATATGTATGTAATATGACTTCAATTTTAATTTATGGGTATTTTTAGTATGTACATGAACACATATTAAGAACTAATTTTTATAAATTTGATTTATTTTAATTGGTGGAGTTTTCGTGTATAAAAGGGGTTCATCCAGTGGCGGAGCCAAGAATAAATACGAGGGAGCGCCAAAATATATTATAAAATTTTTTCTAGCAACAAATAGAAGAATGCAAAAAAAATATGTTAGGGATTGTGGTACTATCAATGTAATCAACTAATAATTACTTAGATTAATTAGAAATTAACTAAGTAAAACATACTGTCATATATACATTGACAGTATGTTTAATTGTCACTTGTAACAGTATGTTCCTAAGCCAAGTAGGTGATAGCATGTTTAGATAGTTACTGTCATGTACAAATGTAATAAAATGATCTATGAAGTAGAAGTTCCCACAGTGTTCATGCACATCATGGATCAAATTATTGACAGTAACTTTCTACAAACTAAAACTTACGACAGCATGTTCAAGTGACAACATCCTTTGGAACAGACGACAGCAACTATTCCTTGACAGTAAACTTGGCGGAGATTGAAGAATCAAAGACAACAAGTTTTCTGACAGTAGCTTTGGCGGAAAGAGTTGACAGTATGTTTGGCGGAGGAATTGACAGCAACTTTGTTCGACAGCATGTTTATCAGGATAGTCGACAGTATGTTTTGCGGGATCCTTGACAGCAATTTTAGATGACACTATGTTTCAGAAGAATATCAGGATCGACAGCAACATATGCGGAGACGAAGTTACTGTCACCAAAGAGAAGCAAAAGGTTGACAGTAACCTTTTGGTGAAGCTGACAGTCTGTTTCAAGAAGCAGACTAGGTAAAGGTCTTTCATGGATTGATCTTGACAACTCAACCTAGTCTGTCAAGACTACTACTGCAACTTGAGATAAAGTAAGCATAAAGGTGAAGCATGCTCGTGGAGTCAAGAATGTCAAATCCTCTCAGAGCAACTTTATCTACAAATGGAATAAAGACAGACTTGAGAAGAAAAAGTGAAGGTTCTATTTCAAGTATTGTCCAGGAATCAAGGGAAAGCACACTTGTAAGTGAGGTGTGTGTTTCAGTATAAAAACACTCATCTCACAAACACTTTCCTTATGCAACTGAGCTTAACTTTTCTCAAGCATAGAAAACCTTAGCATTCTTGTTATTGTTTCTATTTTAAGCTGGAAATATCTTCCAGACAGTTGTAGCAACAAAAATTAATAAAATTAATTTTTGAAGTATATCACCTTGTGTTTTAATCTGTTTTCTGTTGTTTGCATTAGTACTTGGTATTATCTCTTTTGTTTTATTGTTAGCAAAAAGTGATAAATTATCAAGTTGCATTCAACCCCCCCTTCTGCAACACTGATACTGTCTAACAACTGGTATCAAAGCAGCAGGTTAGATATACATAACCTGAAAAGATCTAAAAATGAGTGCTCAGAAAGTAAGCAGCATAAAAATACCCACCTTTGACAAAGAACATTACAACCTTTGGAAACGAAAAATGATGTTATTCATAAAAACAGTCAATCCTCTTTATCCTGGAATACTGGAAAATGGTCATTTCATTCCCCAGACATATGTACCTGAAACTACAGTAGATGGTGAAACAATACCAGCCTACTGGGTTCCTAAAAAGGTTTCAGAGTACAACGACACTGAAAGAGAAAAAGTATCTCTGGATGATTGCCTTCAATTCATCATGATTGAGGCACTTGACAATGTCATGTACAATAACATTGTCAACTGCACCAGTGCAAAGCAAATATGGGAAACCATTGAGATACTCTGTGAAGGGACAGAAGAAGTAAAAGAAAATCAAAGACAAATTCTGGTGTCTCAGTATGAAGCCTTCATGACTAAACCAAGTGAAGGGTTGACTGAGATGTTTGAGAGGTTTAACAGGTTGATAAATGACTTGCAGCTGCATGGAAAGTTTTATGACAAAAAGGAGGTAAACATGAAATTCATGTTAACACTTCCTGACCACCTAGAGCACAAGGTTTCTGCCATAAGAGAAGGAAGGGATTTATCAAAAGTTTCTCTTGAAACTTTATATGGCATACTCAAAACCTATGAGCTAGAGTTGCTACAGAAGAGAGCCATTCAAGCTGGTCAAAGAGGAAAAATGGTCAACACATCAAATGCTTTAGTAGCTCAAGATCCATAGGTGATGCAGCTCAAGGAATCTCAACATCAACAGCAAATCAAGATTGAAGAAATCACAGATGAAAATGAAAGTGTGACTTTGGAACTCAAGAATGGTGAAGAAGATGAGTTCTACACTTTGGAGGAACTGGACAACATGGAAAACAAAACAATGGCCTACATGGCAAGAAAGTTCTCCAACTTGAGATTCAAGAAGAACAAAGCTTTCAAACCCAGAGGACAGAGCTCCAGGTTTAACAAGCCAAACTTCTCAAAACTTGGAGGAAGTGGCAAAGGTGGATACAAAACAGGTATGGTGGACAGATCCAAAATAAGGTGTTACAACTGCAATGAAATGGGGCATTTTGCAACTGAATGCAAGAAGCCAAAAAAAGTGAGAAGAAATGACAATGACTATAAGGAACTCAAAGCAAAATATGAGGCCCTGTTGAAAAAACAACAAGGAAGAGCCTTTGTGGCTGAAGGAAAGTGTTGGGAAGATTCAGATGAAGAAGAAGAAGAAGAATATGGGAATCTTGCTCTCATGGAAAACTCAGGAGAAGGTTCATCTTCTTCATCAAGTCAGGTACCTTTTCTTACTACTGTTGATATGACTACATCTCAGTATAAGAAAACTGTTGAAAATCTAAGTTCTGAAATTTTTAATATTCATACAAGCATGTTAGCTGCTAATGAGGAAATAGCTAAATTGTCTAGTGCTAATGAGTTATTGAAAATTAGAATCATGAACTAGAACTAAAACAGAATGCTTTTGAGTCCTTATAACAAGAAAATGAGATTCTTAAGAACAAGATTGTGTGTGCTTCTCAGATTGAGGAATTTCTTAGAAAATTGATTTCTGAAAATGAGCTAAAAATCAAGGCCTATAAGAATTCCTCTTCTCTGTTAAAATCCTACCATGATAATAATACTGAAAATCAAAAGGCAGGTATAGGTTTTGACTATGAGAAGAAATCTGGAAAGAGACATGTTGTAGAAGAAGAAGTCATACATACTGTCAAACCTTCCATTCTAAAGAAGGTCAAGAATCCATTGTTCAAAAAGGCTGAATTTGAGTTTGATAAGGAAGCTTTAGTAATCAAACAAGAGATAGATGATGAGGAAATTGATGCTGTCAGAAAAATCCATAAGGCAAAAGATATTGTCAAAATCCCCAAGACAGTTAGTTTTGACTCTGACAGTAACCTTTGTTTAAAAGATACTGTCAATACTGGCTCGACAGTAAGTTCAGAAGATGCTGTCATGACTGTAAGATCCAAACTTACTGTCAAGACAACTCCATCTAAACCTACTATCAACACCAGCATGACAGTAACTTCTAAACATACTGTCATGAAGACCAAGAAAAATAGAAATGGAAAGTTAGGGATAAACAAAAAGAACAATTATGATTATATTCCTAATGCTCCTAAAAAGTTGTGCAATAATTGTGGGTCTTCTAGTCATCTAACTCATGTTTGCAACAAGGTCAAGTCTATTGATAAGAATGCTACCTCTAGCAATGGAAACTTACATAGCATGCCTTTAAAGAACAAACAAGTAACTCACTGTGGTAACTTTGATTGTATTTCATGCAAAATGAATTTGATGAGTGTTTGCTTTAATCTGCCTTTTGCTAATAATCAGAAATGCTTGCATAACAATGCTAAAACTGGAAAGGCAAAGACTCCAAGTCCTCCTAAAGTTAGGATGGACAAGCCACCAAAAAACAAAGCTATCAAACCTATATTCAAAACTGAATGGGTAGCTACAGGAGTCTTGTTAAAAGCAAAAGAAAGAAATACAACTGAATCAACTTCAAACTGTGATTTAGCTAAACAAAGTGGACCCAATGAAAGTTGGGTACCAAAAGCAACTTGAGATGTTTTGCTTTGCAGGGCAACAGGAAAAATAAAAGAATCATGTGGATCATTGATAGTGGATGCTCAGGACACATGACAGGTGATAAAGCCCTGCTATCATAATTCAAGGAAATGTCAGGCCCTTGTGTAACCTTTGGTGATAATAACATTGGTTTCACAATGGGATATTGCATACTGGAAGTTGGAAACTTGAAAATTGAGAAAATTGCTCTAGTAAATGGATTGAAGCACAATTTGTTGAGTGTAACTCAATTTTGTGAAAGAGGTTTCAAGGTTGGTTTTGATCAAGACAGATGCTCCATTATCAACAAAAAGACAGAAGAAGAAGTTCTTCAAGGTGTAAGGAAAGGAAGCCTCTACATTGTTGACTTGGATTCTGTAAGGAAAGACAAGGTCTACTGTTTCTACAGTAAGGCCTCTTCAACTGAAAGTTGGCTGTGGCATAAGAAGCTCTCTCATTTGAATTTCAAAGCAATGAATCATCTAATGAAGAGAGAGTTGGTGAAAGGGCTACCTCAGCTTGAATTCTGTCAAGAAGGACTGTGTGAGGATTGCCAGAAAGGGAAACTAAGGAGAGCTGCTCATAAAAGCACTCTTAGTGGCTCAATCAATGAAGCATTTCAATTAATTCACATGGACTTATTTGGTTCTGTGAATGTGCAATCATTGGCAAGAAAAAGATATGCTTTAGTAATGGTTGATGATTTCTCAAGATACACTTGGGTAAGGTTTCTAACATCCAAGGATGAAGCTTCACAAGAAATTATTGATTTGGTTAGGGTTCTTGACAAGAATCCCAAGTACAAAGTGCAGACCTTGAGAAGTGATAATGGTACTGAGTTCAAAAACAGTATCATGGAATCACTCAACAATTCTCTGCACCAAGAACACCTCAGCAAAATGGTGTTGTGGAAAGAAAAAACAGAACTCTTATTGAGGCTGCAAGAACAATGTTGAGTGAAGCAAAACTCCCTACCTATTTCTGGGGTGAAGCAATCAATATAGCCTGTTACACTCAAAACAGGACTGTAGTCAACAAAGCCTATGGAAAGACTCCCTATGAATTGCTTACAGGAAGGAAACCAACTGTCAACTATTTTCATGTCTTTGGGAGCAAGTGCTTCTTCATGAAAGATTCAAATGAGATCAAAGGAAAGTTTGATACTAAAGCACTTGAAGGAATCTTCATGGGATATGGTATTGACAGGACTGCATAGTCTACATTATTGATCACAAGACTGTGGAGGAGAGTGTAAATGTCACCTTTGATGAAACTAAATTTCCTGGAATTGAAGGAAGTCAAGAAATAGAAGCTTTAGTCTTTGAAAACCAAGGCTATCTAGAAGAGATTGAAGAGAATTCACCAAGTATAGATCACACTATTTCTGGTCCAACAATGGTTCCCAACAACCCTGGAGAAAATGAAAGAACTGCTCAAACAACTGATTTTTCTGGGAATGTTTCAATGAATAGTGGACTTGAAGAAATTGATGCTGTTAACAGTGCAAGAACAAAAGATGCTGTCCATCAACAAATGCTGAAGACTCTAGTGACTCTTTAAGAGGAACTAAATGGAACAGAGATCACACTAATGATTTAATTATTGGTGATCCAGGAACTGGAGTCAAAACAAGAAGAAATGTTGCCAATGAATGCATGTACTCTTGTTTTCTATCTCAAACAGAACCTAAAACTCTAGAAGAAGCTTTGGCTGATCCAGATTGGATTAATACTATGCAAGAGGAGCTAAATCAATTTGAAAGAAGCTTTGTTTGGGAGTTGGTGCCTAGGCCAAGGAACAAATCCATTATAGGCACCGAATGGGTTTATAGGAACAAGATGGATGACTGTGGAACTGTCACAAGAAACAAAGCAAGGCTGGTGGCAAAAGGCTACTGTCAACAGGAAGGGATTGATTATGAAGAAACATTTGCTCCTGTTGCCAGACTTGAGGCAATAAGAATCTTTTTGGCTTTTGCTGCATTCAACAACTTCAAGGTTTTTCAAATGGATGTTAAGAGTGCTTTCCTAAATGGAGAGTTAGAAGAAGAAGTGTATGTTGAACAGCCTCCAGGCTTTGAAGATCCAAAGATGAAAAACTTTGTGTACAGACTACTCAAGGCATTGTATGGTCTAAAGCAAGCACCAAGGGCTTGGTATGATACTCTTTCCAAGTTTCTTCTTGATAATAACTTTACAAGAGGGATTGTGGATAAAACTCTTTTCTACAAAAAGCATGGAAATGATATCTTTCTAGTCCAAGTATATGTTGATGACATTATCTTTGGTTCAATAAATGAAGATTTATGCAAGAAATTCTCATAGTTAATGCAGAACAAATATGAGATGAGTATGATGGGTGAATTAGTATTCTTTCTTGGACTTCAAGTCTATCAAAAAGAAGATGGAATATTTATCTGCCAAACTAAGTATGTTAAAGATCTTTTGAAAAGATTTGATATGGAAGACTCATCTCCTGCAAAAACTCCAATCTCAACAGCAACTCAACTTGACAAGGATCCAAAAGGAAAGAAGGTGGACAACAAGATGTATAGAGGAATGATTGGCTCTCTCCTCTACCTAACAGCTAGCAGGCCTGACATAATGTTTACAACATGTTTGTCTGCAAGGTTTCAGTCTGATCCCAAGGAGTCACATTTAATGGCAGTAAAAAGAATTCTCAGATATGTGAAAGGCACTCAAAACTTGGGCCTTTGGTATCCTAAGGATTCTAGTTTCGACTTGGTTGGATATTCAGACTCAAACTATGCAGGGTGCAGAATAGACAGAAAGAGTACAACAGGAAGCTGTCAGTTTTTGGGAGAAAGATTGGTCTCTTGGTTTAGCAAGAAGCAGCATTCAGTGTCAAATTCAACTGTAGAGGCTGAATATATTGCAGCTGGTAGTTGTTGTGCTCAGCTTCTTTGGATGAGGAACCAGCTATTGAACTATGGGTTGACACTGCAAGGAATTCCTATCTTTTGTGACAACACTAGTGCCATAGCAATTTCAGAGAATCCTGTTCAACATTCCAAAACTAAGCACATTGACATCAGACATCATTTCATTAGAGAGCATGTGGAGGAAGGCACAATCAAGCTAATCTATGTGCCCACAAAGAAGCAACTTGCAGACATTTTCACCAAACCATTGGATGAAAAGACATTCAACAGGCTAGTGAGTGAATTGGGTATGTTAAATTTAACCTGTTGATCAAAAAGTTAGTTAACTGAATTTCACTGTGAATTAATGGCCTCTAGAGGTGTTTTGATTTCGATCACAGTGAAAAGACATGATGAAAATTAACTGAGAGGTTAACTAATTGTTTTTTTTGTAACTTGATAAAAAGTACTGTCAATAAACTTGATAGTATGTTTTATCTATACTATCATATGGTAACAAGTTACTGTCAAAATCTGTGAAACTTACTGTCACATGTTTGAGAAGTATTGACAGTATAGTTCGCGGGATTAAAACTTACTGTCAAATTCTGTGAAACTTACTGTCAAAAGGTTGTGAAACCTTGACAGTATGTTTCGCGGGATCAAGACTTACTGTCGAATCCTGTGAAACCTACTGTCAAAGAATTGAGAAATAGTGACAGTATAGTATGCGGAAATGAAACTTACTGTCAATATCCTTTGACAGTACAGTGTTTCTAAAACCTCCGCATAACATACTGTCACCAGTTAATATTAGAGTTATTTATTTATTATATATATATATATTCTCTAATCTCTAATGTTACTGTCAAGAGTGTTTGTGATTTCTAGCACAGAAGTTACTGTCAAAGAATGGAACTCGAAGACAACTGTCACTTTAAATCGTTTAAAATTCTTTCTTGACAGTATCTTTTTCACATCATATATATACAAACAGCTTAAATCTCTCACATTCTTTATTTCTCTTTAATATTCAAATATTCAAACGCCCTAAAAACCCTCTATTTTCTCTGCAACTCTGCGACTTTTTCTCTAAACCGTTCTTCAACTTTCTAAACCTAGATCTAAACCATTTTCTTGTAACCATGTCTGGACCCCAAATCATCTGTTCTCTTGCCCAAACCAACTTCACCACCATGGCTTCAGTTGGTGAAGCTGGAGAAGCCTTCAAACCTCTTGTTGGCTTCATGAACAACTCATACCTAACCTATGCCCTAACTGCAAATCCCCAGCTGGAAATCCCTAGACTGTCTCATTTCTGGACCTCTGCAGTATGTGAGGGGGAGCAAGATGCGAACTCTATCTCTTTCCAAATCAATGGTACCTCTTACACCATTGATTCCTCTCATATCAACAAAGCTCTTCATGTGGAAGAGGCTGGAGGTTTGCCATTTAAGGAGCCTGTAAGTGAAGAACAATTTGCCAAGTTCTTCAAGATGATTGGGTATGCTGGACCCAAGCTCCATGCAAATAGTGACGAATGGTATCCTTCGGGAGGCATGGACAGGAAGTTCCTAAACAAAGAGTGGAGCATGTTGTTAGATGCTGTCTCCAGGTCCATGTCCAGCAAAACAAGTGGCTGGAATGAAGTGCCAGCCTACATCAAGAAGATTGTGCATTCTATGGTGCACAATTACAGAATCAATATTGGAAAGCTCCTGATGCCCCTATTCAAGCTGGTGCTGGGAAAGAAAGAAACCAGAAAACCGATAATTTACTATCCTAGATTCTTTATGCTTATAATTAACTCTGTTGTAGGCATAATTAATTTAGATAGTGTTCAATGCATGGAGTCCCCAACTCTTAAGAAAAATACTCATTCCTTGTTAACCAATAAACCACTTAACACTGAATTGAGTTTGTTCATAACTGATTTCATGCTTTCTACAATTAATAGATTGAATTTAAAAATTGTTGGGGACCATCATGTATTTTCTTTGAGTGATGAGAATGGTGTTGACCTCTCCATTCCTAACCTACAATCCAAACCTTTTGAAGGAGTCCGGCCTTCTAGAGTCACCAAAAATATCAGCCAAGGGTCTGGTTCCTCTCAAAAGGGCCAGATTTCTAAAAGGATGAGAACCACTCAACCTAGGATAGAAACCTTTCCACAGGTAGGTGGTGAAACTGCACTAGATGCAGCAAATAAGGTTGGTAGTCTGAACACAGAACCCACAGAGGACCCTGGTGAGCCTAAGAGAAAGAAGGCAAGGGTATCAGCTTCTGTAAGCCAGACTGTGTCCTCTCAAAAGGGCACAGATCTTAATAGGGATCAAAACACATCTCTAGATGTCCCCTCTCAACAGGGGGCATCTATTGAACTTGGCCAGTTACCCATGGCATCTTGTAAAGAGTCTGCACAACAGGTTGAACACACTCAACCTGAGCCCACACTTGAAGACACACACACTGTAGGGCTAGAAAATATGGAACACAGTTCATTCAATTATAGTGCATCACTCTTTTCCAACATTGAAGATCAAAATGTTGATGCACTATTCCAACAATTGAATGCAACTGATCATAGCAATCCACAAGAACCTTCTACTCAAAGGGTGGAAGAGATTGCTGTCACAGCCTCTGTAGCTGTTAATGACAAAGTTGCTGTCAATCCTCATGACAGTAACTTTTCAAAAGATGTTGTCAACATTCCAATCCAAGACAACAACTCTCAAATGGCTGCATCTTCCCAACAGTTAAGTGATGAAGATTTTGCTCCAATTTTCACCCTTCTTAAGGTAAAATCTACAACTTTAGTGCAAGATGTACCTGCTCAGTCTCTTGCACCTAGGATGAGTGAGGGTGTGAAAAGAAAAAGAGAGATAAAAGAAAAGAGAAGTGAGCATAAAAATGAGGGGCTGGGAAAATCCTAAGCAAAAGGAGAGGGCCCTGAGCAAGGCCAGAATAAAAAACAAGATGTGGGAGCCCAAATATCAAAGGCATTAGGCCTGAAGAGTGAGTTGGTGAGGAGTGATGAGATCACTCATAAAAAACCAGAGAGTGTGAGAACCAACTCAGCCTCCAAATCACCTAAACAAGCTGCTGAAAGGTTGAAATCCCTTTCACACAAGGTTACTAAATTATCAAAGAACTTGGACACAGTGGGCAGAAATCAGGTGAAGCTGGTGAACAGGATGTCCAGTTTGGAGCAGACTATGAATGAAGGGTTCAAGGCTATCTTTGATAAGCTTCAGAAATTTCAAGCACAATTTTCAACCCCTGCAGTTGCTACCTCAACTAAGGGGGAGAAAAGTGGTAAGGCTGAAGTGTTTGTTGCAGATGTAGAAAGGAGTGATAAGGTGGCAGTCAAGGAGAAAACTCAAGCTGCATCTCAGGGGGAGAGTCAACTAGAATTGTTGTCTAGTGTGGTTGCTGAGATTGCTACACAGCTTGGAGGAAATAAGATGGAGAGACCAAAGGAGAAAGGAGTAGTGATAAAGGAGGGAGGTGTGAAGAAAGATTTTGTGGTCCATGTTGCAGGAAAAGGAAAAGAGAAGCTCTTCCAGGATGAAGGTGATGACTGGGTATTGGAAGAGAGAGAAGATTTTGATGATGAACAAGCTTCAATTCTTATGGTGGATGAAAATAAGAACAGCAGAGTATTTGAGGATGCAAAGTTCAACAAGAGAATCAATGATTTGAGAGCCTCATCTAACAGGGACCCCAAGAAATTCTCTGATTCAATGAGACAGTCAACCACAAGAGCATCTGTGATGGTGTCCAAAAGCAACAAGTGGGTGATCTCTGTCAGAACTGAAGGAGGCTACAGCTGGTGTGTGAGCATGGCTTATCTACGCAGGCAAGAGATTGCAGTTATTGAAGCAATCAAACTCAAAATCAAAACAGATAAGTCATGGCTCAATGAAAACTTGAAAAGAACTTTGTAGAAGCTGGTAATTGAGAAATTGCCATAAGTAACTCAAAATCCCTTGGGCATTAAATTCAGTTGCTCCATAGATGGAAAATACAGGTCTATGAATCTAGAAAGGGTGAGCAACTGTAGGCCTAAATCTGTTAAAGAAGCTTTTGACCACTTCAAGCAACTGCCCATGAATAAAGAAAGAATTGAAGTGTTGAGGGTGTTGGAAGTAGAACAGAAAAGACTTGAAGATTTGAAGTTAAAAAGGAATGTAAAGAAGACACAGGAGAAAAGAGATGGAGATGATGAAGAAAAGCCTGATGGAGATGCAGGTAGTTCCAGCCAACACAACAATGGTGAAGGGTCATCTGGATCTGGAAATAAGGTGGAGGAAGAAAAGGAGAAAGAAGAGAGGGAGTATAGAGATGGTGTTGAAGGGAAGGTTTTGAAGACAGTGGTACTTGGAGAAGAAAATGATGAAAAAGATGCTGTCAGGAGTAATAAGGGAGAACCTGCTGTCACAAAAGGTACTGTCACAGAACCTACTGTCGAGCATGGAGTGACAGTAACTTGTCAAGAGCTACTGTCAAAAGAAGTGAAGGAAAAGGTGCTGTTAAGCAATATTTCTACATCTAAGAAATGCATAAAAGCAAGGGCAGAGAGACCTAAGCCTCATTCAAGTAGGAGGCCCAGCAGAAAAGGGTAGAAGCTTATGTATGAAATTCTTCATGAGGATTGTCTGGATGTTAGGAGGCCAACCATCAACAACATAGCAGAAGCAAAAGCAGAATCCTTGGTGAATGTGAAAGTTGAGTGGTCTGGAATGAATACTCTAAGCAAGATAATTCTATTGTTTTCAAATGGAACAGTTGAAGAATTGAGTTATGGGATGAAAGAAGTAAACTACTTTCTGGTCAGAAGAATGCTGATTATAATACAAGGATCAGACATGAGAACACAGTTAATAAGGAGTTTGTTGATAAAGAAGCTCATGGAGTTAATGGATTCTTTCAAACCTCATCCTTTAGATTTCAATGACGTTGAAAAACCTGAAACAGTTGTTTACTATGATGGAGTAATGTTTGAGGGTGAAGATGGAATCAAAGAATTTTGGAGCACAGAGTCTCTACAGAACAAGAATTTAGATCTACTTGAAAGGTTGATAAAGCAGTTGGAAGGATATCCTTATCCTGAGGAGAGAAGATACATGTCAAATGTTCTGAGAGTTATTCAAGCCAAAAAGAAGAGGGAGATTGAGAAGAAGTTTGAATATGAGAGGACACAGAAATGTCTTCTCAGGAATCCTGAGAGAGTTATCTTCTACAATACTGGTGGTTCTGCAGAAGAAATCACTTTTGAGGAGTTAAAAAAATTGGTTGTGAATGACCCTCATATCATTGAGATCATCAAGAAGCAACTGCTAAATATCACAAACTATGAGATTTTTGATCTGAAAAATAGAGCACTGGAGATCTGTGACTCTAAAAGGAAGGAGGAGAAGGAGAAAAGAAAGATGTTTGATGATGAATTTGAAGCTGCAAAGAGGAAAGTTGAACAAATTTCCAAAAGAATCAAGGAGGCTAAGATTGACATGAAGCTTGCTCTACTGAATGATCAATTCTCTAAAAGGTCTAGCTATGTTTCTCCAGTCCTGTGTGGGCCCCTGAGAATCATTGTTGATAGCATTGAAGTGGAGGCTGTCAATTTCAGGGTGCTCAATAATGAAAATTTAAGGAAGATATTCAGAATGATTACAGGCTCATTCTTGGAGTTTGAAAGAGATCTAAGCAAAGTTGTCTGGCAAATCATTGAGTCCAGAGAAGAAGAGGATGAGTCTATTGACAAAATCAGGGTGAAACAGATCTTCTCTTCTACAAAGGAAAGATTTGTCAAACACATGTTTGGAATGAAGTATCTTTGCATATCTAAAGGACCAACTGAGAACTACTACACCTACAAGGACTTGAAGAATATTTCTTACAGGATGGTAAAGCTAGTCTTAGATTGTGTTACTGATCATGCCAAGACAGAAGAAGAGAAGAGGGAACTGAAAGCACTTGAGGGATTGTATGGAAGAATGATAGCAGAAAAGAAGTGAAGATAAAGCTCAAGACTAAATTGAAAATTTACTCAGTCTAGAGGAGCATACTTGAGATAGGATTGTACTTGTAATGTTGTTTATTTTCTGTACAAACACTTCTACTTTTATTAGTTGAGTTAGCATCTGCAATTTTCTTTTAAATTTGTCTTTATTTATCATAAAAACAAATTGGGGGAGATTGTTAGGGATTGTGGTACTATCAATGTAATCAACTAATAATTTCTTAGATTAATTAGAAATTAACTAAGTAAAACATACTGTCATATATACATTGACAGTATGTTTAATTGTCACTTGTAACAGTATGTTCCTAAGCCAAGTAGGTGACAGCATGTTTAGATAGTTACTGTCATGTACAAATGTAATAAAATGATCTATGAAGTAGAAGTTCACACAGTGTTCATGCACAGCATGAATCAAATTATTGACAGTAACTTTCTACAAACTGAAACTTACGACAGCATGTTCAAGTGACAGCATCCTTTGGAACAGACGACAACAACTATTCCTTGACAGTAAACTTGGCGGAGATTGAAGAATCAAAGACAACAAGTTTTCTGACAGTAGCTTTGGCGGAAAGAGTTGACAGTATGTTTGGCGGAAGAATTGACAGCAACTTTGTTCGACAGCATGTTTATCAGGATAGTCGACAGTATGTTTTGCCGGATCCTTGACAGCAATTTTTGATGACAGTATGTTTCAGAAGAATATCAGGATCGACAGCAACATATGCGGAGACGAAGTTACTGTCACCAAAGAGAAGCAAAAGGTTGACAGTAACCTTTTGGTGAAGCTGACAGTCTGTTTCAAGAAGCAGACTAGGTAAAGGTCTTTCATGGATTGATCTTGACAACTCAACCTAGTCTGTCAAGACTACTACTGCAACTTGAGATAAAGTAAGCATAAAGATGAAGCATGCTCGTGGAGTCAAGAATGTCAAATCCTCTCAGAGCAACTTTATCTACAAATGGAGTAAAGACAGACTTGAGAAGAAAAAGTGAAGGTTCTATTTCAAGTATTGTCCAGGAATCAAGGGAAAGCACACTTGTAAGTGAGGTGTGTGTTTCAGTATAAAAACACTCATCTCACAAACACTTTCCTTATGCAACTGAGCTTAACTTTTCTCAAGCATAGAAAACCTTAGCATTCTTGTTATTGTTTCTATTTGAAGCTGGAAATATCTTCCAGACAGTTGTAGCAACAAAAATTAATAAAATTAATTTTTGAAGTATATCACCTTGTGTTTTAATCTGTTTTCTGTTGTTTGCATTAGTACTTGGTATTATCTCTTTTGTTTTGTTGTTAGCAAAAAGTGATAAATTATCAAGTTGCATTCAACCCCCCCTTCTGCAACACTCATACTGTCTAACAAAATATCATACTACTGAACATCTATATATATATATATATTGATATGGGTAAAAAATAGCCCTAAGGAAATAATAAATATAGCATTTATTATTTCATTTATTAGACCTAGCATGGTCCATAGGCTTGGGCCCTTGAAACGAACAAGGAAAATAAGTCCAAGGATCAACTGGATTTGTAAGTCCAGCCCACAAGCTCTGTTGAAGCCATAGGCCCATTAAGCCTGTGTTATTAATTAATTTCGTAATTAATAAAGGCTCAGTTAAGGCCCGAGAAGCCTATTGAAGGCTTTCATCCTATAAAGATCTAGAAACCCAAACGTGGGAAGAGTCCTACGAGACCCCTCATCTGTGGAAGGCTCTAGAAGCTCAATCTCGAAGATAAACCTCACATGCTAGAGTCCAACAAAGACTCTCACTCCTAAGAGGTTTAGACAGCCTTTACACTAGGAGAATTGACCTTCAAGTCTCCTAACCCTAATTTAACTCCAAGGCCCTCGTGCGCCTATATAAAGGGCCTAACCCCTCAACATTAGAACTACGTTTTGGCTTGATTCTCTAAACACAACAGAGATACGTAGGCAGTTAACGAGGACCCGAATTAGTCACGAAACGTTAGTGCAGCCATTAAAGCTCGAAGCTCCCCCAAACCCTAGCATTAATTACGTATTAAAGATACCTCATTTTTGATCCGTAACATTTGGCGCCGTCTGTGGGAAGAGAATAACAACCATGGCAAGAACACGAAGTACCGCGAGCACCCTCGAAGGAGAGATCCCTGACACCACTGATGACACCAACGTTACTCTTACCGTAACTCAGGAACAAGGAACTGTTGTCCCAACCACCTCCGTTGAGGACCCTGAAACAAGCACCCATCGTACGGGAACCCTGAGCGTCATCGTTCATCCTTCCGATCCTGACATATCAATCCATGCCTCTGTCCCTCCACTCTAGGTAATTCCACCCCTCAATACTACTTTTGTTGCTCATCTCCTATTGCAGGTCTCCACTACGGTGTTGCCTAGAAACCCTCAGTATGGGCTTCCACCTAACTATGAGCCCTCTTATGAGCAAGGGCTGTTGCCCCCACATGGCTCATGTCGGGGAAATCGAGGTTTTTCTGGACCCTACGCGACTGATGATGGAACAACTGATGAGGGTGTTAATCCTAGGAGGAGGCGACCTAGTAAGGAGCCCCTTGAAGGAAGGAGTACTCAGCCCCGAGGGCCTCAAAACACTAACTCCACAAACCTACAAGAGAGGATACGAGCTCATGAGGATGAAGCTCAACGACTAAGGAAAGACCTGGAAAGGGAGCTAGCAAGGCAGCAACGCCCGAGAGTTGAGGGGGCTGGAGGATCAGCAAGGAATGCATATGTGATAGATCTAGATGAGCCCTTGACAAGGAGGCAAACAAAGACAAGTCATGTTAGGGCTGACCCCCAAGACTTATTGCCACTTGGAGATCTTGATGATCCCACACACCCCTTCACAGAGAATATTATGAAGGAGAAGATATCAAGGAAGTTTAAGATGCCTACAATCAAGGCCTATAATGGAACGGGAGATCCCTCAAATCATATTCTCACATTCTCTAATGCACTGCTGCTGCAACCTGTCAATGACGCCATCAAGTGTAGGGCGTTCCCTCAAACCCTTAATGGTATGGCTCAAAGGTGGTTTAGTCGTCTACCCCCTAACTCTGTTGGGTCATTCAAAGATCTAAGCAGGGCCTTTGTTGGTCAGTTTATCAGTAGCAAGACTCATGAGAAAAGCTCAGCTTCGCTAATGAATATGTATCAGGGAAAGAATGAATCCCTGAGGGACTATGTGAACAGATTCACTAAGGAGGCCTTGAAGGTCCCTGATCTAGACCAGAATGTAGCTATGATAGCCCTACAACAAGGGACCTCAGACAAGAACTTCAGGAGATCTTTAGCAAAAAGGGCTCCAGAAAGTATGAATGAGCTCTAAGAGAGAGCTGGAAAGTATATCAAGGCTGAAGAAAGCTTGAAGAAGACTACCAACTCATTCAGAAACGAGTGGAGTAGCAAAAAACGTAAGCAAGATACGTATGATGTCGAGGATGAGAATGATGTTGAGGATAAGTATCCTAGAATCAATAAAGACTCCGACTATACCTCGAGGACGGTTGGCCAAGGGCCTAGGTTCACCGAGTATGCAAGGCTAAACTCACCAAGAAGCGAGATCCTGTTGGAAATTGAGAAAGATAGAGAACTTCAATGGCCGAAGCCACTAAGGACTGTTCCTAAGAAGAGGAATCCGAATTTGTATTGCAAGTTTCACAAGGATGTTGGGCATGACACAGATAATTGTAGGCAGTTGAAAGATGAGATTGAGTTCTTGATCAGAAGGGGAAAACTCAGAGAGTTCATCAAAGAAGATGATAGAAACAACAATGATAATCGACACTATAATGAACAACGAAGGGATTATGATGACCGTGATAAGAAGATACAGCCTCGAGGCCCAGTAATAAACGTAATCTCTGGAGGTCCAACAACGGCCGGGACTTCAAGTAACTCGAGAAAGGTTTATGCCCGGCAAGTTCTACAAATTGTGGGGGAAGCACCAAAGAGTGTAAGGAACGAGATATCAATTTCTTTTGATGATTCTGATATGAAAGGGGTGAACTTCCACCATGATGACCCGTTGGTCATAATACCTGTGATAGGAAACTCTTCAGTAAAACGAATCCTGGTGGATAGTGGAGCTTCAGTAGACAACCTGTTTCATGATGCATATCTCAAGATGGGGTACACTGACCCTCAACTGACTCCCTTTGACATGCCTATATACGGGTTCAATGGAGTCGAGTCTAAGGTAGAGGGAACAATTCGATTGCTTGTGACTATAGGGCAAGAGCCCCATGAGTCCACTCAAGTGTTGAACTTCCTCGTGATCAAGGATGTGTCCTCTTATAATGGGATCCTCAGACGAACAGGAATACATGCGTTCAAGGCTGTTGCCTCAACTTACCACCTCAAACTTAAATTTCCAACTAGGAATGGAGTTGGTGAGGAGAAAGGAGACCAGAAGATGGCAAGGAGATGTTATGTAGCCTCGTTAAGGTCTGACGGAGTCGGGGGGCAAGTACTCCCAATCGAAGGTGCGGATACGTGGAAGTACTAGGCAGCTCCTTCAAGGGTTATATTTAGAAGGATTATTAAGTAGAAATAAGGTTCTATGGAACCGTTAGGAATCAAGAAGTTGTTACCCCAAGTGGGAAGTAGCTTATTATTATGTAAGGGTAGAACCCTTTTGGACATGAAGATATACTTCAAGATATTTCAATGAAAGTTATTTAGTATCCTTGAATTCTCTTGTTATGTTATTATTAAACACGAAAACAACTTTGTACCAATGCACATAACGTAAAAATGCAAAAGAGAATGCATGAACGTAATAAGAGTGCCGAGTACTGAAGGGGTTAAAGGTACGAGAATAAAAGATAAAAGCCATGCATGGCCAACACGGGTAGTAAACGGAAAAGCTACGTCTATACTCTTAGGCACACGACATTGAGGTCTTGACAGACCAGCCCCTTGGAAGCACAATTCGACTTCATGCATGAATGTAATAAGAGTGTCGAGTACTGAAGGGGTTAAAGGTACGAGAATAAAAGATAAAAGCCATGCATGGCCAACACGGGTAGTAAACGGAAAAGCTACGTCTATACTCTTAGGCACACGACATTGAGGTCTTGACAGACCAGCCCCTTGGAAGCACAATTCGACTTCATTCCAAGTCAATGGGAGGTCAAATCTTATAGGACTCATCGACCTCGGTCCAAGTCGATGGGAGGTCAACCTTGTAGGGCTCATCGACCTCATTTCAAATCGAAGATTACAGAGCCATGAGGCCCCAAGACATTTCGACCTCAAAAGATTTTGAGGCCTAATTCGACTTCAAACGAGGTCGAAAACGATCTCAGTAAGACATTTCGACCTGGAAGGAAAAATGAGTGTTAGTTCGACCTCATTCCAAGTCGATGGGAGGTCATACCCTGTAGGGCTCATCCACCTCGGTCCAAGTCGATGGGAGGTCAACCTTGTAGGGCTTATCGACCTCTTTTCAAATCGAAGATTACAGAGCCATGAGGCCCCAAGACATTTCGACCTCAAAGGATTTTGAGGCCTAATTCGACTTCAAACGAGGTCGAAAAGAATCTCAGTAAGACATTTCGACCTGGGAGGAAAAATGAGTGTTAGTTCGACCTTATTCCAAGTCAATAGGAGGTCAAACCCTGTAGGGCTCATCGACCTCAATCCAGGTCTATGGGAGGTTAAACCTTGAAGGACACATCGACCTCAATTCAGCCCATTGGAAGCCAAATTCGACCTGGGCTTGAAATTGAGGTTTATTAGACCTCAATCCAGGTCTATTTGACCTACCACTCAAACGAGGTTTGAGACCCTTCAAGTCAGTCAAACGAGAGGTTTGAGACCCCTCAAGTCACTCAAACGAGGCCTGAGGGCCCTCAAGCTAGTTAAATTCGACCTGGGCTTGAAATTGAGGTTTATTATACCTCAATCCAGGTATACTTGACCTACAGCTCAAACGAGGTTTGAAACCCCTCAAGTCAGTCAAACGAGAGGTTTGAGACCCCTCAAGTCACTCAAACAAGGCCTGAGGCCCCTCAAGCTAATCAAATTCGACCTAGGCTTGAAATTGAGGTTTATTAGACCTCAATCCAGGTCTATTTGGCCTACAGCTCAAACGAGGATTGAAACCCCTCAAGTCAGGCAGACGAGGTTTGAAACCCTTCAAGTCTGTCAAACGAGGTTTGAGACCACTCAAGTCAAACGAGGCCTGAGGCCCCTCAAGCTAATCAAATTCGACCTGGGTTTGAAATTGAGGTTTATTAGGCCTCAATCCATGTCTATTTGATCTACAGCTCAAACGAGGATTGAAACCCATCAAGTCAGTCAGACGAGGTTTGAAACCCTTCAAGTATGTCAAACGAGGTTTGAGACCACTCAAGTCAAACGAGGCCTGAGGCCCCTCAAGCTAATCAAATTCGACCTGGGCTTGAAATTGAGGTTTATTAGACCTCAAACCAAGTCTATTTGACATACAGCTCAAACGAGGTTTGGAACCCCTCAAGTCAATCAGACGAGGTTTGAAACCCTTCAAGTCTGTCAAGTGAGGTTTGAGACCCCTTAAGTCACTCAAATGAGGCATGAGACCCCTCAAGCTAGTCAAATTCGACCTGGCCTTGAAATTGAGGTTTATTATACCTCAATCTAGGTCTATTTGACCTGGTGCTCAAACGAGGTCTGAGACCCCTCAAGTTTGTCAAACGAGGTTTGAGACCCTTCAAGTTTGTCAAACGAGGTTTGAGACCCCTCAAATCAGCCAAATGAGACATGAGACCCCTCAATCCAGGTTTACAAAAATATAAATTATTATTATTTAATAATAATAATATCCGGGTTGGACTTTATTTGAATAAAATTTTATCCGAGTGGGACACTTCCAAATTCGAAATCAAATTATTCCAAAATAAATATTATTATTTATTAATAATATTTTGGAAAAAATTGAAGAAAAAAAATCGAGCTGAAATTGAGATCGAAGGTCAACCTCGAAATGGCTTCGACCTGGAGACAAAATCCGCTGTTAATTCGACCTCAAATGAGATCGGAGGAGAGAGAAAGGTACTTGAAAATTAATTGGGTATTAATATAAATAATATCCGGGTTGAATTTTATTTGAATAAAATTTTATCCGAGTGGGACACCTCATTTTATCCGAGTAGGACACCCTAAATCGAGGAAATATTTATCCAAAAATTAATTGGGTAAAAATAGAAATTATTATTATTTGATAATAATAATAATAATAATATCCGGGTGGGACTTTATTCGAATAAAATTTCATCCGAGTGGGACACTTCCAAATTCGAAATCAAATTATTCCAAAATAAATATTATTAATTTATTAACGATATTTGGAAAAAATTGAAGTGCAAAAAAAAAAAAAAATTGTTCGACCTCAAATGAGGTCGAAGTTAACGACCTCAAAAATTTCGAGCTGGAAGCAAAATCACCTCCTAAATCGACTTCATTCGAAGTCGTCATCGACCTGGAAGAATTTTGGGTGGCCAAACTACGAAAAGGTCACCCAAGTTTGACAGAAATTACGAATTCTCCCCTGAAGTTTATAAACTTACGAAATCTCTCCTGAAGTTTATAAACTTACGAATTCTCTCCTGAACTTTGAAAGTTGACAATTACTCCCCTGAAGTTTATAAATTGACAAATCAAGCCCTGCAAAATTACAAATTGATCCCTGATGGAAAAATTACATAAAAAATTCCTAAATTATTAGGAATAATTAAGAAAAATACCTGTAGGTACATAAAAAATCCTAAATTATTAGGAAAAATACATGTGGGTACATAAAAAATTCCTAAATTATTAGGAAAAATACCCGTTGGTACATAAAAAATTCCTAAATTATTAGGAATAATTAAGAAAAATATCCGTAGGTACATAAAAAATTCCTAAATTATTAGGAAAAATACATGTGGGTACATTAAAAATACTCGTTGGTACATAAAAAATTCCTAAATTATTAGGAATAATTAAGAAAAATACCTGTAGGTACATAAAAATTCCTAAATTATTGGGAAAAATACTCGTGGGTACATAAAAAATTCCTAAATTATTAGGAATAATTAAGAAAAATACCCGTGGGTACATAAAAAATTCCTAAATTCTTAGGAAAAATACATGTGGGTACATAAAAAATTCCTAAATTATTGGGAAAAATACCCATGGGTACACAAAAATTTCTTAAATTCTTAGGAAAAATACCTGTGGTTACATAAAAAAATCCTAAATTATTAGGATTAATTAAGAAAAATACCCGTGGGTACACAAAAAATTCTTAAATTCTTAGAAAAAATATCTGTGGGTACATAAAAAATTCCTAAATTATTGGGAAAAATAACCGTGGGTACACAAAAAATTCCTAGATTCTTAGGAAAAATACCTGTGGGTACATAAAAAATTCCTAAATTGTTGGGAAAAATACCCGTGGGTACAAAAAATATTCCTAAATTCTTAAGAAAAATACCTGAGGGTACGCAAATAATTCCTAAATTCATAGGAAAAATACCCGTGGGTAAGTAAATAATTCCCAAATTATTAAGAAAAATGCCTGCAGGTACATAAAAATTCCTAAATTTTATGGAATAATTAAGAAAAATACATGTGGGTACACAAAAATTCCTAAAAAATTAGGAAAAATTATGAAAAATACCTGTGGGTACACACAAATTCCTAAATTCTTAGAAAAAATATTTGTGGGTACATAAAAATTTCTAAAATTATTAGGAATATTACGAAAAATACTTGTGAGCACCATATGATCCCCAAAATATTTAGAAAAGATACAGAAGCACCTGTGGGTGATACGAAATCATGAAATTCGACCTCAATTAAGGTCGAAGTGAAGCCAAAGCCTTGAGGCCAATCGACCTCAATTGCTAATCGACATGGATGTACATTTTAAGTATAGTTCGACCTCAATCGAGGTCGAAATGAAGATAAAGCCTAGAAGGCCTATTCAAACTTTTAATCAAATTCGACTTCAAACGAGATCGATAATCGTCCTCGATTATTTTTCGACCTCAAGGAAATTTGAGACATAGTTCGACCTCAATCGAGGTCGAAAATGAAGCACAAGCCAAGAAGGCCTATTCGACCTCAATGTCACATTTGACTTCAAATGAGGTCGAAAATTGACCTCGATTATCAATCGACTTCAATGTGAAATTGAGGCATAATTCGACCTCAATCGAGGTCGAATTCGAAGCTCAAGCCAAGAAGGCCTATTCAAACTCAAAATCTCCATTCGACTTCAAATGAGGTCGATAATCGAACTCGAAAATCAATCGACCTCGTTATAAATTTGAGTCATAATTCGACCTCAATCGAGGTCGAAGTGAAGCAAAAGCCATGAAGGCCTATTCGACCCCAATCGAGGTCGAATTCGACCTCAGTCACTTAGTCTGACCTCAAAAGAGCTCTGAAGGCCTATTCGACCTCAATCGAGGTCGAAATCGACCTCATTCCATTTTCGATCTCAAAGAGATTTTGAAGCCTAATATCGACCTCAATCGAGGTTGAAATCGACTTCACTTACAAGTTTTGACCTCGAGGATTCTTTAAGTCCTAAATCGACCTCAAACGAGGTCGAAAATCGACCTCAAGGAATTATTTCGACCTCAAGGATAATTAAGGCCTAATTCGACCTGAAACACACAATTCGACTTCGAGGGTTTTTGAGATCGAAAATCGACCTCGATCCTGGTCTATTTAGGGCAGAAATGTAAAAATCATCTTTGGCAAATTAGCTACGAGTAAAAGTCCTTTGGGGACCGATTTATTTAATATTGATTCTTTAAAAAAATTAATAATAGAAGGCCTGAGCCCGAAAGTCGAGATAAAATTGACCAAAACGAGTCAAAAGCCCGATAAGGCATTTAAAACCCTTTGTGAAACTTTTACGAAAACTCACGAAGTTTTCCCAAAAGTTGGGGGGCAAATGATATGGGTAAAAAATAGCCCTAAGGAAATAATAAATATAGCATTTATTATTTCATTTATTAGACCTAGCATGGTCCATAGACTTGGGCCCTTGAAACGAACTAGGAAAATAAGTCCAAGGATCAACTGGATTTGTAAGTCCAACCCACAAGCTCTGTTGAAGCCATAGGCCCATTAAGCCTTTGTTATTAATTAATTTCGTAATTAATAAAGGCTCAGTTAAGGCCCGATAAGCCTATTGAAGGCTTTCATCCTAGAAGGATCTAGAAACCCAAATGTGGGAAGAGTCCTACGAAACCCATCATCTGTGGAAGGCTCTAGAAGCTCAATCTCGAAGATAAACCTCACATGCTAGAGTCCAACAAAGACTCTCACTCCTAAGAGGTTTAGACAACCTTTACACTAGGAGACTTGGCTTCCAAGTCTCCTAACCCTAATCTAACTCCAAGGCCCTCGTGCGCCTATATAAAGGGCCTAACCCCTCAACATTAGAACTACGTTTTGGCTTGATTCTCTAAACACAGCAGAGATACGTAGGTTATTAACGAGGACCCGGATTAGTCACGAAACGTTAGTGCAGCCCTTAAATCTCGAAGCTCCCCCAAACCCTAGCATTAATTACGTATTAAAGATACCTCGTTTTTGATCCGTAACATATATGCATTAAAAATTTAGATAAATTCTTATTTGTCTTCTAATAAGAGTTTAATTAATATTTGCCTTTTAATTGGAAGTCTTATAAGATAATACTAACTTAGTCTAATTAAAAGTCTAGTAAAATTAATACTTACCTTCTAATTAGGCTTTCAGTTACTACTTACCTTTTAATTAAGAACCTAATAAGTAAATATTAAAATATACTAATTGTAAGTTTTATAAAAATAATTGTATGAGAGATCTGAAGAAAAAATAATAAAGCGAGTTACCGGGGAAAATGTGTTTCACGAGAGAGGGGCTTATTAAGGAAGGAGAAGTCTACTAATCATTAAAATTGGAGAATTCTCGGGTGATTTCAAACCACTAGAAATTATTTTTCTATTATTTTTTAAATTTATATAAATTACATTTGTCTTTTATGTTAGAAATACAAACACGGATGCTGTCAGAGAATGTCAAAAGTGTTTATTGACATAGTTTATGTTGACGTCGTCAGAGAATGAAGAAGTTGTCGGTTAGAGTTTACTCTATCGGAGAATACTCAATCAGAGTTTACTCTAACAGAAAATGCTCAAATCAGAGAATAAACAACCGATAGAGTTTACTATCTGAGTTTGTGAATAAGCAATCAAATCAGAGTATGATTAGGATAGTGAAAAAGAAATCCAAATATAAGTCTATTTCCTTGTTAAAGCTATTATTTTCATAATCTGTTTAGTAATTGAATTGTAATTGTGTCTATATAAACACAGACATAGGTTAACATCAAAAATAACTTTTCAAGATATATTTTTCATAACCTAGCTAGCAGCTTGAGAACAAAGAATTTCTTGAGAGAGTTTTGTATTCCATTCATTATCTTTAATACAAAAAAGTATTTCTTTTACATACTTGTGTTCTTGATCGATTATTAGGTACTATTACATTCAACCCCCCTTCTGTAATAGATTATCTTCCTGGGCAAACAATTGATATCAGAGCAGACAGTTAATTACAACTCAAAGATCATATAAACATGTCTGGAAACAAGTATGAAAGCATCAGGATCCCAATATTGAAGAAGGCTGAATACCCTACATGGAGGGTGAAGATGATGATGTTCCTGGAAGCAACTGATCCTGATTATTTAGACAGAATCCATACAGGACAATATCTACTAACCAAGCTTATGCCATCAACAATTGTGGAGGGAAGTCAGGCCCCTGAATATTACACCTTGAAGGACAAGAAAGAATGGACCAATGAAGAAAAACTAGAAGTTCTCAAAGATGCAAAGGTAAGGAATATTCTGCATAATAGTCTTGACTCTGTGATGTCTAATAGGGTAATTGCATGCAAAACTGCCAAAGAAATTTGGGATGTACTAGAGGTTCAATGCCAAGTAACCAAGGAAATAAAGAAGAATAGAAGATCTGTGCTAATTCAAGAATATGAATATTTTGAGGCAAAACAGAATGAATCCCTCACAGATATCTATGACAGATTTCTAACTCTATTGAATAACTTGGCTTTGGTGGATAAGGTGTATGACAATGAAGATTCAAACACCAAGTTTCTAAGGGTTCTTCCTGAAGAATGAGATCTACAAACATCTTTAATAAGAGATAGGGCTGATCTAGATGAGATGTTTGTTGATGAAGTTTATGGAAGATTGAAGACTCGTGATTTAGAATTACAGCAAAGGAAGAATAGGAAAAGTAGCAAGGCAAAATCTGTTTCCTTGAATATTGAGGCCAAAGTTGAAGAACCAAAAGAACAAGTCCTAAAAGCCTCAACAAGAAAAGGAAAAGTTGCGATCAAAGAAAACAGTGAATCAGAGTTTGAGGCAAACTCTGATGTAAACTCTGATGATTCTTCAAATTCTGACATAATGGAGATGGTTGTTATGATTGTCAAAGGCTTCAAGAAAATAAAATATAGAAAGTACAGAAAGCAAGGGAACTTCTAAAAGAAGCAACGAGAATCAGACAAAAAAGACAGATTCAGAAAAAGAGAAGACAGAGATGGAAAATTAAAAACTCTTGACAAATCAAAATTCAAGTGTTACAAGTGTAATAAGATGGGGCACTTCGCTACTGAGTGCAAAAGCAAGGAATCTGGAAAAGCACTCATCACATCAAAGAAAGATTGGATGGATTCCTCAGATTCTGAAGATGAAACAAATTATGCTCTCATGGAAAACTCTGATGCTCCCATCCTAAACTCTGACAAGGTACCAAACTCTGTCTTTAATTTTGATACTGAAAATATCTGTGAATTAAAGTCTTTCCTTAGATCATTGCATGTTAGTTTTAAATCACAGTCTCTTGAAAATGAAAGATTAAAATCTGAGATACAAACTCTGACTGCTAGGAATAACTCTCTTGAATCTGAAAATTCTAACATGCTTAGCATTAAGAAAGACTATGAAAATGCAATACACATGCAAAATCAATTAGAAATTCAAGTTGAATATTTGAAATATGAGATAGCTAAGGAAAATGAGACTTTTAGAGTTTTGACAAACTCTGGCAAGAAAGTCCAACTAATGCATTCTGAAAAGAATTGGACATCTGCCTTAGGTTATGAATCTGATAAAGAAACACACAATAAAGCACACACAAAAAGAACATTGAGTAAACCTGTGAAATTTGTTAGAGCTAGTAATGACAAGAAATCTACATCTGGTGAATGCTCTAATAATAACAAATATAAAAATAATAGTGTGACAGATAATAAAAAGGTAAATATAGGATTACTCTCACAGAAGAAACTTAATGAAAAGTTGAAGGCAATCACTAATAAGAACAAACTTAAAAAGTGAAAAGAAATTGAAATAGCAAATTAGGAATTACTAAGGAGAATAACTATAAGTATATCCCTAATGCTCCTAGAAAAATATGTTTTACTTGTGGTAATTCAAATTACCTTGCCATTGACTGCAAACAAAATAAAAAAAAAAAGGAACTTGAGAGATGTAGTTCAGAGGATAGAAAATAAACTAGATATAGACCACAAAATCCCTGTTTTCACTGTGGTAGTTTATGGCATTCAATTTATAAATGCAAAGAATATCATAGTTTGTATTAAAATTATTATGAACCATTGCCTCAATTGAATATATCTCCAAAACATGCTATCAAACAAATTTATGTGATAAAATATGATAAAAGAAAAGTAAACTCTGACATTTTAAACTCTGATAATGCAAAATCTGATCATGTAAACTCTGTTAACATAAACTCTGATAAAAATACTTTTGCTGCAAGAGTTAACAAGTTTAAAAAAAAGGACCCAAACTAGTTTGGGTCCCCAAACCTACTAATTAATTTGCATTAACTGATTGCAGGGAAACAGGAAAAATATCCTAGTGATTGATAGTGGATGTTCTGCACATGTGACTGGAAATAAATCCCTGTTTTCAGAGTTTGAGGAGAAGGCTGGCCCGGCAGTATCTTATGGAGATGGCAACATAAGAAGAACACTGGGATATGACAATATAGTTTTAAGAAATGTCATCATTGAAAATGTAGCTCTGGTTGAAGAACTCAAACATAATTTGTTAAGTGTGAGTCAGATGACATATAGAGGTTATTCTGTGGAATTTCATGGAACTCATTATGAAGTGAAAAGCAAGAAGGATGGCAAAGTAGTTCTTATATGTCACAGACATAATAACTTATTTGAAGCTAGCTTGGATGTAAACTCTGATGGTACTTTAACTTGTATACTTATAAAGGCATCATCATTGGAAAGCTGAAATTGGCATAAAAAACTGTGTCATTTGAACTTTGGAAACATTAATGAATTGGTGAAAAAGGATCTAGTAAGAGGTCTTCCGAAAGTTCAATTTCTTCCTGATGGACTCTATGATTCATGTCAAAAGGCTAAACAAAAAAAGACATCTTTCAAGAGCAAAACTGAAAATTCTATTGATCTACCTTTTCATCTATTGCATCTTGATTTATTTGGTCCTGTCAACATTATGTCCATTGCAAAGAAGAAATATACTCTGGTTATAGTTGATGATTACACTAGATTTATCTGGGTGTACTTTTTGCATAAAAGGGATGAAACTGCAAAGATAATTTTTTTATCATATTGCAATGATTGAAGATGGATCACCTCACAAGGTAAAGAATTTAAGGAGTGACAATGGAACAGAGTTTAAAAACTCTACAATGGAGGAATTCTAATCATCAAAAGGAATTATTCAACAATTCTCAGCACCTGGCACACCTTAACAAAATGGTATAGTTGAAAGAAAGAACAGAACCATAATTGAAGCTTTTAGAACAATTCTAGAAGGAGCAAAGCTACTTACTTATTTTTGGACAGAAGTTGTGAATACTGCATGCATTAATCAAAATTGCACTTTGATAAATAAGCATTGAATGACTGCATATGAAACTTTGAAGAGAAGAAAGCCAAATGTTAAATACTTTCACATCTTTGGAAGCAAGTGTTTTATTCTCAAAACACATGTTATGTCCAAAATCATCATAGAAGGGGGGGTTGAATATGATGTGGTAGATTTTTTGTTTAATTACGGATTAAGTGTTTGTGTTTTTAAGATATGAAAATGACAGTTAATGAAACACAAAGATTCGGGAAAATAACAATGTATTATTAAATCCCTGAGGTTCTACACTTCTAATCAAATGATTAGCTTCAATGGGTTCAATTAAAGTTATAATAGAAATACAGTTGAGTGATATAAATGATTATCTTTAATGGAGCTCCCGTCCGTATCTCTTTTATTGAAGATGAATTAATACCCTTTTGTCCATATTGATTTTCACTCATGTATAATTTGTAGACTTTTCGAAATTGATTTCCACAATTATTTAAGTCCTTTGTTGCTCCTGCAAGAGTGGTGGTGGTGTGTAGGCGCCACAAAGAAGTTAGTTGCGCCTTGAACATTTTTGTTGCACCCCCTAAAACTTTGTTGCGCAGTACTAAGGTTAGTTGCGCCTATATACTGGGCTCCTTGTATAGGCGCCACTAATGACTTACAAAACATTCTCATAAGTTTTGTTGCACCTTGATGCCCTTTTGTTGCATATGCACACTAGTTGCAGTGTGTAGGCGCCACAAACTCTTCCTGAAAACTTATGTTGCGCTTCTGTCTTGGTTTGTTGCACCACTAGACCACCTGCCTTGTACAGGCGCCACCAAAACCTTTCTCCTTGCCTTAGAATGTTTCTATTAACTTATGTTGCGCCTACACTCTTGTTGTAGAGAGCATGTGCCACATATCTTTTCCTTGGTTCCTTAGAACATTCTATAAATTTATGTTGCGCTTACACTCTTGTTACCTAGTGTAGGCGCCACATAAATCAATACTCTTACTTGGAATATTTCCTTGAGGCTTGGTTGTGGCTATGTTGAGCTTCTGGCTTGATCAACTGAATTTCTTTTGATAAATCAAAGTAATTCTCTCCTTGTTGTGTTGACACTTAGTGCATTGGTCTGGTTCACAAATGACTAACACTGAATTGAATTCCCTTGACTTCTGTTCTGCTTCAGCTGAATAACTTTGGACTGTTCCATTGCTTCTGATCACTGAAACCCTTTGACAACTATACTTGAATCATTGCACTGTCTTTAGTCTGAAATCTACTGAACACTTATTTGTTGCTGAGGCCTGAACATATTAATGAACTTCTCTCGCTGTCGTTCAGTAAACTTTACATCTTGAGTGTTCTGCAATGATGTATGTATGATTTCTGTTTGCATGTCCTTCTGGATTCCTGTACTGCATATTAGTATTATTTATCTGTCTTTGTTTCTTAGTTGAGTTATCGTTATCACTATTACATACTATGTTACATTATGCTTTACAATTTCCCCTATATGTTTGTTAGAGTTCGACAAGCAGATCATGTGAGAAGATAACTCAACTGATACTTACAAGAAAAAGTAAAGTGCAGAAAGATAGTAAATAATATTAATTACATTCTGGATTAGATTTTACATTTTCATATTTTTTTTGTACAATAGAAGTTTGTTCCTCTAGCCTGAATAGATAATTCTATGATCTTCTACTTCTTTGTACTAAATCTTGCATGTGTCTAGATCTTGTTTCAGAGTAATGCTTTCTGAGCTCTTCTTCCTTCTGCTCCAACCTTGCCTTCACTATGTCTCTAGCTTCCACTTCAAGAGTATTGACTGGAGGTGGTTCTTCTAACTTCTTCAAAACTTCAGTGAGAAAAACGGTTGAGTTTGTCTTGGAGATTGACTCGAAGGCCAGAGATTGTCTCTTTGAAAACATGAACACTATTATCCTTTTTGGAAAACCTTTGACTCTGTCAGTGTCATGCATCGACTCTTCTACCAGCTTCTCCTTTAGGACATCTTCAATCATCCTCAAAGCCTTTTTGTCTGACTTGACAATGATCTTTTTACTCTTGAAAGGACTTTTCAGATAATTTCAGAATTGTTTCTCCTCAATTTTGATAGCTCTTTCTTTTTATCCACTCCATTCTTCTTAAAAAGAAAGTATTTTGTTCCATTCAGCTCCGTCTGAATGCAAGGTTCAGAATCTCTTATTGCTTCAAGTACTTCAGTGCCATCTCATCTTCTTACATACACTGGATCTTGGTAATATCTGGTTGTCTCCATTAGATATCTTCCAGAAGTTTTAATTGCTCTGTTCATCCTGAAAACGTAGATCAACTCAGCAGCTCTTAGATCGTCTTCTGTTCTATTCTTCTTGCTTCTGAGTCTCCCTTCTACATACTGCATGAACATTGCATGACTTGAGTCCAGACATTCATCAGACAAAGTTAGGTTATGAAGTGTTGTTGCTTTATAGTACTTGACCACCGGAGGCTTCTCAAATGCTTCGACACCGATCTCTATAATTTTCTTCTCAATCATATCTCTCAGTATCTCATTTGTTTTATGCCCACCAAAGATGACTTTCCTCTTCAGCACATACAGCTCCACAATATTCATCTTTTCAAAACTTTTTGTCGACAATACCTTTGATCCCAGTGTTGTAGAATTTATGAACATTTTCCACCCGTACATGGATGCACTTACTGACACGCTTGTAATCTCTTCTGATAGCATATCATAGAATTCTTGAACATCTTCAAATCTTTCCCTCATGGTTCTGAAGAGATCAAGGGCTTTTCTGTCTTTCTTCTGAGTAAGAGTAAACTCTTTCTTCTTCAGTTGACTCCTTGCTTCATCCCAATCAGGACTAACCTTTGCTTCAATGTCCTTGATTCTATTTCTTCTTTTTATTGCGTGCTGTACTCTATTCCATTTTCTCTTCATCAGATCTTGAGCTTGATCTATACCTTGAGTAACAACTTCATCTACACCAACTAAAAGACAGTCATTATCAAAAGCATACTCTTCAGCAAACTCCTCCTCAACAACTATTCTAGCTGCTTTTGCAGTTTCCTCTATTTCAATCTCTATTGGAATCTCCAGCGGCACATAGGGCTCAAATATTTCTCCTTCTTCAAGTTGCCTAGCCCAGGTCTATAGAAAATATCTGACTCCCCCTGAGCTGTATACTTCAATATCATTTCCGCTCCAACTTTTTCTTGTACTATCCTATCCCCCTCAGTTGGGTTATCCTCCCTTCTGACTGGAGTAATCTTAGTTGTTTAAGTTGATTGAGTAGAAATAGGAACTTTCTAAGCCAGCAGTTGTTTAACCAAATATTTTATTTATTTCATTTCCGCTCGTTATTGCTCTTGCTCCTCCAAGATCTTTCTTATTGAGTAGGGGATTTCAGTTACTTGGCCCTCCAGATTTAGAATCCTTTTGTTGTGTGCAGTGTGTGCAATATGTGGGGTGTTTATTTGGGTATTGGGTGTCTCACTCCTCACTGTTTCTGTGTTTGCACGACCCTCAACACTAACACTCGAGAAATCAGGGTCAGGGAACACAAGATCATCAAGGTTAAGTGTTTCACTCATTTCCATAATTGCACTGAGATCTTCTATACCTGCATTAAAATCCCTATCCCCTCTATGGATAGGTTGCCTTTCCGTCGGACAACTTTGGGTGGGGATAACTCCTTTTTCAGGAACTGGGGGGTTGAGATCCAGTGTGGTCACCACTATGGATTCTGTAACGATTGGCAAAGTTGAAGAATCTGTGATGCCAACTGAAGCCAATGAAGGCATAACCTGCTCAGAGACACCCTGAACAGGTTCTACTACCGAAGTAGCAGATACTCTATGAATAGAGTCCACATCCCTTCTATGGGTGTGTTGTCCCTCCGCCTGACCTGATAAGGTAGGGAGGACCTCTTGTGTAGGAGCTGGACATGGAATTTCCAGGGGGTCACCACCTCAGGCAATGTAGTGATTGACAAATGAGAGCCTGTGGTGCCCCGCGACGCCTGTGAAGGCACTTCCACTTGAAGTGGTGATGTTGTTGACACAGCTACACCTTGAATGGAAACCTATTCCCTTCTATGGGAGAGTTGCCTTTCCACGTCACCCTTTTGGGGAGGGAAAACATCCTGAACATGATCTGAAGATATTAAGTCCAGGGAGGTCACCACATTTGACAATGTAATGAATGGCTCGTTAGAGTTAGTGATGCCCCCAATTGTCTGTGAAGACAGATTCTGAATTGATCAATCAAAAGAGTAATAGCTATTGAAGTAGCGGATTTTGTTACAACCTCTGGTTCTGTCCCCGTACTTTTCAAGATTTTGTCAATTTCAAAATTGAGGTTACGAAGAAAGAGAATGTCTTTAGAGATTGGTGAATCAGATTCCTGACTCACAGTTGCCCTAGGTTTAAAATTCATTTTACGTCATTTTAGAAAGGGCAGAGCTGTAGGGGATATTTCAATAATTTCCTGATTTGGTAGGGACTCCCTATCATCTAAATCAATGGTTATTTTTCATGTTTTGGGAGATGAAAGAAGTGTTTGTTGTTATCTGGCAGTGGTTAGAACCGGTTGGGTTTGACCAAGTTCATTGCCAGCTTCAATGGCCACTGAGGGCTCTTGTGTGTGCATTGTCATTTGAGGCACAGTAGGAGATATTGTGACAAATTCATCAGTTAGAAAAGCAGAGAATTCAAAGTCAAGAAGTGTACCTTCTTCCATTTGTTCATCAGAAATATTAAGGATGTACACTTCTGTAGTTTGAGGCTTTTCCACTTCTGCCTCACCAACTATCTCCTCTGTTTGAATGTCAGGGTTATTCCTTTGTTCTTTTTCTTCAGAAATTTGTTCTTGTTCATGTTCAGAACCACCTTCTTCCATAATTTCATCTTCTTTTTCAGAGCTTTGTTCTTCCTCTTCTGATGCTGCTGAGTTTCCTGATTAATTTGAGGTTTCAGCTTCATTTTCCTCTTCAGAGATTGCTGCTTCTTCTTCTTCTACAACAACTTCTTCTTCTTCTTCTTCTTCTTCTACTTCTTCTTCTTCATTACCCTGTCTAAGAAGATCAAAGAAATCTATAATAGGATCAGTCATTGGGGCAGGGGTATACCTGTTGGGGTAGTCAGCCTCATTCTGTAGTAAAAGAATTGTTTTGAACTGGAGTGAGGGTGACTCTTCCAATGGACTGTTCTAAAACCCTTGTAGTTGATCAGCAGTCAGCACTTGATTCAACACCAGCTGCAAGAATCTTGGATATAAACACAAGTTCTCCATCTTGGCCTGGTTCTTCAGAATCTCTATCATGATCATCTTGCCAATATTTAGCCTGGACCCAGAAGCCATTGCAAAGCCAATCACCTTGTTGAACTGAGTGATTCCATGGAAGCCACCTGTCTTTGGTGCAAAGCCGTGAGACAGGATGTTGAAAAACAAGTTCCAATCCTTGGGTAGGTGATTCTTGTAAATCTTCTTTAGAAGAATATTGTTCACTCTGGTGCAGTGCAGGAACATGAAGAAGTTGTCCAGATCTGCCTGTGATGAATCGTCTTCAAGATATTCAGAAGGCAGATTAAGTGCTCGATTGATGTCGTTCTCAGTTATTCACACCTTTTGTCTCTGAATCTTACAAGTGAAGGCTGAGATGCCATCTGCAGATGTGTCCTGTGCAGACCTGTAAACCTGTCTTAACAAATTTCTATTCAAAGGAATAGAGGTCATTAGTGCGTACTGGACTATAGAATGTTCATTTAAAAATCTAGCCCAATTACCTAACTCCCATGCTTCAGTCCAATTATTTACTAAGATTGACAAATAATTAGTCTTTTTAATCTCAAAATGACCTGCCATTTAATTAAATTAATTAAAGTGAAAGGTAATTTTTAAGAATTAAAATTACTAATTAAAATCGAATCAATCAAGTAAATTATGAACTAAAATCTTAAAATTAAAAATTACTTGGATTTTTGTAAAATAAATATTGAACGGACTCCTATTAATTTTAAGCACACTTTAAATTTAATCTAGAATTTTTAATTGATTTTAAAAATACTAAACCCTAGCCAAACAGTTCAATATATGCAAAATTGAGAATTTTTGAATCTTAACCGACAAAGATGAGACCACTTGCAAATTGAAGATATGAAAGTGGGTTCCACAAATCTGATTTTAGATTAAAAAATGAGCAATATTTGGCCTTAGAAATGTTCGATTAAAGATTCAATTCTTTATTGCGCTTCTGAGTTCTTAGCGCTGTGTCTATAGGTGTATGTAACGCCACTAAATGAAATAAAATTGAACAAGTATGAATTTATAGGCGCCACAAACATATAACAAAAATTTGTTAAGTGCTTATGTTGCGCCTATACAGTGCTCACACTGTATAGGCGCCACGAAATTCCTGAGCGTAACAAAACTGGCTAGTCAACTTTTATTGCGCCTCCACAGTGAATTTACTGTGTAGGCGCCACAAAATTCTCTAGCGCCACAAACTTGGCAACAAAAACTAAGTGGTTTGTTGCGCCTCTACAGTGGTGACACTGTGTTGGCACAACAAAACCCCACGGCGCCACTTGATTGTCAATAAAAAATACTAAGTACTTGTGATTTATTATGTTGCGCCTATACAGTGTGTTACTGTATAGGCGCCACTACACACTTTGAGCGCCACAAAGTACTTATACAATTCAAGTGCCTAGATTTTGCTACAAATTAATAAATAATACTTATGAATAATTTGTATAATTAATCAATAATAATTAATTACCCATAAATATTATTTCACAAAATATTTATTAATAACAATAATAAAATTAATTGCTAAAATTATTATCATAAATAAATTATGCTTCTTATTATTTTACTTTTATTTTAAATATAAGAATAAATATAAATATTCATCCTTTTTATTTAAAATAATTTCAAATAATATTTAAATATATTAAGTGGTAAGAATTTATCATTTAAATACAAGCACTTAAAATATTTTCTAAGATCAAAATTAAATAAATACCAGATTAATAAAATTAACAGGCATGCACAAGGTATTTATCTAATAATTAATCCTATTAACTGGAAAATAATTTGGTAAATAAATTCACAAGTCCTAAAAATATGAACATTAATTAACAAGTGAATTTATCAGCTTCAAATTACAGTTTTTGACTACTAACTTATTAGTTAGTAGAATTTAACATCCCAAGTTCACAAACTAGTCTAGTGAAAGTGATTTCATCCAGTGGTTTAGTGAAGATGTTTGCAATTTGCTGCTCTGTAGGTACAAAATGTAACTCTACAGTACCATTCATGACATGCTCTCTAATAAAATGATACCTGATATCAATGTACTTGGTCCTTGAATGTTGAAAAGGATTGTTTATGATGGCTATGACACTTGTGTTGTCACAGAATATTAAAATTTTGTTCAGCAACAATCCATAGTCTTGAAGTTGGTTCCTTATCTACAGAATTTGTGCACAGCAACTTTCAGCAGCAACATATTCGGCTTCAGCTGTTGATATTGTAACTGAGTGCTGCTTCTTGCTATACCAGGACACCAATCTTCTACCAAGGAATTGACAACTCCCTGATATACTTTTTCTATCAATCCTACAACCTGCATAATCAGAATCTGTATAGCCAACAAGGTCAAAACTTGTATCTTTAGGGTACCAAATTCCAAGATTCAGACTTCCCCTAAGATACCTAAAAATACATTTAACAGTTATAAGATATGATTCTCTAGGGTTAGACTGGAACCTAGCACACTAGCATGTAGAAAACATAATATCTGGCCTACTTGCAGTTAGGTAAAGTAATGAGCCGATCATACCTCTATAGCTTGTGATATCTACCTTCTTACCAAGTTCATCTTAATCAAGCTTAGTGGCAGTTGCCATTGGAGTTTTAGCTGTTGATGCATCTTCAAGACCATACTTCTTCAAAAGATCTTTGATGTACTTGGTCTGGCAAATGAAGATTTCATCTTTCCTTTGGCTTACTTGGAGTCCAAGGAAGTAATTCAGCTCTCCCATCATGCTCATTTCATACCTACTCTGCATTAGCTTAGCAAATCTACTACACAACTGATCGTTAGTCGAACCAAATATAATGTCATCCACATATACTTGTACTAATATCATGTCATTTTTATGCTTTTTATGAAACAGAGTCTTATCTATGACACCTCTAGTGAAACCATTTTCAAGTAGGAATATAGATAGAGTGTCATACCATGTTCGAGGTGCTTGCTTTAGGCCATAGAGTGCTTTGAAGATGAAGTATACAAAATCTGCAAATTCTGGATCTTCAAACCCTGGGGGTTGTTCCACATACACTTCTTCTTCAAGCTCTCTATTCAGGAATGCACTCTTTACATCCATTTGATAAACTTTAAAGTTGGAATGTGCTGCGAATGCCAGAAACATCCTGAAAGATTCAAGCCTTGCCACTGGTGCATATGTTTCATCATAATCTATTCCTTCTTCTTGAGAATAACCTTTAGCAACCAGTCTGGCTTTGTTCCTCGTAACAATGCCATCTTCATCCAGTTTATTTCTAAATACCCATTTTGTGCCAGTTATAGACTTGTTATTTGGCCTGGGTACCAACTTCCAAACTTTTTGTCTCTGAAACTGATTGAGTTCGTCTTGAATAGCTATTACCCAATCTGGATCTTCCAATGCTTTTTCCACTTTATTTGGCTCTATTTCAGAGATAAATCCAGAAAATAAACATTCATTCTGAGAAACACGTCTAGTTTGAACTCCGGCATCTGGATTTCCTAGAATCAACTCAAAGAGGTGATCTCTACTCCATACCCTATGTCTAGGCAGAAGTGTCATAGATGATTCAGCTTGATTATCAGTGAAGTGCTGAGTCCTACTAGTAGATCCTACAGTTGCTCCCCCTGAGCTACTGCTTGGTTGAGAATGAGATTCTCTGCCACTACTAGTAGTTTCTGTGAATCTTCCACTGTTTCCACTACTAGGGTCAGAATCATCATTGTTGATATTCTCATTTGGTACTTGTATTTCTATTGCAGCTTCAGGTTCCATTTTACCTTCATCTGAGTTCAAGTTTTCAAACTGCAGAGTTTCAGTGTTGTCTGTTCTTTGTAGACTTGGGAGCTTGAGATCATCGAAAGTTACATTCATGTTTTCAATGAAATTCTTGTGTTCAATCACATAAACCCTGTACGCCTTAGATTCCAGAGAATAGCCAAGAAATATGCCTTCATGAGCCTTGGATTCGAACATTTCTAAATGCTCATCATCTTTCAATACAAAGCACTTTGCTCCAAACACATGAAAGTATTTCAGTGTTGGTTTCTTGTTTGCCATTATCTCGTACGGGGTCTTATTATGATCTTTATTAATCAGGGTACGATTCTGAGTATAGCAAGTTGTGTTGACTGCTTAAGCTCAAAAGTATAGAGGTAACTTAGCTTCATTCATTATTGTTCTTGCTGCTTCAACCAAAGTTTTGTTCTTCCTTTCTACTACTCCATTTTGTTGTGGAGTTCTGGGCGCTGAGTATTATCTTGAAATCCCTTTTTCAACATAGAATTTATTCAGGATTACATTTCTGAATTTTGTTCCATTGTCAGACCTTATTTTTCTGATAGGCAAACCAGCTTCTACTTCTATCTCCTTTATGTGATCAATGATTGTTTGAAGGGCTTCATCCTTCGAGGCTAGAAACAACACCCATGTGTACTTGGAGTAGTCATCTACAATTACTAGTGCATATCTCTTCCTTGACATAGACATGACATTTACTGGGCCAAATAAATCCATATGCAAAAGTTGCAGTGGTTCAGTAATGTCTGAAAAATATTTGCTTCGGTGAGATTTTTTCTTTGACTTCTCTTTTTCACATGCTTCACACAAACCTTCTTGAAAGAATTCCATCTCAGGTAAGTCTCTAACCAATTCCCTCTTGGCTAAAGAGTTCATTGCTTTAAAGTTTAGGTGTGAAAGTTTCTTGTGCCATAACCAACTGTCCTCTGTTGAAGCTTTGCTGTAGAAACATTGAGCTTCGCCTTTGCTTGCAGAGAATAAGTCATCCACAAAAAGATTCCCCCTTCTCACTCCTTGAAGAGCAAGTTTCGCATCTTTCCTGTTTTGGATTGCACATCTTTCTTTTTCAAAAGTTACTTTGAAGCCCTTGTCAGTGAACTGACTGGTACTTTGAAGGTTGTGTTTTAATCCATCCACAAGAGAGATATTTTCTATGATAACATTTCCAATTTCTAGATTGCCATATCCCATTGTGAATCCCTTGCTGTTATCTCCAAAGGTCACTATCGGGCCAGCTTTCTCAATCACATCTGATAGCAGGGCCCTATTACCAGTCATATGCCTTGAACAGCCACTGTCGAGAATCCACATGACACGCTTGTTCTTTGTTATGCCCTGCAACCACAGATTGATTACTTCTTCTTTGACACCCAAATTTGATTGGGTCCAAGAGGCTTAGATAAGTAAACATATTTAGCTGCAGAAATTTTCTGGTCCTTGTCTTTCTCAATGATTGTGCTCTTGCCCTTTGGTTTAGCCTTGACAGGAATGTCTTTAGGCTTAGGGACAGGGGCTTCCTTCCAAGACTTAGGAGGACTAGCAGTCTTTGCCCTAACATGATTTCTATTCATGTTCACATCTGTATTCATGCAAGTACTAGATGATGAATTCATTAAGTTTATATATGCAGACATGATGTTGAAAGCACATGGCATGCATCCTACTTTACCACATGGTTGATGAGGGATAGACATGGCAGGCACATTAGGAGTTTCTTCTTTTACTACTTTTATCTTTTTGCATGCATGTGTAAGATGACTAGTAGAATTACAAATATTACAAACTTTCCTAATTGCTTTGGGAGAATAGGCATAATCATTTTTCTTATTAACACCTATCTTGCCATTTCTGTTAGCTTTCTTCTTTTCATCCTTGTTGCCTAAATTACTTTTAATCTGCTCCTTAGGTTCTACAATTTTTACAGATTTCTTAGGCAACTCCTCTTTACTTACTTTCTCTTTCTTTTGATCCTCAGCAAGAATTTCTTCTTTCATTAACACCTGTTCTTCATCTAGGGGTTCGAAGACAAACTTCTTGTATAGGGGCTTAGCAATATTTTTTAACACATGTGGAATATCTTGCTTCACAGGACTTTCCTCAGTAATTGATTCCACGTGTCTCTTTCCTTCCTTTTTATCATAGTCAAATCATATTCCTGTTTTCTGACCTATGACTTGTTTATCTATTGCCTCCTTAACAAGATTAGCAGATTTCTTATAAGCCTGAAGTTTTAACTCTAACTCAAAATTTTTATTCATAAGCGCAGTTTCTACTTCCTGGTTACATTTGTCTCTATTCTATAGATATTCTATCTTCTGTTTCAGATCTTCAAGGTTAACACATGCAAGCTCTAGTTCTTTATTTCTAGATTCTAGCATTTTATTCTTTAGAACTAGTTTAGCATTTTCTTCTTCAGATGCTAGCATGCTTGTGTGAATGTTAAACATTTCTACACTAAGATCTTCTACAGTTTTCTTATAATTAGAATTAGAAATATCAATTGTGGAAAGAAATGATACCTTGGATGACTGAGGTGATGCCTCTGAAGAGTCTGCCATTAGTGCAACATTTCTATATGTCTATTCTTCATCATTGTCAGAGTCATTCCAGTCCTTTCCCTCGGCTATATAAGCTCTGCCCTGATGCTTCTTTACCAGTGCATCATTCTTTTGCTTAAGTTCGTTATATGACTCCTTTCTTTCTTTTCCTTGCTTAGGCTTCCGGCATTATGTAGCAAAATGCCCGAGTTCATGACAGTTATATCACTTGAACTTACTGCGGTTTACCATCCCCGTCTAATAACCTCCTTTGCTGTAAGACCCTGAAGACGAACCACCTCGGCTGCTGTTTCTGAAACTGGAACCACTGTAACTTGAGTTACTCTTGAATTTATACTCAGGGTTCCTCCTAAACCTGAGGTTCTTGAACTTCCCTTCCATATAGGCCATTGTCTTGTTTTCCAATTGTTCAAGTTCTTCCATTGAATAGAAGTCATCTTCATCACCTGCTTAAGCATTCTCTGAAATTTCAGCTTCTAGAATCTCTTCTTCCTCAACAATAGGCTTCACTGAGCTGGTCTCTATGACAGCAAAATCCTTGGCTACAAGTGTTGTAGTCTTCAACATTGTTGTATTCTTACTGTCCACTGTACATGACCCATAAATGATTTGTCTCTGCTCTTGCTCCATTTCATGAGTCTTAAGATTTCTATATATAATTTCAATGGACATGTCATTTATGTCACTCTTCTCTCTAATGGCAGAGATTTTGTGTTCTAGGTGTGCTGGCAGTGTCAACATGAATTTTCTGTTGATCTCCCTATATGAGTAGGCCTTCTCATACAGTGACAAGTCATTCAACAATTTATTGTATCTCTCAAAGACTTGAGTTATACTTTCTCCTAGTAGTGACTTGAATGCTTCATACTGGGAGGTGAGAATATCCAGCATGTTCTCATTCAGTTCTGTTGTACCTTCCATTAGCAGATCAATCGTATCCCACATTTGTTTGGCACTGGTATAATTAATCACTTGATTCAGCATTGTAGTGTCCAGTGAATCCATTAGGATACATTGAAGATGATTATCCCATGCAACTCAACTGTAACTTATCTTACTCTTGAATTTATACTTAGGGTTCCTCCTAAACCTGAGGTTCTTGAACTTTCCTGCCATATAGGCCATTGTCTTATTTTCCAAGTGTTCAAGTTCTTCTGTTGAGTAGAAGTCATCTTCATCACCTGCTTGAGCATTCTCTGAAATTTTAGCTTCTAGAATCTCTTCTTTCTCAACAACAAGCTTTACTGAGCTGGTCTCTTTCACAGCAAAATCCTTGGCTACAAGTGTTGTAGTCTTTAATAGTGTTGTATTCTTACTATCCACTGTACCTGACCCATAAATGATTTGTCTCTTCTCTTGCTCCATTTCATGAGTCTTGAGCTTCCCATATAGAATTTCAATGGACATGTCATTTATGTCACTTCTCTCTCCGATGGCAGAGATTTTGTGTTCCAGGTGTGCTGGTAGTGTCAACATGAATTTCCTGTTGATCTCCCTACGTGAATAGGCCTTCCCATGTAGTGATAAGTCATTTAACAATTTGTTGTATCTCTCAAAGACTTGAGTTATACTTTCTCCTAGTAGTGACTTGAACGCTTCATACTGGGATGTAAGAATATTTAGCATGTTCTCCTTCACTTATGTTGTACCTTCCATTAGCAGATCAATCGTATCCCACATTTGTTTGGCACTGGTGCAATTAATCACTTGATTCAGAATTGTAGTGTCTAGTGAATCCATTAGGATACATTGAAGATGCTTATCCCATGCAACTCGATCTTTGTCAGTGTCAGTGTACTCTGAAGGCTCCTTTGGGGTAAATCCTTGAGGAATCCGTTCGCCGTCATCTGAGACTGTTTCTGGTGTCAGCTTCTGAGGTACATAGGGTCCATTTTCCAAAATTCCCATGTATTGAGAATTAACTGATTTGATGAAAGTGGACATCTTCTTCTTCCATAAAATGTATTCATTTTTATCAAAGGCTGGGATTTTGATGCTACTAAATTTTTGGCTACTCATGGTTGTGAAGTATTTTAAATCTCAAGAAATAATTAATTTCTTACAAATTAAAATCAATTCGAATAAAAATTAAATTTTGATAAATAAAATTTTATTTCGAATTCTTGATGATTGATAGTCTTCTTAAAATTAGTGAACTTAAAATCTTTGAAAAATTCGAAATTGAATTTTCTTTAAAAATAAAGAAATTTCAATATAAATTTTTCTAGATCTAAAAATGCACTTTTTCGAAAAACAATTTTGGATCTTGATTTGTAACTTCAATTAACAAGCTCTGATACCAATTGTTAGGTCCAAAATCATCATAGAAGGAGGGGTTGAATATGATGTGGTAGATTTTTCGTTTAATTGCGGATTAAGTGTTTATGTTTTTATGATATGAAAATGGCAGTTAATGAAACACAAAGATTTGGGGAAATAACAATGTATTATTAAATCCCTGAGGTGCTACACTTCTAATCAAATGATTAGCTACAATAGGTTCAATCAAAGTTACAATACAAATACAGTTGAGTGATATAAATGACTGTCTTTAATGGAGCTCCCGTATGTATCTCTTTTGTTGAAGATGAATGAATACCCTTTCTGTTCATATTGATTTTCACTCATATATAATTTTTAGATTTTGAAAATTGATTTCCACAATTGTTTAGGTCTTTTGTTGCGCCTGCAAGAGTGGTGATGGTGTGTAGGCGCAACAAAGAAGTTAGTTGCGCCTTGAACATTTTTGTTGCGCCCCCTAAAACTTTGTTGTGCCTAGTACTAAGGTTAGTTGCGCCTATACACTGGTCTCCTTGTATAGGCGCCACTAATGACTTAAAAAATATTCTCATAAGTTTTGTTCTGCCTTGATGCCCTTTTATTGCGACTGCACACTAGTTGTAGTGTGTAGGCTCAACAAACTCTTCCTTACAACTTATGTTGCACTTCTATCTTGGTTTGTTGCGCCACTACAACACCTGCCTTGTACAGGCGCCATCAAAACCTTCCTCTTTGCCTTAGAATGTTTCTATTAACTTATGTTGCGCCTACACTCTTGTTGTAGAGTGCTGGCGCCACATATCTTTGCCTTGGTGCCTTAGAACATTCTATAAATTTATGTTGCACTTACACTCTTGTTACCTAGTGTAGGCGCCACATAAATCAATACTCTTACTTAGAATATTTCCTTAAGGCTTGGTTGTGGCTATGTTGAGCTTCTGGCTTGATCAACTGAATTTCTTCTGATAAATCTAAGTAATTCTGTCCTTGTTGTGCTGAAGCTTAGTGCACTGGTCTGGTTCATAAACAACTAGCACTGAATTGAAATTCCTTGACTTGTGTTCTGCTTCAGCTGACTAACTTTGGATTGTTCCATTGCTTCTGATCACTGAAACCCTTTGACAACTATACTTGAATTATTGCACTGTCTTTAGTCTGAAATTTACTGAACACTTATTTGTTGCTGAGGCCTGAACATATTAATGAACTTTTCTCGCTGTCGTTAAGTAAACTTTACATCTTGAGTGTTCTGCAATGATGTATGTATGATTTTTGTTTGCATGTCCTTCTGGATTCATGTGCTGCATATTAGTATTATTTATCTGTCTTTGTTTCTTAGTTGAGTTATCGTTATCACTACTACATACTACGTTACATTATGCTTTACAACACATCCTGAACAATTGAAGAAATTTGAACTCAAAGCTGATGAAAGAAATTTTGTTGGTTTTGCTACAACTTCTAAAACCTCTTCAAGGGCATTCAAAGTATTTCATTTAAGGACAAGGGCAGTCATAAAATCAATTAATGTCTTTTTTGATGAAGGAAAAATATCTGGATTACATGATGAATATGCTCAAGAAACTCTAAAATTTGAGAATGAATTGCAGAACACAAACTCTGTTGAACCAAACTCTGATGAGCTAAACTCTGTTTAGCTATACTTTGACGAGTTAAACACTGCTGAAATAAACTCTGATGAGTTAAACTCTGATTCCTTAAACTCTGATTCAGAAATGATTAAAATAGAAATTGAAGATTCTGCACATGTTGAGGGGGAGCAACATCAATTAATTACTTAAATTGGAGAACAAATCACAGTTATTGAAATATCAAAGTTTGACCAAACTCTGAAACTCTAAACTCTGACCAATCAAACTCTGAAACCTCAAAATCTGATTATTCAAACTCTGAGTACATAAACTCTGAGTCATCAAACATTGATAGAAGCACAACTTCAGGGGGAGGATCAGCATTTAGAGAAGAATCATTCTATGAAGACAGAAATCATGAGGGAGCATCTAGTTCAAGAAATCTTCTACATCTAGGAAAATGGACCAAAGATCACACACTTGACTTTATTATTGGTGATCTAGAAAATGGAGTATAGACAAGAAAAGTTACTCATAATGAATGTCTATTTCATAATTTTCTTTCTCAAACAAAACCAAAGAAGGTTGAAGATGCTTTGAAGGATGCAGATTGGGTTACTGCAATGCAGTAAGAATTAAATGAGTTTGAGAGAAATGAAGTTTGGACCCTAGTTCCAAGGCCAAAGAATAGATCAATTATTGGCAAAAAGTGGATTTTTAGAAACAAGACAGACTTTGATGGAATTATTACAAGGAACAAAGCTAGACTAGTTGCCAAAGGTTACTCTCAATAAGAACGCATTGATTATGATGAAACCTTTGCACCTGTAGCTAGACTTGAAGCAATCATAATTTTTCTTGCTTATACTGCACAGAAGAAATTCAAGGTCTACCAGATGGATGTTAAAAGTGCATTTTTAAATGGAGAACTTGAAGAAGAACAATATGTTGAATAACCACCTGGCTTTGTTAATCCAAAATTTCTAAATCATGTCTACAGACTGGATAAAGCTTTATATGGACTCAAAAAAGCTCCAAGAGCCTGGTATGAAACTCTGGCTCAATTTTTACTTGAAAGTGGATTTACAAGTGGTATAATTGATAAAACCTTATTTTATAGAACTCAAGGTAAGGATTTATTATTGGTTCAAATATATGTTGATGATATTATACTTGGTTCCACTAATGAAAAACTCTGTAAAAGATTTTCAAAGATAATGTAGTCCAGGTTCCAATTGAGCATGATGGGAGAATTGAGTTATTTTCTAGGGTTATAAGTGAAACAGACTGATGAAGGTATTTTCATAAATCAGTTTAAATATACAAAGAATCTACTCACTAAATTTCAAATGCAAGACTCTGCATCTGCTATAACTCCAATGGCTACTGTAACAAAGCTTGATCAAGACACTGGAGAACCTGTTGATATTATAGCATACAGAGACATGATTGGATCTCTACTCTATTTGACTGCAAGTAGACCAGACATCATGTTTACAACTTGTCTATGTGCTAGATTTCAGGCAAATCCAAGGGAACCTCATTTGATTGCTATTAAGAGAATTTTTAGATATCTCAAGGGCACCATTAATCTTGGCTTATGGTATCCTAGAATCTGATTTTATATTAATAGGCTATTTATATGTTGACTTTGCAGAATAAAAAATTGAGAGGAAAAGCACCAGTGGCAGTTGTCAATTTTTAGGTGGAAGAATTGTCTCATGGTTCAGTAAGAAACAAAAATCTATCTCAACATCAACAGTAGAGGCTGAATATATAGCTACAGGAAGCTGTTGTGCACAAATCTTATGGATGATAAATCAACTATTAGATTATGGTTTGAACTTTTCAAAAATTCTTATTTATTGTGATAATCAAAGTGCTATTGCAATGACAGAAAATCCAGTTCAATATTCTCTGACAAAACACATCAGTATCAGATATTATTTCATAAGGGAACATGTCATGGAAGGAACAATTGAAATGCATTTTATTCCCTCAGATCAACTGTTATCAGACATATTTACCAAGCCCCTATATGAAGCAAATTTTAGAAGATTAGTTTTTGAATTAGGAATGGTGATAAGTGGATCAACTCCAGATAGGAAATAGGAGACAATCAGAGTATATTGATAAACTCTGTTAGAGTGTGTGGTAAACTCTGATAGAAATGAAGTAAACTCTGATCAATGGAACATCTATTCTCTGATCACAAGTTATCAGTGTTTATGGTTAAATCTGTTAGAGTATATGGTAAACTCTGACAGTCAAAGAAAACTCTGATTACTATAAACTCTGATCTCTATCCCATAAGTTAAACTCTGTTCACTTTAAACTCTGGTTGATCTAAACTCTGATTACATGCTAAACTTTGAGATATTATTTATGACATTATATTTTATTTTTTGACATCATAATTGTTATTCTCTAATTGGACTAATCATAGGGCACGTGTATCTCACGAAAATCGATTCAGTTTTAAACACAGATAGACACTCTCTTACTGTATTTTGAGAATTTCTCTACTCATTACTCTTCCAATGAATCCATGTCACGTGTCCCACTATAAACTATATGCTAATGAGAGGGAATAGAATTATTCTTATTTTTACTTTGAATTATTCTACTACATCTATTATTCATATTTTTCTCTCTCATTTTCTATAACCCCTAATTTTTCTTACTTGCAAATCTCTATTCGTAAATGGCATCCAAAGGACTTTCATTCCAAAACTATACTTTTGCTGCAACAAATTACATCTCTCTCTTATCAAAAACTGAAGCACCTCAAGATTTTCATGTTATTCAAGATTTCTTACAAAATAACTACATTGGTATGCTCTACAGGAGCCCTCAAATTTCTCTGCTCAAACTCTGCTCAGAATATGGTCTACTGCGAAGTATAATAATGTTGGTGATGATGATGAGCCCATCATCACATTTCAATGCAATGGAGAACATTCAATAACACATGTTGTGGTTCGACAAACACTTCATCTTCCTGAAGTGGCTGTGTATGATGACCTTGTGAATGATGAACAAATCAAGGCATTCTTCAAGGAAATAGGCTATGGAGGAAGCTTGTCAAAACTGGGGACTCTAACAAGGCCTAATCTAAGAAGAGAATGGAGTTTCTTCTTCGACTGCATTACAAGGGCTTTCACAGCTAAATACATAAATTTTGATGCAATTCCGCAGCTATCACAACAAATTGGGTATTCTCTAAACCAAAACTTGAAATTTAATTTTCCCTATTTGATAATTAGGCAGTTAGATAGCAAGTTTAATGATGATGTTCATACTGTAAATTTTGCTAGATTTTTACAGTTAATTTTTAGCTTTTTATTTTCTGATGTTAGCTTTGAAAATGATCAGAGTTTAGTTAGTTTTTGTATAAATAAGAAAAAATTTGCTGATCTAACAAGGAAGGATATAAAGAAAGAATCTGAAGGTAAACTCTCTAATCTCTTTTATCCCACATGAGTCAGGCTTCTCTTAAATCAAAGAATGCCTACTGTGTATGGGAGGGATTTTCTTTCTGTGACTGTAAAATAGAGTTAACACCCTCTGACTCTTACACAAGTCACCCATTATACTCTGATCAACAAACACTGCAGCCCACCTCTATAGTCTCTCAAAAGACTGTAGTTATAAAACAAACCTCTGAACAAAGGCCAAGCAAGAAAAGGAAGGAAAAGTCTGTTTCTGAGAAGAGGGAATTGATTGATGAACTAACTGATTATGATGATAGTGATGGACTGGTTTTTCCAGTGAATAAAATTGTAAAGAAGGCTTCTGAAATTCCTCCTGCACCATTTATGAAGCCCTTCAATGTCAATCCATTGCCAGAAATCAAAACGAAAAGGAGAAGATTGGTTAAGGCAACAAACGCTGAAGCAATAATCTCTGATGCTTTAATCTCTGATGCTGTAAACTCTGATCAACCCTTAAACACTGATGAAGCTGTAAACTCTAAAAATTTGATAGACTCTGATACAGTCTTAAACTCTGAAGAAATGTTAAACTTTGAGCCATTATTCTCTGAAAACCTGATAAACTCTGATGCTTTGATAAACTCTAATAAATTGGTAAAATCTGATTTAGCTGGTGATAATACAATTGTTGGTGATAATACTGCAAGTGAAGCTGCTCCAGTTCTTATATCTGATTCCCTTGCTAAGTCTCTAAAACAAATCATTAAGGAGATTTCTTATGAAAGGGTAAAAGAGCTAGCTGAAGAAGTTAAAAAAGAAATGGCAGAAAAGAAGTCAAAGTCAATCTCAACCTCTCCAAGTTCAAAGCTCTTTTCAAGAAAGAAGAAGAAGCAAGTCTGTTTTTGCCAAAACACACAAGAACCTACCTCTCAAAGTGAAGTAGCAGTCATTTCTAGGCCAGGCACACAAGAACCTTCAACATAAAGAGTTGAAGCAGCCACAGATGAAGCCAACAGAGATAAGGGGTACAAACCACAAGAACCTTCAACTCAAAGGGTTGAAGAAGTTGTTAAGGCCCCTACCCCACAAGAACCATCCAATCAAAGTTTGGATGCAGGCACACAATCATTCAATGAAGATCTTGTTGTTACTGATGCTGAGAAGATAGACTCTGATGAAGTTCCTATGGCAATCTCTGATGCAATCATGGTGCAACTAATTTCTGCACAACTAATGGAGACTCCATCCACATCCACAAACACTCAAGGTATAAACTCTGACTTTTCTTCAGAATTTGCATTCTCTGATATTTTAAGTTCAGATTTTACCTTTCATGTTTTAACTGCTGGGATGACCATGGATAGTCCTAAAAAGGGTACCCCTATTCATGTGAGTACAGACCTCCTCTCTCAGCCACCTCTTATTTTTATAGGATACTGTTTTTTTAGATTTTCATGTGAGAATGAGGTAAAATGTGTGAAAAACAGAATTAATAATGAAAGGCAGATTCTGAATTTGGCAAATTGAGAGGTAGAATTGAGAAAGAAGTTAGTTACTTCTAGTGAGAAAAATCTAACTATTAAAAGTTATGATATGTGTGATGTGAGAAGTAATAAGATTACTTTAAAAGAAAAGAGTGATTTAGGATGTTCTATTACTTTTGCAGGTACTCAGAGTTTATTTGTCACTGCAAACTCTGATACTATGCCAAATTCTGACAATGCTACAAACTTTGATGATCAAGATGCATTCTTTGATGAGCCAATCTTTGAGGATGAAGAAATTACAGATCTATCTATTCCATTTACACAAAGATACAACTCCAAGAGATGGCCACATGACTCTTTTAATGCTCATGACAGATTGAAGATGAGCTATCCTGATTATGTTGTTATTGAAAAATTAAAGGGTGAAATAGAATCTGCCCTTGACAATGAAGGAATAAGGAGGGAAAGTAGCAAGGATGATCCATTTACAACTGATGTTCTAAACTCTCACATACAATCTATCTGGGATATATCTTGGAAATTTCCTAAAGAAGAAATCTCATGGCCCCATGTTCATGAATTGATAAATAAAGCTAACAAGGAACTAAACTATGATGAGATGAAAACAGTGTTGAAAGCTACTACTGTGTTGTACAAGGGACTTCACAATGAAGTATGTGATCTTAAAGAATCTGTCAAAAAACCACTGCATCTGTTCAAACTGCAGTTACTCTCAACATGCTTTGGAATTGAAATTAAAGAATGTTTCTGCAAAACAGGATGCACTAGAAGCCAAAGTTAATAATCTCTCTACTACTGTCAATTCTATGCAGAGTATGCTACATAGAATTGACAGTAGTAGAGAGAACTACATAGAATTAAAGAAAGGGAAATGATGTCAGAAAGGGGGAGAAGGTGTCTACAGACAAATGCAAGGAGGATGCTATACAAAAATCTAACAAACCTGATGATGAAAATCAAGGGAGTTATAAGGATGGGAAGCAAACTCTTATGCAACAAACTATGATTGGACAAACTCTGACAACTCTCAAACTCTGATGACATCAAAGTATGAGCTAAACTCTAACAAGCAAACTCTGATAGATGCTGACTTGGAATTAGCAAAAAGGCTTGAAGAACAAGAAAATCCTAAGAAGATTGAAGAATAAAATTTAAACTATGCAGAACTGGCAAGAAAATTATTTGAAGAAGAAAATCCAGGAATGGATCCAGTTGCTGTAGAGGAAGAATTGAAGAAAACTGGTGCTGACAATGCTCAAATCCAGAAGAAAAAGAGAAAATATATGAAGAAAGCTTCAATTCAAAGGAAGGCATCTCATCAACAAAAGAAGATTGCATCTATGCCTGTCCAAGCCAAACCTCTTGATATTCCTAAGCCAATTGCTCAGTAAAAGCCTACTCTAGAAATCCAAACTAGGTCAACATCAAGAATCCAGTAAAAAGCTATAGCTAAACCAAAATCCCCTCTCACTATGTCAAGACCAATATTTCTTCCAAGTGGTTCAAGTTTTGATGATGAGGAAGAAGAGAAACAACAATCTCTGATCATAAAGAAAAGGTCTGATCTTCTGTGGACCAAAACTCAAATTCTGATTCTCAATGCCAGACTTGATAATAACAAAGGTGGTATTGGATATTCACATGCCAAAGTCTACAGGGGTGAAGCCAATATTTTCAGAGATCCCTTCTCATTGAAAGATAAACCTGAGGAAGAATTATCTCAAGAACATTTGGACAAACTAATCTTTGTAAACATAGTGAAGGACGCTTTTGATGGTACTCAAGCCAAGGAAAAGCTGCTTTATTTCTTGGAAGATGGGAGAATTTTGAAAATTGTTGAAGAGGACTTAATTCACAAATCATCTAAAGAACTTGAATATTCTCTTTACTTCCTGAATGATGAAAATGAAGCCACTTCCGGATGGGCAAAGATTTTTGAAGGAGTGAAATATAAGAAAAAGAAAAATGAGAGATTATTGATGATAAACTATGAAGAATACAAACCTGGATATGTACTTGAAGATGGAACAGAGAAAGCCATGACAAAAGGAGATGCAAAGGTCAAGATGGTGTTAGGCATTCCTCCACTAATCTTAAATCCTGATGGTAAGAAGGCCTGTTGCATTCCCCTAGATGAATGAATGGAAAGATTTTCAATATACAATCTGAGAGCTGTTATACAAGAAATTGATGATTCTTCTGAGCAGATGAAAGAATTAAAAGAGAAACTTAGTGAATTACTGAAGAATGCCGAGGAAAAGCTACTTAATTAATTTCTGAAAGAAGACTTCTAATACAGAAGAATCTAAGTCAAAAAGGATAAATCAAACTCTGATGCATTTGTCCTCATATTTCTGACATCATAAGTGAAATTTATGTTTTAATTCATAAAGCATAAATTAGGGGAGATTGTTAGAAATGCAAACACTGATGCTGTCACCGAATGTCAAACGGAGTTTATTGACAGAGTTTATGCTAACGTCATCAGAGAATGAAGAAGCTATCGGTCAGAGTTTACTTTATCAGAGAATACTTAATCAGATTTTACTCTAACAGAGAATACTCAAATCAGAGAATAAACAACTGATAGAGTTTACTATCTGAGTTTGTGAAGTAGCAATCAAACCATAGTATGATTAGGATAGTGAAGAACGAATCCAAATACAAGTCTATTTCCTTGTTAAAGCTATTATTTTCATAATCTGTTTAGTAATTGAATTGTAACTGTGTCTATATAAACACAGATATAGGTTAACATCAAAAATAACTTTTTAAGATATATTTTTCATAACCTAGTAGCTCTTGAGAAAAAAGAATTTCTTGAGAGAGTTTTGTATTCCATTCAATATCTTTAATACAAAACAATATTTCTTTTACATACTTGTGTTCTTGAGCGATTATTATGTACTATTACATTCAACTCCCCTTATTTAATAGATTATCTTTCTGAGAAAACATTTTAATAAGAGTCTAATTTCTATTTTAACAAGCTTGCTACTGTTGTCACATCCATGCAGGCCATGTTACATACTATTGCAGAACTCCTGACTATTTTTTCTGATGTCAGAAAGGGGGAGAAAATATCTAAAGACAAATACAAGGTAGATTATGTACTAAACTCTGATAAACCTGAAGGTGATGATGGTGATGGCAGTGGTGTTGATAAAAGCCAATGGAGTGATAAAGGTGGACAGAGTTTACAAACTCAAACTCTGACTGACCAAACTCTGATTCCCATAGGATCTGGTATAGTTCAAAATAATAAGCAAACTCTGATGACACTTGATGAAGAATTGGCCAGAAATCTTACAGAGGAAGAGAATCCTGAGAATATTGAAGCAAGAAACAAAAAAGATGCAGAACTGGCAAAGAAAATCCAGGAATGGATTCAGTTGCTGTTGAAAAAGAATTAAAAAACACTAGTACTGACAATGCTCAAGTCCAGTCAAAGTGGAAATGATATGTAAAAAAGACTCTAGCTCAGAAGAAAGTGTCTGATTAAGCAAAACCTAAACCTGTTAAAAGTCAAACAAAGTCAACTCCAATAGTTCAACATAAAGCTCCATTGAAATCAAAGACTCCTCTCACTATGCTTGGAGCTACATTTCTTCCAGGAGGAACAAGCTTTGAAGATGAGGAAGAAGAACATCAATCTCTGTGTAGAAAGAAGAATCATGATCTTCTGTGGATAAAAACTCAAACTCTGACTCTTAATGCCAGACTTGGTAAAAACAAGGGTGGTATTGGTGATTCAAAGGCCAAAGACTACAGAGGAGAGGAAAATACTTCCAGAGATCCTTATTCTTTAAAGAACAAACCTGAAGAAGACTTAACAAAAGATCATTTGGACAAGCTAGTTGTTGTCATATAGTGAATGATATTTTTCATGGTGCTGAACCCAAAGAGAAGTTGTTGTATTTTCTGGAAAATAGAAGGATTATGAAATTATCTAAAGAAGATTTAGCTCACAAGTCATTAAAAGAACTGGAATATGTTATATACTTACTAAAAGGAGAAGATGACACTACTACAAAGTGGGTGAGATTTCTGGAAGGTGCAATAGTAAGAGTAAGAAAGACTCAAAAGGTGATGAAGTTAGACTCTGAGGAGTACAAACCACGGTACATGCTAGAGGATGATTCTGAAAAGAAGATGAGCAAGGGAAATGCTAAGATAAAGATGGTATTGAAAATGTCAACATTGATGCTTAATCCTGATGGATAAAAGATCTGATGTATTCCTCTAGATGACAGAATGGAAAAGTCATCAATCTATAACTTGAGAGCTGTAATTTTTCAAATTGATGATTCTAGTGATCAGATGAAAAAGTTGAAGGAGAAGCTGATGGAATTGTTAAAGATAGCATAGAAGAAGTTGCTTGATAAGTTTCTGTTTGAAGATTTTTCTTACAAGAGAGTATAAGTCAAGGTAGAAAAACTCAAACACTGATACATTTGTCTATAAGCTTTCTGACATCATAAGTTAAATTTATGTTTTACTGAATAAAGCATAAATTGGGGGAGATTGTTAGAAATAAAGAACTGATACTGTCAGAGATTACTACAGTCAGAGTTTACTGAAGACAATAAGAGTTTAAGCTGACGTCATCAGAGTTTAGAAGCTTTCGACAGATTTTACTCAATCAGAGTTTACTAACTGATAGAGTTTATGATATTAGAGTTTAACAGATGGTAACAGACAAATCAGGAGGTGATTGAAGATAAAGATGGAAGTGTTTAATGCAATTCTATTGCCTTTTCTGGAAGCTATCTTTTAGGAAGATAATGATGGAAATAATATTTCTACATTTATTGATTATTATCTTTGTTGTAATTGGATTGGTAGCTGTGTACTATAAAAACAAAGGATTAGGTTAACATTGTAATTGTCAAAGTTATTTTTTTTTCTCATAACCTAGTAGCTCTTAAGAACTTTATTTTTCTTGAGAGAGTTTTTTATTAAGTCAATCAAAATTAATATAAAGCAGTACTTCTTTTACATACTTGTGTTTATAATAGTTCATTATCTGGGTAATAAATATTCTAATTATAAGTCTTATAAAAAAAATTAACTAAATATAAATTGACTTATTTTCTAATAAAATAATATTATTGAAGATCAAAAGAAAAAATGATAGAGCGATTTATTGGCAAAAACTATGTTTTACGATAAAGCGGATGAGTAAGAAGAAACATGTTAATCGTTAGAAATTAATACTCATCGTTTAATTTTTAAAGGGGAATTTTTTGGCGTTTTCGAATCGCTTGAAATTCTTTTTCTAATTTTTTAGAATTTATTTATTATAAAAATTATATAAAAATCTAATTCTATTATAATAAGAGTATAATTATTATTTGCCTTCTAATTATGTGTCTTATAAAGAAATATTAACATATTTTCTAATTATAATTTCAATTACTACTTACCTTCTAATTAGGAGTCTAAATATTAACATATTCTAATTGTAAGTCTTATAAAATTCAAATTTGTAAAATATAACTTGACTTATTCTCTATAAAAAAATAATTTTACGAGAAATCTAAAGAACAAGAGATAGAGTGACTTATTGATGAGTGTGTTTGACGAGAAAGCGGCTCACCAAGAAGAAGTCTGTTAATCATTGAAAATTTAATTTCAAGACATGATTTTATCGTGGGGTTTCAAATCTCTCGAAATTATTTTTCCAATATTTTTAGATTTTATATATTAAAAATTATATAAATTCCTATTTGTCTTCTAATAAGAGTCTAATTACTTTTTGTCTGCTAATTATATGTCTTATAAGGAAATTTTAACTTATTTTAACTAAAAGTCTAATCGAATTAGCACTTACTTTCTAATTAGGATTTCAATTAATACTTATCCTCTGATTAAAAGTCTAATTATTAAATATTAACATATTCTAATCATAAATTTTAAAAAATTAAAATTTACTAAATATAAATTAATTTATTCTCTAATAAAAATAATTTTATGAGAATCAAAGAAAAACGAGCGACTCATTGGCGAGAAATGTATTTGATGAGAACCGGCTTTGTAAGGAAAAACATGACAATTTTTATAATTTAATATTTATATTATGATTTTTATTTATAAATAATAAAATTTGGTCAGTATGTTGTGGATGTATAGTCTACTTGAGATGTAAATAAATAATTATAAAACATTTTATTCACCGGAAAAATATTTAAAAAGATAGTGGCTCAATCAGAAAAAATGTGTTAAATATTAAAATATATTAAACTATATACTTATTTTTAAAAAGTAAACTCACTTGAATTTGAGAAAATTCAACAAAGATTATATATATAGTAGTATTTAAGGTAATACAGTCAATTTTTAGTTTTTATTGGGTGGACAATCAAATCAAAAGTGACATTAAAAAATATGTGAGAAACATTTAAGTTAGGTTTTAAATTATATTATTTATTTTATCGTTTTGATGATGGAAGAATATTTAATTTTCAGCCCAATGTAGTGCGGTAATATTTAAATATTTCACATTTATATATATATATAATAGTTATCAATTATTTATTTACCAATCAATTTATAAATATTTTTTCAACTAATTTATATATTATTATAAGAGTAAAATATATGTTCTTAAAGTCATTTTGAATAAAGTCACTTTATAATTGTTTGTTTGATAAATGTTTTTCCTGAATTAAAAAATTAATTCCATATATTTTTAATGAATTTAAAAAAATATTATAAAGCCGCAGCAAAACGCGACTTTGTTAGCTAGTATTTCAATAAAATTACCTCATTCATGTCATCGTAACTAAGAAAATATGTTACACCGGGATAAGTAATGGAAGTGAGGGTGGGCCTAGTCTACTTAAAAACTTAAGATATAGGGTTTAATTTTTTTTGAAGAAAAGTATTAGTTTGGGCTAAAATTTTGGAGAGGGCCCACAAATGCTCCGTGTCCAACCTCCCTAATGAATTGAAAACCAATAAAAATTTGATAACTAAGTTTCTAATGTGTACCCATGAGCACACACTAGAAAAATTGTTAATTTATATGTGTTATTTTTGAAAGTGTTTGACCTAAAACCAATCATGTATGATGAGTTAGGAAAAAATTTCTACTACTCTTTTTTGATTTCATTTGATAATAATAAAGTATTTATGTTACAGGCTTAATCTATTTGAAGTGTATTAAATAAGATGTTCCATAATTTAGAGCAAAGCTTCTAGAATTATAATGAGATTGTAATAATGAGATCTAGAAGATAATAGCTTTAGACTTAAGCAGTTCCTGATCATAGGATAACTAATTGGAAATTGGTAAATCCGTAAAGATCAGTACATACTATGCTAGCTCTCTTAGGAGGATGTCTGTTCTCATAGACATTTGTGTGGTGACACTATAGCTAGTATGTAGGTGCTTATTAAGGAATAAGTTCACTGAACATGACTCGATAAGTAGAACAACTAATGGAGCTTACTCACGTGTCGATAGTTGTTTATTAAGTAAATAGTTGTACAAGTATCCTTAGACTTGAGATCGTTAGAGTAATCTCGTACACAATGATTTATGTTTTGGTTTAGTCCTTAGTCTCTAGGACATTCATTAGGTCCATTCTGGGCATAATGATTTGTGTATGAAGATAGTTAACAGATCAATAAAGGATCTGTCCCTTCCAGTAAAGGAAGTGAATATCATATGTTATTCTTAGATATGCAAATTCAGGAATCTCTGGCCAGAGTGAATGAAATTAGAAAGAGTTTCTAATTTGCATTATTGCATTATGAATAAGAAATCATATGATTAAATTAGATAGGCTTGACACGAGTTCCATGCCTTGTATTTAATCAGGATATTGAAGGGTATAAGAAATTAATTGAACGGTAACGAATTACTGACAGGTTCTAAGTATTCTAAGCAATGAATTCGTATTATCTGGATAATCGCGATATGTTGAGAAGCATCACTCACGATGTAGAATAAATATAATTAATCAGATTAATTATATTTAATGAATTAATAGAATTCATATAAATAATAAATAAAATGTTTATTATTATTTATTTCTACTACCGGCTTAATATTGAACCTAAAGAGTCATACCATAAAAGAGATTAAATTATAGATGAAGGAATAATTAATAATAACTAGTCATTATTTATTTATGAAATAAATAATTACTTAGCAAATTTTATAAATTAATTAAATGAGATTTAATTGATTATAAATTATTTAAGATAAGATCTTAATATTATTAATTAAATATTTAATTAAAGTAATTAAATATGAAGAGAGAATAATTTTCTAAAAGAGTTTAAAAAAAGGAATTAATGATTAAAATAGTTTTAATCATTAACTAATTAATTAATAAGATTAATTAATTAAAAAGGGAATTAATAATAAGATATTTACAGAAAATATCTCAGCTGAGATATTTGCCTATAAATATAGGATTATAAACCCTAATACTGGAACCCTAATATTTTGTGAGAAATATTTTAAAAGGGAGGCAACCCTAATTTCCTCTCTAGTCTCCTCCTTCATCTTTTAGTTTGATTGTTGGTGGATATCTTTAGAGCACTCCACACTTGAGGGGTGATTGCAAGGATTGAAGAACAAGACCTTCTCTAGCTGTTGCCGGAAAGCAATCGAGGTATTCTTCAATTTATAAAATAGTTTTGTATCTATATGTATGTATACATAGGAATATATGCAAATAAATGTTATTCAATGCTTTCGCTGGTGCATAAATTCCTACAATTGTTTTAATTGAGTTGATCAAAATTTGACTGAAAATTAAATTTATTATTGATATGGGCTAAAAGTAAGCCCTAAAGACACAATTAATGTGGCATTAATTGAACCTAGTTTGGTCCAAAAGGGAGGCCCATTGAATGAGGCTTGAAGCCCTAATTAGCAAATAAATTCGTAATTAATTAATTAGCTAAATATACAGCTAATTAATTATGTCCAACTACAAGGAAACCCATTCCTACATGGAAACTGCTTCTACAAAGGATCCAGAATCCTTCTAGGAAATACCTTATCCATCAAGGTTCCTAAACCTACTCTAATTCTTAGACTCTCTACGTCTATATAAAGGGCATAACCCCTCATTCTTAGAACTACGTTTTGGCTTGATTCTCTAAACACAACAGAGATACATAGGCATCTTATGAAGGCAGAACCAAGCTACGAAACACAAGCTCAGCCATTAAAGCTCGTTAAGCTCCGACATACATCACATTAACTACGCCCCAGTTTTTAATCCACTACATTTGGCGCCATCTGTGGGAAGAAGACATCAACCATGGCAAGAACACGAAGAACTGACGGAGAAATCGTCCCCACCACAGGTGATTCGTCTGCTATCATCCCTCCTGATGAAACTCAAACTACCAAGGTTCCCGCTACCACCACTATTCCCGCTGGAACCCAAGGTCCTAATACTCAAAGGCTTGGTCCGTTTAGTGAGATCGTCCACTCCACCAATCCTGAGGAAATCGTCCATGGATCCAACCCACTATTCCAAGTAACTCAAACTCCTTTTATGGCTACTGCTCCTCACGCCCAAATTTCCACTATTGTTATCCCCAGTAGCACTGTTGCCCAAACAAGACTTGGAATCTCCCAAGCCTATCCCCCTCCTTACATCAGAGGGTTGGAACCCCAGAACTATGGGCGTAGAGAAGATGTCCGTGATTTTTCAGGACCATATTCAACTGATGATGAAAGCTCAGAAGGCACTGATGTCAATCCCAGGAGAAGAAGGCCTGGTAAAGAGCCCGCAGGAAGCCGACGTTCACAGTCCCGTAGGACACTAGAACAGAAAATTGCTTCCTACGAGGCTGAACTCAAAGAACTAAAGAAAAGCTTGGATCGGCAGGATAGAAGGACAGTCTCAAGGTATGAAGCTCCCGATGTCATAGAACTGGATGAAACCCCACGAGGGAGAAGAACGGAAATTACTTGGGCTGACCCCGCTAAATTATTGCCTCTCGGAGATCCTGATGATCCCACGCCGCCTTTTACTGAAACCATCATGAACACTCACATCTCAAGTAAATTCAAAATGCCCACCATCAAAGTGTATGATGTAGCAGGCGATCCAGCCAATCACGTGAGGACCTTCTCGAATGCATTACTATTACAACCTATCAATGATGCTGTAAAGTGTAGGGCGTTTCCCCAAACCCTGGGGGGCATGGCCCAACGTTGGTACAGCCGGTTGCCGCCCAACTCCATCGGATCCTTCAAAGAACTTAGCAAGGCCTTTATAAGCCAGTTTATAAGCGGAAGAGTGCACGAAAAAAGCACAGCTTCTCTCATGAATCTGGAGCAAGGAAAGAACGAATCCCTGAGGGACTACCTGAACCGCTTCACCAAGGAAGCCTTGAAAGTCCCAGACTTGGACGAGAAAGTGGCTATGATAGCCTTACAACAGGGGACGACTGATCCTTATTTCAAGAGATCTCTAGCCAAACACCCGTCTGAGAACATGCTTCTTCTCCAAGACAGAGCAGGGAAATACATCAAGGCAGAAGAAAGCGTGAAGAAAACCACTATATTAGTGGCTACACAGGGGAATAATAACAAAAAGAGAAAAGGCGATCAGGAGTATGATGCCCGAGACAAGTAGTCCAAGACGGATAAGGCATCTGAATCCCCTCCTAAGAAAAATAGCTTTGGGCCAAAATTCGCTGAATATGCAAGGCTGAATGCACCTCGAAGTCAAATCCTTATGGATATTGAAAGAGATCGAGACCTGAGATGGCCTAAACCCCTAAAGTCTGATCCTGAGAAAAGGAACAAGAATGCGTTTTGCCAGTTTCATAGGGATACCGGGCATGATACGGATGACTGCAGACAATTGAAGGATGAAATTGAATTCCTTATCAGAAGAGGAAAACTTTCTAAGTACACCAAGGATGGAAGTCATGATAGGCGCGACGATAACAGAAAAAATAATGATGGCCGGGATAGGAATCCTCAACCTAGAGGACCGGTTATTAATATGATTTTCGGAGGACTCATTGCTGCGGGGAATTCAAAGAATTCAAGAAAAGCATACGCAAGAGAAGTTATGCAAGTCGTAGGAGAAATACCTAAACGTGCTAGGACGTAGGCGGTCATATCTTTTGATGACTTAGACCTGGAAGGGGTAAAGTTTCCTCATGATGATCCTCTCGTTATTGCCCCTTTGATAGGCAACTCAGAGGTAAAGAGAGTCCTGGTGGACAATGGAGCGTCTGTTGATATCTTGTTCCATGATGCATTTATAAAGATGGGATACAATGATTCCCAGCTAACCCTTTCGGATGTTCCCATCTATGGCTTCAATGGAGTGGAGTCGAAAGTAGAAGGAACCATTCAGCTACCCGTGACAATAGGAAGAGAACCTAAAGAGGTCACTCAGATGCTAACTGTTCTGGTGGTCAAAGCATCTTCTACATACAACGCCATCCTTGGAAGAACAGGTTTGCATGCTTTCAAGGCTGTAGCCTCAAGTTATCACTTAAAAATCAAGTTCCCCACCAGAAACGGTGTTGGAGAGGAGAAAGGAGACCAGAAACTGGCGAGAAGTTGCTACGTGGTAGCCCTGAGACCCGATGGAGTCGGGGGCAAGTCCTACCCATAGAGGACATGGACTCAAGAGAAAATGAGGAATGAAGGGGAAAGCCAGCTGAGGACTTGGTTCCAATTCCTTTGGTTCCAGGAGAATCGGAGAAAGTCACCTATATTGGGGCCTCATTAGAAGAGCCTATGAAAGAAAAATTGACAAACTTCTTGCAAGAAAACGGAGACTTATTTTCCTGGACAGCCGCTGATATGCCGGGAATTGACCCTGAATTGATCACTCATAAGCTTAACGTGGATCCACAGCGGAAAATGGTGAAGCAAAAGAAGAGAAATTTTGCTCTAGAAAGGCAGGAAGCCATAAAGCAAGAGGTGGAAAAGCTCTTGAAGGCTGGATTCATCAAGGAAATTCAATATCCCGAATGGCTTGCTAATCCTGTAATGGTCAGGAAATCCAATGGAAAGTGGAGGATGTGCGTTGACTTCACTGATTTAAATGATGCATGCCCAAAGGATTGCTTCCCCCTCCCGAGGATTGATGCACTCATAGATGCCACAGCGGGACATGAGATATTAAGCTTCATGGATGGCTTTAGTGGATACAATCAAATTCGGATGCACGAGGATGACATTGCCAAGGTATCTTTCATCACTGACTTTGGTGTATTTTGTTATCTAGTTATGGCCTTTGGGTTAAAGAATGCAGGAGCCACTTATCAAAGGCTAGTAAACAAGATATTTAAGCATCTCATTGGAAAAACCATGGAGGTCTACGTTGATGACATGCTAGTCAAAAGCCTCGATAAGGCTGACCATATTCAACACTTAGGAGAGGCATTCGAAGTGTTGAGGCACCACAGAATGATGTTAAACCCTGCAAAATGCGCCTTTGGCGCAGGATCTGGGAAGTTCTTAGGGATGATGGTCTCTAAAAGGGGGATTGAGGCCAATCCTGACAAAATTAAAGCTATACTTGACATGGAACCTCCAAAAACAGTAAGGGACGTCCAAAAATTGACAGGAAGAGTTGCTGCCCTGGGAAGGTTTGTCTCAAAGTCTGGGGATAAATGTCTACCCTTCTTCAAGACATTGAAAAAAGTTAAAGATTTCGTGTGGACAGAAGAGAGTAAAACGGCCTTTGAGGAACTGAAGAAATATATGGCTAAAGCCCCGTTGTTGGCCAAGCCTAGACTCGAGGACATCTTATACTTGTACTTGGCCATATCAGAAAAGGCTCTGAGTGCTGTCCTTATAAAGGAAGAGGAGAAAATTCAAAAGCCAGTCTATTATGTGAGCAAGGTCTTGCATGGAGCGGAACTTAACTACTCCAAAATTGAGAAGTTTGCACTGGCCTTGGTAATGGCCTCAAGAAAGTTACGGCCATACTTTCAGGCGCACAAAATTGAAGTATTAACTGATCAACCCCTGCGAAACATTATACACAGCCCCAAGGCAAGTAGAAGACTGATAAGTGGGCCATTGAGCTAGGAGAATTCGACATCAAGTATAGGCCTCGAACGGCCATTAAAGCCCAAACTCTTGCTGACTTCGTGGTCGAATGTACAATTGACGACCAAGAAGTCGGGGGGCAGGACAGTGAGGAAACAACACAAAAAGGAGGACAGACTCCTAAACAATATTGGGTGCTCAATTTTGATGGGGCATCAAAAACAAAATCTAACGGCGCAGGCTTGGTGCTACAAAGTCCCGAAGGATTCATCATTGAGTATGCAATTAAGCTTGATTTTCCAACAACTAATAATGAAGCCGAATACGAAGCCCTGATAGCAGGCCTAGGTTTGGCCAAAGCACTAAATGCCAAGCATCTTAAAGTCTGTGGCGACTCAAAGCTGGTTATATCCCACGTAAATGGGGATTTTGAAGCAAGGGAAGCAATCATGGTCAAGTACCTCCGATTAGTCAAAGCTATAATGACTCAATTTGAAGAATGTCAGGTTGAGTATATTCCTAGAGAAGAGAATATGAAGGCCGATGCCTTATCAAAATTCGCCTCATCAGAAGTAGATGAACATATGAGAAGTGTTTACTTCCAAGTCTTAAAGACCCCCAGCATCAATACAAAGTTGGTAGCCCCGATACACATGGGCAGTTGTTGGATGGATCCAATCAAATCCCACCTGCAATCTGGATGGACTCCTATCAATACCATGGAAGCTAGAAAGCTTACTACAAGGGCATTAAGGTACGCTCTTATTGATGGAATTCTCTATAAGAAATCTTTTGTTATTCCATACTTGAAATGCCTAAGGCCAGATGAAGCCCATGAAGCCTTAAAAGAAGTACATGAAGGAATTTGTGGTCAACACTTGGGGGGCAGAGCTTTAGCTCACAAAATCACCCGCCTTGGCTTTTACTGGCCTGACTTGTTAAAAGATTCAAAAGAATACGTAAGAAGATGTGACAAGTGTCAAAGGCATGCGCCGGTAGTCAGGCAACCTCCTGAAATGTTGACATCCATCAATTCCCCCATCCCCTTTGCAATGTGGGGAATGGACATTCTTGGACCTTTTCCAATGGCTAGCGGACAGAGAAAGTTCCTAATCGTTGCAATTGATTACTTCACTAAATGGATTGAGGCTAAACCACTAGCCAAGATAACCACCAAACAAGTAGCTCAATTCTTCTGGGAAAACATCATATGTAGGTATGGAATACCACGAATACTGGTGACGGACAATGGCACGCAATTCAATAATGAAGAATTCAGGAATATTGCAACGAGAATGACATCAATCTGCGTTTCACTTCTGTTGCACATCCCCAAGCAAACGGGCAGGCTGAGGTAGCTAATCGAATCATCCTAGATGGTCTTAAGAAAAGAATCGAGCGCTCTGCCAACACTTGGGTGGATGAGCTTTTGCCAATACTATGGGCTTACAGAACCACTCACAGAGTCACTACTGACGCAACCCCATTCTTTTTGGCTTATGGAGACGAGGCAGTGGTTCTAGTTGAAATATCACATGTATCCCCAAGAATCAAGGCCTTTGAGCCTGAGGAAAATGAAGAAGCAATGAAACTTGCATTAGACTTGATAGATGAAGTCAGGGACAAAGCTCATGCAAAAATCGTCGAATATCAAAAGAAGTCATCTTTCTACTACAACTTAAGAGTTAAAGAAAGATTTTTTAGACAAGGGGAATTAGTCCTCAGGAAAGCTGAAGCTTCTGGGGTAGGTCCCAAAGGCAAATTAGCCCCCAACTGGGAAAGGCCGTACAAGATAAAACAAGTAAAGGGAGGAGGATCATACATCCTTGAAACCCTAGAAGATGTTGAGGTACCAAGGACTTGGCATGCTTCAAACCTGAAAGTTTATTATGTTTAAAGAATTCAATTATGAGTTCTTATATTTAGTAGGAATTAAGTAGAAATAAGGTTCGATGAAACCACTAGGATGTAAGAGCTTTTCGCTCCAGACAAGATTCTCATTTTGTAAGGGCTGTGCCCACTTTAGCCTCGAAGGCATTATTAATAAAATTCCCAGCTTTATAGCACCTTAAATCATGTGTGTTTAGCCTAGAGTGGGCATTTCCTAAGTTCCTTTGTGATAAAGGAACTAGATCAAAGCCTGGATAGACACTTTAATATATATGCTTATTTGTTCTTTATACTCGAAAAGTATATTTTATCAAATATACTAAGGCACGAAAAGGACAAAAAGTAGCACAGTTGGCACTTCAAGTAATGTCCAGATTTATCTGTTCTTTTATGCTCAAAAAGGTATATTTTATCAAATATCCTAAGGCGTAAAATAGAAAAATAAATAACAAGAGGCTTCTTATAAAAGGTCTTGGGGGTTACATAAGTTAAAAACTGAATGGAAATACAAGAAATACAGAAGGAAAATACTAGAAACTACAGGAGGTCATCATCCTCATCCTCATCCTCATCCGTATCTGCCTCCTTCTTCTCCTCCTCATCTGTATCTTTCTGGGTAGCCTCCTCGGCCTCGGGAGAATCAAAGATTTTCTCAAAATCATCCAGGGCCTCACCACCCGAAATATCACCAGAATTACCCTCGTGGATGGTGGAGGTCAAAGCCAAAGGCCGTCCCATGGGAGCAGGGAAGTCGGCCGGATCAAACAAGCCTGGATGTTTAGCCAAGATGGCGTTAAGACACTTATCCCAAGTCTGGGCCCCAGCAGTCTCAAAGACCAAATCGTCATGCTTGTCTATGAAGGCATAGAACTCCTCCGACTCCATATAGTTGCTGATCACGACCTCCCTCTCAGCCCTTAGCTCTCGCAACTCTGCATGAGCTGCAATCAGCTCTTGATCCTTCTCGAGCAATTTCTTCTCGAGAACAGCCACTTTCTCATCAGTTTTGGCCTTGGCCTTCTTCTGGGCTTTTTCAGAATAACGCCAGGTTTTGGCTTGATGGGCCATGGTATGAAAGTAGGTGTTGACCTATTTTAAAAAAAATGGTAAGAAGCAGAGAAAATAAAAAAACAATTAAGTAAGAAAAGAGAGGAGGTGGTTAGGCCTTACCATGGCTATGGCCTGGGAGCCAAGAGACTCTGCCTCCTCAATATCTGTCTTCAGAACAATTTTGGCCTTGTCGACCGGGGGAATCGAGTTCTGGGACCAATCGACAGAATTGAAGACACTCCCCACAACGGTGTCTTGCTTCCTAATACCCCAGCTAGGCCTCCAAGCCGCCGTGGCTGGATCCTCATCCTCCTCGCGAGGCCTTTTTCCCTTGCCCTTACTCTGGGCCCCTTCACAATGCCGGAGGAATCCGGGAACATTGGGCTCTTTTATCGGGCCTTCCTGGGCTTCGCGGGCCTTGCGCATCTTATGGGTCTCTTGGTCACCCACGCCCAAATGAAAATTGATATTTTCAACAGCTGCAAAACAAATAAGGAAATAAAAATCGGGCTCAGAAAAAGCAAAAAGAAAAAACAAGTCAAGTAGAAATGGTACCCTTGTCAGAAACATGAGAAAGGCCAACGGCCTTTAAAGAAAATTCTTCGAGAAGCTTCCGGTAATGGGTTTGGCATCTGTCTTGACCCAGATCCGCCACAATCAGTTTTTCTTCTGAGGTCAACTGGATCAGGCCTGCATTGTCGTCCTTAACCTTGCAAAATGAGGTCCTGAAGAGGGTGCCCCAATCACCGCATTCCCACTCTAAAAACAAAAAGTCCCTCCGCCAATCTGGGTTGGTATCGGGCAAAGATTTGTTGCAGAATATTGGGCTTACCCCTTGCCTATGATTTATATAAACCCAGCCCAATATGTTTGATGGGCTGTTTTAGAATTGAAAAATACTTCTAAAAACGGCAACTGAGAGAGGATAATTTTTCCTAAGACAAAGGACCATGAAACAGAGAAGGGTTCGCCACAAATTTGGGCTTAGCTGACATGGGCTGACCCTAGCTTCTGCTAACAACCTAATAATAAATTCGTGAAAAGGGAACCTAATAATATCTACCTTCTAAAGATGCACAACCTATTGGACCGCCAATGGCAAGCCCGATCTCCAGGCTCAGCTAAAACAAATTTCTGGCCGGGAGGCAATTTATACAACTTAGTAAACTTATCACAGTGGACTTGATTTGCAAAAATACTCTGATAATTAAAAGCATCTAATTCGGTAATGGAAGGGAACTCATCGCCCATAATTTCTAATAATTCAGAAATTGAAGAAAAGGAGGGGTTCACGGTAACAACGTTACCTCTTTTTGCCGCCCTAGCAAGCAACCGCTGTTATGCAGCATCCTGGGAATCCGCCATTGGTATTCAACGGATGAATGCTTCAGGAAAGGAAGGGGATGAAGATTGATCGGAAAATCTCGCCGCGAATCGCCATGCCTAAAAGAGTTCTAGAGTAAAATTTTGGGAGAGTTTTACTGAGAAAGTGAGAAGTGAAAGTAAAGTTCTTACTTCACTGATTTATAGCTGAAGAAAATGGTAAATCAACCGGTTGAACTCCCTATAGCTAGTAACAAAGCCCATAAACTAATTGGGCCTGGCAGGCCTTTGGCCCAAAGTCGAGGAGGACTAAAACGTATAAAAAAATAATAATAATAAAATGGGCCCAGGCCCATTAAATCGCCAAATTCTTGGGTCCAATTAAGGCATGATTCGATCAGGAACTCCTATCGACCAGGATTCCAACTAAGGCATGAAACGACCAGGAGTCTCATTCGACCAGGATACAAATTGGCCACCAAAATCGACTAGAAATCTCACTGGATCAGAATCACATTACGTCCTAAGACGGACCAGGATCCTGGTCGAAAATCGACCAGGAACCCGGTTCGACCAGGATTCCGTGATATACTAAAACTGACCAGGATCCTGGTCGAAAATCAACCAGGAACCCTGTTCGACCAGGATTCCGTGATATACTAAAACCGACCAGGATTCCTGGTCGAAAATCGACCAAGAACCCTGTTCGACCAGGATGCTAGGACAACCTAAAACCGACCAGGATTCTGGTCGAATTCGACTAGGATTCCTGGTCGAAAATAATGTTAAAAAAAGCTAGAAAATCATTAAAAATGATTTATAAGGCAAATAAATTATGGGAAATTCTCTATAATTAGAGAAAAATTCCTAAAAATTAAGAAAAAATACCTGTGGGTACTAATAAATTATGGGAAATTCTCTATAATTAGAGAAAAATTCCTAAAAATTAAGGAAAAATACCTGTGGGTACTAATAGATTATTGGAAATTCTCTATAATTAGAGAAAAATTCCTAGAAATTAAGGAAAAATACATGTGGGTACCAATAAATTATGGGAAATTCTCTATAATTAGAGAAAAATTCCTAGAAATTAAGGAAAAATACATAGGGGTACAAGAAAAGCATTATGAAAAATTCTTCATAAATAGAAGAGAACCTCGACGACAAATTCATAAACCTTAACTTCTGTAAAGTATGGCACACTTTACAGAAGTTGGGGGGCAAATGATATGGGCTAAAAGTAAGCCATAAAGACACAATTAATGTGGCATTAATTGAACCTAGTTTTGTCCAAAAGGGAGGCCCATTGAATGAGGCTTGAAGCCCTAATTAGCAAATAAATTCGTAATTAATTAATTAGCTAAATATACAACTAATTAATTATGTCCAACTACAAGGAAACCCATTCCTACATGGAAACTGCTTCTACAAAGGATCCGGAATCCTTCTAGGAAATACCTTATCCATCAAGGTTCCTAAACCTACTCTAATTCTTAGATTCTCTACGTCTATATAAAGGGCCTAACCCCTCATTCTTAGAACTACGTTTTGGCTTGATTCTCTAAACACAACAGAGATACGTAGGCATCTTGTGAAGGCAGAACCAAGCTACGAAACACAAGCTCAGCCATTAAAGCTCGTTAAGCTCTGACATACATCACATTAACTACGCCCCAGTTTTTAATCCACTACAATTATATAATTATAAAAATTATATCATTAGGAAGTATATATATAACTTTAAAATATTATTTTAACTTTTAAAATTATAAAAAATATATAAATCTTAATTAAAATTTAATAAATTGAATCATAAAAAATTAAATAAAATAGTTAATTTGAGACAGAGGGATTTTTTAGAAAAATTAATAATAATTAATATATAATAGCATTTAAGATACTTTTTTTTATAAAGATTATAAAGACTATCTATAAATGATATTGAGAAATAAAATTATAAATGATGTTATTTATTTTATCGAAGTGATAAAAATTTTATAGATAAAGTAATTTGTTTATGTTTAGTATATTCATTCTGAGAAGTCTATTATTTGTAAAATGTGAGCTTAATTTTTAAAAATCATAACACGCCTATTAAATTCTAACATTTAACATGCTCTTTTATTAGGAATCTACATGTAATTTGATGATAACTTTAATCTTAGAATCATAGAAATTTTAATTGATATAACTGATCAATTGTAAAAAAAATTATAAATATCAATTGATCAGGAAACCAAATTATCAGTTGAAATGTTTATGTGAATCAACTGATAATTTGGATTGTAGCATATGTGTACTTAGTCTATTTCAATCGATAAGGTGTAAGCCAATTGATATAATTCTTATCAATTGATTTTAGAGTCGATTGATATGGGTCATCAACTGATGTGTAACTTAGACTGTCTAATTGTAATTATTTGAAGACAAGAAATTATACAAGTGAAGGATGATCAGTTGATATTGAAACATCAATGGATAGAACATCAGTTGAAGAAGCCAAGTCAAGAATTAAAGACCATCAACTGATATGAAGACCCATTGATTGATATATCGATTGATAACATCTATCAACCGATACGTCATCACTTATCAATCGTTGGATATAAAGATCAATCGAAGAAGAACATCAGTCGATGGATAAAAGGAATGATCAATTGATATGCTTGACAACAAATTATTAATTGATTGAGACAACACAAATTAAAAAGTTGACAGATAAAAGCACTCTTATGAAAGACAGTCTGTGATGACTGTGAAGACTAAAGTTACAACTGTCTTTCCAAGTCTGAAGACTCTTTGCAAAATGGAAAAAGGCAAAAGGAAAGATAGATTAGAAACAATCCTAGTTTAGATTAATTGTTTTATACTATTTCTAGGAATTGTAAACACACATGTAGTATATAAACAAGTGTGGTAGCATTGTTAGAAAATAGATATACAAGTTAGACAATATATCTTGAATCAACTGTTCAGCCTTAGAGCACTCTATAAGAACAGTTGATTTATTTTATAACCTTGTAAAAACGAAGCTAGGTTTCATTAACCTAGAAAAATTGAGCAAATATACATTGATGGGAAAATCAATCCATTAGTAATTTTAAAACATCTTTGTTCAATTTAATTTTCAGTTTCACTTGTTCATATATTTATATATTCTTTTAATACTCAAACCTTAAGAACAAACAGTAAAACATAAAAAGGGGAGTTTTGATGATTTGTATTCAACCCCCCCCCTTCTACAAATCATATTGATATTGTTATGGAAAATAACAATTGGTATCAAAGCTTAGGCTTTCAACATACAGAAAGTTTAAAGATCCAGAACAGTCAATATGGGCCAAAAAGATTCAGGTGGGAAAATTCCAGTGTTGGAAAAAGATGAATACTTTGTATGAAAAGTAAAAATGCATCTGCATCTGCATTTGCATCTATTTTCTCTTGACCTTTTCTATGTTAACTACATAAAGAAAGGTCTTCATGTTCCCATGAAGCTAGTTATAGATGTAAACCCTGATGGAACTCCTGAATTTGACAAACATGTTCCAAAACTCATCACTGAGTACACAGAAGAAGATGAAAATGAAGTGCTTAAATACAAGAAGGCCATGAACATTATGTTCAATGGTCTAGATAAAGATATGTTTGATAATGTAATAAATTGCACTTCATCAAAAGAAGTATGAGATACTATTCAAACTTTATGTGAAAGAACTGAGCAAGTAAGGAAAAACATGATGCAACTCTTGATACAAAAATATAAATCATTTCATTTCAAGAGTGGAGAGTCTATCAATGACACGTATAGCAGATTCTAGATGTTGTTAAATGGATTGAAGCTATATGGTAGGGATTATGTAATTGAGGATACAAATCTAAAATTTCTTAGATCTCTTCCTAAGGAATAGAAACCAATGACCGTCTCCATTAGACAATCTCAAGATTTCAAGGATTACACTCTTGAGAAAATTTATGGTATTTTCAAGACATATGAGTTGAAAATCCAACAAGATGAGGAGATTGAGAAGAATCAAAGAAAAGCGAAAATAGTGGCTTTGATGGTCAAAGGAAATGAAGACAAGAAAGAGAAGAAGGAAACTGTGTAGAAGGTTCTGTCATGGTGGCTAATGAGATTGATGAAGAGTCATCCAAAGTAAAGGGAAAGGGAAAGTGTGAAGAAAATGAAACACGCTCTCTAGATGATTTGGATGAGATTGATGAGCACCTTGCATTTCTATCAAGGAAATTCTCAAAGCTAAAATTCAAGAGGAATCCAAATGCTCAAAGGCCTGGATCCCAGTTTAGAAGTAACAATTAAAACAAAAATTTGGTTGATAGATCAAAATTCAAGTGCTTTAACTGTGGATTGGCTGGTCATTTTCCAAATGAGTGCAGAAAGCCAAAACAAGAAAAGGCAAAGTCATATGATGGTATTGACTACAAAAAGAAATAATTTGACCTTCTTAAACAAAAAGAAAAGGCTTTTGTTACTGAAGAAAAAGTCTGGGCTGCTGAGGACAGTAATTCTGAAGAATTCATCAATCTAGCTCTAATGGCCAACCATGAAGATGAAGAAACTAATTTATCATCAAATCAGGTAATAGCTACTAACTTTTCTGAGCTTACAACTGATGAATGCAATAGTGTTATTAATGAAATGTACAATTTGCATGTCATTCTAAAATCTCTAAACAAAGAAAACCTCAAGTTAAAGAACACCATTGATGCCCTAGCTGAGAGGAATGCTTTTCTTGAAAATGGACTTGTTTGTTTAGATAGATTCAAGCAGGAAAGTAAAGATGCTAGAGATGAACTAGTAAATAGTTTGAGAAGTGAAGAATTTTTAAAAGAACAATTGGCTGGAGAAATAGAAACCATTAACAGATGGAATAGGTCTGCTAAAACTGCCAAACAAATTATTGATGTTCAGGGTTTAGATACTCTAGGAGAATCCCCTAAATCAGTAGGCAAGCCATTGGTTGATACTTCAATGGATAAAGATCGACCGACTGCTAATCATTTATCAACTGATAAGGATTATAAATCGATTGATGATGAATCAATTGATAATCATCCATCGACAAGTAAAGTATCAATGGCTAATAAGAAGAACAACTTTAGCACCTCTATCAAGTTTGTTAAGGAAACCAAGCATTAAGTTGAGACTAAGGTTGAAAAGATCAACATTGGAAGCTTATCTACGAAACAATTGAAAGAGAAATTAGAAGGGATAACACCTGTTGAAATCATTCACACTAAATCTGAGAAAAAGAAGAAAAATAGGAATGGGAAAGTAGGCATAAACAAGCACATTAATTATACTCCTGATATGTATGCACCTAGGATTGTGTGTGCTAAATGTGGTAGTGTAAATCATTTGTCTATGCAATGCAAGAAAGAAAAGAATTCCATGTCTTCAAATGATTTGAATGCACATATCATGTCTGTTAATGCCATGCTTACCAATCATATGCTCATGAGTGCCATGTTTTCTAATTTGGTTGCATCTAATGTTCATATGTCGTATGCACAATTTTCATACATGTATAATCCATTCTTTGCATATGCAAATATGAACATGCATGGAATGCCATGGAACATGCCTAATTTAGATAATGAAATGCATAAAAATTCTGCCATGAGTTCCAAGGTGTTTGAGTTACAAAAGCAACTCCCAAAGTTAAAGTGGATTTAAACCCATCAAAATAAAAGGAATCAAAGTTGGCAACCAAGGCCCAGGATGCAACTAATAAAAGAGGACCCAAGGAAACTTGGGTTACAAAAGTAACTTGATTTTTTTATGCGCGTGCAGAGAAACAGGAAGAAAAATCTCTGGTATTTGGATAGTGGATGTTCTAGGCACATGACTAGAGATTTTTCCCTGCTCACAAAGTTTGTTGAAAAGGCTGGCCCAGGAGTTACTTTTAGAGATAACAGTAAATTCTTTACTCTGGGATATGGCTCAATTGCAAGAGAAAATGTTATCATTGAACTTGTAGCACTAGTTCATGGATTGAGGCACAATTTACTCAATATTAGTCAGCTATGTGATAATGGAAATGGTGTGTGGTTCTCAACTGGATCATGCATGCCAACAAAGAATATGGTGAAATTCTCTTAACTGGTGAAAGAAAAAGAAATGTCTATGTTGCTGATTTTAACTCTGTAAAGAAAATTCAATGACATGTTTACTTAGCAAAGCCAATACAGATAAAAGTTGGATTTGGCACAAGAAGCTAGCCCATTTGAACTTCAAAGCCATGAATCAATTGGTTAGAAAGAATATGGTCAGAGGCATTCCATAAATGGAATTAACCAAGGATGGACTATGTGATGCCTGTCAAAAGGGAAAACAAAGGAAAACATCATTCAAGTCAAAGTCTAGATCATCAATTGATAAACCTTTGGAATTATTGCACATGGACTTATTTGGTCTTGTCAACATCATGTCAATTGCCAAAAAGAAATATGCCTTAGTAATAGTGGATGACTTCACTAGATATACATGGGTATATTTCTTACATTCTAAGGACGAGTCAAGCAAATTCATTATCAATCATATGAGAAATGTTAACAATGGCACTAAATGCAAGGTCAATAAAACAAGAAGTGATAATGGTACTGAATTCAAGAATGCAACAATGAAAAAAATCTATGAGGAAAAAGGCATCACTCATCATTTCTCTGCACCAAGGACTCCACAGCAAAATGGAGTTGTTGAAAGGAAAAATAGGACCTTGATTGAAGCTGCTAGAACTATGTTAGAAGAATCAAAACTTTCTACATATTTCTGGGCAGAAGCAATTAATACTCCTTGTTACATTCAAAATATTTCCATGGCAATCAACTACAAGGCAAAACACCATATCAATTGATGAAGAAAGACAAGAAGCCAACAATTAATTTTCTTCATATCTTTGGCTGCAAATGCTTTGTACTAAGAAATGAAGGTGAAAATCTAAGAAAGTTTGAAATCATGGCTGATGAAGAAATATTTGTTGGATATGGAATAATAACCAAAGCTTACAGAGTCTACAATCTTATATTACACATTGTTATGGAATCTATGCATATAGTCTTTGATGATAAGAAGATTCAAGGGTTGTTTGATGAAGGATACCATGACTTATTGCATTTTGAAAATGAATCAATAGGAAATGGTGAAAAAAGTGATGATGATGTAGAAATTTCAAGAAATCAAGTTCCCAGAAACACCCCCATCAATTGTTGTCAATGCATCAACAGATAACTTATCAATTGATAATCATCACTGATAATACATCAATTGATAACCATTCAATGGATAACAACTCTACTCAATAGTCTTCAAGTAGAGTATCCCTCTCAGGGGAGAGTTCTCAAATGATCAATCACATTACTATAATCATAAAAATTTCAATGATCATGAAGCATCATCTTCAAGGTCAAATTTACCACCACCAAAGAAATGGACAAGAAGCCATCCCTTTGAATTGATCATTGGAGATGCAAATGATGGTGTCAAAACTAAAACTGCAACTCAAAATGAATGCATGTATAGTAGCTTCCTGTCTCAAGAAGAACCAAAATGGATTAAAGAAGCCTTGAATGATCCTGATTGGATAATTGTTATGCGAGAAGAGTTGAATTAGTTTGAAAGGAACAAGGTATGAAAGTTGGTGCCCAAACCAAATAACAAGTCTGTCATTGGTACAAAATGGGTTTTCAGAAATAAAATGGATGAATCTGGTACAGTAACAAGGAATAAAGAAAGATTAGTGGCAAAGGGCTACTCACAAGAAGAAGGCATAGATTTTGATGAAACATATGCACCAGTTGCAAAGTTGGAAGCAATCAGAATCTTTCTAGCATATGCTGCTGATGCTAATTTTAAAGTGTATCAGATGGATGTAAAAAGTGCTTTCCTCAATGGAGAACTAGAGGAAGAAGTGTTTGTAGAACACTCTCCTGGTTTCATTGATCCTATTCATCCTGGATTTGTATACTATCTTTTCAAGGCACTTTATGGATTGAAGCAAGCACCTAGAGCCTGGTATGAAACATTATCTAAATTCTTGATTGAAAATTACTTCACAAGAGGTACTGTTGATAAAACTCGCTTCCATAGAAATGTTAGTGGCTCTATGATTCTTGTTCAAATCTATGTAGATGACATTATTTTTGGATCAACTAATGAAAAACTTTGTCAAAAGTTTGCTAAGTTAATGCATAATAAATATGAAATGACCATGATGAGAGAACTTACCTATTTTCTAGGTTTGCAGGTTAAACAAGTCAAAAATGGCATTTTCATAAATTAAGTCAAATATATTTCTGATTTATTAAAGTGATTTGATTTAAATGAATGTTCTTCTACAAAAACTTTCATGGCCACTGCAATTAAACTTGAATTGAATACTAAGGAAGTTAAAGTGGACATTTCAAGTTATAGAGGCATGGTTGGATCATTACTTTATTTAACTGCAAGTAGGCCAGACATAATGTTTGTTACATGTCTTTGTGCTAGGTTTCAGGCTGATCCTAGGAATCACATTTGATTGAAAATAAAGAGAATATTCAGATATCTCAAAGGAATACAAAATCTTAGAATTTGGTATCCCAGAGACTCTGGATTTGATCTAATTGGCTATTCAGATACAGACTATGCAGGTTGCAGGATTGACAGAAAAAGTACCACATGTATCTGTCAATTTCTAGGAAACAAGCTTGTATCATGGTTTAGCTAGAAGCAAAATTCAGTGTCTACATCTACTACAGAGGCTGAATATATTATAGCTGGAAGTTGTTGTGCACAAGTTTTATGGATGAGGAATCAACTATTTGACTATGGGTTCAACATGAATAAGATTCATATTTTCTGTGATAACACAAGTGCCATTGCAATAAAAAAAATCATGTGCAACATTCTAGAACCAAGCACATTGACATAAGGTATCACTTCATTAGGGAACATGTAATTAATGGTACAGTTGAATTACATTTTGTCCCTAGTGAAAGATAACTTGTAGACATTTTTACCAAACCTGTTAGGTCCAAAGTGTTGTAGAAGGGGGGGGGGGTGAATACAACTGTTTCGAATAATGAGAGAATATAAAATAAATGCAGGTAATAAATGATGACACAGAATTTCAAGAATATATCTTTATATTCATTGAAGGATTTGCTACAACATTTATAAAAGCATCATAATCAGTTGAACAATAAATACAGCAATTAAAGCTTGATTCAACTGATTCTCTCTCACTTTCTTTTTACAGTAAATGCTCTCTTTGAAAAATATACAGTAGAAAATACAGAGATTGCTATTTTTACAAATAAAACAAAGTGCTACTTTTATAATGTCGTAAAGACTTGATCTTGTCCTTTTTGTGTACGTGGCTCAATCAGGGCTCGACAACAAAAAGTACTCTCCCAACCACTCTGGATCAACCGTTCACAATAAGCCACTTGTCCCTTGAACATTGAATGCTACATGTCAACCCGCATCTCGATCTCGGCCTGGATCCAACTCAATCTCAATCTTGGATTTCAATCTCGATCTCAATCTCGATTTGAGAAAATCTCGATCTCGATCTATGAAAATCTCGATCTCGATCTGTGAGGATCTCGATCTTAATCTGTGAGAATCTCGATCTCGATCTCGATCTATCATGTATCGAGATTTGCCTTGATGTTTTACTTCAATTATAAATCTCGATCCGCATCTCGATCTGCTGTGGATCGACATTTGCCTTGGCAACAATGTACTCATTCAATGTTGACTTTCTTTAGTGACTAATTGTAGATTAACCTTTATGAGTAAGTTTCCCTAGCTTCTTCAATTTCTTTTCCTCACTCCATTCAAATGAGATCTTCTATCACTGACATGAACGTACCTTCAATGTCCTGACACTTGATGCAATGGTCTGGTTCATAAGTGATTAGTCTTGAAGGAGTTCTTGCTTCTGAATGTCAGTTCTCATTTGTTGATTAATCTTTACATTATCCAGTTGTTGAGATGCATTACATGAAATCACTTTGGTCTTCTTGATACTTCTTTGACATTAATTTGATTCTCCATTAGATAAGTTAGGGCATGAGCAATACTGAGATTGAACTTCTTCTCACTTAGACATTCTGGATTAATCAAATTAGTTACTTGTAGTTACCAAGTATCATTACCATTTCTTTAGTTTATTGATTCCATGTGCTTCTTCAATTTCTCTTGTTTTGCTGTTGTTTTATCTTTTACCTAGTTGAGTTACATAGTAATTAAGTGTTACAAGTTAGTACACCTATGCCTTTCAATCTCCCCATATTTGATTGTCTAACAATGACAACCAAATTCACAATGAGGATAACTCAACTAACCAGGGACTGAAAAAGATAAACTAACATTCATAAACGATCATGTCAACTTGCATAATGCTTGGCTTGATTAACTAGCTTCATGTCTATCACTGATACTTCAAGTGCCAAAATTGGACACCTGTTGGCTCGATCAAATGGCTTCATGCTCTTCTAGAGATTTTCTCTAAGTACTTAAGAGCACGGTCCACTCAATCTTCAATTATCCTTCTGAAGTCCTTTTAGCAGTATTACCACCGCCGAACTTCGCGAAATAATTGACGCCTAATATAAACCAGTTTCAAGACACTTAGCTAACTAACTTCTACCTTACACTACACAAGAAAACAGATAATGTACTTACAATGCAGGAAAACAAGAAAACAAATTACAACGCAAAGAAACATTACAAGCTTAATACATTAAAATCTCGATTTCTTGCGCTCCTCTTCCTCACGAGCTTTCTTCTTGGCTGCCTTTTCTTTCTTCACGAACTCAGGGTTGCAGACTTCATCCATTCTTTTCTTGAGAAGATTAAGTCCTTCTGCTTCCACATGATTTCTGATCTTATAATCTCGAAACAACCTCAACCATCTTTCAACCATGCTGCGAGTGGTAAGCTTCGTGAGAATGTCTTCAAATCTCAGCTTAGTGACTTTGTCAGGATACCCCTTTTCACCTTTCCTCCTTATGACCAGCTGCTTAGGGTATCCAATGACAATAGCGGTGGTGCATTGCTGTAGCCTCTGAATATCAAGCTGTTGTCTTTTTCTACAGAAGTTGTCAAATGTGACCCTAAGATAATCCTAATCAAACTCGTCAACATCATCCATCTCATCAATCAATTCCCTTATGATACACAGTGTTTCATGACTGTGTTCTGCAAAGATGTCGTACTTGATTTCAATGACGGTTTCCACCTGATGCTTGTCTGTGTAGATCAGCAGATCATTTTCATTCTCAGCTTTGCTTTTGACAAACTTGACATTTGCACCAACTACTGCACTAGCTTCCTCCCTTATTTCTCCTTCTTCAGGAATGTCTACCCTCGGATCTCCGTATCTCTGCACATACTCTTTTATTGCCTCTTCTTGCTGCTCGAATGCATAGACTTCAGGCTCCTTCTTAACCACTGGTAGTTTGGCTTCAGGCAACTTGTATCTAACATCTTGCCTTCTTATCAACTTCTCCAAGTCCTTAGCCACCAGCTTCTTTTCCTTTGTTAGGAAACCTTTTGAGAGGACTAGCTTTGCAACTGCCTTCAGTACATTTACGTTCGGAATCAGTTTCGAGTCATGCAGATTTACAATCCTCAAGACCTTGTCATGGACATATCTGATCTGATAGGGATTTAGAATAATGTCAACCCCTCTGTCTTCAGCCATCTTCAATAGTTTCTCTTTAAACAGCACTCCAGTCTTGACAGAGGTGTCTACCTTGTGAGCATATTCTACCAGTTCACTGGCACCCCTTGCATGGAATAATGCTTCATCAACCATACACGGCTCGATTCTTGTTATGGGTGCCCAAGTAATCATCAGACTCCATGCTTTCTCCTTGAATATAACTTGAACAAAGGTGCATCCCTGTCTTATACAGTTTAGATAGTTCAGAAGCCCAGGGTTTAGATTTTCTAGCTTGTGGAGAAGGAAACTCAATCTTTCTGAGTCAGGAGCATAGGCTCTTGGTCTAGCTAAGGCTTCTCTAGCCTTGTCCCACTCGGGACCTTCCCTCCTTATGTCATCCTGGACCTTAGGATCTTTGATCTTTTGCATTTCATACTCATGCTGAGTTTTCTGAGCCACTCTCTTCTCTTTTGCCATTAGTTCCTTTTCCACGATTCCTTGAAGCACTTCTTCATTCACTCTTTTTCTGGCTTCCCTGAAAATCTCTTCTTGCATCTCCGCTTCTTTCGCTACTTCATCAACTTCTTCTTCCGGCACATGCTCGTCAGCAACCGAGTGGTCTCCTGCATCACCTGCAACAGATCCGCCAGGATTTAGACCTCTTTCTTGTTCCCACTCTCTTGCCCGTTGCTCGAGTCTCGACCTCCTTGCCACTAAGGCTTCTACATCCATCTCATCATCATCAGAATCTTCAATAAAGTCTCCCATAAATACATCGACGAGAGGTGTTTCTTTCTCAGCTCCTGCTTCTTCAACTACCATCTTCTGCTTGCCTTTGTCTTTAAGAGCCGGTTGAGCCTCCTTCACATTTTCACCAGATTTGTTTGAGGACTCGATCACCAGACCCTTACTAGTCAGCTTTTTCAGACCCTGATCCTCCTTCTCCCCCTTAGGTGGGTTATCTTCATCAGGAGCATCATCATCATTTTTATCGTCACCACCACCACCGGTTGAAGGACCAGGTCCAGCCCTGTTACGTCCAAAGACAGCATCAAGTAATTCATTTAGCTTCATCCAGACTTCAGACATGCCATGAGTGACATCATCTACTGACCGCCCAACCTCCACCTGTACCAATCCAAGATTGTTTATCTTGTCAATCAACTGATTTTGAACGGCAATCAGGTTCTCCATGAACTGTGCTCCAACCTCCAATCTTCCAGAGTGGGAAGAGACAGCAGCAGTAACACCAGTAACTCCAGCCTCCAAAACCTCCACCTTCTTCACTAGATCCTACAATGTAAGGGACGGTGTTTGGCTTGGGTTAAACTGTTTACTCTCGCCGGGTTCTGTTTCACTCAAGATCCCTAAAGAGAAGGGATCTACTCTCCCTGTCTCTCCCTCGTGTTTAGAACCTAACAGAACTAGAGCCTCATCCACTAGTCGCTGGGGACTAGCGGTGAGTTGGTCGGCGATATCGGTCAGTGAGACTGAACCTTTAAACGCTGTGTCTACGTTAGGAGATGGCGTTATGACCATGTCATCCCCTTGTTCACCAAGAACCTTTTCTGGTTCGCTGGGCTGTTCTGGAGGCGTAGACCCACCAGTCACCAGATGTCGTTGCTCTGCGAGCAACTTGTTTTCTGATTTAGATGGGGAAGAGTCATCCGTGCTGGATTCGACATACTCTTCCTCGTATAAACTTTCTGAGATTCTAGCATCAGAAGAGCTAGTCTCAGTTTTCCATTCCCCTTCCGAGAAATTGCTCAAAGAGCCCTGAGCGGACAACTCAGGGGAGGTAGGGTCAGCTCCTATTGGCTGTTGAGATGAACCCCCTCCTTAACTCTCACCAACATGCCTAGACGAGTGCGAATGTGTTGGAATATTTAGGAGAGGTGAGCCACTAGCGTGAGGTGTGGTGGCTGTGAGAGGTGAACTATCCCTAACAGGTTGCGCATTTGCCACTGGGATAGAATCCATCTTTTGCTTCTTTGAGGGTGGCAGAGCTGCTGATTTTACTACTCTCTCAACTCCTACACTCCCTCCACTCGATTCACTCGACTTAGATGGGCTTGCCTTCCTTTTATCACCAGTTTTAGGGCTGGCTGAATGTTTATGAACAGAAGGGCTTGCAGCCTGGGATAGAGCCTAGGGGTTTTCAGGCCCACGGTTGTAGAAAATAGGGGTTGGTTGAATTGAAATTTGATCAAGATCAGCAAGAATAGGTACCTGACTCAGAAGATCTTCATCCTTGTCAACTCCAGCTTCTGCAACATTTGCTTCAGCCATTTCAACATCCACACCTGCTTCTCCCAAATTGCCAGACACTTGATCTCCACCAGCAGCTTCGTTGCCACTACCTTCCGCTTCTACTGCGGTAAACTGAGAAGCGTGCACCCTAGCATACTCATCTTGCAGATCCTGGAAGTACGGAGTCAGGCGCAACTCAAAAAGTCTGGACTTTTGCTGGGTTTCCATGGTGGAGATACTCTTTAAGGTCATATCAAAACATGCCATCCTTTCAGAGCCTTGAAATATTCTTCTGTGCTCCTCTGAAAGAACGTCATCCAGAACCATCTGAAGGAATCTTGGCATCCAACATTTGACTGGTCCATCTTCCGGATTCCGAGATGCATTCTTTTCCAGTGCCCACCTCTCAAGCAACTGAATCAACAGATGTTTGCCCACATTCACTCTTCTATTATTTGCCACTCCATATAGAATTACTAGACAACTGTTGTTCATTGGCCTGTAGTCTTTGTCCTTTGGGAACATGCAGCATTGAATGGCCTGAACTACATAATCCCACTCAGCTGGTAACATACCTGTGTGAACCTTTGTTACTTTGATAGGACCCGTGGGAGGGCGACAACCTATCTCCGTGAATAATTGCAACATTTCTTCCATAGTGGGTTCCGGAGCAAAATTTTCTGAAGGAAGCCCAAGAATCTCATTGAACTTCTGCAGACTGACCTCATATTTTTCACCACCGATAGTGAAGGATAAGCCTGTTGGATTTGCTTTACCACCCTGAATCTCTAATATTGAGTAAGCAGCTTGAAGGGCTTCGACATTCAGGATGGGAGAGGTGGTTAAGGCATGACTTATCATGGATGTGTTGTTGAGGGACTCAATCCAGAACTGGTAGTGAATGAATCTACTAGTTGCTCGATCAGCAGAGAGATTAACAAAGTTGGTTTTGGGAATTGTGAAATTTAGGTTGGCCATTTGAGATTTGTGTTTGAGAAGAGAAATGTTTTGTAAAGATTTTGCAATGGAAATTTTAGAGAACAAGTTCTAAATTTAAACACAAAAAAACGTACACGAACCCAACTAATTACCCACGTAATAAAACTCCCCACTAATGACCACTTAACTCCCCACTAATGATCACTTAACTCCCCACTAATGATTGACGGTTTAGCTTTAGGAAATTAAAGTGAACAGTCGTTTTGTTTTAGTGATTAATGTTTTCCAAGTAACAGTTAGTGATTTTTGTTTAAGAAAATCACAAGAAAAACTTGGTGTTATGGCAGGGAAGAGGATGCTGTGAATGTATGTATATGCGTGTATATTTGCTTCAGCTTTTTGAACTAGTGAGAGAGAGAAAGTTAAGTGAAATAATGAACAGTCTATTTAATGCTATATTATATACTTGCACGCCTAAAAAGACAAGTCACATTTCGATCTCGAGATACACATCGCGATCCGCATCTCGATGTCGATCTCAATGGCGATCTCGATTTACATCTCGATGTCGATCTTGATATCGATCTCGATCTACATCTCGATCTACATATCGATGTCGATCTTGATGTCGATCTCGATCTACATCTCGATGTCGATCTTGATGAGGACAGATCGAGATTTACCTTAAAGTTTTTAAGCATAACTGCAAGTCAATCTCGATCTCGATCCAGAAACAGATCGAGATTTGCCTTAGAAAATTTTAATGAAATTATGTGAATTAAACATTTATATGTAAAATTCACAAGATTTCACCACAAATTTTCACACCATTTTAGAAACTTACAATTTTGAAATGACAGGGAATTTAGCAAATAAATCATGCATTACAAAATTAAGTCTAGCATTAAATCCTATCACGTTATTAGACATTAATCATATGGATACACAGATCATCATAAGATTAATGTCATGAAACTTTCTAACTCACCCTTTTGTTGCATGCAACACAAATATCTTTGAAATTAAGTACACATTATTAATTATGAATATTCATGTACCACAACAATATGTACACAAACTGAATTATAACAGATAGGTAGCAAAAACTAACAAGTGTTAAGCATCCCCAATTCACCAACCAATCTAGAAAATGTTGATTCATCTAGAGGTTTAGTGAATATATCTGCTATTTGACGTTCAGTAGACACAAAATGCAACTCCACAGTTCCATTTTCTACATGCTCTCTAATAAAATGATACCTTATATCAATATGCTTAGTCCTTGAGTGATCCACAGGATTGTTGGTCATTACAATAGCACTTTTGTTGTCACACATGATAGGAATCTTAGATACTTCCACACCGTAGTCCTTGAGTTGGTTCTTCATCCACAGTATTTGGGCCACACAGCTTCCAGCAGCAATATATTCTGCTTCAGCTGTCGAGGTTGATACTGTGTGTTGTTTCTTGCTTTGCCAAGACACCAACCTTCTTCCAAGGAACTGACAGCTTCCTGAAGTGCTCTTTCTATCTATTCTACAACCTGCGTAATCTGAATCCGAATAGCCAACAAGATTAAACCCTGTATCTCTTGGGTACCAAATCCCGAGATTTGATGTTCCCTTGAGATATCTAAAAATACTCTTTACGGCTATAAGATGTGACTCTCTGGGATCCACTTGGAACCTTGCACATAAGCATGTGGAGAACATAATATCAGGTCTGCTAGCAGTTAAATACAAAAATGAGCCGATCATACCTCGATAGCTTGAGATATCTATAGGTTTTCCCGCTTTATCCTCGTCAAGCTTCGTGGCTGTTGCCATAGGAGTCTTAGCTTGTGATACATCTTCGAGACCATACTTCTTTAATAGATCATGAATGTACTTGGTCTGGCAGATAAATACCCCGTCCTTCTTTTGACTAATTTGAATACCCAGAAAGAACGTCAGCTCTCCCATCATGCTCATTTCATACCTCGATTGCATTAACTTAGCGAATTTCGCACATAGATTCTCATTTGCAGACCCAAAGATAATGTCATCCACATATACTTGCACCATTATTAGATCATCTTTGCATTTCTTGTAGAAAAGCGTCTTGTCGATTACTCCTCTGGTGAAACCACTTTCTAGTAAGAAGTCTGACAGAGTTTCATACCACTTCCGCGGAGACTGCTTAAGGCCATACACTGATTTGAAGAGACGATAAACATAATCACAGTATTTGCTGTCGACAAACCCGGGAGGTTGATCAACATACACTTCTTCATCCAGTTCATCGTTTAAGAATGCACTCTTGACATCCATCTGATAGACTTTAAAACCATGATATGCTGCGAATGCTAAGAACATCCTTACGGCCTCTAGCCTTGCTACTGGTGCATAGGTTTCATCATAATCAATTCCTTCTCTTTGAGTATAACCCTTAGCAACTAGGCGAGCTTTATTTCGTGTTACAAGTCCGTTTTCATCCAGCTTGTTTCTGAATACCCATTTTGTTCCAACAACAGATCTATTCTTTGGTCTGGGTACCAGCTTCCACACCTTCTGCCTTTCAAACTGATTGAGTTCTTCTTGCATAGCAATCACCCAATCAGCGTCATTTAGGGCTTCTTCCACCACTTTAGGTTCCAATTGAGAAAGGAACACTGAGTATAGACATTCATTCTCGGTGGCAATTTCAGCTCTAGCTTTTCGTCTAGTAGTCACTCCGGCATCTAGGTCACCAATGATTAGCTCAAACGGATGGTCCTTGTTCCAAGTATGATCCTTAGCAAATGTTCTTGATGACTCAGCTTGATCTTGTAAGTGAATGTGACTTATTCTAGAATCACTTCCACTAGCTCCCCCTGAGCTAGTACTAGCTCCCCCTGAGTGAGCTGCTCCCCCTGACTTAGTACCAGGTCTAACGGAAGGTGATCCCTCAGCCCTAGTGGTTTGCATAGGTGAAACACTAGACTCTTGATTAATTACATTATTTATCATTGGATCACTATCCTGCACTACAGACTCAGGTACTGTATCCACTTCATCAATATCCATATTTTCAAATCTTAGAGAAGTGGGCTCACTGTCTTTCTTTAGTATAGAAGGGAGCTTTGAGTCGTCAAATGTGACATTAAGGCTTTCAACCACCTTGCGATCATTAAGCATAAACACCCTGTACGCTGCTACTACTTCAAGAGAATATCCAACGAAAACCCCTTCATCTGCTTTGGCATCAAACTTTCCAAGTTGTGCATTGTCTCTTAACACAAAGCATTTGGCACCAAACACGTGAAAGTACTTGATAGATGGTTTTCGTTTATTCATCAGATAATACGGTGTCTCATTATAGTCCTTTGTAATCAGGGTTCTGTTCTGTGTATAACAAGCTGCGCTAACTGCTTCAGCCCAAAAATACAGAGGAAGTTTTGACTCATACAACATTGTCATAGCTGCTTCAACCAGTGTCCTATTCTTTCGTTCAACTACCCCATTCTGTTGCGGTGTTCTCGGTGCTGAATACTGTCGTCTGATCCCTTTAGATATGCAGAAATCCATTAACACTGAGTTCTTGAATTCTGTCCCGTTGTCGGATCGGATAGTCTTCACAGTCGGACTTGCTACGTTTTTAATGACCAGTACATGCCTAATGATCTCATGTGGCACTTCATCTTTCGATGTCACAAACATCACCCATGTGTATTTGGAAAAATCATCGACAATCACCAGCGCATATCTTTTCTTGACATTGATATAACATTAACAGGTCCAAACAAATCCATGTGAAGGAGTTGTAGGGGCTCAGTAATGCTATTCACTTGCTTATCCTTATGCGAGGCTCTTTTCGATTTTCCCATCTCACATGCTTCGCAGAGTCCTTCTGGAATAAACTCCATCTGCGGCAGCCCTCTCACCAATTCTCTCCTTACGAGATTATTCATTGCTTTAAAGTTCAGGTGAGATAATCTTTTATGCCATAGCCAACTTTCATCAGCAGAAGCCTTGCTGTAGAAACAAGTGACTTCAGACTGATCAGCAGAATTCATATCGGCTATGAACAAATTTGACTTCCTTACTCCTTTAAGAGCAAGCCTCCCATCCTTTTTGCTTCGAATCGAACAATCATGCTTCCCAAAGTTGACATCAAAACCCTTGTCGGTGAATTGACTAATGCTGAGGAGATTATGTCGCAATCCTTCCACAAAACACACGTCCTCAATGATAACATTTCCACAAACAATCTTGCCATATCCCCTGGTGTAACCTTTGTTGTTATCTCCAAAAGTAACCACGGAGACGGCTCTCAACACCAAATCTGTTAGCAGGGACTTATTTCCGGTCATATGCCTCGATGCTCCACTGTCCAGCACCCATATGACTTTACTCTTTTCCTGTTCACTGCCCTGCAAATCCAGAAAGGTTAGGCGTTCTTCGGAACCCAATGATGTTTGGGCCCGGCATCAATAATTTTCTTTTTCTTATCAGATACAGAAGGCTTTGCCTGGTTGCCATCAGGGGCATCCATCTTGACTTTGTCTTTTCCCTTGTCAACCTTGACTGGTTTGTCAGGTTTGGGAGTAGACTGGTCACTCCTAACTTTAGGAGGACTTGAAGTCTTAGTCTTTGACCCAGCATGCTTTTTCTTACTACTACTAAATTTATGTTCAACAGATGCACCAGCAGTATTCATCAAGTTAAAATAAGCATGCATGATGTTTACAGCACATGGCATATAATTAGGATTATTGCATTTGGCATGATTTGCATACACGTTAGGCAAAGTAGTAGTTGCAGGCATAGTATTACAAACAGCAGGTTTTTCCTCCTCTACATAGAACGGGCAATAGTAAGACAAATGATCAGTTTGATTACAAATATAGCATGCCTTCCTAGCTCGTGTAGATGTAGATACAGATACAGGTTCAGTTTTAACTGCCTCAACAGGTGTTTTCATTTGTTCTGACCTTGCTACCCATTGTTTATATGACACCGTCTTAGCCTCCTTGGTTCCTACACCTCTCTTAGCATAAGCAATCTTACTCGCTCTCTTAGAAGTTGTAGGTTCTACTACTTGTTCTTCCGACTCTTTTTCCATTTTAATCTCATGTTCAATTTTAACAGCAACAGGATCTATGGTCCTAGGCTTAAACTGCTTAAAGATAGGTTTTCTAACATCCCCTAAAACTTCAGGCACACCTTCTTTGACTAACACTGGTTCTAACAGCTCGGCAACCCTATTTTTCTTTTTCTGTGTGTAGTCAAGTCCTATGTTTACTTTTTCATTTTTACTCTTGCCTGCCAGTTTCATGTACATGTCCCTTTCTACGAAAACTTTATTAGCGGCTTCTTTAAAAGATTGACATGTTATTTTAAGCTCGGCTAATTCATTCTTAAGTTCTTCGTTAAGGTCTTCCCTAATCTTAAGCTTGTGTTCTAAAACGTCTACTTGATTCATTAACTGCCTTTCTTTACTTTCTCCTGATTCTAATTCCTCTACCTTGGCCTCGAGAAGTCTATTCTTAAGGGAGAGTTTAGCATTTTCCTCATTAACAGCGATTAGATTTAGTTGGAGATTGTACATGTCTTTAGTCATGGCAGCTAATTCATTTTGATACTCAGAAATAGACATTTCATTTACGGTTAGAATTGGTACCTCTGATTGTTCTGAAGATCTTGCCATTAAAGCGAAGTTACATTGCTCCTGATCTTCATCTTCATCAGACTCGTCCCAACCCTTCCCTTCAGTCACAACATAAGCCCAGCTTCCCTTCTGTTGCTTGCTAACCAAGGCGTCATATTTCTTTTTCAGATCAGCATATGATTCCTTGGGATGAACGTATTTGGGCTTCTTGCACTCTGTTGCAAAGTGCCCCAATTCATTGCAGTTAAAGCATCTGAACTTGTTCTTGTCTACCAGGTTAGGTCTGTAGCCACTACTAGATGTACTACCTCGACCGCTGTAACTTCCCCGGCCACTTACACTACTACCTCTGCTGCTGCTGCTGCTTCTTCGGCTGAAAGAACTACCAAATCGTCCTTTACCTTTTCTTGGCTTCCTGAAGCTGATATAAGCAAATTCTCGAGCAATACAAGCATATGACTTGTCTTCTAATTTGTCCAGCTCTTCAAGGGTATAATATTCATCCTCACTTTCTTCGGATGGATCTTCAATATCTAATACCACCCTTTCAGGAATAGCAGTTTTCAATGAGACAGTTGCAAGTGCCTTTGCAGTAGACTCTTCAGCTACAAGTCCAGATTCACTTACCGCTTTGTATTCTCCACTGTTGTAGGATCTTCTTTTGTCATTTTGTTCTTGCTCCAGCTCGTAGGTCTTCAAAACACCATACAGCTTTTCGAGAAAAGTATTGTTTAAATTTCTTGACTCTCAAATGGCAGTGATCCTGTGTTCCAGATGTTTAGGCAAATTCAAAAGAAACTTGATATTTGAGTCTGCCAGTGGATAGACTTTATCTCTTATACTCAGCTCGATAAGCAATTTACTGTAACGTTTGTAAACATCCGCTACACTTTCTCCTCGCTCGCATCTGAACGATTCATATTCAGATATCAGAATGCGCTTGTGATTATCTCTAACTTCCTCGGTCCCCTCCATCACTACTGCCAGTTTATCCCACATGGCTTTAGCTGTTTTTAATCCCTTTATCTGAACGTAGTACTCTGAGTCTAGGGATTCAATTATGACGTTGCATAACGACGCATCCATACCAACCAATTCTTTATCTGCGTCTGAAAACTCCATTTCCTCTTCAGGAACAGACCGGGATGGTATTAGTATCCCTCCTTCCATTCGCTCTGGCTCAATTTTCATGGGTATGTATGGACCGTTCTCCAATATTCTCAAGTATACCTTGTTTATTGATTCAAGGTAGGCTTTCATTCTTCCGGTCCATTCGTCATAGTGTTGTGCATCAAAAAGAGGTATCTTAAATCTGTGTACGGCGGCCATTTTAATGAAGTTTAAAATTAAGATAATACACTTTTCAAATTACAATAAATTGTATTTACTTGAAAAATTGATTATCTCACTTTAAATATCCAACACTTAATATCCAATGGGTTTTGCACTTAAGATTCAAGCAAGTTAGTTTAATTCACAGGAACAGTGGCAGGGTCCACAAAATTTTCAAGTCTAAACAAAAAGGTTGTCCACTTTTTGGTTGACAGAAGTTCGAAAGTGACCTTTTTGTTTAGTCAACCAGTTGATTCAAGTTACCTAGTCAACCAATCAAATATTCTTTTATAACCAGATTTTTTTGACCACAAGAAAAACCCACAAAGCTCTTTAAGTACAACCTTTTGAAATATTGTACAAATATTCCTTACACCAGGACTCAGAACTTTTTAGATCTATGAACTTTTCATGAAGAACCAAATAGAAGCTTTCGGCACAAACTTCAAAAAAAAATAGATCTGGAATTTTCAAGAACCAACTCAAACAACACAGTAGGATCTCTGTTAGATGTGTTTAACAGGAAGCTCTGATACCAATTGTTAGGTCCAAAGTGTTGTAGAGGGGGGGGGGTGAATACAACTGTTTCGAATAATGAGAGAATATAAAATAAATGCAGGTAATAAATGATGACACAGAATTTCAAGAATATATCTTTATATTCATTGAAGGATTTGCTACAACATTCATAAAAGCATCATAATCAGTTGAACAATAAATACAGCAATTAAAGCTTGAGTCAACTGATTCTCTCTCACTTTCTTTTTACAGTAAATGCTCTCTTTGAAAAATATACAGTAGAAAATACAGAGATTGCTATTTTTACAAATAAAACAAAGTGCTACTTTTATAATGTCATGTAGACTTGATCTTGTCCTTTTTGTGTACGTGGCTCAATCAGGGCTCGACAACAAAAAGTACTCTCCCAACCACTCTGGATCAACCGTTCACAATAAGCCACTTGTCCCTTGAACATTGAATGCTACATGTCAACCCGCATCTCGATCTCGGCCTGGATCCAACTCAATCTCAATCTTCGATTTCAATCTCGATCTCAATCTCGATCTGAGAAAATCTCGATCTCGATCTATGAAAATCTCGATCTCGATCTGTGAGGATCTCGATCTTAATCTATGAGAATCTCGATCTCGATCTCGATCTATCATGTATCGAGATTTGCCTTGATGTTTTACTTCAATTATAAATTTCGATCCGCATCTCGATTTGCTGTGGATCGACATTTGCCTTGGCAACAATGTACTCATTCAATGTTGACTTTCTTTAGTGACTAATTGTGGATTAACCTTTATGAGTAAGTTTCCCTAGCTTCTTCAATTTCTTTTCCTCACTCCATTCAAATGAGATCTTCTATCACTGACATGAACTTACCTTCAATGTCCTGACACTTGATGCAATGGTCTGGTTCATAAGTGACTAGTCTTGAAGGAGTTCTTGCTTCTGAATGTCAGTTCTCATTTGTTGATTAATCTTTACATTATCCAGTTGTTGAGATGCATTACATGAAATCACTTTGGTCTTCTTGATACTTCTTTGACATTAATTTGATTCTCCATTAGATAAGTTAGGGCATGAGCAATACTGAGATTGAACTTCTTCTCACTTAGGCATTCTGGATTAATCAAATTAGTTACTTGTAGTTACCAAGTATCATTACCATTTCTTCAGTTGATTGATTCCACGTGCTTCTTCAGTTTCTCTTGTTTTGCTGTTGTTTTATCTTTTACCTAGTTGAGTTACATAGTAATTAAGTGTTACAAGTTAGTACACCTATGCCTTTCAAAACCATTAGTTGAATCTACTTTCAATAGATTGATCTATGATTTAGGTATGTTTAACTATGTTTAATCTACTAAATGTTTGACAAGTTATGATATATTTTTTTTGTAGCCATTAACTATGTTAATCTATTGATTTTTCCATAATCAATTGATAAACATTTTACATATCAATGGATATCTAAAGCTGTCGATAGATAAACATATCAATTGATGATACATTTGATTATCAATGGATAGTGGTAGCTATCGACAGATAAATATATCAATTGATGATATATTTATCGATTGATAATCGTACTTGTCGATGGATAAGTAATTTATCAATTGATGACCCGGAATCTAAGGGGTCCATGTCATCAATCGACCTGTACAAATACTAGCCATTGATTACTTATTTTATCAATTGATTGATACATACATCTTTGTATGTATAACAGTCGATTACCAAAATTAGTAATTTCTACTTTTCATTTTTCTTCTAACAGTCGATTAAGTTATATTTTGAGTAAGAAATTGATGGGGAACTCAGTAAATATAAATAGTGAGATTAAAACATCTTTTAATTCTTACTTGAAAATTTACTAACGATTTATCTATCTCTTTCTCTCTCTCTCAATCTACGAACTCAATCTTTAAATCTCTCTTGCTAAGATCCCTAATTCACTTATTGTTTATTATTATTCTTGCTTCAATACTAACAAATTTACCAGTTAGCATTTCTCTCTATCAAAAACATGATAATGGCATCATCAAAAAAAGTCTAGCAATCAGGATTCTACTATGAACTCAACAACTTTGTCGCTTGCACTATGGTGGAGAAAGCTCTAACAGAATTTCATCCACTAATGGAATTCCTCAACAGTTCAAAAGTCTCAAAGGCCCTCTCAGAAGCACCGAAAATAGTATGCAACTTAGTTGAAGAATTCTGGACAACTGTAGAGGTAGAAGATGATTTTTCTTCCATTTCCTTTAATTACAAAGGACAAAGGTATATTCTAACCACTGTGATTTTGGGTGAGTGTTTAAATATTCCTGCAAATAATACTGAAAATGCACCCACTAACACCAACATTAGAACCATGCTTAGGGAAATCAATTACACCGCTCCTGATGCTAGTTTAAGTGGTATAGTCAGGAAGAATCTACGAAAAGAATGGTCATACTTCTTTGATGCCATAATAAAATGTTTCTCAGGTAAAGTTAGTAATTTTGATGCAATAACTACTAGTATGCAACAAGTAGGTTATAGCATTTTGTATGATAGATATCACAACTTAGGAAGCATGTTACTCAATGAAATATCTATCAAATTTGGAAATAAGATTAATAGGTCTAATCATATTTACTATGTTAGATTTATCATGATTATTATTAACCATTTTGTCAAGGATATTGAGATTGATAGGAGCACAGAAGCCTTGGACTGTTGGATCCAAAACAAAAAGGTCTTTAAAGGCTTGGTAAGGATCAATATTCATAGTAATGTGGAATTGAATTATCCACCTTTTGTACAGGTATTTATCTCTACCTTAAACTCTTCTCAACCTCAATTTTCTTTGCCTTTTGTGGCTATGGAGGGTGGTAGCAATGACCCCAACCCTCCTACCCACGCCAGACAACCAATTTCAAAATCCAAATCTAAGAAACCAACCTCAGCAGGTTCCCAAAAACCTGTTACTGTAAAAACAAAGAAAAGAAAATCACATGTCTTGGTAGATAGATTAGAGGAGGATGTAGGTGGTGAGGGAACTGGGAAAAATCAAAGAACCCAGAAGAAGAAGGAGAGTGTGGGTGTGCAACCCAAACCAATCCACTTCACAGTCTCTCAACAGACTGTGGATGTTAACATTGAACTAACCACATCTCTATTGGCATCCTCTCAAAAGGATGACAATAATGAAAAGAGCCCACAACCATGGGCACAGAACCAAATTGGGGACACACAAGCCAAAACACCAAAGTCATATGAAAAGAGGAAGAAGATAGTCACCTTTGAAAATGGGGAAACACATAATGTAAAATCACAGGAAACTGTGATGGAGCCATCTCAAAGTCAGTTTGATGCATCTCATGTAAATGATGAAATGCAGTCCCATTCACTCTCAATTCTAATCTCTTCTATTCTTCTTTCCCCACTTCATCAAATTTTTTCAGAAAATGTTCTGATAGATAATCAAGCATTTTTAAATTATCCTTCTTTGATATTCAAGGAGATGCCAACACTCTCTCCTAAATTTTCTTCTCATGAAATTCAGGATTCCATCTCTAATGTTATATCAAATATCACTTCTCAAATAATAACCTCAAATATTTCTACTCCATCAATTGTTGTTCCACATCAATTGATATTCAGCCATTGACTGATAATCCATCGATTGATACTCAAGATCAATCGATGGGTATGCATCAATCGATGGATATCCCAAACACTTCAACTGATACTTTCAACACATCAATTGATGCACAATCAATTAATGTTGCACAAACACTCTTAGGATTGAGTGAGTTGAGTGAGAGGCATGATTGTAACCTGGCAAAAAGGAAAGGGTGTAAGTGAGGTCATTCTTATTTCTTCTAGGAGTATGAGTGAAACACATGAGGTCCCCACCTTAGAAGGTGCACAAGGTATGAGTGAGGGAGATGTGAGATTTCAAGATGAGATCTTGATGCAAAATAGAGAGACGAGTGAGAGAGATAAAACTATTCTTTTATATGTATAGGAGTTGGAGAATGAATTGATGTCAAAAGAAGAAGTAAAGGAGATATAGGGAGTTTTAAATGCAGAAGCAAGTGGGTGTGGAATTAATAAAGAAATTGAAGATGAAGAAGTTGATGCTGGTGACTTGGATCCATAGAATTTTGTTCACCCTCATCCTTAATATCAAGGGTTGGCTGCTTCAAGTAACAAAGACGCATAACAATTGTTGGGAATTGAGCATACTGAACAGAGGATCAGGAATCTAAAGGACATCATTGCCAATACAACAGATACATGTTATATGGCACCTGAAGAGTTAGAAGATGATTCTGATGAAGAGCCATGGATGAGTACCATTGATGGTTTCTTAGAAACTGCTGAAACTGAGATTATTTCTCAATATAGGAGGGCAATAGTTGAAGTAGAACTTGAAGATCCCATTCAAAGGAGGATTGCCAACTATATGAAGGAGTCATTAAAAATTCAGAAGATCACATTGACATGAGTGATGAAAGAATCAGAGATTATCAAAGGATCTATCACTTCTAACAAGGATACACTGAAAAGAAGGTTGGATGAGAAGCTTCTCTAAATACTATGGGTCAAATAAAGGACAAGTTGCTCAAGGAATCAAAGAATTTTGCAGCCTTAAAAACAAGAGTGGGGTCTCTAGAAAAGAAGATGGATGAAATCATTAAAAGCCAAAGTCTACATGCTTCTATTCTTCAAAAATTTCTTGATAGAATGCCACAACCTCCTCAAATTGATGATAACAAAAAGGGGGATAATGCTAAGAAGGATGGTGATGGTGATGGCAAAGGCAGTAGTGGTGTTGGCGGTTCTGGTATTGGTAAATCAAGTGGTACTGGTGGTACTGCATCAAAGAAGGTTTCCAAAAATGAAAGTAATAAGGATAGACATTCTTCAAAGTCATCTAAGTCACCCACAGATGACCTAGAATAGAAAAAGATAGATTTAAAAAAGTTTGAAGATGAACTAGAAGCTAGAAGAATTTATATGGAAAGAGAAACTCAATTGATGATTGAGAGGGAAAGGAAAAGAATTGAAGATTTAAAGGAAGAGCACTGAAATAGTAACAAAGGCAGCAGAATCAGGAAACTTGGATGAGTTCATTACTCAAACAAGAATGATAAATGATAATGCAAAGAGGGCTGCCAAAGAAAGCAATTCAAATGCAGAAGTCTTTCTAATTGATGTTGAAGCTCTTGAAGAGAAGAAAAAGGGAAAAACAATAATGATCAAAGAAGAAAAAGAAAAGAAGAAGCCAGTTGGCCAGAAGCTTCTTCAAGGAGCCATTTCCTCAGGAATTTCAGATGCTACAAGAAGAGAGAAGGAGAATGAAGAAATTGCTAGGCAAATAGAAATTCAATGGAATATGGAAGAACAACTAGAAGATCCACCACTAAGAAAAAGGAGAATAATAGCCATGGCCAAGAAAATGACTAGTTCTACTCAAGAAACAGTGGTTCAGGAAAACCTCCAAATTCAACAAGAAGAAATCAAGGAGGAGGTGATAATTGAAGGATATGACATGAAAGGGTTACCAGTGGTAAGTGAAAAAGGGTAGATAGGAGTAAGAACTCAACCTGTAATCTCTAACTAAGAAGAATCAATGAGGTTGGAATATGAAAATGGAGCAAAGATCACTTACTCAATGAAGGTGATAATGAAGCAAAGCTACAGTGTCCTGAAGACCATTCTACCTCTATTTAACAGAAAGTACAAACTCATTACAACAATTACTCAGGAAATTAAACACCAAATCTCAAAGCTAAGAAGATTAAAAGCAGAAGCTGAACCTGATTCACCTCTTAAGCTATGGAAGTCTCAAGTCAGGAAGGTGGTGTTGGAGCCAAAATATGCCATGATTTTTCTAGATGTGGAGGGTAACACAAAGTTCTTTGATATCTGTAAATATTTGGACAAAATCACAGATGAAGAAATTCACTACCTTATGAGGCAACTTGGAGAGACTGACAGAGATGGAGAAATTTTGAGGAGTTCATTCATGAGACAATTAAATTAAAATTCTTAGAAGAGAAAGAAGAAAAAGTAATTGGATTATTAAGATTATGAAGACATTGAAGCTGCTTGCAGAAGTTATTCATCAAGCTGGTACTTTCAAAAATTCAAAGTTCTATTTTAATTTATTGATTCTATCTGAGTGAAAATAATTAAGGGTTTTGTTATCATCAAGTAGATTTATGCTTGTTCATATCACAGACACAAATAGGGGGACATTTTTAGGAATCTACATATAATTTGATGATAACTTTAAACTTAAAATAATAGAAAATTTAATTGATGTAATTGATCAATTGATATGAAAATTATAAATATCATTTGATCAGGAAACCAGTTATCAGTTGAAATGTTTATATGAATCAACTGATAAATTGGATTGTAGCATAGGTGTACTTAGTCTATTTCAATCAATAAGGTGTAAGTTAATTGACATAATGCTCGTCAATTGATGTTAAAGTTGATTGATATAGGTCATCAACTGATGTGGAACTTAGACTACCAAATTGTAATTATTTGAAGAAAGAAAATTATACAAGTGAAGGATGATCAGTTGATATTGAAGCATCGATGGATAGAAGATCAATTGAAAAATCCAAGTTAAGTATTGAAGACCATCAACTGATGTGAAGACTCATCGATTGATATATCGATTGATAACATCTAACAATCAATCAATCATCTTTTATCAATCGATGAATACAAAGATTAATTGAAAAAGAGTATCAGTTGATGGATAAAAGAAAGGATCAATTGATATGCTTAACATCAAATTATCAATTGAGTGAGACAACACAAATTGACAAGTTGACAAACAAAAGCACACATATGGAAGAAAGTCTATGATGACTGTGAAGCCTCAAGTTGAAGCTGTCTTTCCAAGTCTGAAGACTTTTCCTAGAATGGAAAAAGGCACGAGGAATGATAGATAAGAAATAATCCTAGTTTAGATTAATTATTTTAATACTCTTTCTAGGTATTGTAAACACACTTGTGGTATATAAAAAAGTGTGGTAGCATTGTTAGAAGAAAAAAAAAAGTTAGACAACATTCTTAAAAATCAATTGTTCAGCCTTAGGGCACTTTGTAAGAACAGTTGATTTATTTTCTAACCTTGTAAAACGAAGCTATGTTTTATTAACCTAGAAACATTGAGCAAAAATATACACTGATGGAAAACACAATTCATCAGTAATTTTAAATATCTTTGTTCATTGTATTTTCAGTTTCATTCTTGTTTATACATATTCTCTAAAACGCTCAAACATCAAGAAAAAATATTAAAACAACAAAACGTTTTGAATATTTGTATTCAACCCCCCCCCCCCCTCTACAAATATTGACATTGTTCCGGGGAATAACAGTTTGCTACATGTCTTTGTGCTAGATTTCAGGCTGATCTTAGAGAATCTCACTTAATTGTAGTAAAATGAATATTCAGATATCTCAAAGGAACACCAAATCTTAGAATTTGGTACCCTAGAGACTCTGGATTTGATCTAATTAGTTATTTAGATGTAGACTATGCAGATTGCAGAATTGACAGAAAAATGACCACAGGCACTTGTCAATTTCTAGGAAATAAGCTTGTATCATGGTTTAGCAAGAAGCAAAAATCAGTGTCTACATCCACTAAAGAGGCTAAATACATTGCAGCTAAAAGTTGTTGTGCACAAATATTATGGATGAGGAATCAACTATTTGACTATGGTTTCAACATTAATAAAATTCCTATTTTCTGTGATAACACAAGTGCCATTGCAATAACAGAAAATCATGTGCAACATTTGAGAACCAAACACATTGACATAAGGTATCACTTCATTAGGGAACATATAATAATTAAAAGGGAAATGAAAATAATTGAAGAATTTCTAGGGAAAAAGAAACTCAAGTAATGATTAAAAGGGAAATGAAAATAATTGAAGATCTAAAGAAGAATACTGAGTTGGTAACTTGGATGAGTTTATTGCTTAGACAAGAGTGGTAAATGAAAAAGCAAAGAAGGCTGCCAAAAAAAGCAATTCAAATGCAAAAGCCTTTCAAGTAATTGATCTTGAAGCCCTTGAAGAGAAGAAAAAAGGGTAAATCCATAATGATTGAAGAAGAAAAGGAAAAGAATAAGCAAGTTGGCCAGAAGCTTCTTCAAGGAGCCATTTCCTCAAGAATTTCAGATGCTGCAAGAAGGAAAAAGGAGAATGAAGAAATTGCTAGGCAAATGTAAATTCAATGGAAAATGGATGATCAATTAGTAGAACAACCACTGAGGAAAAAGAGGAAAATAGCCATGGCCAAGAAGAAGACAAGTTCTACTCAAGAAAAAGTGGTTAAGGAAAACCTCCAAGTCAAAGAAGAAGAAATCAAAGAGGAGGTGACAATTGAAGGATATGACATGAAAGGGATACTAGTGGTAAGTGAAAAAGGGTTGATAGGAGTAAGAATTCACCCTGCAACCTCTAACCAAGAAGAATCAATGTGGTTAGAGTATGAGAATGGAGCAAAAATCACTTACTCAATGAAGGTGATAATGACTCAAAGCTACAATATCCTAAAGACTATTCTACCTCTACTCAACAGAAGTTATAAACTCAATACACCAATTGCTCAGGAAATTCAACATCAAATTTCAAAGCTAAGGAGAGCAAAGGCAGAAGCTGAACCAGATTCAGCTCTTAAGCTATAGAAGTCTCAAGTCAAGAAGGTGGTGTTGGAGCCAAAATATGCAATGATTTTTACAGATCTATTGGGAAACACAAAGTTCTTTGATATGTGCAAATATCTGGACAAAATCACAGATGAAGAAATTCACTACCTAATGAGGCAACTTGGAGATACTGATTCAAGATGAAGCAATATTTAGGAGTTCCTTTATGAGACAGCTAAAAGAAAATACTGAGAAGAAAAAGAAGAAGAGGTGAATGGAGAATGAAGACCATGAAGATTAGAAGACATTGGAGCAAATCGCAGAAATCACACATCAACTAGTACTTCCAAACTCAAAGTGCTAACTAAATTTCTTGATTCTATCTGAATGAAAATAATTAAAGGTTTGGTTAACACAAGTAGATTTGTGCATGTTCATGTCACAGACACAAACAGGGGAAATTGTTATGAATTTATATTTAATTTGATGATAACTTTAATTTTTGAATTATAGAAATTTTAATTGATGTAACTAATCAATTGATATGAAAATTATAAATATCAATTGATCAGGAAACTATTTATCAGTTGAAATGTTTATGTGAATCAACTGATAATTTGGATTGTGGCATAGGTGTACTTATTCTATTTCAATCGATAAGGTGTAAATCAATTGATATAATTCTTATCAATTGATGTTCGAGTCGATTGATATAGGTCATCAACTGATGTGTAACTTAGACTGTCTAATTATAATTATTTGAAGACAGAAAATTATACAAGTGAAGGATGATCAGTTGATATTGAAGCATCGATGGATAGAAGATCAATTGAAGAAGCCAAGTCAAGAATTGAAGACCATCAACTGATATAAAGACCCATCGATTGATATATCGATTGATAACATCTATTAATCAATAAGTCATCATTTATCAATCGATAGATTTAAAGATCAATCGAAGAAGAACATCAGTTGATGGATAAAAGGAAGGATCAATTGATTTGCTTGATAACCAATTATCAATTGATTGAGACAACACAAATTGACAAGTTGACAGACAAAAATACACCTACGGAAGACAATCTAAGATGACTGTGAAGACTTAAGTTGCAGCTGTCTTTCCAAGTCTTAAGACTTTTCCAAAAATGGAAAAAGGCAAAAGGAAAGATAGATCAGAAATAATCCTAATTTAGATTAATTATTTTATACTCTTTCTAGGAATTGTAAACACACTTATAGTATAAAAACAAGTGTGGTAGCATTGTTAGAAAATAGATATACAAGTTAGACAATATATCTTGAATCAATTGTTCAGCCTTAGAGCACTTTATAAGAACAGTTGATTTATTTTCTAACCTTATAAAAATGAAGTTAGGTTTCATTAACCTAGAAAAATTGAACAAATATACACTGATGGAAAAATCAATCCATCAGTAATTTTAAGACATCTTTGTTCAATTTAATTTTCAGTTTCACTTGTTCATATATTTATATATTCTCTTAAACACTCAAACCTTAAGAACAAACACTAAAACAAAAAAAAGGAGTTTTGGTGATTTGTATTCAACCCCCCTTCTACAAATTATATTGATATTATTCTTGGAAATAACATCTTTCATATTGACTTATTTCATTTTTAAACATTTTTTTGGATAATGAGCCATTTTATAGTTATTTATTTAAATTTCAAATAGATTTTATATCAATAAATATTAAACAAATTTTACCATTTATAAATAAAAATCATAATATGCTTATTAAGAAGATGTTAATCGCTAGAAATTAATACTCATCGTTTGATTTTTAAAGGAGAATTTTCGGGCGCTTTCAAATCGCTTGAAACTCTTTCTTAAATTTTTAGAATTTATGTATTAAAAAGATTAGATAAAATCCTATTTCTATTCTAATAAGAGTCTAATTATTATTTGTCTTCTAATTATGTATCTTATAAGGAAATATTAACTTATTTTCTAATTACAATTTCAATTCCTACTTACCTTCTAATTATGAGTCTAAATATTAAATAATAACATATTCTAATTGTAAGTCTTATAAAATTCAAATTTACAAAATAAAAGTTGATTTATTCTCTAATAAAAATAATTTTATGGAAAATCTAAAGAACAAGCGATACAACGACTTATTGATGTGAAATGTATTTGACGAGAAAGAGACTCGCTAAGGAGAAGTTTGTTAATCATTAGAATTTAATTTCATGATATGATTTTATTGGGTGCTTTCAAATCGCTCGAAATTATTTTTCTAATTTTTTTAGATTTTATGTATTAAAAAATTATATAAATTCCTATTTATCTTCTAATAAGAGTCTAATATTTTTTTCTCTTCTAATTAGGTGTCTTATAAGGAAATTTTAACTTATTTTAACTAGAAGTCCAATCAAATTAACACTTACTTTCTAATTAGAATTTTAACTACTACTTATCCTCTAATTAAAAATCTAATTATTAAATATTAACATATTCTAATCATAAATTTTATAAAAGTAAAATTTACTAAATATAAGCTAACTTATTCTCTAATAAAAATAATTTTATGAAAATTAAAGAAAAATGAGCGACTTATTGACGAGAAATGTGTTTGATGAGAAAGCGGCTCTGTAAGAAACAACATGACAATTGTTATAATTTAATATTGGCAATTGTTATAATTTAATATTTATATTATGATTTTTATTTATAAATGATAAAATTTGCTTAGTATGTTGTTGATGTAGAGTCTACCTGAGATGTAAATAAAAAATTATAAAACAGTTCATTCACTGGAAAAATGTTTAAAAAAATAGTGGCTCATTTAGAAAAAATGTGTTAGCTATTAAAATTTAATAATCTATATTATTATTTTAAAAATGTAAACTCACTTGAATTTTGAGAAAATTCACTAATGATTATATATACAATAATATTTAAAATAATCTAGTCTACTTTTAATTTTTATTTGGATGGAAAATCAAATCAAAAGCGACATTAAAGAATATGTGAGAAACATTTAAGTTATATTTCAAATTATATTATTTATTATATCGTAATGATGATAGAAGAATATTTCATTTTGAGCTCAATTTAGTTTGGTAATATTTCAAAATTTCACATTTATATATATAAAAAAGTTATCAATTATTTATTTACCAATAAATTTTAAAAATAATTTTTAACTAATTTATATATTATTAAAATAGTAAAATGTATGTTCCGAAGGTCATTTTGAATAAAGTCACTTTATAATTGTTTGTTTGATAAATTGTTTTTTTAATTATAAATTAATTCCATATATTTTTAATGAGTTTATAAAAATATTATAAAGCTACAACGAAACGCGACTTTGTCGACCAGTATTTCAATAAAATTACCTTATTGATGTTATCATAATAACTAAGGAAATATGTTACACTGTGACAAATAATAGAAGTGAGGGTGGGTCTAGTCCGGTTAAAAACTTGAGATACAGGGTTTAATATTTTTGAAGGAAAATATTAGTTTGAGCTAAAATTTCAGAGAGGGCCAACACATAGTCCGAGTCCAACCTCCCTCCGCCACTAGGTCCATCATTATTAATGAATTGAAAATTAATAAAAATTTGACAATTAAATTTTTAATATGTATCCATTAGCACACACTAAAAAAACCGTTAATTTATATGTGTTATTTTTTTTTTTTAATTGAGTTGATCAAAATTTAATTGAAAATAAATTTATTACATAATTAAAAAAATTATATCATTAAGAAGTATATATATAACTCTAATATATTATTTTAACTTTTAAAATTATAAAAAAATATCTATAAATCTTTATTAAATTTTAATAAATTTAATCGTAAAAAACTAAATAAAATAATTAGTTTGAGACCGAGGGAGTATTAGTGGTCGAGAAAATTAAGATGGATCACATGAGCTCGAACGAATAAATTGACAGCCATGCCTTTAATAAAAATCCAAAACATCCAGCCTATCCAGCCAGCCATTTATTATTTTATATTTATATATAAGGCGAGGGAAATTCCTTAGATAATACTACTTCTGATAAATTGTTTACGCAAACACATTTAAATAACGAATCTGCAAAATGATTCCCGTATCTCGATCAATGTTTCAGTGTGTTGTGAAATCAATGATCTTAACAATCTGGATTTGTCATCTCTCAAAAGAATAAAACGAATGTGCAATGTCCCAGGTATGTGTATATTTTATGGGTTTTGTCGAGAAACCAAGCTCTAGTAAAAACTAAAAAGAGGTGCGCGATACTGATTTCAACTATACATATATCTAAATAATGTTAAACTTACTATTTGCTCGATTGACAAAATGGGGCTTAACAGAATGACGATTTTTGGGTATTATGACTAGACTCGGTAATTGATGTATATTTTCTTATGTAGATCAGATTTACAGCGGAAAAGTAACTTTAGATTGCTTCTATAAAGAATTTAATCACCAAGAAACAAAACTAAAGGATCGATTTGCTTAGATTGCTTAAAGAAATTAATCACCCACAAACTAAACGAAATCTGGATAAGAAAATATAAAGGAATTAACCACCAACTTCCTAGGGTTTTGCAAGTATAAAAACTCACGATTTTATTTATCAAATTCTTCTCCCTTAAAAGATTACAATATATGGGTATATATAGGCAAGGAATATAACCTTAACCTAAAACAATTAGGATTCTCAATTAGATTCAAAATCAGCTAGGAATTTGCTAATACTTGAACCCAAATTGGAAATCAATCAAAAGCCCAATTCAAATAGGAATTACATCAAAACCATATTCAACTACAAAAATAAATCCTAAGTGCTTAAAACAAGAAAAACCCTTTCAAGTGAAAGGTAAAAACTTGCAAGCCAAAATTTACTTAATATAATTATCTAATAATAACCCCAACATAATAAATCAATCAATGTTGGTAATTAAGCTAATTATTGGCTTCACAATAGATTCCCATGAGATCAAATAGATCAGCCATAATGCTCCTGCATCATACTCCTCTTCTTCGAAAACAATTGTCCTCAATTGTACAATAGATACATATGAATATCTTAATGTCATACTCCGCATCATTCTCCTCTCCTTTGAAAAAAACTCTTCCTAATGTATATTTTCTATGCAGATCAGATTCACAACGGAAAAGTAACTTTAGATTGCTTCTATAAAGAATTTAATCACCAAGAAACAAAACTAAAGGATCGATTTGCTTAGATTGCTTAAAGAAATTAATCACCCACAAACTAAACGAAATCTGGATAAGAAAGTATAAAGGAATTAACCACCAACTTCCTAGGGTTTTGCAAGTATAAAAACTCACGATTTTATTTATCAAATTCTTCTCCCTTAAAAGATTACAATATATGGGTATATATAGGCAAGGAATATAACCTTAACCTAAAACAATTAGGATTCTCAATTAGATTCAAAATCAGCTAGGAATTTGCTAATACTTGAACCCAAATTGGAAATCAATCAAAAGCCCAATCCAAATAGGAATTACATCAAAACCATATTCAACTAGAAAAATAAATCCTAAATGCTTAAAACAAGAGAAACCCTTTCAAGTGAAAGGTAAAAACTTGCAAGCCAAAATTTACTTAATATAATTATCTAATAATAACCCCAACATAATAAATCAATCAATGTTGGTAATTAAGCTAATTATTGGCTTCACAATAGATTCCCATGAGATCAAATAGATCAGCCATAATGCTCCTGCATCATACTCCTCTTCTTCGAAAACAATTGTCCTCAATTGTACAATAGATACATATGAATATCTTAATGTCATACTCCGCATCAGTAATTGGGATAATTGAATCAGTTTTGGATCATATTTATTTGCATCAAATCAATTTTTAATTATAATATATTTGGAGTATTATTCGGATCATATTGGATCTGATTTTGATTAAAATCATTTATATTTCGGATTATGATCATATTAAACTCGGTTTAGATTAAATTCAGTTCAAATCATTTTGGATCGGAAAAATATAATTTGAATTAATATTAGATTAATTTTAAACTATTATAAAACTAAAATAAAAGTCATTAAATATGTCTATTGAAATAATAACTTATTTATTATATTTTCCTTCTTCTTTTTTTAAAATTTGTGAGAATTTAAAAAATCATCTAATTATGTAATATATAAGTTATAATATAAAATAATATAAGTTTTTAAAACTTTGATTGTGTAACCATTTTAATTTTTTGATATAATATTATCTTAAATAAGAATTTGGCTTAAAAATAGAATAATTTAGTAAATTGAAAGTGGGTTAATATATATACTATAAACCATGAACCATTAAAATATAATTATTAAATTAAAATTCAACTCATATCTTTTTTAATTCGATGTAATTCGTATTTGTATCAAATCTAATTTCTTATTTCGAGTAATATTCGGTTTAGATGATTGTGTATTTGGTTTTAATCAGTTCCAAGTCATTATTGGATTTAGTATTTCACATTATTTTTTATTAAATTTTTGATTCGGGTAATTTTTGATTTGGATCAAATCGGTTTTCAAGTATTTATCGAATTAAGTAATTCGGATTCATAAATTTCAGTTTAGTTTTTCGGATTCATATCCATTTTATTAGGTCTAATTATGACTATAATTCTCTAATAAAATATATATATTTGTCAAAAATGTGATACATAAAAAAATTGTTGAAGTTTGAAGGCGGTATATTCATCATCGATATGCATTTGTTAAATGAATATTTTGTTATATACTAAATTATTTTAGATTTTAATGATAACATATTGAAAACAATGAAAGGTGTAATGTATGTGAAAACAATCGGCTGAGAAGCGGGCAGCTATTAAAAGAAAATTGGAAAGGCTACAGGATGAAGTGGATGATGTTGATTGTTAGGTATAGTAGCTAGTGGCCCTTTCGTTTGGGTTTTATGTAGCCGTATAGCTTTTAATATTCTGTATTTCTTTTTTATTCCAATCATATTATGTGATGTAAGTATGCAACAACTCTTGTTGGCCTTTTTCTCGGATTATATATATATATATATATATATATATTTTGAAGTAACATGTTTAACATTGTTTACTTCTGATTTTTTTAATTGTCTTCACTGTCTTACACTTTTAGACTCTGGTTGAGTCTTAACACTTAGACTCTGGCTGAGTCTTAACATTTTCATACCAACATTTGTTAATGGAAGATTTAAGCTCATAAAAATTGTAATAAAGATTGTGATAGTCTCTACAAATGTATATTGAATAAAAAATGCTGCCACAGTGGTAACATGGATTATGTGGCATGTACTGACTTTCCACAGTCTGTGAGGGTTTAGACTCTGATTTCTTCACTTTCTTTTCTTTACAGTCTAGAGCTAGGTGATTGTGATTTCCACAACTAAAGCTTTTCTTCCTAGGAGCATCAGGAATGTTTTGATAGTTATTAGCTTTATTAACACCTTTACCATTCCTATTTCTTCTTGTCTTACTAGACTCTAGCAGGTTCTCTAGTCTCTCCTTTAACTTATACTTAGATAGGAATCCTGTGTTCACACTTTTCTTTATTTTTTGTTTCTTTGAATCATCTGTCAATTTTTCATTAACGGGAGGAGTGACAGATGAGTTTTTGTATCCCTCGAAGAAAATAGGTGTGCCTTCAAGAATTACAAACTTAACAGGAGTTATATTATTCTTAGTGGTATTCTGTTTCGTTTGACTAACTTCTACATTACTAGTATCATTCTCAATGATATGTCTTTTGCCTTGACTCTTATCATAACCTACACCAGTAGTTTGACAAATGATTTGACTATTGAGAATTTCTTGAACTTTCTACCAGAGTTTGTCCATACCTTGAAGTTGAGCATTTTTCTTCTAAATCTTTTCTGATAAAGTCATAAGCTTTAAGTAACTCATCATAATTATGTTTGTATCTCTCATAATCTAGTCTATACTAATCTAGTTAAACTAACTCAGAGTCCAGGTAACTGTTTCTGCTAACTATGGTCAAGTTTTCTTCTTTTAACCTTTCATTTTCATTAGTGAGTGATCTATAGTTAGCCATAATATTTTTCACTTCAATTTGAACATATTTAATGTCATCATAGTATAAACTTAGTAAAGATTCAGAAGAAAAAATTGATACAGGGGACTTAGAGGATATTGAGCTATTTGGAGAATCAGATTTTTCTGAGGAGACAACAATCAATGCTAGATTTTTATAATTAATGTCATCTTCAGAACTGCTTGAATTTGCCCAATCCTTTCAAGTAATATGATTGCTTTTCCTCTTCCTTGTGCTTTAACTTTCATGCAGTCACTATCAAAATGCCCCAATATTTCATAATTAAAGCATTTGTCCTTAACTTTATCAAGTTTGATGGTTGTACTTTTACTCTTCTCAACCTTCTCATCCTCCTTTTTGAATGATAACCTTTTGCTAAATTTTTCAGTTCTTTTGTTAAATTTCATCTTTTTAAAATACCTAGAAAACATAGCCATTATTTGACTTGTTAGTAATTGTGCTCTAGAGACAATACTTTTTATATTTTAAGGAAAATATTTATTATTAAGGATTATGTTTTATTGATTATTATTTATTATGTTTTATTTACTGCGTAATAAATTGAAAGCATAATAAATGTCCTTGGAATTTTGATACGTATTATATATCTTTAAGTATGTGACTTAAAAATGAGATTATATGAATAGTATCTTATTCCTAAAATTCCCTAGTCGAGTATTATTATTTAAGGACAATAATAATGCACAAAGACTAGTATGTTTCTTGACAGATGACCACATCTCATTGGTCATAGGTATGGGGATACTAAAGTCAAGAACATAAGTGCATGTATCAATGCATGGCACTGGAATGACCCGTCGTGAGATTCTACATGTTAAGTAAGTGTCATAAGTAATTCTCACTGTGATAATAGTGTAATGATCCTTAGACCTGAAATCATTATATTTCTATACGAGAATTAATATACTTTGATTACATTAAAAGTTACCTTTGACCGGGTGATGATAAAAGTGGACATTGGGTATATTATGAATCGTATGAGAAATATGAATGATCTAGATGAGATTTAATCCTCCTAATTTTAGGAGTGATATTATTGGCCTCTTGTTTGAGTGAGACTATGAAATGCACGGCCGTGCTCAAATGTTGATTTGATTTTAATAGTCTACTCATCGATCAAGAAAATAAAGATTAAATTATGAAGAGGATGACACGAGACATGCCTTGAGTTTAATCTATAATATCAAGATTAAAGGGATTATATTACATGGAACATTATTCACGAAAGGCTTAATCGAATCACCGATTTATTATTATTACTTGGGTATCAATGATGTATTACTAGATGTCGCTCATTGTTTACAATTTTAATTAGATATTAAAATTGTTGCCAACGTAATAATAACCTACAGGGTCACACACAAAGAACGCTTGAAGGAGAAATAATTTAAATAATGAATTTAAATTAAATAAGTAATTTATTTTATTTATGATATTAATTAAGTATGACTTAATTAATTATATAAATAGAATAAATGAATTACTTAAACTAATTCCAAAATTAATAATTAATTAATTAAGTGAGACTTAATTAAATAATTTAGAATTTTGGATTAGTATTAATTATAATTGGATTATAATTAGAAAACTTATTCCTCTCTCTATATAATCTCTTTATGGACTGATTTAATAAATGAGAGATTTTACAAAAACCCTAGCCGCTCTGAGAGAGGAGGAAGATAGAGAGAGAAGAAGTTTTCGGGTGCTAGTACACATCAATCCTTCATGAAAAGTGTTCGTGTGGATACCGTAGAGCGTAGATCGCGAGAGCGGGATACGTGGTGATTAAACAAGCTTTGGACCTCCATTAATCTTCCATTAATGAACTGTTAAAGCTTCTAAATGTATTTATTCTTTATCTCCGAATTAAATCTTTTGTTTTCGCATGGATCCTGCGGAGGGTTTCGCTATTTTGATTTATTTTTCGCGTTTATTCCGCTGCGTTTGTGTCACGAAACCCTTCAATGGCATCAGAGCTACTTGCGAAACGTTTTAATTCGGTTATGTGCTTAACAGTTTTTGATATATAAGCATGTATGCGATCTATCATGATTTTATATTGATATAATATGTATATGTTTATATATATTATGAATATATGATATTCATATGATGTATAATCATGTGATGATTATGTGTGTTGATGTATGTATATGATACATGTTTGTTCTTATTATGGGAATCGTATTCGATACGAATTCTGAAACGGCTGCCGTTGATTTTCTGAAATCTGTGTCCGTTGTCCGATTTTCTCAAACGATATGTGTTTTCTGACTGGAATCGGGTCACTGAGAAATACTGACATAGTCAGCTCTGCGTCTGTAAGCCATTAGATGTCGTTACAGCCTCCAAAACGGTGATTTATGATTTTCTGAAAATTATTTGATTTTCTAAAATTTTGAGTATATGTATGTATATATTATGAATATATGATATTCATGTAATGTATAATCATATGATGATTGTATGTATCTCTGTATATGTATATATGATATATGCTTGTTTTTGTTATGAGAATTGTATATGATACGATTTCTGAAACACCGTCAGATTTGGAGAAATCTGACTGCCGTATCCGATTTTTGTAAATGATATGTGTTTTCTGACTGGAATCGGGCCAATGAACAAAACTGATAGCTAATCTATCACCGACGGGTCTGTAAGGCGTTTGACGTCGTTAAGGGCCTCGAAATAGCGATTTATTGTCTTCAGAAATCTGTTTTTAATTTTCTGAAATTTCGAAATTTGTTATATATGATTATATGATATGATTATATAATATGAGATATATTATATGTGTTATATGATAGCATGGTGGATGGTTATGGCCTAAAGACCCATAGGATAGTGGTTTTGATTTATGGTTTTGGTTTCTAAATACGACTTGCATGTCGTTTATTCATTGTAATTTAATTATCTCGAATGTAACTCGAGTTCTTCTTGTAATTTCATTAGAATAGTTTTATTTTTATTATTCAATGTAATTATCAATGAAGACTTGCAAGCAAGGAGGCGATCCAAAAGGGGATGATGGAGCAATGAAGAAAGAAGACATGTAATAGATAGTATTTTTAAAACCACCATAGACTGACCTTTGATATTTCCATTAGCTTGGAAATATCATATAGGATGGGGCCATAACCAAACACGTTTAATTTACGCACATTACATATATGTATATGATTGCATGTATTGGTATGTATGCGTAGATATAATTGAGATGCATGCTTAATATTGATTAATCATGTATGTATTAGATACGACACCCATGCCATGTTTGCTTAAACAAGATAAAATCTGTAACGATTCAAGATTTTAAAATTAACAAACGATCATGAGATTCTTGTGTTTATGAAATATGGATTTTTAAAACACGGAATTAAATATGGATTTTTGATATCTATAATTGGGATTTTCTGACAAAAGCGGATATGCGTATTCGTAAGGCTGATGGGTTTTAAGTGTGACCATTGGTATCCTCCATCTACCTGGGAAATGAACAATTTAAGATGTCGATTTGAAATATTTGGTTCAAGGAAAAATTGAGGATCTCTTTATGATGTGATCATGATCGTTATAAATTTTCTAAAACCCCTTAACAAAATATTAAGTTTTACTCGGATGCTTTCCAATGAATGAACACTCATCGAATCCTAGATCGATAAGGGGAAGGACTGTCAGTGGCAGGGGACTCCTATCTATCGTGGTGAGATGCGACGAATATAAACGGTTATATTCGGCCGTTGTATCATTGGGTCTAACTTAACTGAGTCGTCATAATAAGGTGAAAATAAACGGTTATATTCAACTATTATGAACTTAGAAGCATAGAGTTTGGTTAAAAGTCTATTAGATAGATAAGATCAATCGTTGTTCACCAAACTATCCAAGAATTATATATGATATAATTGACAACTGTTGTCTACCTAAATAATCATTTTTAAGGGCTTCCAGTGGTTGACTTAGGACATGACGAAATATGGATCTTGGCTCACTAGAAAGAATTATGGGATATACTTTCCAAATTAATAGTAAGGGCTATTAGTTTGATAAAAATAGTGGGAGGTATATGATGATATACCATAATCACTTAAACATAATTAATATTAAATTTGCAATCTAGTTTATTTTATACACTTTAATATTGTAGATATCAAATGATAAACACAAACAACTTCTCTATGCGATCAGTTCTTGAGAAGGACAAGTTGACGAGAATATATTTCCTTGACTGACATAGGAGCTTGAGGATCGTCCTCGGGCACCACGATATTAGTCAAATCTCTTCCCCTGCTCTTAAAGTTGAGAATGTAACATGTGCAAATCATAGTGCTTATTGGAAGCAAATTGATGTTGCGACTGATGTTTCATGTCTCATGCTCGCAAATATATGTGCTGAGTTTAAGAAGCAATACAAGCATATAGATGCTTATGAAACGATTGAGCACAAGATATATTTGAAAGGGCACTATACACTTACAAGTAGGGAGAGTGAGACCCGGTTACACCACATGTTCTAAAGATTATAGGGTATAATGAATACCATTGATATTTTGGGTTTCCAGATTGGTCTGGAGACAGTTAGATTTGATCTTACAATCTTTGGACAAATATTATTCTTATTTTGTTATGAACAATAAAGTGAATAAGATTGGTAAAACACCCATTGAGTTGCTAAGCATGTTGAGAACTGCTGAAAGCAATATGATAAATGCATGAACTACTACTATATTGATGGTAAACATAGGGAATGCAAAAGAGAAAGGAAAATGGAAAGGCAAGGAGAAGATTTGATCTAGTTCCGTTGTCAAACCAAAGTCCAATCCCTAAAGCAGACTCTAAAGTCTGAATGAGGTGTTGATAAAGAAGACGATTGTCACTTCTGTGGAAAGTTGGGAGACTGGAAATCAAACTGTCATGCTTAATTGGAAGATCGGAAGATGATGATCAATAAGGGTCAAGCTTAAGGTATCGGGTTGGAATTGGAGTAAAGATAGTTGCTCTGGTTCGAGGAACTCGTTACTTAATTTTTGGCCTATAAGGAAAATTTAGAACTTAATAATTGTTATAGCGTGCTTGCAATTGGCAGAGACATTATTTCAGTTTCTTGTTTGGACAAGAAAGGCTTTTTCATTTTATAACAATAGTTGTTTATTCTATTTTGATGATGAGCCTTATAATGTTGCACATCTAATTAACAATTTATATGTTCTAAAGTGACTCAAATCAAATATTACCTTTGGCACTGTTGTTGAGGCCGTATTAATAAGAAACGCATTTTCGGAATACATAAGGATGCATTCATGGATAAGTTTGATTATGAATCATACAAAAGGATGTGAATCTTGGTTTATTTGGTAAAATGACTAAAGCTCCTTTTACCGGACATGGTGAAGGGATCATTGAATGGGTATGACTTATACATAGTGATGTATGTGGTCATATGTGTACGATGACAAAAGGTAGATTTTATTAACTTCATAAAATTTACTAATTATTTTAGTAGATACGGATATATGTATCTTTTGAAGAACTAATCCGAACCATTTGAAAAGTTCAAAGACTATAAAGATGAAGTAGAAAATATCAAAGAAAAGTTTTTTTTGATAGGAGAGATCACACCTTGTTGGACATGGTGCGATCAATGTTGAGTCAATGAATCTTCCAATTAGTTTCTGGGGTTGCACCCTGGAAACGGCTCCACATACACTTAACTGTGTTCCTACTAAATTGGTTCAAAAGACTCCTTATGAGATATGGACTGAGCAACGTCACAGCATGTCATTTATAAAATTTTGGGGATGTGAAGCGTTTGTGAAACGTCTAATCTCTGACAAGCTAGGACCAAAATCAGACAAATATAATTTTGTGGAATACCCAACTGAAACAAGGGGTTATTCTTTCTATAATCCTTCCGAGAATAAAGTGTTTGTTGCTCGAACTGCTGAGAGACAGTGGGAGGATAATAGATCTCAATGAAGTTTGAGACCCACATGATAACGTTGAACCAGTGGAGGAACCTGAGTAGAATGTACAAGAAAAATAATACTACTCAAGAAACACAGGTGTTCGTAGGTTTAGTAGGATTTTCCATGAGCCCAAGAGATAATATGGATTTCTCTTGACTCAAGATGGTAATGTGATGCTTGTGGATGAAGATGAGCCTCTCACCTACCTAGATACTATAAACACTCCAGATTCTAAGAGATGGCTGGATGCCATTAAATCTGAGATGGAATCCATGTATACTAATCAAGTATGGACTTTGGTTGATCCACCTGAAGGGGTAAAACCTATAGGGTGCAAGTGGGTTTTCAAGAAGAAGACCGACATGGATGCTAATGTACAGACCTATAAGGCACGATTGGTGGCAAAAGGTTTCAAGAAAATTCATGGTATTGACTATGATGAGACCTTTTCACCAGTTGTTATGGTCATGTCCATCAGGATTTTGTTTGCTATAGCTGCTTACTATGACTATGAAATCTGGCAAATGGATGTCAAAACCGCTTTCTTAAATGAGAGCCTTGAAGAAGATATGGATGTGTACATGACACACCCTAAGGGTTTTGTTGATCTAAAGGATGCTGGAAATGTATGTAAGTTGCGTCGATCCATTTATGGATTAAAGCAGGCCTCGAGGAGATGGAACATTTGTTTTCATGAAACAGTCAAAAAGAGTTTGACTTTATTCAGAATGAAGATGAAACTTGTGTTTACAAGAAGTTTAGTGGGAGCCATGTGGCATTCCTAGTATTATATGTTGATGATATATTACTAATAGGGAATGACATTCCTTCTCTACAGACTGTGAAGACTTGGTTGAGAAATAATTTCTCAATGAAAGACTTAGGCGATGTGACATATATATTAGGGATCGAGATCTATAGAGATAGATCAAGGTGATTGATCGGCCTAATTTAGAGTACATACATTGACAAAGTTTTGCATCGATTTCAAATACAAAGAGACTAAAATGGATATGTCCCAATGTCTCATGGGATAGTGATCTCAAAATAAAATTTGTCATAAATCATTGGATGATAGGGACTGCATGAGTAAAATTCCATATGCGTCAGCAATTGGTTTTATAATGTATGCAATGATATGTACTTGTCCTGATGTCTCGTATGCTTTAACCATGATGAGTAGATACCGATCTAATCCAGGTGAAGGTCACTGGACGTCAGTCAAGAATATTCTTAAGTACTTAAAGAGGACTAAAGATTCATTCTTGTTATATGGAGGAGATGTGAAGCTAGTTGTAAGAGGTTTCAGTGATACTGGTTTCTAGACAGATAACGATAATTTAATGTTTCTGTCTGTCTTTGTGTTTTATCTAATTTTATTGAGATGTTGTATGCTGGAATGGTTCACAGCAGAGACAATAGTTGATTCTACAATAGAGCCTGAGTATATTGATGCTTGCGAAGCAGCCAAGGAGGCTGTTTGGGCATGTACTTAGGAGATATCACCTAATTAATGAGATTAATGATCAAGGAGATATACATATATGTAAAGTGTATATTAATAATAATATTGCAGACACACTGACTAAGGCTTTGTCGCAGCAGAAGCACGAAAGTCACACTAGTTCTATGAGTATTGGATACTTGGGTAATTGGCTCTAGTGCAAGTGGGAGATTGTTAGTAATTGTGCTCTAGAGACAATACTTTTTATATTTTAAGGAAAATATTTATTATTAAGGATTATGTTTTATTGATTATTATTTATTATGTTTTATTTACTGCGTAATAAATTGAAAGCATAATAAATGTCCTTGGAATTTTGATACGTATTATATATCTTTAAGTATGTGACTTAAAAATGAGATTATATGAATAGTATCTTATTCCTAAAATTCCCTAGTCGAGTATTATTATTTAAGGACAATAATAATGCACAAAGACTAGTATGTTTCTTGACAGATGACCACATCTCATTGGTCATAGGTATGGGGATACTAAAGTCAAGAACATAAGTGCATGTATCAATGCATGGCACTGGAATGACCCGTCGTGAGATTCTACATGTTAAGTAAGTGTCATAAGTAATTCTCACTGTGATAATGGTGTAATGATCCTTAGACCTGAAATCATTATATTTCTATACGAGAATTAATATACTTTGATTACATTAAAAGTTACCTTTGACCGGGTGATGATAAAAGTGGACATTGGGTATATTATGAATCGTATGAGAAATATGAATGATCTAGATGAGATTTAATCCTCCTAATTTTAGGAGTGATATTATTGGCCTCTTGTTTGAGTGAGACTATGAAATGCACGGCCGTGCTCAAATGTTGATTTGATTTTAATAGTCTACTCATCGATCAAGAAAATAAAGATTAAATTATGAAGAGGATGACACGAGACATGCCTTGAGTTTAATCTATAATATCAAGATTAAAGGGATTATATTACATGGAACATTATTCACGAAAGGCTTAATCGAATCACCGATTTATTATTATTACTTGGGTATCAATGATGTATTACTAGATGCCGCTCATTGTTTACAATTTTAATTAGATATTAAAATTGTTGCCAACGTAATAATAACCTACAGGGTCACACACAAAGAACGCTTGAAGGAGAAATAATTTAAATAATGAATTTAAATTAAATAAGTAATTTATTTTATTTATGATATTAATTAAGTATGACTTAATTAATTATATAAATAGAATAAATGAATTACTTAAACTAATTCCAAAATTAATAATTAATTAATTAAGTGAGACTTAATTAAATAATTTAGAATTTTGGATTAGTATTAATTATAATTGGATTATAATTAGAAAACTTATTCCTCTCTCTATATAATCTCTTTATGGACTGATTTAATAAATGAGAGATTTTACAAAAACCCTAGCCGCTCTGAGAGAGGAGGAAGATAGAGAGAGAAGAAGTTTTCGGGTGCTAGTACACATCAATCCTTCATGAAAAGTGTTCGTGTGGATACCGTAGAGCGTAGATCGCGAGAGCGGGATACGTGGTGATTAAACAAGCTTTGGACCTCCATTAATCTTCCATTAATGAACTGTTAAAGCTTCTAAAGGTATTTATTCTTTATCTCCGAATTAAATCTTTTGTTTTCGCATGGATCCTGCGGAGGGTTTCGCTATTTTGATTTATTTTTCGCGTTTATTCCGCTGCGTTTGTGTCACGAAACCCTTCATGACTCATGTCAATTTCAGAATCACTATCAGAGTCTGTGTCTGTAGACTCTATTTCAACAACAGTTTTACCTTTCTTTTTTCATTCTTTCAAGTTCATTTGTTTGGGTTCTTCCCGTTGTTCTTTCATAGACCCCATCATGAGTGCAACAAACTTCATGTTACTAACCTTCTTATTTTTTCTCTATTGCATTTCTAAATCATATGTTTTGAGTCTACTATAAAATTCATCCAGAGTGATTTCATCCAAGTCTCTAGCTTCTCTTGCTGCAGTTGTTTTATTATCCCATTTTTCTGGAAGAGCCTTGAGAAAGTTGGTGTTTTATATTTTCACTATCATAAACCTTACCAAGTATGGCCATATCATTCATGAGTTTTATAAATCTATCATACAACTTAGTGATAGATTCACCAGATTTAGCCTCAAAGTATTCATACTCTTGAATTAAGAGAGACCTTGCCTTCTTCTTGACATCCTTGATACTTTCACAGTGCACTTCAAGCTTGATCCACACCTCTTGTGCAGTTTTACAAGAGATCACACAGTTTATGAGAGCAAAGTCCAGACTGTTGAACATAATGTTTTTGACTTTTGCATCCTTGAAGATATTCTCCTTATCATCTTTAGTCCACTCTTCCTTTGGTTTGTCAACAAAGTGTCCATCCATAATTTTCCCTTCAACAGTAGTTTGTGGAACCAATTTTGAGGGTTGATAAGGTCCATCATGAATCCTATCAAGATATTTAGAGTTTGTAGCTTCCAAGTAATGCAGTATCTTGACTCATTCCATTTGAGCATAAGATTCTTAGAATTGTCATCTTTGTTTTTAGACTCTTTGATCGATTTTTTAGGCTCTTATATCAATTTTTTTCCTAGTTATACAAGTAGAAGGGGGTTGAATATTTGTGTGTTCTTTTTTGCCTATTTGAAATCTCCTTTACAAATAATAATAAGTTTACTAACTATGCAAAGACTAAACAAAGATGAATATTTTTTTTTGTATTATTGATGAATATAAACAAACCTCCTAGGGTGTACACAATACCCTATCAATTTTTCTGTATTACACTCGGTAACTTTCTCTATCTTTATTCTCTCTCAATGACATTCGATAATTTATAATAAATTACATTAAGTGTTTATATAGAAAGTTACATATCAACTAATAAAAGAATTATAGATAAATCACGAAAACATTTATATCTCTTAGTTGATAGTTTCCTTGTATATTTTTGTTTCCTCCTTATATCATATCTTCGACTTGTTTGTTTTGATCCCATAGAATTTCCTTCTATGAACCACCTCCTATATAAGTATTTATATAGAAAGTTACATATCAAATAATAAAAGAATTATAGATAAATCACGAAAACATTTATATCTATTAGTTGATAGTTTCCTTGTATATTTTTGTTTCCTCCTTATATCATATCTTTGACTTGTTTGTTTTGATCCCAAAGAATTTCCTTCTATGAACCACCTCCTATATAAGTATTTATATAGAAAGTTACATATCAAATAATAAAAGAATTATAGATAAATCACGAAAACATTTATATCTATTAGTTGATAGTTTCTTTGTATATTTTTATTTCCTCCTTATATCATATCTTCGACTTGTTTGTTTTGAACCCAAAGAATTTCCTTTTGTGAAACACCTCCTTTCAAAACTAGAATCATCTTTATAGACTCTACAATAATTCAAACTATCACAATCTTCATAATATAAGGGTCTTTAGACTCCGATCACCTCTACACTCTGAATGAGGTGTTGACAAAGAAGACGATTGTCGTTTCTGTGGAAAATCAGGAGACTGAAAATTAAACTATCATGCTTATATGGAAGATCAGAAGAAGATGATCAGTAAGGGTCAAACTTCGGGTATCGAGTTGGAATTGGAGTAAAGGTAGTTGCTCTGGTTAGAGGAACTCGTTACTTAACTTTTGGCCTATAAGGCAAATTTAGAACTTGATAATTATTATAACATGCTTGCAATTAGCAGAGATATTATATCAGTTTCTTGTTTGGACAAGAAAGGGTTTTTAATTTTAATTAAATAACAATAGTTGTTTATTCTATTTCGATGATAAGGCTTTTAATGTTGCACAACTAGTTAACAATTTATGTTTTCTAAAATGACTCAAATCAAACATTACCTTTGGCATTGTCGTTGAGGCCATATTAATGACAAACGCATTTCTAAAATATATAAGGATGTATTCTTGGATAAGTTTGATTATGAATTATACAAAAGGATGTGAATCTTGATTTATTTGGCAAAATGATTAAAGATTCTTTTATCAGACATGGTAAAAGGTCACTGAACGAGTATGACTTATACATAGTGATGTATGTGGTCATATGTCTACGATGACAAAAGGAACTTCATAAAATTTACTAATTATTTTAGTAGATACGAATATATGTATATTTTGAAGAACAAATCTGAATCATTTGAAAAGTTCAAAGACTATAAAGATGAAGTAGAAAATATCAAAGAAAAGGTGTCTTAATAGGAGGAATCACACCTTGTTGGACATGGTGCGATCAATGTTGAGTCAATGAATCTTCCAAATTAGTTTCTGGGGTTGCACTCTGGAAACGGCTACATATACACTTAACCGTGTTCTTAATAAAATGGTTCAAAAGACTCCGTATGAGATATGGACTGAGAAACGTCACAACATGTCATTTATAAAAAATTTAGGATGTGAAGCATTTGTGAAATGTCTAATCTCTGACAAGCTAGGACCAAAACTAGACAAATATAATTTTGTGGGATACCCAATTGAAACAAGGGGTTATCCTTTCTATAATCCTTCCGAGAACAAAGTGTTTGTTGCCCGAACTGCTGTGTTCCTTGAAAGAGAAATGTTCCCTAAGAAAGACAGTGGGAGGATAATAGATCTCGATGAAGTTCGACACCCATACGATAACATTCAACCAATAGAGGAATCTGAGCAGAATGTACAAGAAAACAATACTGCTCAAGAAACACAGGTTATTCGTACGTCTAGTAGGATTCACAATGAGCCCGAGATATATTATGAATTTCTCTTGACTCAAGATGGTGATGTGATGCTTATCGACGAGGATGAGCCTCTCACCTACCAAGGCATTATGAGCATTCCAAATTTTAAGAGATGGCCAGAATCCATGAAGTCTGAGACGGAATCCATGTATTGTTATTCCCAAAACAATGTCAATATAATTTGTAGAGGGGGGTTGGATACAAATTATCAAAACTTTTTTAGTTTTAATATTTGTTCTTGATGTTTTAAGTGTTTAAGAGAATTATAATGAATAACAGAAATTGAAAAGTAAATGAAAAATGATATTTAAAAATTACAGATGGATTGATTTTTCCATCAGTATATATATTGCTCAAATTATATGGGTTAATGAAACCCAGCTGCTTTTTACAAGTTTAGAAAATTAATCAACTGTTCCTACAAAAATTCTCTTAAACTAAAACGATTGATTTTAAGATAGTGTCTAACTTGTATCTTCTAACAATGCTACCACACTTGTTTATATAACAAAAATGTGTTTACAATTTCTAGAAAGAGTATAAAATAATTAATCTATTATAGGATTGTTTATGATCCTATTTTCCTTTTTTCATTTTGAGAAAGGTCTTCGGATTTGGAAAGACAACTTCAATTTGAGTCTTCACAGTCAGTATAACTGTCTTCCATAGGTATGTTTTATGTCTTATCATGCAGTACCCATCAATTGATAATTTGTTGTTAAGCATATCAATTGATTCTTCCTTATATCCATCAACTGATATTCTTCTTTGATTGATCTTGATATCCATCGATTGATAATAGTTATTGACTTATCGATGGATAGATGTTATCAATCGATGGTTCATCATATCAGTTGATGGTCTTCAATCTTTGACTTGAATTTGTATCAATTGATCTTCTATCCGTTGATGCTTCCATATCAATTGATCATCTTTCACTTGCATAATTTTATGTCTTTAAATAATTATAATTTGACAGTCTAAGTTACACATCAATTGATGACTAATATCAATCGACTCTAATATCAATTGATGAGAAAATTATCAATCGACTAAAGTCATATCAATTGAGGTAGACTAAATACACTTATGCTACCATTCATGTTATCAGTTGATTAACATCAACATGTCAACTGATAAATGGTTTCCTGATCAATTGATATTTATAACCTTCATATCAATTGATCATTTACATCAATTAAAATTTTTATGATTCTAAGATTAAAGTTATCATCAAGTTACATATAGATTCCTAACAATCTCCCCATATTTATGTTTGTGACATAAACATGCATAAATCTACTTAATGATAACAAAAACCCTTAACAAACAATCTTTAAATAAAATTAGGAAATTTAAAGGTACTTTAAATTTATAAGTACCAGTTGATGAATAATTTCTGCAGGCTGCTCCAATGTCTTCATTTCTTTATAGTCTTCATTCTTCAATCACCTCTTCTTCTTATTCTCATCATTTTATTTTAATTTCCTTATCAAGGATTTTCTCAGAATGGCCTCATCCTCATCAGATTCTCCAAGTTGCCTCATTAGATATAGGATTTCTTCATCTATGATTTTGTCCACATACTTGTAGATATCAAAGTACTTTCGATTGCCTTTCAAATCTATAAAAATCATGGCATACTTTTGCTACAAAGCCACCTTCTTGACTTAATCGAGACTTCCATAACTTTAGAGGTGAATCAGGTTCAACTTCAACTTTTGCCCTCTTTAGCTTTGTGATTTCATGTTAGATTTCCTGAGCAATTGTGACATTGAGTTTGTGCCTTTTGTTGAGAAGAGGTAGAATGGTCTTTATCACATTGTAGCCCTGCTTCATTATTACCTTCATTGAATAAGTGATTTTTGTACCATTTTCATACTCCAACATCAGAGATTCTTCCTGATTGGAGGTTGCAGGATGAGTCATTACTTCTATCAATCCTTTTTCACTTACAACTGGTATTCCTGTCATTTTGTATCCTTCAATCACCACCTCCTACTTGATTTTTTCTTGAATTACTTGTGGGATAATTGACTTCTTCTTAGCCATTGCAACTTTTCTCTTTTTCTTCAATGGTTGTTTCTCTACTTCATCCACCATGTTCTATTTTAACTCAATCTGACTAATAGTTTCTTCATCTTCTTTTTCTCTCCTATCAGCATCTGATAACCCTGAAATAATGGCTCCATGAAGTAACTTATGGCCAACTGATTTATTTTTCTTTCTCTTCACTTCTTCAACCATTATTGCTTTTTCTTTCTTCTTTTCTTCAAGAACTTCTTGATTTAATTGAAGAAATTTTTCTGTATTTGTGTTGACCTCCTTGGGAGCCTGTTTTGCACCTTCATTCACATCTTTGGTATGTGCAATGAATTCATCCAAATTTCCTGTCTGAGCAGCTTTGATTACCAACTCCGTATTTTTTTAACTCTTCAAATTTTCTCTTTTCCTTTTCAATCATCTCCTGAGTTTCCTTTTCTCTAGAAATCCTTCTAGCTTCTAGATCATCTTCAAATTTCTTAGCCTCTCCCTTTTCTTTTCCAAATCATCTTTGGTTGACTTTGATGGTTCTGAAGATTGACCTCTATTACTGCCATTGCCACTAGCTCCACTCCTAGCAACTCTACTATTACCAGCTACATTACTCCTGTCATCAGTTCCATTTCCACCAACACCACCATTACCATCTTTGTCTTTTATGTCATTCTGTCCCTTTTTATTATCATCAATAGGAGTTGGTAAAGGCATTCTGTCTAAGAATTTCTGAAGGATGGAGGCATGAAGTGTTTGACCTCTGAGTATGTCATCCATTTTAGACTCCAGTGATGACACTCTGTTGTTCAAGGCTATGGAGTTCATGGATTCTTTGAAAAGTTTATCTTTGATTTGGCCCAGAGTGTTCATTGGAAGTTTTTCATTCAATCTCCTTTCCAATGCATCCTTGTTGAAGGTGATAGATCCTTTAAGAATCTCCAATTCTATCTTAACTCATGTCACTGTCATCTTTTGAGTCTTCAATTGATCTCTCATAAAGTTGGCAATTTTCCATTGAGTAGGATCTATACTGTCAACTTCTACCATTGCCCTTCTATATTGAGAAATAATCTCAGTTTCAGCATCCTCTAAAGATCCCTCAATCGTACTCATTCAAGGCTCTTCTTCAGACTCAACCTCCAAATCTCCAAGTGCCATACGGCAAATATCTGTTATATTGGCTATGCTCTCCTTAAGATTCCTGGTTCTTTGCTAAGAGTGCTCAATTTCTAAAATTTGTTCTGCATTTCTGTTACTGAAAATAGCCAAATCTTGGTATCTTAGATCAGGATGAACAAAGTCGCTTGGATCCAAGTCACCAACATCAACCTCCTCATCTTCTATAGCCACATCCTTCAGATTCTCAGTCTCCTTATTTAATCCACTCACACTTGCTCTATTTTAATTTGAGACTCCCCCTATCTCCTTGACTCCTTCCTCCTCTGAAATGAGTTCATTTTCCAATTCCTGTGCATATTGAAGAATCCTGAAATCACTTTCACTTATCTCTCAATTTTTCTTCAAGATCTCATCCTGGAACCTCACCTCTCCCTCATTCATATCTTGTGCACCTTCTAATGTTGGCCCCTCAAGTGTTTCACTCTCATTTCTGGAAGAAATAGGAATGACCTCACTCACTCCCTCTCCTTTTTCCAGGCTGCTATCCTGCCTCTCACTCAACTCACTCATTTCTAATAAAGTTTGTGCAACATCAATTGATTGAGTATCAATTGATGTAGAGAAAATAGTAGTTGATGATGTGTTTAGGACATCCATCGATTGATGCATACCCATCGATTGATCTTGAATATCAATTGATGGCTTATTAGTCGATGGTTGAATATTAATTGATGAAGGAACATCAATTGATAAAGTAGAAACATTCGAAGTGTTGATTTGGGAAGTGATATTTAATAGTACATTTGAGATGGAATCCTGAATTTTCCGAGAAGAAACTTCATGAGAGAATATTGGCTTCTCCTTGAGTAATAAAGAAGGAGAATTTGAAAATACCTTATTGTCTATCAATATATTTTCTGAAGAAATTTATTGGGGTGGAGAAAGAGGAATATGAATAGAAATATCCAAAGAGTGGGACTACATCTCTACATTTATTGGAGATGCATCAAACTGAGAAAGTTAAGCCTCCACCACATTTTCATGTGGTTTTGCAGTGTGTGTTTCCCCATGTGCAAAAGATACATTCTTTCTCCTTCGTTCATAGGATTTAGGGGTTTTGGCTTGAGTGTTCTCCCCTTGGTTCAATGTCCTTGGTTGTGAGTTCTTTTCAATATTGACACCCTGTTGAGAGGATGCCAACAGAGATGTGGTACTTTCCTTGTTAACATCCACAGCCTTTTGGGAGATTGAGGAGTGACTTAGCTTGGGTTGCACAGCCTTACTCATCTTATCCTTCTGGGTTCTTTGATTTTCCCTAGTTTTCTCACCAGTAACCCCTCCAACTAATCTATCACCACTTGTAGTTTTTCTTTTTCTTGATTTTTTAACAACAGGTTTTTGAGAACCTTTTGTGGTTGGCTTTTTAGATTTGTTTTTAGAAATAGGTTTTGTGGCATGGGTAGGAGAGTTGGGGTCATTTCTAAAACCATCCATAGCCACATAAGGCAAAGAAACATGAGATTGAGAAGAAGAAATGTTAGAGATAAATACCTGAACAAAAGGTGCATAGATCAATTCCACATAATTGTAAAGATTGATCCTGACCAAGTTTTTTAAGACCCTTTTATTTTGGACCCAGCAGTCTAGTGTCTCAGTCTCCCTTGTTATTTATATGTCCTTCATAAAATGGTTAATAAATAGCATAATAAATCTAGCATAGTAAATATGATTAAACCTATTAGTTTTATCACCCAATTTTTCTACAATCTGTTTAATTACTATTGATGACAAATTATAATACTTATCAAACAGAATGTTATAAGCTATTTCCTGCATACTAGTTGTTATAGTATCAAAATTACTAAACTTACCACTAAAGCATTTTATGACAAGATCAAAGAAATAAGACCATTCTTTCCTAAGATGTTTTCTAACAACATGTCCTAGGCTTATTTCTGGTTCATCATAATTAACAGATTTTAGTATGTTTCTAATGTCCTCATCTTTTGGTGCATTATCAATGTTATTAGCAGGTAAACTTAAGCATGCATTAATAAAAATAGTAGTTAGAGTATACTTATCTCCTTTACATATGAAAGAGATGGAAGAGTAGTCCTTGATAACCTCTGCAGTCACCCAGAATTCTTTCACCATTTTGCACACTAACTTTAGTGCTTCACTGAGTGTAGTCCTCACCTTGCTACTCTCCAATAATCGCATCAGAGGATGAAAACCTTGTGGTGTTTCCTCCACAAGAGTACATGCCACAAAGTTGTTAAGTTCGTAGTAGCACCCACTTTAAGAGACCTTCTTGGATGATGAAGCAGCCATTACTTTGAGATAGGAGATAATAAATTACACTTGAAAGTCTTAGAGATTAAGAACACAGAGTCAGGGATTGCGTTCGCAGAGAGAGAGAGAGAAATAGAGAATTATTTCATAAAAATTGCAAGTGAAGGTTAAAATAAGTTTTAAACTCACTATTTATATTTACTGAATTTTCAATCACTTTCTTACTCAAAATAGAACTCAATTGACCGTTGGAATAAAAGTAAAATGAAAGAATTACCTATTTTGGCAATCGACTTTTATACATACACGGTTGTATGTATTCATCAATTGATAAAATAGGCAATCAACAACTAGATTTTGTAGAAGTCGATTGATGACATGGACCCTAAAAATTCTAGGTCATCGATTGATAACTAACTTATCCATCGACAGGTACTGTTATCCATCAATAAACAAATATATTATTAATTGATATATTTATCCGTTGATGGCTACAAATATCCATAGATAAACAAATATATCATCAATTGATATATTTATCTATGGATAACTTCCAAAATACCCATTGATATGTAACATGTTTATCAATTGATTATGGAAAAATCAATAGATTATCATAGTCAATAGCTACAATGAAAAATTACTAAAATAAATAACTTGTCAGATATTTAAAAGATTAAACATAGTTAATCATACCTAAATCGCAGACCAATCTATTGAAGGTAGATTCATCTAATAGTTTGGTAAAAATGTCTGCAAGTTGTCTTTTACTAGGGACAAAATATAATTCAACAATACATGTTCCCTAATGAAGTGGTACCTTATGTCAATGTGCTTGGTTCTTAAGTGTTGAACTGGATTTTCAGTAATGGCAATTGCACTCGCGTTGCATAAAATATTGGAATTTTGTTCAAGTTAAATCCATAATCAAACAATTGATTCCTAACCCATAATATTTGTGCACAATAGCTTCCAACAACAATGTATTCATCCTCTGTTGTGGATGTAGAAACTGAATTTTTCTTTTTGTTAAACCATGAGACAAGCTTATTTCCTAGAAATTGGCAAGTACCTATAGTACTTTTCCTGTCTATTTTGCAACCTGCATAGTCTACATCTGAATAACCAATTAGAAAAAATCCAGAATCTCTAGGACACCGAATTCTAATATTTGGTGTTCCTTTGAGATACCTGAATATTCTTTTTATTGCAATCAAATAAGATTCTCTAGGATTAGCTTGAAACCTAGCACAAATATATGTAGCAAATATTATGTATGGCTTACTTGCAGTTAAATATAGTTATGAGCTAACCATGCCTCTATAACTTGAAATGTCCACTTTAACTTCCTTGACATTCAATTCAAGTTTACTTGTAGTGACCGTGAGAGTTTTTACAGAAGAACATTCATTTAAATCAAATTTCCTTAATAAATCAGAAATATATATGGTTTGATTTATGAAAATACTATCTTTAACTTGTTTAACTTGCAAACCATGAAAATAGGTAAGTTCTCCCATCAAGCTCATTTCATATTTACTCTACATCAACTTAACAAACTTTTGAAAAATATTTTCATTAGTTCAGCCAAAAATAATGTCATCTACATAGATTTGAACAAGAATAATAGAACCATTGACATTTCTATGAAAAAGTGTTTCATTAACAGTACCTCTTGTAAAGTGATTCTCAGTCAATAATTTAGATAGTGTATCATACCATGCTCTAGGTGCTTGTTTCAAACCATAGAGTGCCTTGAGAAGATAGTACACAAATCTAGGATGAATAAGATCTACAAAACCAAGAGGTTGTTCTACATATACTTCTTTTTCTAATTCTCCATTGAGAAAATCACTTTTTACATCTATCTGGTAGACTTTGAAATTAGCATGAGCAGCATAAGCTAACAAGATTCTGATTACTTCCAGCCTTGCAACAAGTGCAAATGTTTCATCATTACTTGCTAATGAAAGATATAATCAAGGTGGTCACAAAACTAGTCTCGAATATAAATTTGGACAAGAGTTCGATAGTCAACAGGTCAATTAAATTGTGGATCTGAGTTGCACTTGAATTTGTCTGTGTATGTATATATGTAAGTATGAAAATGACAAAGAAAAGACTTAGTTTACTATATATACAGCGCAAGAAAAATAAAATAAAAGTTCTAAGTTATTACTTGCGCCTTTATAGTGCATTCACTGTATGTGGCGCCACTAATAAACTTAATTTGTGCTTATATAGTGCTAACATTGTAGTAGCGCCACTAAGTTAACTTAGAGACAAAAAGCCACAATCCAAGTTCCGCCTATACAGGGAAGACCCTGTAGTGGCGCCACTTGGCTTCATGAGTTAGAAAATAAATCTAACTTCTAAGTTACGCTGACCCTAGGTAACCCTTATAGGCGCCACTATCTTTCATTCATATTTAAGAGCTTTACTCTTCTTGTTGAAGTTGAGACCAACTCCTTCTCTTTGTAAAAGAACATTAATGCTTTTCATCATGAACTTGAGACCATATTCTCCTTTAATAAATGTCCCCATTCCTTTCCTGAGTTTTATAACTTCTAATTCCAGAGAGTGAATCTTTGTAGCTTGCTGAAATGTAGAAGCAGCAGACTGTGATATACTTGCATCAGACTGTGAAGTTGTAGCAGTAGGCTGAAATGCTTCTGGGTCAATAGGTTTCTTTAGTTTGAACTTTGCTAGGCATCTTTGGCGTCAATCACTTCCTTCAATTCAAAGATTTCTTTACCAAAAGCTTGAATCCTTTTGTGTAGTATTTTGTTGAAGGCTTCATGATGTTCTACTTTGCTTTTCAACTTTTTGATTGCAGCCTCATTCTTTTCTTTTTATGGTTCTTTGTCTTCAATTAGAGATTCCACTTTAGCCATCAACTCATGAACCATCTACTTTAAGTAGGTATTCTTTTCAACTAGCTTGCTATTTTCTGACTTCACTGAATTATATTCCTCAAGTGGAATATGCTTTGGTTCCTGCATGGTTAGTTGTTCCAAAACAATATTATCAGAATCAATATGAAATTTAAATGAGTTTACCTCACTCTCATCATCCTTTGAATCACTTTCCACTAGTCTACCTTCAGTGTAGTCAGGCACAGAATCATCATTTTCTAATCCAACCAAGGCAAGAATGATGAAAGGCATATGACAAGGACTATTTGTAATAATTAGATGACAACTCAACTCAGATAAGAAGGAGAAGTAAATAAAAAATATGATGACAAGAATCAAGACGAAGAAATTCAATTAGACACGAACAATCCTAGTATCAGAAGTATTTTGATGAGCTTGTTACTCAATACTGGAAGAAGTTCATTAATATGTTCAAGTATCAGTGAAAAATAAAGAAGTAATATTTCAGAAGAGTTCAGAAGATATAGAAGATTGTAAGTGGCTACTACATGAAGATTCCAGAAGAAGAAAATTAAAAGAAGAAAGAGAGTGAAGCAGAAGAACGACAGAAAACCACAACTTTTAAAGTTAAAAGGTGGTGAAACTTTATTTTAGTATGGCACAAATGAACCAGACAGTACATTTGTGTGTCAACTACTTAATATATATTTATCATCTAGCTTAAGTTATTTTATAACAGAAGATAGAGAAAAAATGGAAAGATTTCGGTGCTAACAAGGTTGTACAAGTCAAGATAGTATTTTAATTCTACTATCAAAAGTAAATTAATTCAGGTTGAATTTAATTTAATTTATATATTATTTAATTAAATTAAGTAGAATTAATTTATTATAAAAGATATGACTTGGTATGACTTTTAATAAGTCTTTTAAACTTTATTAAAAGTCATATCGAATTGATTAATATAGCCAAGTTCAAATGTCATACAAAGCCTTGAAAGAAAGTCTTACTGAAGCCATGCAGAAAAGGTCATACCGACCAAAGACAGAAGGTCATACCGAACTACTATAATGGAAATGTCATACCGAACTATGAAAAAGTTATACCACCTTTCGGAAGGTTATACTGTGCTATTTGAAAAGTCATACAAGAGCAAACAATGTAATACAAGGCTTATAAAGAATCTGAAAAATGTCATGATCTAAAAAGTCATACTAGCTTTACTGCCTCTATAAATATGAGGCCTCGGCTTCATAATTTAAAGTTCGTTAGAAAAATATTCAAATTCAGTAATTTGTCTGATTATATTATTAACTGAGTTTATGTGCTGGTTTGAATAATAATAATTATTTTAAAACAATTCATGTCAAAATAATTCTAAAATTTTAAACAGTTATCTACGCTTTCATCATATTAATTTTGTAATAATTTTTAAATTAAAAATTATATCTTCTACTTGAACAGTATTTCATTGAAATTAATATTTCGTGAGAAATTAAAATAATATTTTTAAATTCGAAATTTTATGAATAAATTTAGATATTGTATTCAACCCCACTTCTAAAATATCAGGGACCAACAATTGACCATCTCCTCACTAGTATCATCACTAGAGTCAGAGTCATCATCATCATCGCTCCAGGTCAGTAAGGCTTTTGACTTCTTTTTCCTGTCCTTGAAATCAGCAGGTTGTTTTGCCTTGAGTTTGTAGCAGTCTTTCTTATAGTGACCAGGTTTTCCACATTTAAAGCATGTTTGTTCCCCTTTACCTTCTTTGGAAATTTTTTTGCCTTTGGAGAACCTCTTTTTCTCCATCTTGTATTTGTTCCTTTTCTCAATCATCTTCTTGATTTTCTTGACATTAGAGCAAGTTCTTCATCAGATTCTTCCTCAGATTCTAGCTTGATGTTTCTAGCTAGTGACAGATTCTTCATTTTAGGAGTAAGGTTAGAAGAACCATGAGCTTTACTAGCATTGATATTTGTCTTAAACTACTCCAATTAAGCAAATATATCAAGAGTGTCCATGGTATCAATGTTTGATAAAGATTTCAAAGCAGTGACATTTGGTTCATAAATCCATGGGACAACACTGATTATCTTCATGTTGATTTCTTCTTGAGGAATAGATTTTTCAAGCTATTTTAGACTGTTCATGTTGATTTGAAATCGAGCTTGAGCTTCTCTAATAGTTTCACCATCTTTGAGCTTGAAATTTCCATACTCATTCATTAGCTTGCTCAACTTGACTTTCTTTAGAGATTTTGAGCCTTCATGTCATTATTCCAAAGTATCCCAGATTTCTTTAGCTGATTTTCCTGAAGAGACCTTGTCACTTTCTGAGATGAAAAACCAGTAATGATGGTGTTCTTGGCTCTGTTATTGTAGTTCAGATTCATAAGCTCATCAGAAGTGAGTTCATCTATGTTCTTTTCTTCTTTACCATCATCTTTCATGAACGTGAATGGACCCTTTTCAGTAACTTTCCATTCCATAGGCTCTCTTTCCAAGTAAGATCTCATTTGGGTTTTTCACCAGATATAGTTATCAGACCCAAGTAGCAATGGTGGCCTGGAAGAAGAGTTTACTGTTGGATACGGATCAACCATTGGATTTATACTTTCCTATTATAGAAAATGTCAGTATAGACTGCTTTAATACCAAATGTGAATGCACCTAGAGGGGGGTGAATATGTGTTTTAGCTGACTATATCCAATTTTAAAAGATTACCAATCCATTATAGCTAACTATAATGTGGGCAGTTTGTTGTGCCTTGTCAAACTAGCTTACTATTTTGAATCTGTAAATTATTATAGCAGACTAGAATGAATGCAATGTGGAAAAATAGATAAAAATAATATGTAAATGAGGCACACGACATTTATCCAGGTTCGACCCCTATGTTTAATGGTCTACCACCTGGTCCCTTACCAACCTGGTAAGAGAATATGTTATTATTCAATAATCAACCAATTACAAGAGTAATAATATATCTCCATGTTCTCAATCACTATAGTGGCTTGTTACAATCTCATCAATCCTGAGCAGAATGATTCCAGCTTGCTATTGTTCTTTGCCTTGCAATCCATTCTTGAACCTTGAATTCATCGAGTCCCACTCATGAATCATTTTGTTCCTCGAACCCTTTACCTTGTAGAAACAATACAACTGAATCAAAACAACCCTCTTGTTCTACACCTACAACTCTTGCCACTTAGTGATTACAGATACACTTCGAATCAATTATAAAGAAAGAGGGTGTTTACAACTCAAACTATATTCTCTAAATATTAAATCTCCAATATAATATTAAGCTCAGATTTAGATAAAGAATAATAAAACTTTTTCAAGAACACGAGTTGTAGTGTATTGGTGTATTAACACCGAATGAAAGCTTTTACACATTTATATACTAACAGTATACAACGGCTCTTTGAAATAAATCTGGAAGGAAAAGATTTGTGAGAGCAGAAAATATTTCAAAGAGATAACTATAGGAGTTGATATAAAATCGAATTTGAATTTGAATTCCTTCTATAATTAATCATAAAATAAGAAAGTAGTTGTTGTTAAAAAAAGAAAGAGAAATCAAATCAATTACTTCCTGAAGTTTTAGAAAATATTTTTAATAAAAAGATATGAGTTTAGAAATATATTAAAAATGTAATATTTATTCGAATGTACAATTTAATTAATCCTACACAAAACATAATTTGTTCTGCGACTGCAAATAGAAATCTGCATCCTATAGGAGTCTGTTTCAACAAGTTATTCTATCAAGACAGCAAATTGTTATGTTTTTATAACTATATCCTGCAAAACAAGGTTAGTACATGCAATATAGCAAGCTATTATAGTTAAACATGCATAATAATAGATATATATTTTTCACAAGCAATCTAGCTTGCTCACAAGCATTCTAGCTTGCTGAACTTATGTGATCATCAAAATCTTGAGGGTTACAGATGTTACTATATTGGTAATGAGATTTAAACTTTAAATTAATATTAAAAAATAAAACGATACATAACAATTACCGTCATAATAATTTTTACATCCCACTTTTTCAAACTAATATATGACATGTTCTTTATTGAACCAAACATATTACTCCATATTAGTACTTAATGTGTGTTATGACAATTCAATCTGTGTAATAACATTCTTTTAGAAATATAAATGACTTTTAATTATAAAAATAGTTAACAATAGTCCTCAATTATTAAAAATTAATTAAATATAATTTTTCCATATATAAATTGATTAAATTTAAAAAATGTATTAATTTATATTGTTTTAATTTTAATTTATTTTATTTTATTTATCAAATAGCACGATTCAAAGTATGTGATAACGTATTTTTGATATAGCATTATATATAATATAGTAACAAAATAGAATGTGTATATTGAAAGGCATATGTCTAGGTCTATTTGTAACAATTATTTGAAAGACAATATATTTTATATTGTTTTCATTTTCAAACTTTTAGTATCATTATTTCTATCTATATATGTGTGTAAGTTTATTTTTATTTTTAAATATAAGTTGGCATCGTTATTTTTATTTGTTTTAATTCTCTATACATATAAAAAACTATGATGATTATTTCACGTCACTTTTGAGAAGTAGGAAAGATCTATAAGGTTGATCAACTAATAGTTTCTAACAGTTAGATCCTAATCATTGGCATCAATCTCTATCCAAGATCTTAGAACCAACAATTAATTATTAGTTAGATCAACTAATAATTTCACGTCACTTTTCAAGAAACCACAAATAAATTATTTTATTTTTAAGGACCAACAATTACAATTATGACCAAAAGGGAGCAATTGAAATGTCACAGGAAGGATGAATTGACGAAAACAATTATTCTAAACTTCCATATCAAGGAAGGAAGGATGATTGATGATTCTTAGTGAATCAACATGCCTTCACAGGCGTCAGGAGGAAACTTGGCTCATTTTCTACATTATAGATCCTTGTCTCCTTCCCAAGATGGAACATATCCTGATTTCTAATGGAATAAATCATCCTAGATGATCAGCAACTCATTGAATCTATTCCTGAAGCAATTTAGTTTTCAAAGTCAAATATTTTAATAGATTCAATTGAGGATGGGGATTTATGAAACTCTATTGTACCACCAATGACCTCTTTTGAAGGGGCTATGGTGATCTTTCTTGCAGGTACAAAAAACCGTGTCATTCGTACTGAGAGTGAAATAGTGTTGTGAGAAAAGAGTGAAACACAAGTGAGAAAAAGTGAAAATATATATTCTATGAGTGAAATGAGTGAAACACTTAGAGAATACATGAGCGAAATACTTGTGAGAAATATAAAGTAAAATCACACATTAGCACAATTACCAAATCTCATTCACAATTCCCTGTTATAGATTTCTAATATTACTCAACTAAAGGAGAGGAAATTTCTTCTGAAGATGATTACTCAACTAAGGGGGAGAATTGTTGAACAAGATTTAAAGGGGAGAACAAGATCTAAGGGGGAGAATTGTTGAACAAGAAAATGGGGTATATAACAACACGATTGGATTGTATAAGAACTAATAATTATTTATTAATTATTCTATTCCATTTAATTTTAGAAAATTCTTGTATGTAAGATAAACCGGATTTTTTTAAATGCATAACATGTCATAGTTTGCATTATATATATATGCGATGGTTTAATACTGAATGTATGTCATGTCTGTTGTTACCTCTATTAAAATGGTTGAACAAGAAAAATGTCAAGTAATTCATATAAGGGGAGAATGAATTCACCTTCGGTGAGAAGTAAAGACAGAAGTTGGAGAAACAGAGGAGAAGTGGTAAGAAGAGAACAAGACTTCATCCATGCCATCATAAGGGGGAATAGTGATGAGTCTGAGAAGTGAAGATGATTTAACTTGAAGATTTGTGTTTCATCTTTCATTTCTAATTTACTTATAAAATTTGGAAATGTATTATATGATCCAGAAAATATTTTATTATTTACATAGTTTAATGTTTTATTTTTTTCTTATTGGTTAGTTGAGTTATCCGCTAGGAATTTGTGTGTTAAATATTTAACAACAAATAGGGGGAGATTGAAAGGCATATGACTAGGCCTATTTGTAATAATTAGGTGAAAACTCAACTCAGATAAGAAAGTGAAATAAATAATAAATATTGAAACAAGAATCAAGACGAAGAATGTCAACTAGACACGAAAAATTAGAATATCATAAGTTAAAGGCATATGACTAGGCCTATTTGTAATAATTAGATGACAACTCAACTCTAGCTAATAAAGAGAAGTAAATAATAAACACCAATCAGGAATCAAGATGAAGATAGTCAACTAATCACAAAGGATCCAAGTATTAGAAATATTTTTATGGGATTGCTACTCAACACTGGAAGAAGTTCATTTTATATATTCAAGCGTCAGTGAAAATAATTTTATGGTAGTAGTTCTATAAGTAAACAGAAGATATAGAAGATTTCAAGTGGTTACTACAGAAGATTCTAGAAGAAGATTGAAGACAATAAAGCAGAAAAAATGACAGAAGGCCTCAAGTTAAAAGTTAATAAATGAAGAATATTTATTAGTATAACACAAATGAACCAGACAGTATATTTGTGTGTCAACTAAAATAATATTTATTCTTCATTTAAATCAAGAGGTTTCAAGATCAGAAGACAAAGAAAAATCAAGAAGATTTCAAAGCTGACTGCAGTTTAATCGGATCTCTATAATATTTTAATTCTACAATCTAAGTAAGTTAATTATTTAATTTATTTAATTAAATTAATTCAAGTTGAATTTAATTTAATTTATAAATTATTTAATTAATTTAAGTAGAATTAATTTATTAGAAAAGAAATGGATCAATATGACTTATATATATATATTCGAATGACTTATTAATAAGTCATACCGAATGACTTATTAATAAGTCATACCGAGCTTCTGCCGACCTAAAATCATACCGAGACAGTTATATATATATATATAATAAGTCATACCGAGATTTATATATATATATATATAAGAAAAGTCATACCGAATTTTCTTTGATCAAAAGGTCAAGCTGGAGTGATTTTTTATTTAATTAAAAAGTCATACCGATTTTTTAATTAATATAATAAGTCATACCGAGAGAAATAAGTGTTGCCCGGTTTTTTAAATGTCATACAAGTGTTAAAAAAGGTCGTACATACTTAATTTCAATAAATTAAGTCATACTGATAAAGGTCATACAAGCCTTTTTCATTCTCTATAAATATGAGAAGAGTGCTTCACATTTTCAAAGTTAGAAAATCAGATCAAATTCAGAAATTTGTCTGCATTGTATTATTCACAGATTTCTGTGCAAGTTTGAATATAATTGATTAAACTCGAACAGTTCATGTCAAATTTGTTCTAGATCTTTTTATCAATTATATAACAATTTTCTAAATATTAATTTTGTAATACTAATCAAGTTAAAATTATATCTTTCACTTGAACAGTATTTCATTCTAATTAATATTTCACGAGTAATTAAAATAATATTTTAAATTCAATTATTCCGCGATTAATTTTAGATATTGTATTCAACCCCCCTTCTACAATATCAGGGACCAACAATTGGTATCAGAGCTGGTTGATATAGTTAATATCAGATCCAAACCAAAAATTCCGCAACTTATACAGATCTCAAAAATTACTTTTAATTCGAAATAATTTTTCACTAAAAATTATTTCTGATCAAAAATTGTTTTCAGTCAAAAATTAAAATATTTTTTTTGAAACACTTAATTTTTAATCTTATTAAAGATGAGTACCCAGAAAGTGACTAGTATTAAAATTCCACAGTTCGACAGAGAACACTACAACTTGTGGAAACATAAAATGCTACTGTTCATCGAGATTGCAAATCCCAAGTACGCATTAGTCATGGCCAAAGGTGTTGAGCCCCCTATATCAGTTATTCTCGAACATACGGTTGATGGGGTCGTAATCCCCCACAGACAGTTTCTGAAAAGTCCGGCAGACTATACAGATGAGGAAGCAGAAGCTGTGTCCCTTGATAATAACCTGAAGCTTATATTAATTGAATCCCTGGACTACGTAATGTACAATCAAGTAGTCAATTACAAAAATGCAAAACAGATCTGGGAAACAATTGAAATTATCAATGTGGGAACTGAAGAAGTAAAGGAGAATAGACTGGATATCCTGACCTCCCAATATGAGCAGTTTAGATCCAACCCTGGTGAGGGTATCTCTGAGGTGTTTCAGAGACTAAACAAACTGATAAACGAGCTCAATATGAATGGAAAGTTTTATCAGAACCAGGAGGTGAACAAGAAGTTTTTGCTGACCTTACCCGAGCATCTGGAACACAGGATTGCAGCTATCCGGGAATCTAGGGATATGAAGGAAGTAACCCTAGAAAGAGTTTACGGAGTTTTAAAGACTTATGAGATGGAGCAGATCCAAACCAGAGAGATGTACGGGAGAGGTAAGGTACTGAGTTCCTCCAAGGCATTATTGGTAGAAGCACCAGAAAAAGTAGAAGCGAAGGCTGTTGCACCTTCTAACAGTTCAACAGAGTATGTGGTTCCAGAATTTGAACATACTTCTGACAAACAAGAAGATGGTAATTTCTACTCGCTGGAAGAACTAGATCAGCTGGAAGATGAATCTCTAGCTATGATTGCCAGGAAGTTTGGCAACATGAGATTCCGAAGAAACTCCTCATTCAGAGTTAAGCCTAATTTTGGAAGATTCCAAAAAGGAGGTTCTTCGACAGCAGTATCAAAAAGCGGCTACAAGACCGGCTTAGTTGATAGAAGCAAGTTTCGTTGCTTCAACTGTAATGAGCTAGGCCACTTTGCAACTGAGTGCAAGAAGCCTAAGCAAGGGAAAAAGAGAGAGTCTTACGAAGAGCTCAAAGAGAAGTATGATGCGCTTGTGAAAAAGCATCAGGGAAAGTCCTATCTGGCAGAAGGCAGAAGCTGGGTTGACTCAGATAATGATGATGAGGAAGAGCTGTGAAATCTTGCTCTTATGGCCTCATCCGAGGAATCACTATCTCCCACCCGTCAAGGAGGAATAGAGGTAAATCCTTCATGCCCTAAAATGTTTGCATTTCTAGGTAAAGAACTAGATGGCGAAAGAGATAAGGTTAAGAAACTCATACTCAAAGTCAAAGAGTTAGTTGATGAGACTGAAGTTTTTAAACAGTTAAAAAGAAATCATGACAAGTTGACTGTTAAGTTGACTGAAGACTTAGCTGTTCAAGTCAGTAAAGTCAGTTGTCATGTTGTAATAGAAGCTAATCTCAGAAACCAGATAGAAGAAGAAAAGAAGAAGTGTCTTGCATATAAGAATTCCTCATATATTGTAAAGAACCTAGTTGACCAACAAGAAATAAGTCGTAAAGTTGGAATAGGCTTCGAGTACTATAAATCTGTAGGAAAGCTAAGCAACATAACCCCCTTTAGAAAAAGTGCTGTAGAAAGGGGTATCCCACATGTTGTTAAAGACACACCGAAACCTCTCTTCATAACACCGATAGCTGAACCTATCCTTGAGAGCTCTGTACTGATTGATATGAAATGCAGTTGGAAGATCTTGAGGAAGAGAAGAAGAGAGGAAAACAGGTTAAGGACATAAAAGGAGTTAATGTCCAGAAAGAGAAAAGTGCACCAGAAACACCAGTGAAAGATGATGGAACTTCTAAGTCGCCCTATCTTGCTATAGGCACAAAAGACTAAAAGAATAAAATGAACAGACCAAATACTTTTGTAAACAGTAAGGATAGTAACAACAAATTTCATTCTACTGAAAACTTAAAATCTGCTGATAAAAATGAAGTAGAATCTGTTAAGCCCCCTACTGTATTGAATAACATGCCTACTATTGATGTTTTCCACAGACCTTGTGGTATAATGAATTGTATGTTATGTGCTTTTAATGCTATGACTACTTACTTTAAACGCATGATAGCTAAGAAAGATAACATGACACCTAGACAGCATATCAATAGTAAATTTGCTAAATCCAAGACTGCTACTCCTTCACCTGAGAAGAAGGAATCATATATTCCTAAGTCTAAACAGAAAGTTGTTAAGACTGTCTTTAGGAAGGTAGGAACAGTCAAGGAAGAAAATGATGTTATTCGAAAAGGATCTGTTGTTAAAGCAGACAAAGGTCAATTCTTTAAGTATGCCGGACCCAATCAATTTTGGGCTCCAAAGACGAATTAATCCGTTTGGTATGTGCAGGGAGTTAAACAGGTAAACCGAGTTATATGGATCCTGGACAGTGGATCTTCAAGGCATATGACCGGAGATAGAGCCCTGCTATCAAACATGGTTGAAAGAGCTGGCCCAATCGTCACATTTGGAGATAACAGCAAAGGCATGACTACGGGATATGGCAAGTTAAATACTGGAAATGTTATCATTGAAAACGTCTCTTTAGTGGAAGGACTTAAGCACAATCTACTCAGCGTCAGTCAATTTTGTGATAAAGGGTACAAGGTAAACTTTATCAAGGAGAAATGCTTAATAGCTCATTCTAAAAATGACAAACTAGCCTTGCATGGAGTAAGGAAAGGAAACTTGTACGTAGCCGATCTCAACTCAGGAACTGAAGATGAAGCAAACTGTTTCTACTCAAAGGCCTCATCAGAAGAAAGCTGGTTATGGCACAAGAAACTCTCACATCTAAACTTCAAAACAATGAACTCTTTAGTCAAGAGAGATTTGGTGAGAGGACTGCCTCCAATGGAATTTACACAAGAAGGCTTATGTAAGGCATGTCAGAAAGGGAAGTCAAAGAAAGCAAGTCACAGAGGCACAGACACTACAAACATCACTGAACCACTTCGATTCCTACACATAGATTTATTTGGTCCAGTAAATATTCTGTCTATGTCAAGGAAGAAATACGCCTTAGTGATTGTAGATGACTTCACAAAGTATAACTGGGTTATATTCTTAAACTCTAAAGATGAAACTCCACACTTGGTAATTGATCATATAAAGCTGATTGAGTTAGATTCAAAGTTAACTGTCCGAGCAATCAGATCAAATAATGGAACAGAATTCAGAAATGAAGTTCTGAATAACTTCTGCTCAGACAAGGGGATAACAAGGCAATACTCAGCTCCAAGAACTCCGCAACAGAATGGAGTTGTAGAAAGGAAGAATCGAACCTTGATTGAAGCTGCAAGAACTATGTTAAGTGAATCAGGTTTACCTATCTACTTTTGGGCTGAAGCAGTTAACACAGCATGTTATACCCAGAATCAAACTTTGATCAACAAAGATCATATGAAAACTCCCTATGAATTAATGGCTGGCAAGAAACCTATTCTAAAGTACTTTCATGTATTTGGAGCTAAATGTTATGTGCTAAAGGATGGAGATGAACATCGTGGCAAGTTCGAGGCCAAGGCACATGAAGCTATTTTTGTCGGATATTTAAGAAGAGCATATAGGGTGTACATAATTGATCAGCACCAAGTAAAAGAAAGTGTCAATGTTACTTTTGATGACACTAAACTCCCAAGTATCCAAACTGAAGATTCTTCTGAGTCATTAAAATTTGACAATTTTCCAGACTCACATTCTGATGATGAAGAAGAACCTGAGGTTGTAACAGGAAATGATGATGACAATAATAATGATGAACCAGGTAATAGTGGTGAAAACAATGATAACACTGGAAATTCTACTAATACCAGTGGTGGATCAACAAGTTATCCTGGCAGCAACTCAGGGGGAGATGAAGGATCAACTGGTAGAACACAACATCACAATGAATTTAGAGGCGAATCATCAAGATCAAACCTACCCAGGGAAAGGATATGGAGCAGAGATCATCCTTTTGAATTGATCATAGGTGATCCAGATGTTGGAGTTAGAACCAGAAGTGCAACTTCAAATGAATGTTCATTTTCAGTTTTTCTATCTCAAGAAGAACCAAAGAAAATTGAAGATGCATTGATTGATCCAGATTGGGTTCTTGCCATGCAAGAAGAGCTCAATCAGTTCGATAGACAAGAAGTCTGAACACTGGTATCCAGGCCTAAGGATAGATCTGTTATTGGCATGAAATGGGTATACAGGAACAAGTTAGACGGTGATGGAATTGTTACAAGGAACAAAGCCAGACTGGTTGCAAAGGGTTACTCTCAAGAAGAGGGAATTGATTATGACGAAACCTACGCACCAGTTGCAAGACTTGAAGCCATCAGAATATTTCTGGCATTCGCAGCACATTCAAAGTTTAAAGTCTATCAAATGGATGTGAAGAGTGCATTTCTGAATGGAGAGTTAGAAGAGGAAGTATATGTGGAACAGCCTCCTGGCTTTGAAAATTCAGAGTTTGCTGATTTTGTGTATTTTCTATTCAATGCTCTTTATGGGCTCAAGCAAGCACCGAGGACATGGTATGACACTCTCTCTGTGTTTTTACTTGAAAATGGTTTCATTAGAGGCGTCATAGATAAAACTCTCTTTTATAAATTGCATGAAAAAGATATGATATTTGTCCAAGTTTATGTTGACGATATTATATTTGGTTCTACTAACGAAAACTTGTGCAAAAGATTTGTTAAGTTAATGCAGAGCAGGTATGAAATGAGCATGATGGGTGAGCTGTCATTCTTCCTTGGACTACAAGTAAAGCAAAAGGAGGATGGGATTTTTATTTACCAATCAAAGTATGTAAGAGATCTTCTAAGAAAATACAGTCTAGAAGATTCTTCACCGGCAAAACCCTCAATGCCAACAGCCACCAAGCTTGACAAAGATGAAACTGGTAAGAAAGTTGACATCACAAGCTACAGAGGTATGATAGGCTCATTGTTATATCTAAGTGCTAGTAGACCCGATATAATGTTTGTAACTTGCTTATGTGCAAGGTTTCAATCTGACACAAGGGAATCTCATCTTATAGCCGTAAAACGGATTTTTAGATATCTGAAGGGTACACCAAATCTTGGAATTTGGTACCCTAAAGATACAGGTTTTGAACTAATAGGCTATACAGATTCATATTATCCAGGGTGCAGGATGGACAGGAAAAGTACGTCTGGAAGCTGTCAGTTTCTAGGAAGTCGGTTGATCTCCTGGTATAACAAGAAACAACACTCAGTGTCTACCTCGACAGCCGAAGCAGAATAAATTGCGGCAGGTAGCTGTTGTGCACAGATCTTGTGGATAAGGAATCAGCTAAATGACTATGGACTTGCGTTGAACAAAATTCCTATTTTCTGCGACAACACAAGTGCTATAGCCATTTCCAACAATCTTGTACAACATTCGTGAACCAAGCACATTGACATCAGGTATCATTTTATCCGAGAGCATGTCATGAATGGAACTGTGGTGCTACATTTTGTACTCACAGAAGATCAACTAGCCGACATCTTCACAAAACCACTTGATGAATCCACTTTCTCAAAGTTGGTTAGTGAATTAGGGATGTTAAACAATGGCTAATTTTTAGTTGCTAGGAATTAATTTAAGCTCATAAATATTAAATGTTAATATTTAAAGAATTTATGAGACTTAAATTAATAAAATCCTAGGGCTTATGAATTTTTGGAAAATTATCTTAAGATTAAATTAATATTCTTAAAAGATAATTATTTCAATTATAGCATAAGTACTTTTGTCTACATTAAGCGTTTATGTAAATTAATGTTTATTTTTACAAATTGTTATTTTTTTTGTAATCGCACGTTGTAATTTATTAATTGTAATAGGTTAAACAAAAATGGCTGGTTTTTGAGACTTAGTAAAAACTAATTTTGTAGGATTTTTTAATCCGGTGAATTATTCAGTCGAGAGGTTTCGACCATGGATCGTGTTTATGAATGAACATTCACTAGTCAGAACTGCAATAACTCTGGACGCCCCGTTACAAGTGCTAGCACTTAGGGCTCTGTATTCCACTGCAAGGAACAGGTGTACTGCAGATAGAGTTCAATTCTCATTCACCATAGGAGAAAGTGAATACATGGTGACTGAAGACGATGTGAACAGGATTTTGGGCTTTCTAACTGACAATTTTGTGGATCCACCCACTATACCAGAAATTCTAGAATTTTTCTATACTATTCTATATCAGGGTGAGATCAATTTAGTAAGATTGTCTAAAGCCAAGTTGGTAAGTGAGTGGGACTACTTCTTTCACACTCTAGCACAAGTGTTTGCATCCACAACTAAGAGCAACTTCAACAACATTTCCTCACTACTTCAAATTATTGGGTATTCTGTGGCCCATAACCGGAGGATAAATTTTGGAAAGTTGATTCTAAAAGAAATAATCAAGAAAATGGGGAAGCCAGAAAGCAGGGAACAGGACGTACAAGTCTACTATCCGAGGTTCCTGATGCTATTCATGAATGACTTGTTGCTGGATGAAGACAAAGCATTATTTCAGAATAGTCCTGTAGAAGAATCTCCAACTTCTCAGAAAAACTTGTTTACAAGGCTCCACAACAACCACAGTGTGAAGATGTGCAAGTGGTAAGGACAGAATATATGGCTGGGATACTAGATCATATTGTTAATCCTGTGCAGGATCAAGTACCAGAACAAGTGCCAATGCAAATAGATCATCCTGTCCAACTTCTACTTGAAGCTCCTCAGCATGTTGAACAAGAGGCACTGGATCAACAGGTAATATCTCAATCACTGACTTCTAGTTTCCTACTTATAAATATATCTACTGCACTTCTAGATTTATCTGTGGCGGACTATAATTGCGGTCTTACACTTCAGGAAATCGGCTATGAACCTGACAACACACAGGTTCAAACCCAAGCTGTCATAGAACCTCAAACAATTTCTCCTTCTCCAACTTCTTTAATTCACCTTAGAAAAAGGAAGAAAACTGTTAGGAAAGTTAGAGGTAGAAGTGATTCTGGAAGTGAACCCGCAGCTCTGTCTCCACCATCTAAAAGATTGAGATATGAACCTGAGACAACTGCAGACCCAGTCTTATCCTCTCAAAGGGATATGGATTTTGAAACGGCTATCCAAGAGTCTCTAGATACACTCGATGAAACGGGTGATTCTATTCGTCGTACAGCCACAACATCCGCTTCAGATTCAGATTCTCGCACACTGCTAGCTCTCACACTAGCAGGTCCTCCACTTGAAGAATCTCAAACACAAGAGAGCACAATGATTATTGAACAAAATATTTTTGAAGAAAACTCGTCGGTTGCCACATTCATAGTGGATCAAGACATTTTGGATGCAGTGCGGCATTAGTTACCCTTAGAAGTACTAAGGGGCACTACAGATTCTCAAGAGCCATTCAATACATTATCTAAGGTGGTGACCCCCCTAGATTTCTTACATCCAGTTCTCATTAGAGAAGGTTTCAAATCCACTGGTGGATTTGAGAGCAACCACTCCATAGAGGGAGATGGGACTCCATTCACGGAGTAGCTACGTCAGTAGCGGAGCCACTTCAAGTTAAACTTGTTGAGGACGCGCCTTCATAGGCATCAGAAGAGCATTTCGACTCTTCAAAAGCTATTGTTTTGTACACAGGTACAGCATCTGGAACTGGAAAGGAGCTAAATACAAGTGTGGTGAGGCAAACACAGAGTGAAACACATGCACAGAGTGATAGTGAGTTTAACAGGAGTGCAAGTGAGATGAATGCACACACACATAGTGAACTATTATCCAAAATGGAAGCTCTCCAGAAGGAAATGCAGATTGTCCAAGCTGAGCTGGTAAAAGTTAAAGCACAAGCAGAAGAGAAGTCTACATCTGCCTCTGTAACACAGCAGCTGACAATGGTTCGTAAAGATGTTGAATATGTCAAATACTCCATTCTTCTAAAAACTCAAGACATCCAGAACGTTCAGAATCTAATTGCTGAAGATATGAAAGAAGTAAGCAAACTACATGAAAGAATTGATGACGTTGAGAAAAGCTTAACCCTCACAATCATTGAAAATGAAAAGATTTCTACTCAACGCTTCAGTAAACTGGATGATGGCATGACGCATCTTAATGAAGGAATGAAGCAAGTCTATTTGACAATGCAGAAACTGATGACATCTATTGAAGCCTCAAAAACTCAAGAGGATCCCTCAACTAAGGGGGAGAAATCAAATGAGAAAGTAGCTGGAGATGAAGGGGCTACTACTCAAGACAAAGGGAAAGCTAAACTGTATTCTGAAGATCAATTTCAATCGTATGATCCAGAACCAGAAAAACAGTATTATGCTCAAGAGCAATTCATTGATGACAGTGCTCATGATGAATCAAACATTCCTGACTACTGCAGAGCTGAGGAAGAGACTGCATTTGATGAAGATTTTTTGTTTCCAAAAGAAAAAGAAGCTAATCCAGCCTATGATGAACTATTACAGAAGGGGGGTTGAATGTAATAGTACCAGTAAATCGATTAAGAACACAAGTATGTAAAAGATTAATACGATTTTATATAAAAGATTGAACATGTTACAAAACTCTCTCAAGAAGTTGTTTATTCTCAAGAGCTGCTAGGTTATGAAAAATATGATTTGCTTAGAATTAATAATGTTAACCTATGTTTGTGTTTATATATACACAATTACAAATCAATTACAAATCAGAATAGAAATAGAATAACTTTTCATAAGGAAATAGTCTTGCATTCGAATTCCTTCTCACTTTCCTATTCAGACTCTGATTTGAATTGCTTCCTGTCAAACTCTGATATTAAACTCTGTTGGTTACTATTCTCTGATTGAGAATTCTCTGTTAGAGTAAACTCTGTCTGATAACTTCTTAAACTCTGATGACATTATCAATGTAAACTCTGACTTGTATTCTCTGACAGCCATCAGTGTTTGTTTCCTAACATTTAATGTTTGTCTAATATTATTATATTTAAATAGATTTTAGGAAGTAACTAAATCACTTAGTAACCTCCCATAGGATTATTCGAGTGATCCTTTCGAGAGTTCAATGTTAATTTCTATAAGTGGTTATTTTTTTAAAACTTCTATTTTTATAGAGAAAAAAGTTCGACAAACAAATGACATGTTATGAAATTTTTAGAACACTATTGCTATACAGATAAGGTAGAGTAAAGATTTTTCGGTACTTTAATATATAAATCTTTTTCCAGATAATATTGTTTATTGATATTAGGTGTTTCCTAAAGGGACTACCAGAATGAAAATTCATCTAACTCAGGAAAAATATTATTTGAGTAATTTTTACTCTTACTTAATATTTAAAATATAATTTTTCTCCCACTATTCCATTTTATCTTTTATTCGAAGAAAAATATTTTAAATACACTAGTAACTTCCCACAAGCCCTCAACTATATTTTATATATGGGAATACTAGTAAACTATTTTATTCAAGTCAAAACTTTAGTTTAAGGGTCGATTTATTTCGACCAATGGTTATTTGTATTTTATTTAGATATAGAACACAATTTTATCGTATTTTGATCTAAATAAATACTTTCACTTGTTAGAATGACTTGAAACTTTTTATTGGTCATTAGAATAATATTAGAAAATTTCTCATAATTTTTTGAGAACTTTTATTTTCAAGTCAGCTCGTATTTTATTCATTTTTCAGGAAACTATTCCGAAAAATATTTTTCCGAACAGAATATTATTTATAATATTTTCAGAAAAATAAAGATATTATTTTCATATTTATTGTATTTATTAATGAATTTTGATGTTACGTGTTTAATATTATTTATTATGTGTTTATTTGATTAATATGATACATTAAGCACTAGTTGACTTGGTCCAACCCCAAAATACTTTCCCCCCAAAACACATAAGATTTTCTCCCAAGGAATTCAAATTCCCCCCCCCCACTAATTCAAATTTTGGGAGCATTAATCTCAACCATTCATTCCAAGTCAATCTCCACCATTCATTCCCCCCAACTTTCCTTATAAATAGAATCCCCCCCCCACCCCACATTTTCTCACACCAAGAAAGCCAAAACACTTCTCATTTTTACAAAGCTAGTATCATATTTTTGTGAAAGTATTATCTCCTCCTTCTCTCTAAAAAATCTCTTTCTAGAATACTTCTCTCATATAACCCATTTTGTTCCAACTTTCAAGTTCTTCAACAAAAGGTTATAATTTATAAACTAGCTTTCCATCTTTGGTTTCTCTTCTACACTAAGTTTAAACATCTTAGATCTAGCCCATTAAAACTCATTTGTCTTGAAAAGAGGAAGAAAAAATTATTTTTAATTTTTCCGACCAAATTCTTGTGAGTTTTTCCGGCAAACTCTAAAGCTTGTTTTAGAGTTCATATTTATGGTGTAACAAAGAGGAAATCTTTCTTGGCTTCAAAGTTTTTAGATTTACCTCAAGTTTTGAGCACATATCTTTTATAAAGATAATACATCTTATCAAACTCATTTGGTTTTTAACAAACTCATTTGGTTAAGATATTTGTAGATCTACTAGAAAGATTCAAAACTAGGCATTTCTAGTTTGATTCTCTCTTTATAAAAAGGCTCCATCGAGCCCATTAGAAGCTTGAAATATTCGGGCCCTTTCGTATTGGAAAAATCTGGCCACTTTGATTTTTCTGGTCGAAACTCTGGCAAATTTTTCCGAAAATCTTTTGGTAACTGTTACAGATCAAAAACGAGGTCGTCTTTAATGTGTAATTAATGCTAGGGTTTGGGGGAGCTTCGAGCTTTAATGGCTACACTAACGTTTCGTGACTAATCCGGGTCCTCGTTAACTGCCTACGTATCTCAATGGGTGTGAGAATCAAGCCAACAACGTAGTTCTAATGTTGAGGGGTTAGGCCCTTTATATAGGCGCACGAGGGCCTTGGAATCAGATTAGAGTTAGGAGACTTGGGGGCCAAGTCTCCTAGTGATGTAAGGTTGTTGTAACCTCTTAGAAATGAGAGCCCTCGTTGGACTCTAGCAGGTGAAGTTTATCTTTGAGATTGGGCTTCTAGAGCCTTCCATAGATGAGAGGTCTCGTAGGACTCCTCAAGCCTTTTATTGAGGCTTTATTAATTAATCACGAAATTAATTAATAAATAGGGTTTCTAGATCCTTCTAGGATGAAGGCCTTCAACAGGCTTCTTGGGCCTTTACTGAGCCTTTAGTAATTAATTACGAAATTAATTAATAACAAAGGCTTAATGACCCTATGGCTTCAACAGAGCTTGTGGGCTAGACTACTTACAAATCCAGTTGATCCTAGGATTTATTTTCCTAGTTCGTTTTGAGGGCAAAAGCCTTTGGACCATAACAGGTCTAATTAATGAAATAATAAATGCTATATTTATTATTTCCTCAGGGTTATTTTTGCCCATATCAGTAACTTTTTGGAAAAAAAAGGGCTTCAACTATCCATCTTGTTCTCTTGAATATTCGACTATTTTGATAAGTGAAAAATCCAACCTTTGTGATTTTTCCAATCGAAATTCCGGTGAATTATTTCGGCGAACTTGTGGTGACCTTTGCCTATTAAGTAAAGAATTTTTTTTAAAGACTTTGCAATTCAAGCCTTAACTGGCCAAGTGCTTCTACATATTATATCCGGAAATCAAATTACCTAAAAAGGAAGTTTAAATTTAGACTTACACTTTCTAGTGTTTAGTTTAATATTGTGACGCCCCCAGACCCGGGGTCGGAGATCCAGGTTGTCACTGTCCAATTTCCAGTATACACACACACTTGTAACCCAACAATAATAAACAACAATATACTAATCACAAAGTAACCACATGTTGTTGACCCCAACACTTTATCACACACACACGAGCCATAGTCTCAGAAACGGAGTTTCATAATTTACATCATTACATCTTAACTGATACATAATAGAGTTATCACAAGATGGGGTGGCACGGCTAGCTAAAGCTCCTTGAGGAGACTATGCCGCAGTCAAAAGTAAATTAACTTACATCTGTTCCATATACTTACATAAGTCATATTTATAGATAAACCTGACTAGTAGAAGCTGGAAGCCTATCCTACTAAGCCTCCCTACCTCAGGTACCGTAAAGCGAAATCTCTCATAGGGGGTCCTTGCCCTGGTGACCCGCTTGCATAAGGTGCGGTGTACTCGTCTGGGCATGGTCTGCAACTGTAAGGTAGGAACAACAACAACAGAAAATAACAAGCAAGAATGAGCTACAAATGCTCAGCAAGTAATGGATAACAGTATAACAAGGTACTGAATCAATAACAGAGTACAATATCAAGATATCAGTGAAACTGCCAAGTGCAAGTAAACAATACTCAAAGCAATCAAAAAACTCAAAGTTGATTATGTTCCCCGTTAACACTATCGGTAACTCAGCACCTAGGCTTTCGTTACAGTGCAACGTCAAATTCCAAGTGGAAGAAACGGGATTAACTAGAGATTTTTCAACGCCTTATTGTACTCGATGATCAGTCGCATGTACAATCGACATTTCGTCATTTTCTCTACTAGTAGAAGGATAACCCCTTATCGGGACGTCACCCTAGGCAACTCATGGGCCTTTAATTACGGCTGGGTCGTGCGTCCCCGACCTCTTACGCAACTTTTACTCCAGTCCCTGATGAATACTTTAAAAATCATTAAACCTAGAAGGAAATTTAATCAACCTTCTAGAATAACAACAATCCACTTTAGGATTTCAATAAACTGTTAAGGAAGGGAATTTAATACAACCTCCCAGAACAACTCAACAATCCATCACAGGATTTCAATCAACAGATAAGGAAGGGAATTTAATACAACCTTCCAGAACAACTCAACAATCCATCACAGGATTTCAATCAACAGATAAGGAAGGGAATTTAATACAACCTTCCAGAACAACTCAACAATCCATCACAGGATTTCAATCAACAGATAAGGAAGGGAATTTAATACAACCTTCCAGAACAACTCAACAATCCATCACAGGATTTCAATCAACAGATAAGGAAGGGAATTTAATACAACCTTCCAGAACAACTCAACAATCCATCACAGGATTTCAATCAACAGATAAGGAAGGGAATTTAATACAACCTTCCAGAACAACAACGACCTATTGTTAGATTTCAATATCTGACAATAGCTTGGCTCCCGAAACGAGGTGGGAGTACTCTCGAAACATCTGGGTTGACTCTCAGTCAACGAATTTAACAAGACAGAAACCCTTGAATCAAGGAGACTCAAGAACGCGACCGGGGAGCCACTAATACGAGTTAAAATAGACTCCACAAAATATTACACTTTTGGAATGAAACAATGGGCCATAAGGCACCTATACAACTGGGAGGAATATCGGAGCCGGACGTTACCTCCCGATCCTGGAGTTATCGACTCAGAATAAATACAAAATATCCGAGTCATCGCTCACTATTTATTATTTAATGAAAAATAATATTTAAAGAAGTTTAGACAACTCCAGAATATTTTTAAAGAATAATTAAATATTTTATTAATATTTAGTAGGCCCAGAATAGTCCTCGAAAAATATTAAAAGGATTTAAAAGAATTAAAATATTTAATTCAAATATAATCAGGATTATTTAATATTTAAATAATCTTAAATGATTCAACATATTTAAATAATATTTAATCAATATTAAATAATATTTAAATAAACCAAAACGAGTTGAAAGTATTTAATCAGTAGTTAAATAATTTTAAATGTCCCAAAATATTTAAATAATATTTAATCAATATTAAATAATATTTAAATAATTTCAAATACCCTGAAAGTATTTAATTAACCTTTAAATACTTTCTATATTCTTTAAATAATATTTAATAAACTAAATATTATTTAAAATAATAAACGTCGACTAACCGTCGAGACACGCTAGACTACTCCCGGTCGACCATCGAGCACCAAAAAGATATGCTCGACACAGATTCAGTTATACGAACTGAAGAATAAACGTCCTCTAACTTTTTAAGAAGTTCAGAGGAGTCTCAGGATTAAGTTGAAAGGATCTAGTCCTACTCACAAGGAACTACCTTAAACAACCTATGCATACATATGTCATATATTAGAATCAATGTGACAAAGTGTCAGATACTTGCCTGTAGGTTTCCGCGGAAGTAAGCTCCTTCCTTGTTTCGTCCGAGTATCTACGAACAAAAACAATTCATCTTTAGCTATATGAGTATTTCCTTAATCGTCCTATTAATACATACTCGTATAACTACCTGATTCATTCAAAACGACATATAATAAACAAGTCCATTAGCCCATAGCATTCTTATGTCATCATACGACATCTTTCGTTGAGGTTTCGTTTTCTAGTTTAGCCTCAAATGTCATTTTATAAAAAGGAAGTGGCTAAATCAAAACATTAGCATTTCCCTTAACTTTTCATATGCAACACTTGGATTCATACATTTTTCATAAATCAGGTTTTAATCTTTTTAACCCAATTCTTCTTTCCAAGTCTTCACACATGTGCCTACTATTTAAAATAAAAGGCTCAAGATTTATGGAGTAGCTTAACTAGGCTGATCAGCCATTCCAAGTTAGTCAAAAACAGGGCAGCTGAGTTTACTGCCTAGTCATACCATTTTGGTCATAACTTTTAGCTCATAACTCCGTTTGACGCAAAATTAGCGCGCAAACGATCTAGAGACCGATATCTATCCAACCATATAAAGAAATCATCAATCCAGGCTGGGTAGACCCTTCGGGTTTTATGAACAGTTGGTAGGCAGAAGAAAATTTTGCATGGTTCTGTTTGTACGTTCATCATTTACCCTGTTTTAAACTCATCCAATTCAACTCAAACGACTGCCATATATTTTAAACTACTACTTGGGAATGTACTCAAGACATCCCAAGCCCAAACACAATTTAATAACACTCCACACATTGCCAATAATTCAACCAATTTCATCACCACTGCTAGACAGCTTTTAACACCAGTTTTACTACTTTGAAAACAACAAATCACTTACTCCTCTTACAACCACAATTCTTTACCAAGTCATTTCCACATTACACATTTATAAGCCTTAACCAAATCATCACTATATTACACAACCATAGCCAACAAAACAAGCACTTATACTCATGATCAAAACCATAATAATAGCATGCTAAATCACATAAACATCACATAGCTAGGGTTTGTATTTTCAAGTTACCCATGCTCATTAACAACTACCCAAAGCTTAAATAACTCTTAACAAGTGCTAGCAAGGCTTAAGGAATCATAAAACAAGCATTTAAGAATTTATCCAAAATCAAGGTCACTATTCATGCTTATACACTTTCATGAATATCTATAGATTCCATGGATAACTTTGTATGAAATTGAAGTATGTTATGGACAAAGTCACTACCTTTCTTTTAAGCTCTAACTCACTATGATCAAGCAAGTATGATGTGAGCTTTGAATTTTTCTTCCTTCCTCTCCTTGTTCCTTGCCGAATGGTTTCTCTTCCAAGGGCTAGCTAGCTGATTTTTTTTTCTTTCTTTTCTTTATGCTAATGTTACTTGGCTCTTTGACTTAAATAAAGGGCAAGTCAAAGTCTTGGTCAAGTTTGACCTTAGTGAAGTATCTAGCACTTCTTTGACTTCATATAATATACTAGCATTTCTTATTTCATAAATCAAATGCAAGAATTTGTATTTTTAACAATCCATGTCAAAAATAAAATAAGCTCTTTAATAACTCTTGAAAGTCCTTAGATTTTCAATTTCGTAATAATTCATGACGATAAATTTAATCTTTGACTCGTTCCGGCAATTTTAATAATTTGATTGCCCAACAAAGCCTTAATCCATACTTATCATCCAATAACTTTTAATAACAAGGTTTTAAAAGTACCTGGATTTTAGGGATACTACAAATATTCCTCTTTTTACTTCCATTTGGTATTTGATCTTTTTCTTACACGAACACTTTTTAGTAATTTGTGTAAAAATGTCCTAAGTTTATATTCTAGATTTGGATTAAATTCAAATAAACTCTTTATTGTTGACTTTGAGTCACTATAATCTTGGCTTGAATTTTATCTGTGCATAGCATGTTCTATCTTGAACAAGTTCTAGATCAAAGCTTAACTAGCCAATAGTAACCTTCGAAGTCTCCTAAGTGCAAGTAATTAAGTTTGGCATTAAGCCAACTAGCAAACAGAGCAGATATTAACTAGTCACATTATTTAGCACGAAAGTGTTAAGAGTGACCCGGTTTTTTTATATATTCTTCAAGAATATATAAATAATATATATATATATACATACATATATATATATAAAAGGTCATTTAAATTATATTTGGCCATATATATTAATATTATAATTTACACCTAAGTTATATTCATATTTATTGCTTAATCGCTTTAAATATAACTTATGTGAATTGTTGCATTAATATTCTTGTTAGACTTGTTAGAATATTATTGTTGCATCGGCCTAGAACTGTAACATTCTAGACCAAAACTCTATCTTTGTTTGAAAGGTGATTTTTGTAGATATTGTATTCTACACTTATGTGAGGTGAAGTGACATGAGGTGATTTTTGTTCTAACACTCAAGCCTTAGGTATTCTAATGGGGAGTTAGTTGCCTTTGCACTGTGAGGAAAAGGAAAGGGCCAAGACCCGATCTAAGACCCAAGACAGTAATTTGTTAGAAGTACAAATATTATACCAAGGGCTACAACGGCTTTGAGGAGATAGCAGAGAGTTATTGTCCTAGACAAGTCTTGTAAGGTTTGTACAATTATTTTGAGAAAGTAAAGGGGAGTTACTGTTCAAGATAAATATTTGTATGTTGTAAAGACTTCTCTGCCTACGCTAAGGTGTGTGTTTAAGTAACAAAATCTCAAGACCGAGGAGGTGCTCGGGGACTGGACTAAGTGAGCATATATATTTAGTTAACAATATATAAGTGGTCCTAACCAGGATAAAAATCCTTGTGTGATATTCTTTTTCGCTTACTCTTTACTTTCGGTACTTAAAAATTGGATTAAAAAGGTTAACAACTTTTAAGAGGTAAACAAATATTTTTAGAACACCGATAATATTTTTAAAAGGGTAATTAATTTATTCAACCCCCTTCTATCTTAATTACTCGTTATTACTCATTATTTGGGACCTATAAAATCCTTTTTACTCTTATTATATACTAGATTTTAACCCGTGCGATGCATGAATAAGAAATTTGTAACGGATTATAATTTAAATTTTTTTAATATATTATAATTATATTAATTTTTGACTTATTTAGATTATATATTTTTACATCAACCAAATTAAATATAAATAAGAAAATTATAAAATATTAAAAATAAAAAAGTACATCACACAAAATATACATTAATATTATTAATATGTAAATATGTAAAATTTTGTGATCGAAATATTATGAACATGATTTTTTTGAATATATCAAAGATTATACATATTAGATTTAAATATATTTCTTATAAAATCTCTATTATGTTTATTTTATATAAAATTTAATAGATATTATGGTATATGAGATATAATATATATATATATATATATATATATATATATTAATAATATGATAATATAATTATTTGCTTGAATAAAAGTTTTTTATGTTATTAGATTTTTAGTAGTATGGTATTAATTAAAATTTATAAATAATTATATAATATATGTAATTTAAACTTTGCATTAATAAATAACAGATGTTGCTATATTGCTAATGAGATTTAAACTACATTAATATTAAAAAAAATAAAACGATACATAACAATTACAGTCATAATAAATTTTACATCCCACTTTTTTCATCCTAATATATGACATGTTGTTTATTAAACCAAACATAATATTCCATATTAATATTTAATGTGTGTTATGACAATTCAACATGTGTAATAACATTCTTTTAAAAATATAAATGCCTTTTAATTATAAAACTAGTTAATTCAATATAATTTTCTCATATATAAATTTATTAAATTTTAAAAATATATTATATTTATTAATTTATATTATTTAATTATCAAATAGCATGATTCGAAATATGTGATAACGTGTTTTTGATATAATATTATATATAATATTAAAAAAAATTGAATGTGTATTTAATATTTTAGGTTAAGGTTGAACTCTTAGCCGGGGAACTCAAACAATTATTTTTTTAAAAACCTAATTTTTCAATTCAATCCAAACTAATGAATTAATAAGTTTTCTTAGTTCTCAATATAAAAATTTCTCATGTAAGTTTAACGGGTTCTCCGTATAAGGTTACCCTAATATCTTATTTAATATATTAAATATTTTTATATTAAAGATTTGGATAAGAAAAACTTTAATCCTCTAATCTCTCTGTATGTAAAACCCTAATATTATCTCTCCTATAATCTAATAATAATGTGTGTATATGATATATCTCTATATAAATCTAATATAAAAAATATTTTAATATTTTAAACCAATTGTAAAAATATTTTCTAAATATAATAGAATTTTTCGATAAAAATTTGTAACTGTTTTTATGTCTAGATTACGGGTCTATTCCAGTTGAATTTCGGATTTGGGCTATAAAATCATCCAATTCTGATTTTTGAAACTCAAAATATGACTTAAACAATGTTTGTTGTGTAGTAGTACGATAATTATGAATTTTCTTTTTATTTAAACTCCAAAATTGTTATTTAGATTTAAATTTATATATTACTAAGTATCTAATAGGAGTTTGAATTATAATCTGAAGTGAGGTAAGAAAAATTATAATTGTTAGAAATTTTAATAAAATAAGTACACCCACCGCCCCACCCATTTGTTTATATTTGTGTTGAATATGGAGATTAAGAAAATTTTAAAAAGTGGTATGAAATAGGTGGGAAAGTGGATGAAAGAGAAAGAAAAATGGGTAAAGTGATGGGATCAATTGATAGATTTTGAAAAGGTGGAGGATGTTGTTGAGATTACGAAGCTGTATGAATAATAATCGTGATAACTCAACACTAGAACAGGACAAGTAAATAATACTACGCCTACACAGAAATTAGGAAGAAATGAAGACAAGGCAGATACAGTGAATCAGGACATTAGAAGAAGTTTTGAATTCTATTACAGGTCATTGAGAGAAGTACATTAATATGTTCATGCCTCAGTGAAGAATAATGGTTAGAAGTGTTGAAGATTCAGTATAGAAGTGCCACTAGAAGATTTCAGTGTAAAGGCATTGATTGAAGATAGACAGTGTTCGAAGCATAGGAATCTAAAAGAATTGAAGACATGGTAAAGACAAAGGATTAAGAAGACTGTTGGGTTCCGAGACATAAAACGCAGCGGATTAAACGTAAATATAACAAAATTTCGGAACCCTAACGCAGGATCATGTATAATCATGGACTGATTATTGTGAAACGGAATCATACCTTTGTTTGGTCTTGACTACTACGAACTCAACGGAGATCCTAGCTTTCACGACTTGTGTCTTCCTCTTGAAAACACCTCTATAGTATCCACACGAGCACCTTCAAGAACGTCTCACGATCTTGATTATGGAACGGATGTACTAGCCTCCTCTAGATGATTTCGAAATTCTGCCTCTGCCTTTTCTCTCTGCCTTTTATGCTGCTAGGGTTTCGTTTTTTCTTCTTAAAAACTTAATCCTTATTAACCCTACATTATCTATTTATAATGGTTGGTTAATAGGCCCATAATAGCAACCCATAACAGCAAACCCTAACCCATGTAGGTTTAGGATTAAATAATAAAACCGAATTTTATTATTTAATTAATAACTAAGTCACACTTAATTATTAATGGCAGAATTCAATTCGAATTTATATTATTTCAATTAATTAAGTCTCACTTAATTAATATAATAAAATTCAAATAATCATCAATTAATTTAAATCTATAATTTAAATTAATTATTCCTTTAAGTACTCTATGTGTGTGACCCTATAGGCTATTATTTAATTAGCAATAATTTTATTCTCCAATAAAATTATAAACAATGAGCGGTATCTAGTAATACATCATTGCTACCCAATTAAATAATAATTAAATCGTGATTCGATAAAACCTTTCGTGATTAATGTTTCCGTGTAATATAATCCCTTTAACCATATATATTATAGATTAAACTCGAGGCATGTATTTAGTCATCCTCTTCAACATTTAATCTGGGTTTACTTGATCCACGAGTAGACTATGAAAACAAATCATTATTTTAGCACGGCCATGCATTTTATAGTCTCACTCAATCAAGAGACCAATAATATCTCTCCTAATTATAGGAGGGTTAAATCCTTTATCTATCATTCATATTTCTCATACGACTCATGATATACCCGATGTCCACTTTTATCATCACCCGGTCAAAGGTAACTTTTAATGTAGTCAAAGTATATTAATCCTCGTATAGAAATATAATGATCTCAAGTCAAAGGATCATTACACCATTATCACTGTGAGTCTTTCTTATGACTTTATTAAACATGAAGAATCTCACTGTGGGTCTGTCCAGTATCATGTACTCCTACATGTACCTATGTATTGACTTTAGTATCCCCATACTTATAACCAATGAGATGTGGTTATCAGTCAAACAACATACTAGTCTATTTATGTATTATTATTGTCCTATAATAATAATACTCGACTAGGGACATCTAAGAATATGATATATTATATAATCTCAAGTTCAAGTCATGTACTAAACTATACAATGTGTATCATGATTCTAAGGACATTTATTATGCTAACAAATATATCGCAGTAATTAAAGTCATAATAAATATGTTTATTGAATAATCAATTGACATAAAGGTTTATCAAAATAAACATTGTATTGCCTCTAGGGCACCTACACCAACAAAGACAACTGCAGTCTTGGAGTTATACTCACTGAAAGAAGTTCATTTGTATGTTCAAGCGTCAGTGAAAAACAGAGAATGAAGTATTCAACATTATGATAATAATGGAGATGTTGTCTAAGTACTAGAAAAGATTCCAGTGAAGTTACAGTGTTTATTGACAGTCAGTGTTCAAAGCATTGAAGTTGCTGCAAACTTAACAATGTACGTAAAGCTATAATATGAAGACCTGGATCAAAGTTAGTCATCTGTGAACCAGACCAGTTGCACTAGGCGTCAGCAGTTTGTGAAAGGAATATGAATATTAACTATAGAAGAATTGTTAAGTTGAAGAACTTACTTGGAAAGAACAGTTATTTATTAAGGTACGAAAAGTGATTTGTAGATGCTACAGCCAAACAACTAAACAGCTCAAAGGGTGCAGGGTGCAAAGTGTCACAACCTTGGTACGAAAAGTGAAAGTTTCTGAACTACAGTCGAAGAACGGAAACAGCTCAGGGTACAGGGTGTAATATGACAGACCTTGGTACAAGAAATAGAAGTTAGATAACTTTAGTCAAGCAATGAAAATAGGGTCAAAGTGCAGTGATCAAATTGCACTTTGACCATGTAAACTCAAGCGCAACAAACATTCCAAATTAGCTGAGGCATGTATTTAACTAAGTTTTGTTAGTGTAGGTGCCCTAGAGACAATACAATGTTTCTTTTAATAGACCTTTATGTCATTTGATTATTCAATAAACGTATTTATTATGACTTTAAATACTACGATATATTTGTTAGCATAATAAATGTCCTTAGAATCATGATACACATTGTATAGTTTAGTACATGACTTGAACTTGAGATTATATAATAGATCATATTCTTAAATGTCCCTAGTCGAGTATTATTATTATAGGACAATAATAATACATAAATAGACTAGTATGTTGTTTGACTGATAACCACATCTCATTGGTTATAAGTATGGGGATACTAAAGTCAACACATAGGTACATGCAGGAGTACATGGTACTGGACAGACCCACAGTGAGATTCTTCATGTTTAATAAAGTCATAAGAAAGACTCACAGTGATAATGGTGTAATGATCCTTCGACTTGAGATCATTATATTTATGTATGAGGATTAATATACTTTGACTACATTAAAAGTCACTTTTGACCGGGTGATGATAAAAGTGGACATCGGGTATATCATGAGTCGTATGAGAAATATGAATGATAGATAAAGGATTTAACCCTCCTATAATTAGGAGAGATATTATTGGCCTCTTGATTGAGTGAGACTATAAAATGCATGGCCGTGCTCAAATAATGATATGTTTTCATAGTCTACTCATGGATCAAGTAAACCCGGATTAAATGTTGAAGAGGATGACTAAATACATGCCTCGAGTTTAATCTATAATATATATGGTTAAAGGGATTATATTACACGGAAACATTAATCACGAAAGGTTTTATCGAATCACGATTTAATTATTATTTAATTGGGTAGCAATGATGTATTACTAGATACCGCTCATTGTTTATAATTTTATTGGAGAATAAAATTATTGCTAATTAAATAATAGCCTATAGGGTCACACACATAGAGTACTTAAAGGAATAATTAATTTAAATTATAGATTTAAATTAATTGATGATTATTTGAATTTTATTATATTAATTAAGTGAGACTTAATTAATTGAAATAATATAAATTCGAATTTGAATTCTTCCATTAATAATTAAGTATGACTTAGTTATTAATTAAAAAATAAAATTCGGTTTTATTATTTAATCCTAAACCTACATGGGTTAGGCTTTGCTGTTATGGTTTGCTATTATGGGCCTATTAACCAACCATTATAAATAGATAATGTATGGTTAATAAGGGTTAACGTTTTTGAGAAAAAAAATAACCCTAGAGGCAGCAGCTACACAGCAAGGCAGAGCAAGGCAGTTTCGAAATCATCAAAGGAGCTAGTACATCCATTCCGTAATCAAGATCGTGAGACGTTCTTGAAGGTGCTCGTGTGGATACCATAGAGGTGTTTTCGAGAAGAAGACACAAGTCGTGAAAGCTAGGATCTCCGTTGAGTTCGTAGAAGTCAAGACCAAGAAAAGGTATTATTTTGTTTCACACAAATCAATCCGAACTTATACATGATCCTGCGTTAGGGTTCCGAAATTTTTCGTTATATTTACGTTTAATCCGCTGCGTTTTATGCCTCGGAACCCAACAATGGTATCAGAGCTACGTGTATAAGGGACTGATTTGGTTACGTGGTAACTGTATTTGATGCAAATATCCCTGTTTTAGTGACTGCCATGCTACTGCATTGCTACTGCCATGCTACTGCTTTGCTACTGCCATGCTACTGCCATGTATATTCGAATTGTTATTCATATGATGAGTATATAGATGATGATACTAGCATGTTAATGATTTGTCATGACGGATTTATATGCCTTATTGCGATTTGTATATTATGCATGAGGGTCAGTTTGTATAGTGATACAAACTGGTGGACAGATTATGTTGGACATGATCTGTTAACTAGGATATGATAAGTATGTATATGATACATGCTTCTGAAACTGTATAAGTTACAGTGGGGAAAAAGGCCAATAGATATGATCTGTAGTTCAGAAATTGATGATTTCTGAATAGGTCAGCTCGACCCCAGCCTGGGGCTGCCGCCCCGGACCCCGCCCAGGGGCTGCCGCCCCCGGACCCCCGCATTATTTTTGTTGTGTACTTGAGCATGGTGCTGGTTATGGCATTTGGACCCCTAGATTAATGGTTTTTGGTTTTGGTTTTATAAATACGACTTGCATGTCGTTTTCTTCATTCTTGTAATTGTTAAACCTCGAATGTAACTCGAGTTTTCTTATGTAAGTACATTAGTATAGGTTGTATTCAATTATTCCATGTAATGTACTTGAAGATTGAAGGATGATCCAAGAAGAGGAGCAAGCACCCATGGATACAAGAAGAATGAAGACATGTAATTGTATTTATATTTTACCACCATAGATTGACTTTGATCCTTTCATTAGCTCGAAAGGATCACATAGGAAAGGGGCCATAACCAAGCACGTTTACATACTGCACTTTACATATTGATGTATGAATGTATGTGTAGAGTAGAAGATGCATGCTTTAATTAGATTAATGATGTATGCATGTATTAGATACGTCACTCATGCCATGCTTGTCATGCTAAACAAGATAAAATCTGTAATGATTTAAGATTTCAAAATTAACAAACGATCATGAGATTCTTGTGTTTATGAAATATGGATTTTTAAAACACGGAATTGAATATGGATTTTGATATCTATAATTGGGATTTTCTGACAAAAACGGATATGCGTATTCGTAAGGCTGATGGGTTTTAAGTGTGACCACTGGTATCCTCCATCTACCTGGGAAATGAACAATTTAAGATGTCAATTTGAAATATTTAGTTCAAGGAAAAATTGAGGATCTCTTCATGATGTGATCATGATCGTCATAAATTTTATAAACCCCTTAACAAAATATTAAGTTTTAATCGGATGCTTTCCAATGAATGAACAGTCATCGAATCCTAGATCGATTAGGGGAAAGACTATCAGTGGCAGGGGACTCCTATCTATCATGGTGAGATGCGACGAATATAAACGGTTATATTCGGCCGTTGTATCATTTGGTCAAACTTAACCTAGTCGTCATAATCAGGTGAAAGTAAACGGTTATATTCAACCATTATGAACTTAGAAGCATAGAGTTTGGTTAAAAATCTATTAGATAGATAAGATCAATCGTTGCTCACCAAACTATCCAAGAATTATATATGATATAATTGACAACTGTTGCTACCTAAATAATCATTTTTAAGGACTTCCAGTGGTTGTCTTTGGACATGATGAAATATGGATCTTGGCTCACTAGAAAGAATTATGAGATATACTTTCCAAATTAATAGTAAGGGCTATTGATTTGATAAAAATAGTGGGAGATATATTATGAATATATCATAATCATTTGAACATAATAAATAACTCAGACAATCTAATGTTTATTTTGTGCTTTTAACATTGTAGATACCAAGTAATGGCAAACAACACAAACACACTATCCGTACGATCATTCCTTAAGAAGGATAAGCTGACAGGAGGAAACAACTTCCTAGACTGGCAGAGGAATTTGAGGATTGTCCTCAGGCAGGAGCGCAAGCTTCATGTCATTGATATTCCTCCGGCAGGTCCCCTTCCCGAGGGCGTTACTGTTGAGGAACGAGCGGCCCACACAAAGGATGAGAATGATGCAACTGATGTTGCATGTCTTATGTTGGCAACTATGAGTGCTGAGCTTCAAAGACAGCATGTGCATATGGATGCATATACTATCTATGAGCACTTGCAAAGCATGTTTGCAAGCCAAACTCGTCAAGAAAGGTTCAACACGAGTAAGTCACTTTTTAATTGCAAACAAGGGGCAAGTGAACCAGTTGGCCCACATGTTCTGAAGATGATTTGTTACATTGAGTATCTTGATACTTTGGGTTTCCCGATTATTCAGGAAATTGGTATTGACCTAATCATGAATTCTTTGAACAACAAATTCACCCAGTTTATCATAAACTACAACATGAATGAATTTGACAAAACACCTACTGAATTGTTGGCTATGTTGAGAACATATGAGACCAACATGAAGACGGCTGAACCTGCTCCCATACTGATGGTGGGCAATAAAAGTAAGGCCAAAGGGAAAGGCAAGTGGAAGGGTAAGAAGAAGACAGGTTCTGATTCTACACCCAAGCCAAAGTCAGGTCCCAAACAAGCTTTAAAGCCTAAAGGTGGGGTCGCTAAGGGTGAATGTCACTACTGTAAAAAAACTGGTCACTGGAAGAGAAACTGTTCAGTTTACTTGGAGGATCTGAAGAAGAAGAGGGCTGACCAAGCTTCTACTTCAGGTATATATGTTATAGAAGTCAATCTGTCTATTTCTACATCTTGGGTATTGGATACTGGATGTGCTTCTCACATTTGTATAAATGTGCAGGAAATGCAGAGAAGTAGGACATTGGCTAAAGGAGAAATGGACCTACGAGTTGCCAATGGAGCAAGAGTTGCTGCTTTAGCTGTAGGAACATATTATTTATCTTTGCCCTCTGGGCTAGTTTTAGAACTGGAAAATTGTTATTACGTGCCTGCGATTCGCAGAAACATTATTTCTGTTTCTTGTTTGGACAAGAAAGGTTTTTCGTTTACAATAAAGAACAACAGTTGCTCTTTTGCTTTGAATGATTTAACCTATGGTGTTGCGCGCTTGTTTAATGGTTTATATGTTCTTGACTTAGATAATCCTGTCTGTAATATAGAAAACAAACGACTTAAAGTTAATGACTCAAATCAAACATACCTCTGGCATTGTCGTCTAGGCCATATAAATGAGAAACGCATATCCAAATTACATAAGGATGGATATTTGGATAAGTTTGATTTTGAATCATACCAAGAATGCGAATCTTGTTTGCTTGGTAAAATGACTAAAGCCCCTTTCACTGGTAAGGGTCAAAGGGCCACTGAACGTCCGGAGCTAATACATAGTGATGTATGCGGCCCAATGCGTGTGATGGCTAGAGGAGGCTACTACTACTTCATAACATTTACTGATGATTTCAGTAGATATGGATATGTATATCTTATGAAGAATAAATCCGATTCTTTTGAAAAGTTCAAAGAATACAAGGCTGAAGTAGAGAAGCAAATTGGCGGAGGCACAAGTATTAAAATCTTACGATCTGATCGTGGAGGAGAATACTTGAGCACAAAATTTAAAGATTATTTAAAGGAGTGTGGTATTGTATCACAACTCACTCCGCCAGGTACACCTCAATGGAATGGAGTTTCAGAGAGGAGAAATCGCACCTTGTTGGACATGGTGCGATCGATGATGAGTCATGCAGATCTTCCAATTAGTTTCTGGGGTTATGCTCTAAAAACAGCTGAAAGGCATATGACAAGGCCTATTTGTAATAAGGAGATGACAACTCAACTCAAGTAAGAAAATTAAGTAAGTAATAAATACCGAGGAAGGAATCAAGATGAAGACAGTCAACTAGACACAAAGAATCCTAATATCAGAAGTGTTCTAATGAAGCTGCTACTCTACACCGGAAGAAGTTCATTAATATGTTCAAGCGTCGGCGAAAAATAAAGGAGTAGTATTTCAGAAGAGTTCAGAAGATACAGAAGATTCCAAGTGCCTACTACAAAGAGATTCCAAGAAAAGAAATATTGAAGACAAAGCTACAAGCCATGACAGGACAAGACACAAAGACCACTACAGTAAAAATGAGAATCGACATTGTAGTTAGTCATCCGTGAACCAGACCAGTGCACAGGGTGTTAACAATGTCAGTTAAGATTCGTCATCAAAAAGTTCAAGTGGTTAGAAAGGTTATTGTTGAAGAACAAAAGAGTTTTATCTACCTCAACAATAGTCAAGCCTTTAATTTAATTCTCTATTAATTAATTAAATTAATTAGTTAATTTAATTAGTAAATTAATTCACTCAGAATTAATTTATTTCTTAAATTAATTAAAGGATTAATTATTTTAGAATTATTTTAGAATGACAGAAGAAAGAAGCCGGAAGCTCAAAGGGATACAGAAACAGCTGAACAGGCCTGACGGTACTGACTTTAAGACAAGACGGAAAAAATATTGACACGGAAGAAATGCAGAGTCATATATTCGTAAAAGTGGAACCCCGGTTGGAATTGATTTATAATTTCCAAGTCAAAAGGAGTTCGGTTCCAGACGATCAGGAGACCGCAGCTTAGAGCGTAAGGATTTATTTAATTAATAAATATTTTATTTATTTAGTAAATTATATTTATAAATATCTAAAATATTATTAGATATTTATTTTTATAATTTCTAAATCAAATTTATTATTTATTAATCAAAGAATATAAGCTGTGCGGGTCGAAAAAGCATTTCTACGGAGCTAGCCCTAATAAGGACGAAATAAGCCCCTTTGACTTACAAATTGAATTGGCAGGTGGTTTTATTTTTAAAGGACCAATTAATGGCTGCCACATGTCCAACCATTTGAAAAGAAAAGAATTGGCAGGTGGTTACAAGAAGTCATGCCGAGAGAAATTTTCAAAGTGTCATGCCGAGAGAAATTAACAAGAGTCATACCGAAGGATTTATATAATAAGTCATGCTGATTTAATTTTAATTAATTAAGTCATTCTGATTTATTTAATTAAAAGAAAAATCCAGTATGACTTATAACAAGTCATACCGAATTTCTGATGAGTCATACCGGATTCTAAATGAGTCATACCGAATTTCTGAAGAGTCATACCGACCATTATAAGTCATGCTCAGCCTTTTTGCGAGTCATACAAGTGTTAAATCAATTAGAAAAAAGGTCATATTGGGATGAGTCATGCTAGCTTTCAACCTCTATAAATATGAGGAGTTGTCTTCATTTTTCAGAGATCAGAAAAACAGCTCAAATTCAGTAATTTGTCCGCATTGTAATATTCACATATTTCTGTGCTGAGTTTGGAATATAATTGTAAAACACGAACAATTCATGTCAAATTTGTTCTAGAACTTTTATCAATTATATAATAGTTTTCTAAATATTAATTTTGTAATACTAATCAAGTTAAAATTATATCTTTCACTTGAACAGTATTTCATTATAATTAATATTTCACGAGTAATTAAAATAATATTTTTAATTCAAATATTCCGTGATTAATTTCAGATATTGTATTCAACCCCTCCCCCCTTCTACAATATCAGGGACCAACAATTGGCATCAGAGCTAGTTGATATTTTTTATATATCAGATCTAAATCAAATTCCGCGAACTCATACAGATCTCAAAAATTATTTTAAATTCGAAATAATTTTTTATTCGAAATAATTTTTTTTGAAAAATTTTTTTTGATCAAAAATTATTTTAAGTCAAAAATTAAAATATTTTTTTGAAAGACTTAATTTTTTAATCTTATTTAAAGATGAGTACTCAAAGAGTTAGTAGCATTAAAATTCCACAATTTGATAAAGACAATTATAATCTGTGGAAGAGAAAGATGACCTTGTTTCTTCGAGCTGCAAATCCTAAGTACAAGGATATTTTAAAAACTGGAGTTGCTGTTCCAATAAATATCTTTCCTGAGCATATGGAAGATGGTGTACTCATTCCACACAGACAATATGAAAAAGATATTTCTGAGTACACTGAGATAGAAAAGGAACTGGATACATTGGACACCAGTCTGCAGTTAATTTTAGTGGAATCTCTTGATCCCGGAATGTACAATCATGTTGTTAATTGTAAAAATGCTAAACACATCTGGGAAACGATAGAGATACTAAATGAAGGAACAGAAGAAGTAAGGGAGAACAGATTGGAAATCTTAACGTCTCAATATGAGCATTTTAGATCAAATCCAGGAGAAGGTATCTATGAAGTTTTTGAGAGATACAACAAGCTGATAAATGATCTAAATCTCAATGGAAAACAATATACGAAGAAGGAGATCAGTAGGAAGTTTTTGCTGACAATGCCAGTACACCTAGAGCATAGGATAACAGCCATCAGAGAGTCAAGGGACATGAATGAAATTTCACTGGAAAGACTTTATGGCATACTGAAGACCTATGAGCTAGAGCAGATTCAACAGAACGAAATATATGGTACAGGCAAGGTGGTCAGCAAGTCTACAGCTCTTGTAGCAGAAGAACTAGAGTATAGAAAAGCTAAGACTGAATCTTCTTCAGTCAACCTCATTGATCAGGGTATTATTGCAGAAGTTGGTGCAACTCTAGTGAATTCAACTGATAGTGAATTCTACTCAATGGAAGAACTCGATCAACTTGAGGATGAATCTTTGGCTCTGATTGCTAGAAAATTTGGAAATACAAGATTCAGGAGGAACCCTAGTTTCAAATTCAAGCCTATGGCAAACAGATTTCAGACAGGTGGTTCTTCTAGCACATCCAACACAAAAGGTGGATACAAGACAGGGATGGTAGACAGAAGCAAGATCCGTTGCTTCAACTGCAATGAAATGGGACACTTTGCTACTGATTGTAGAAAGCCTAAGCAGGAAAGAAAGAAGGATTCATACGACGAGCTCAAACAGAAATATGACGCTCTACTGAAGAAGCATCAGGGAAAATCATACTTAGCAGCAGGAAAAAGCTGGGATGATTCCGACAATGATGAAGAAGATCAAATGGGAAATCTTGCTCTAATGGCCTCTTCTTCTGAAGGATCACAATCTCCACCTCGACAAGGAATTGAGGTAAACCCTAGCTGTCCTAAAATGTTTAAATTGCTAGGTGAGAATTTAACTGATGCTAGAGATCGAATAAAAGTTTTAATTCTCGAAAACAAAGTTTTATCAGAAGAGAATTATGAATTGAAAAAGCTGAAACTTATTAATGTAAAATTAACTGAAGATGTTGCATTTCAAGTTAATAGAGTCAACTGCTATGTTGAGATTGAAGCTTTTTTAAAGAATAAAATTGAAGAAGAAAAGCAAAGGTGTCTAGCTTATAAAAATTCCTCTTATATTGTAAAGAACCTAGTTGACCAACAGGAAATAAACCGAAAAGTTGGAATAGGTTTCGAGTATAGTAAATCTGTAGGAAAGCCAAGCAACATTACCCCGTTCAAGCAAAGCGCTGAAGAAAGGGGTATTCCTCATGTTGTTAAAAACACACCCAAACCTCTTTTCATAACACCTATTGCTGAACCTATCCTTGAGAGCTCTATACTGATAGCTTATGAGATGCAGTTAGAGGATCTCGAGGAAGAGAAGAAAAGAGAAGAACAGACTAGGGACATAAAAGGAGTAAATGTCCAGAAAGCGAAATATGTACCTAAAAGACCAATAGAAAATGTGAACTCTGCTAGTTCATCCACTCCTGGTTTAGGTGCTAAGAACTTAAAGAATTATTTGAACAGACCTAACAATAAGTTTGTTAGAAGTAGGGATAGTAACAACAGATGCCATTCTACTGAAAACTTTAAATCTGCTGAAAAAGTTAAAGTAGAAATTGTTAAAACTCCTACTGTTGTGAATAACATGCCTGCTATTGATGTATGCCATAAACCTTGTGGTATGTTAAATTGTATGTTATGTGCTTTTAATGCTATGACTACTTATTTCAAACGCATGACTGCTAATAAAAAGAACATGACACCTAGACAATACATCAATAATAAATTTGCTAAATCCAAGACTGCTATTCCTTCACCTGTCAAGAAGGAAAAATATATTCCTGAGTCTAAACAAAAAGTTGTTAAGACTGTTTATAGGAAAGTAAGTACAGTCAAGGAGGATGCGGCTGTTGTTCGAAAAGGATCTGTTGTCAAAGCTGACAAAGGTCAATTCTTTAAGTATGCCGGGCCCAATCAATTTTGGGCTCCGAAGACGAATTAATCCGTTTGATATGTGCAGGGAGTTAAACAGGAAAACCGGGTTGTATGGATCCTAGACAGCGGATCGTCAAGGCATATGACCGGAGATAGAGCCCTGCTATCAGACGTGGTTGAAAGAGCTGGCCCAATCGTTACCTTTGGAGATAACAACAAAGGAATGACTACGGGATATGACAAGTTAAATACTGGAAATGTTATCATTGAAAACGTCTCTTTGGTGGAAGGACTTAAGCACAATCTACTCAGCGTCAGTCAATTCTGTGATAGAGGTTACAAAGTAAACTTTATCAAGGAGAAGTGCTTAATAGCTCATTCTAAAGAAGACAGACTAGCCTTGCGTGGAGTAAGGAAAGGAAACTTGTAGTAGCTGATTTCAACTCGGGAACTGAAGCTGAAGCAAACTGTTTTTATTCAAAAGCTTCAACAGAAGAAAGTTGGCTATGGCACAAGAAACTCTAACATCTAAACTTCAAAACAATGAACTCTTTAGTCAAGAGGGATTTGGTGAGAGGACTGCCTCCGATGGAATTTACACAAGAAGGCTTGTGTGAGGCATATCAGAAAGGGAAGTCAAAAAGAGCAAATCACAAAGGCACAGACACTACAAATATTACTGAACCACTGCAGCTGCTTCATATGGATTTATTTGGTCCAGTCAATATCATGTCTATGTCAAGGAAGAAATATGCCTTAGTGATTGTAGATGACTTCACAAAGTACACGTGGGTTTTATTCTTGAACTCTAAGGATGAAACTCCACAGTTGGTGATTGATCATGTAAAGATGATTGAGTTAGATTCAAAGCTACCTGTCCGGGCAATCAGATCAGATAATGGAACAGAATTCAAGAATGAAATTCTGAATAGCTTCTGCTCAGACAAAGGGATAACAAGACAATTCTCAGCGCCAAGAACTCCGCAACAGAATGGAGTAGTAGAAAGGAAGAATCGAACCTTGATTGAAGCTGCAAGAACAATGTTAAGTGAATCAAGGTTGCCTATCTACTTCTGGGCTGAAGCAGTAAACACAGCTTGTTATACCCAGAATCAAACTTTAATCAACAAGGATCATATGAAGACACCCTACGAATTAATGGCTGGCAAGAAACCAACACTCAAATACTTTCATGTATTTGGAGCCAAATGCTTTGTGTTAAAAGATGGAGATGAACATCGTGGCAAGTTTGAGGCCAAGGCACATGAAGCTATTTTTGTCGGTTATTCAAGAAGAGCATATTGGGTATACATAATTGATCAACACCAAGTGAAGGAAAGTGTCAATTTAACTTTTGATGACACTAAACTCCCAAGTATCCAAACTGAAGATTCTTCTGAGTCATTAAAATTTGACAATCATCCAGACTCAGATTCAGATAATGAAGAAAAGCCCGAGGTTGCAGCAGGAAATGATGATGACAACAATGATGGTAATGATCCAGGTAATAGTGGTGGAAACAATGGAAACACTGGAGATACTACTAATACCAGTGGTGGATCAACAAGTCATCCAGGCAGCAACTCAGGGGGAGATGAAGGATCAACTGGCAGAACACAACATCACAATGAATTTCGAGGCGAATCATCAAGATCAAACCTTCCAAGGGAAAGGATATGGAGCAAAGATCATCCTTTTGAATTGATCATAGGTGATCCAGATGTTGGAGTAAGAACCAGAAGTGCAACTTCAAATGAATGTTTATTTTCGGTTTTTCCATCTCAAGAAGAACCAAAAAAAATTGAAGATGCTCTAACTGATCCAGATTGGGTTCTTGCCATGCAAGAAGAACTCAATCAGTTCGAAAGGCAAGAAGTATGGACACTGGTACCCAGGCCTAAAGATAGATCTGTTATTGGCACAAAATGGGTATACAGGAACAAGTTAGACGGTGATGGCATTGTTACAAGGAACAAGGCCAGACTGGTTGCAAAGGGTTACTCCCAGGAAGAGGGAATTGATTATGATGAGACCTACGCACCAGTTGCAAGACTTGAAGCCATCAGAATATTTCTGGCATTTGCAGCACATTCCAATTTTAAAGTCTATCAAATGCATGTGAAGAGTGCATTTCTGAATGGAAAGTTAGAAGAGGAAGTATATGTGGAACAGCCTCCTGGCTTTGAAAATCCAGAGTTTACTGATTTTGTATATTTCTTATTCAAAGCCCTCTATGGACTCAAGTAAGCACCGAGGACATGGTATGACACTCTCTCTCAATTTTTACTTGAAAACGGTTTTACTAGAGGTGTCATAGATAAAACTCTCTTTTATAAAAAACATGATAAAGATATGATATTTGTTCAAGTTTATGTTGACGATATTATATTTGGTTCTACTAACGAAAACTTGTGCAAGAGATTTGCTAAGTTAATGCAGAGTAGGTATGAAATGAGCATGATGGGTGAGCTGTCATTCTTCCTTGGATTACAAGTAAAGCAAAAGGAAGATGGGATTTTTATTTGCCAATTAAAGTACGTAAGGGATCTTCTAAGGAAATACAATCTAGAAGATTCTACACCGGCAAAAACCCCTATGCCAACAGCCACCAAGCTTGACAAAGATGAAACTGGTAAGAAAGTTGACATCACAAGCTACAGAGGTATGATAGGCTCATTATTATATCTAACTGCTAGTAGACCCGATATAATGTTTGCAACATGCTTATGTGCAAGGTTTCAATCTGATCCTAGAGAATCTCATCTTATAGCTGTTAAAAGAATTTTTAGATATCTGAAGGGTACACCGAATCTTGGGATTTGGTACCCTAAAGGTATAGGTTTTGAACTAATAGGCTATACAGATTCAGATTATGCAGGATGCAGGATGGACAGGAAAAGTACGTCTGGAAGCTGTCAGTTTCTAGGACAACGGTTGATTTCCTGGTACAACAAGAAACAGCTCTCAGTATCTACCTCGACAGCCGAAGCAGAATATATTGCGGCAGGTAGTTGTGCACAGATCTTGTGGATAAGGAATCAGCTGAATGATTATGGACTTGCGCTGTATAAAATCCCAATACTTTGCGATAACACAAGTGCCATAGCAATTTCCAATAATCCTGTACAACATTCAAGGACCAAGCACATAGACATAAGGTATCATTTTATCCGAGAGCATGTCATGAACGGAACTGTGGTGTTATATTTTGTACCCACAGAAGATCAAATTGCCGACATCTTTACGAAACCACTTGATAAATCCACTTTCTCTAAGTTGGTTAGTGAGTTAGGGATGTTAAACATGAACTAATTATTGCATGGTTGTTTTAAATTGCATATTTTTTTTCAAGCACTGTAAATACACTGTATATATTCCTTAAAATATTTCAAAAACAAACAAACAAATTGAAAAAGAAAACTCAAAAAGATTTTCCTTATTTTTGTACAGTTTTTTTTCATTGGCATCTCTATTGTAAATATATTTTATATTATGTTTATTTTCCAACAATTAGTATATATTGTTTATTATTTCCAACAATTGCTCTCAATAATTGGTATATTTAAGTATGTATAGTTTTATTTGTTTTACAACTTGGCATCTTTATTTTTATTATTTTTATGTTTATTTCTATATAAATATGTGCTGATTATTCTCAAGTCTCTTTTGAGAAGTAGGAAAGATCTATGAGCATTGATAATCCAATCGATTCTAAAAGTGAGATCCTAATCATTGGCATCAATCTCTAACCAAGATCTTAGAACCAAACACACAAACAATATCACTTCCATCTCTCTAACCATTAAACAGAATACCTTATTGTTCAGAATGAGGGAGTCAATGCCTTGATTGCATTTGATAAGGTTGGTAATGTGAGTGAACCAACAGCTCTGTCTCCAGAAAGGTGATTCATATATAAACTGAGACAACTGTTAGCTCATATGTGTTCTCTCAAAAGGATACAGACTTGGAAAAGGCAAAACTGTTACTAGGTTCATTCTCTCAACAGAGTGAGTCTATTGAATTCAGCTTGTCAACCAAGGCTATCAGCAAAGAGTTAATTTCATCTGACATTTTTCAAGAAACCACAAATATTGTCTTATTTTTAGGGACCAACAATGGACCAACTCAATTGGCATTTTGGACCAACAATTTAAGAACTTACTTGGGACCAAAAGGGACCAAGAGGGAACATTTGAAATGTCACAGTAAGGATGAATTGACGAAAGCAATTATTCTAAACTTCCATATCAAGGAAGGAAGAATGATTGATGATTCTGACTGAATCAACATGCCTTCACAGGCATCAGGAGGAAACTTGGATCATGTGCTACATTATAGATCCGTGTCACCCTCCCCAGATGGAACATATCTGGATTCCTAACGGAATAGATCATCTTAGATGATCAGCAACTCACTGAATCTATTCCTGAAGCAATTCAGTTTATAAAATCAAATATTTTAATAGATTCAATTGAGGACGGGGATTTACGAAACCCCATTGCACCACCAGTGACCTCTCTTGAAGGGGCTATGGTGATCTTTCTTGCAGGTACAAAAGACTGAGTCATCCGTACTGTGAGAGATATAGTGATGTGAGAAAAGAGTGAAACACAAGTAAGGAAGGGTGAAAATATATATTCTATGAGTGAAACACTTAGAGAGTATATGAGCGAAACACTTGTGAGGAACACAAAGTAAAATCACACACTAGTACACTTACCGAATCCCTTTCCCAATTCCCTGTTACAGATTTCAAATGTTACTTAACCAAGGTAGAAATTTCTTCAGAAAAGGACCAACAATTGGGGGAGAATTATTAAGAGGATTACTCAACTAAGGGGGAGAATTATTAAGAGGATTACTCCAAAATGTTAAAGTGTTCAACTAAGGGGGAGTAGTTCAAAAGGGGAGAAGTAAACAAAGACTTTTGCCAGAAAAGGATTACTCAATTGTTGAACAAGAAAAGTTGGTTAATTTACGAAAAGGGAAAATGAATCTACCTTGGGTGAGAAGTAAAAATAGAAGTTGGAAATTTAAAGGTAAAGTGGTAAGAAGAGAACAGACATCATCTCTGACATCCTAAGTGTTGGGTTCCGAGGCATAAAATGCAGCGGATTAAACGTAAATATAACAAAATTTCGGAACCCTAACGCAGGATCATGTATAATCATGGACTGATTATTGTGAAACGGAATCATACCTTTGTTTGGTCTTGACTACTACGAACTCAACGGAGATCCTAGCTTTCACGACTTGTGTCTTCCTCTTGAAAACACCTCTATGGTATCCACACGAGCACCTTCAAGAACGTCTCACGATCTTGATTATGGAACGGATGTACTAGCCTCCTCTAGATGATTTCGAAATTCTGCCTCTGCCTTTTCTCTCTGCCTTTTATGCTGCTAGGGTTTCGTTTTTTTTTCTTCTTAAAAACTTAATCCTTATTAACCCTACATTATCTATTTATAATGGTTGGTTAATAGGCCCATAATAGCAACCCATAACAGCAAAGCCTAACCCATGTAGGTTTAGGATTAAATAATAAAACCGAATTTTATTGTTTAATTAATAACTAAGTCACACTTAATTATTAATGGCAGAATTCAATTCGAATTTATATTATTTCAATTAATTAAGTCTCACTTAATTAATATAATAAAATTCAAATAATCATCAATTAATTTAAATCTATAATTTAAATTAATCATTCCTTTAAGTACTCTATGTGTGTGACCCTATAGGCTATTATTTAATTAGCAATAATTTTATTCTCCAATAAAATTATAAACAATGAGCGGTATCTAGAAATACATCATTGCTACCCAATTAAATAATAATTAAATCGTGATTCGATAAAACCTTTCGTGATTAATGTTTCAGTGTAATATAATCCCTTTAACCATATATATTATAGATTAAACTCGAGGCATGTATTTAGTCATCCTCTTCAACATTTAATCCGGGTTTACTTGATCCATGAGTAGACTATGAAAACAAATCATTATTTGAGCACGGCCATGCATTTTATAGTCTCACTCAATCAAGAGGCCAATAATATCTCTCCTAATTATAGGAGGGTTAAATCCTTTATCTATCATTCATATTTCTCATACGACTCATGATATACCCGATGTCCACTTTTATCATCACCCGGTCAAAGGTAACTTTTAATGTAGTCAAAGTATATTAATCCTCGTATAGAAATATAATGATCTCAAGTCAAAGGATCATTACACCATTATCACTGTGAGTCTTTCTTATGACTTTATTAAACATGAAGAATCTCACTGTGGGTCAGTCCAGTATCATGTACTCCTACATGTACCTATGTATTGACTTTAGTATCCCCATACTTATAACCAATGAGATGTGGTTATCAGTCAAACAACATACTAGTCTATTTATGTATTATTATTGTCCTATAATAATAATACTCGACTAGAGACATTTAAGAATATGATATATTATATAATCTCAAGTTCAAGTCATGTACTAAACTATACAATGTGTATCATGATTCTAAGGACATTTATTATGCTAACAAATATATCGCAGTATTTAAAGTCATAATAAATACGTTTATTGAATAATCAATTGACATAAAGGTTTATCAAAATAAACATTGTATTGCCTCTAGGGTACCTACACCAACAATCTCCCACTTGCACTAGAACCAATCACCCATGTATCTAATACCCATGGAACTAGTGTGACCGTCGTGCTTCTTCTGCGACAAGCCTTTGGCCAGTGGGTCTGCAATGTTATCATTTGTGTGCACTTTACATATGTGTATGTCACCCCTTTCATTAATCTCTCGAATGAGGTGATATCTCCTGAGTATGTGTTTGGTTCGGGAGTGAGCATTAGGTTCTTTAGCCTGTGCAATGGCTCCATTATTATCGCAGTATAGATCAATGGGATCTGCGATCGATGGAACCACTCCCAAATCAGTAATGAATTTTTGAATCCAAACAGCTTCCTTAGCCACTTCACAAGCTGCAATGTACTCAGCCTCCATTGTAGAATCAGCTACTGTTTCTTGTTTTGAACTCTTCCAACTTACAGCACCTCCGTTTAGACAAAACACAAAACCAGACCGTGATATAGTATCATCCCTGTCTGTTTGAAAACTTGCATCGGTGTAACCTTTTATAACCAGTTTTTCCTCTCCTCCATACACCAAGATTGAATCTTTAGTCCTTTTCAAGTACTTTAGAATATTCTTGACAGCCGTCCAGTGACCTTCACCTGGATTAGATTGGTATCTGCTCGTCATGCTTAAAGCATACGAAACATCTGGGCGAGTACATACCATCGCATACATGATGGATCCAATTGCTGAGGCATATGGAACCTTACTCATGCGGTCCTTGTCATCCAATGATTTCGGACACTGATATTTAGAAATCGTTATCCCTTGAGACACGGGGACATATCCCCTTTTTGCATTTTGCATACCAAAACGATGCAAAACCTTATCGATGTATGTACTCTGACTTAGACCGATCATCCTTCTAGATCTATCCCTATAGATCCTCATTCCAAGAATGTAGGATGCTTCTCCTAAGTCTTTCATAGAGAAGTTGCTCCCTAACCAAATCTTAACAGCCTTGAGAGAAGGTATGTCATTCCCCATTAGTAGTATGTCATCAACATATAGTACTATGAATGCCACATGTTGAGTGGGAGCCATGTGATGCCACATGAATCCCTAAGTACTATGAAGGTTAGTGGGAGCCATGTGGCATTCATAGTACTATATGTTGATGACATACTACTAATGGGGAATGACATACCTTCTCTCAAGGCTGTTAAGATTTGGTTAGGGAGAAACTTCTCTATGAAAGACTTAGGAGAAGCATCCTACATTCTAGGGATGAGGATCTATAGGGATAGATCTAGAAGGATGATCGGTCTAAGTCAGAGTACATACATCGATAAGGTTTTGCATTGTTTTGGTATGCAAAATGCAAAAAGGGGATATGTCCCCGTGTCTCAAGGGATAACGATCTCTAAAGATCAGTGTCCGAAATCATTGGGTGACAAGGACCGCATGAGTAAGGTTCCATATGCCTCAGCAATTGGATCTATCATGTATGCGATGGTATGTACTCGCCCAGATGTTTCGTATGCTTTAAGCATGACGAGCAGATACCAATCTAATCCAGGTGAAGGTCACTGGACGGCTGTCAAGAATATTCTAAAGTACTTGAAAAAGACTAAAGATTCATTCTTGGTGTATGAAGGAGAGGAAAAACTGGTTGTAAAAGGTTACACCGATGCAAGTTTTCAAACAGACAGGGATGATGCTGTATCACAGTCTGGTTTTGTGTTTTGTCTAAACGGAGGTGCTGTAAGTTGGAAGAGTTCAAAACAAGAAACAGTAGCTGATTCTACAATGGAGGTTGAGTACATTGCAGCTTGTGAAGCGACTAAGGAAGCAGTTTAGATTCGAAAATTCATTACTGATTTGGGAGTGGTTCCATCGATCGCAGATCCTATTGATCTATACTGCGATAATAATGGAGCTATTGCACAGACTAAAGAACCTAGAGCTCACTCCCGAACCAAACAAATACTAAGGAGATATCACCTCATTCGAGAGATTAATGAAAGGGGTGACATACACATATGTAAAGTGCACACAAATGATAACATTGCAGACCCACTGACCAAAGGCTTGTCGCAGACGAAGCACGATGGTCACACTAGTTCCATGGGTATTAGATACATGGGAGATTGGCTCTAGTGCAAGTGGGAGATTGTTAGTGTAGGTGCCCTAAAGGCAATACAATGTTTCTTTTAATAGACCTTTATGTCATTTGATTATTCAATAAACGTATTTATTATGACTTTAAATACTGCGATATATTTGTTAGCATAATTAATGTCCTTAGAATCATGATACACATTGTATAGTTTAGTACATGACTTGAACTTGAGATTATATAATAGATCATATTCTTAAATGTCCCTAGTCGAGTATTATTATTATAGGACAATAATAATACATAAATAGACTAGTATGTTGTTTGACTGATAACCACATCTCATTGGTTATAAGTATGGGGATACTAAAGTCAACACATAGGTACATGCAGGAGTACATGGTACTGGACAGACCCACGGTGAGATTCTTCATGTTTAATAAAGTCATAAGAAAGACTCACAGTGATAATGGTGTAATGATCCTCTGACTTGAGATCATTATATTTCTATACGAGGATTAATATACTTTGACTACATTAAAAGTTACATTTGACCGGGTAATGATAAAAGTGGACATCGGGTATATCATGAGTCGTATGAGAAATATGAATGATAGATAAAGGATTTAACCCTCCTATAATTAGGAGAGATATTATTGGCCTCTTGATTGAGTGAGACTATAAAATACATGGCCGTGCTCAAATAATGATTTGTTTTCATAGTCTACATATGGATAAAGTAAACCCGGATTAAATGTTGAAGAGGATGACTAAATACATGCCTCGAGTTTAATCTATAATATATATGGTTAAAGGGATTATATTACACGGAAACATTAATCACGAAAGGTTTTATCGAATCACGATTTAATTATTATTTAATTGGGTAGCAATGATGTATTACTAGATACCGCTCATTGTTTATAATTTTATTGGAGAATAAAATTATTGCTAATTAAATAATAGCCTATAGGGTCACACACATAGAGTACTTAAAGGAATAATTAATTTAAATTATAGATTTAAATTAATTGATGATTATTTGAATTTTATTATATTAATTAAGTGAGACTTAATTAATTGAAATAATATAAATTCGAATTTGAATTCTGCCATTAATAATTAAGTGTGACTTAGTTATTAATTAAATAATAAAATTCGGTTTTATTATTTAATCCTAAACCTACATGGGTTAGGCTTTGCTGTTATGGGTTGCTATTATGGGCCTATTAACCAACCATTATAAATAGATAATGTAAGGTTAATAAGGGTTAACGTTTTTGAGAAAAAAAATAACCCTAGAGGCAGCAGCTACACAGCAAGGCAGTTTCGAAATCATCAAAGGAGCTCGTACATCCAATCCGTAATCAAGATCGTGAGACGTTCTTGAAGGTGCTCGTGTGGATACCATAGAGGTGTTTTCGAGAAGAAGACACAAGTCGTGAAAGGTAGGATCTCCGTTGAGTTCGTAGAAGTCAAGACCAAGAAAAGGTATTATTCCGTTTCACACAAATCAGTCCGAACTTATACATGATCCTGCGTTAGGGTTCCGAAATTTTTCGTTATATTTACGTTTAATCCGCTGCGTTTTATGCCTCGGAACCCAACAAGTTTGTAGCGCCATTACAAGGGTGATGGAGTAGAGGCTCAACGAAAATATTAATGGGCGCAACAAAAATTTCAAAGCTGCTTAAGGCAGTACCAGGCGTAAAAAAATATATTGGCGCAACAAAAATAGTAGGCGTAACAAAATATTACTTGACCCCACTTAGCCCTCAGCCAATCAAATTACAGTAGCCTACTTTATTGATTTAAAGTCTACATAGATAAAAAGGGGATAGAGACTCATTTCAAGAGTCGTCTTCTTCAATACAAATAAAATGTAGAGAGCTGGCCGGAGCAAGAAGAGATAATTTATACACACCCATACCTTGTTTCCGGTCAGATATTAGGACACGGTTCTTTAATGAAAAATCCTCAGGACTCCTAGATATCACTCCCTACAGACTCAGTTTTTCCTTGTACTAATTTAGATATATTTGTATAGGAACTGAGCCTTATATTTTTGTGTTAGCAGCAAATAACTAATTTGTTCTTTGGAAACTAGTTATATTTTTAACTGGGTGTAGCAACCTCCGGGTAAATATATAAAAGATATATTCCCCGAATCTTGTCCCGTTTATTTTACTTGCTAATTTTCTTGAACCTAATTGATTTATACGGACACACAGAAAATTAGTATGCAACTCACCTAAACACTATAAATGGCCAAACCCACTCTGAAGAAATAATTTATTTATCCATAAATTTCGAAAAGAATTTAAATTATTGTGAGTATCGTATTCAAACTGAAGGGTTTCGTGACACAAACGCAGCGGAATAAACGCGAAAAATAAATCAAAATAGCGAAACCCTCCGCAGGATCCATGCGAAAACAAAAGATTTAATTCGGAGATAAAGAATAAATACCTTTAGAAGCTTTAACAGTTCATTAATGGAAGATTAATGGAGGTCCAAAGCTTGTTTAATCACCACGTATCCCGCTCTCGCGATCTACGCTCTACGGTATCCACACGAACACTTTTCATAAAGGATTGATGTGTACTAACACCCGAAAACTTCTTCTCTCTCTATCTTCCTCCTCTCTCATAGCGGCTAGGGTTTTGTAAAATCTCTCTTTTTAATAAATCAGCCCATAAAGAGATTATATAGAGAGAGGAATAAGTTTTCTAATTATAATCCAATTATAATTAATACTAATCCAAAATTCTAAATTATTTAATTAAGTCTCACTTAATTAATTAATTATTAATTTTGGAATTAGTTTAAGTAATTCATTTATTCTATTTATATAATTAATTAAGTCATACTTAATTAATATCATAAATAAAATAAATTACTTATTTAATTTAAATTCATAATTTAAATTATTTCTCCTTCAAGCGTTCTTTGTGTGTGACCCTGTAGGTTATTATTACGTTGGCAACAATTTTAATATCTAATTAAAATTGTAAACAATGAGCGGCATCTAGTAATACATCATTGCTACCCAAATAATAATAATAAATCGGTGATTCGATTAAGCCTTTCGTGAATAATGTTCCATGTAATATAATCCCTTTAATCTTGATATTATAGATTAAACTCAAGGCATGTCTCGTGTCATCCTCTTCATAATTTAATCTTTATTTTCTTGATCGATGAGTAGACTATTAAAATCAAATCAACATTTGAGCACGGCCGTGCATTTCATAGTCTCACTCAAACAAGAGGCCAATAATATCACTCCTAAAATTAGGAGGATTAAATCCCATCTAGATCATTCATATTTCTCATACGATTCATAATATACCCAATGCCCACTTTTATCATCACCCGGTCAAAGGTAACTTTTAATGTAATCAAAGTATATTAATTCTCGTATAGAAATATAATGATTTCAGGTCTAAGGATCATTACACCATTATCACAGTGAGAATTACTTATGACACTTACTTAACATGTAGAATCTCACGGCGGGTCATTCCAGTGCCATGCATTGATACATGCACTTATGTTCTTGACTTTAGTATCTCCATACCTATGACCAATGAGATGTGGTCATCTGTCAAGAAACATACTAGTCTTTGTGCATTATTATTGTCCTTAAATAATAATACTCGACTAGGGAATTTTAGGAATAAGATACTATTCATATAATCTCATTTTTAAGTCACATACTTAAAGATATAGAATACGTATCAAAATTCCAAGGACATTTACTATGCTTTCAATTTATTACGCAGTAAACAAAACATAATAAATAAATAATAATCAATAAAACATAATCCTTAATAATAAATATTTTCCTTAAAATATAAAAAGTATTGTCTCTAGAGCACAATTACTAACAATCTCCCACTTGCACTAGAGCCAATTACCCAAGTATCCAATACTCATGAAACTAGTGTGACTTTCATGCTTCTGCTGCGATAAAGCCTTAGTCAGTGGGTCTGCAATATTATTATTAGTATGCACTTTACATATATGTATATCTCCTTGATCATTAATCTCATTAATTAGATGATATCTCCTAAGTACATGCCCAAACAGCCTCCTTGGCTGCTTCGCAAGCATCAATATACTCAGGCTCTATTGTAGAATCAACTATTGTCTCTGCTGTGAACCATTCCAGCATACAACATCTCAATAAAATTAGATAAAACACAAAGACAGACAGAAACATTAAATTATCGTTATCTGTCTAGAAACCAGTAACACTGAAACCTCTTACAACTAGCTTCACATCTCCTCCATATAACAAGAATGAATCTTTATTCCTCTTTAAGTACTTAAGAATATTCTTGACTGTCGTCCAGTGACCTTCACCTGGATTAAATCGGTATCTACTCATCATGGTTAAAGCATATGAGACATCAGGACAAGTACATATCATTGCATACATTATAAAACCAATTGCTGACGCATATGAAATTTTACTCATGCAGTCCCTATCATCCAATGATTTAGGACAAATTTTATTTTGAGATCACTATCCCATGAGACATTGGGACATATCCATTTTAGTCTCTTTGCATTTGAAATCGATGCAAAACTTTGTCAATGTATGTACTCTAAATTAGGCCGATCAATCACCTTGATCTATCTCTATAGATCTCGATCCCTAATATATATGTCACATCGCCTAAGTCTTTCATTGAGAAATTATTTCTCAACCAAGTCTTCACAGTCTGTAGAGAAGGAATGTCATTCCCTATTAGTAATATATCATCAACATATAATACTAGGAATGCCACATGGCTCCCACTAAACTTCTTGTAAACACAAGTTTCATCTTCATTATGAATAAAGTCAAACTCTTTTTGACTGTTTCATGAAAACAAATGTTCCATCTCCTCGAGGCCTGCTTTAATCCATAAATGGATCGACGCAACTTACATACATTTCCAGCATCCTTTAGATCAACAAAACCCTTAGGGTGTGTCATGTACACATCCATATCTTCTTCAAGGCTCTCATTTAAGAAAGCGGTTTTGACATCCATTTGCCAGATTTCATAGTTATAGTAAGCAGCTATAGCAAGCAAAATCCTGATGGACATGACCATAACAACTGGTGAAAAGGTCTCATCATAGTCAATACCATGAATTTTCTTGAAACCTTTTGCCACCAATCGTGCCTTATAGGTCTGTACATTAGCATCCATGTCGGTCTTCTTCTTGAAGACCCACTTACACCCTATAGGTTTTACCCCTTCAGGTGGATCAACCAAAGTCCATACTTGATTAGTATACATGGATTCCATCTCAGATTTAATGGCATCCAGCCATCTCTTAGAATCTGGAGTGTTTATAGTATCTAGGTAGGTGAGAGGCTCATCTTCATCCACAAGCATCACATCACCATCTTGAGTCAAGAGAAATCCATATTATCTCTCGGGCTCATGGCGAATCCTACTAAACCTACGAACACCTGTGTTTCTTGAGCAGTATTATTTTTCTTGTACATTCTACTCAGGTTCCTCCACTGGTTCAACGTTATCATGTGGGTCTCAAACTTCATTGAGATCTATTATCCTCCCACTGTCTCTCAACAGTTCGAGCAACAAACACTTTGTTCTCGGAAGGATTATAAAAAGAATAACCCCTTGTTTCAGTTGGGTATTCCACAAAATTACATTTGTCTGATTTTGGTCCTAGCTTGTCAGAGATTAGACGTTTCACAAACGCTTCACATCCCCAAAATTTTATAAATGACATGCTGTGACGTTGCTCAGTCCATATCTCATAAGGAGTCTTTTGAACCAATTTAGTAGGAACACAGTTAAGTGTATGTGGAGCCGTTTCCAGGGTGCAACCCCAGAAACTAATTGGAAGATTCATTGACTCAACATTGATCGCACCATGTCCAACAAGGTGTGATCTCTCCTATCAAAAAACTTTTCTTTAATATTTTCTACTTCATCTTTATAGTCTTTGAACTTTTCAAATGATTCGGATTAGTTCTTCAAAAGATACATATATCCGTATCTACTAAAATAATTAGTAAATTTTATGAAGTTAATAAAATCTACCTTTTGTCATCGTACACATATGACCACATACATCACTATGTATAAGTCATACTCATTCAATGATCCCTTCACCATGTCCGGTAAAAGGAGCTTTAGTCATTTTACCAAATAAACCAAGATTCGCATCCTTTTGTATGATTCATAATCAAACTTATCCATGAATGCATCCTTATGTATTCTGAAAATGCGTTTCTTATTAATACGGCCTCAACAACAGTGCCAAAGGTAATATTTGATTTGAGTCACTTTAGAACATATAAATTGTTAATTAGATGTGCAACATTATAAGGCTCATCATCAAAATAGAATAAACAACTATTGTTATAAAATGAAAAAGCCTTTCTTGTCCAAACAAGAAACTGAAATAATGTCTCTGCCAATTGCAAGCACGCTATAACAATTATTAAGTTCTAAATTTTCCTTATAGGCCAAAAATTAAGTAACGAGTTCCTCGAACCAGAGCAACTATCTTTACTCCAATTCCAACCCGATACCTTAAGCTTGACCCTTATTGATCATCATCTTCCGATCTTCCAATTAAGCATGACAGTTTAGTTTCCAGCCTCCCAATTTTCCACAGAAGCGATAATCGTCCTCTTTATCAACACCTCATTCAGACTTAAGAGTCTGCTTTAGGGATTGGACTTTGGTTTGACAAAGGAACTAGATCAAATCTTCTCCTTGCCTTTCCATTTTCCTTTCTCTTTTGCATTCCCTATGTTTACCATCAATATAGTAGTAGTTCATGCATTTATCATATTGCTTTCAGCAGTTCTCAACATGCTTAGCAACTCAATGGGTGTTTTACCAATCTTATTCACTTTATTGTTCATAACAAAATAAGATTTGTCCAAAGATTGTAAGATCAAATCTAACTGTCTCCAGACCAATCTGGAAACCCAAAATATCAATGGTATTCATTATACCCTATAATCTTTAGAACATGTGGTGTAACCGGGTCTCACTCTCCCTACTTGTAAGTGTATAGTGCCCTTTCAAATATATCTTGTGCTCAATCGTTTCATAAGCATCTATATGCTTGTATTGCTTCTTAAGCTCAGCACATATATTTGCGAGCATGAGACATGAAACATCAGTCGCAACATCAATTTGCTTCCAATAAGCACTATGATTTGCACATGTTACATTCTCAACTTTAAGAGCAGGGGAAGAGATTTGACTAATATCGTGGTGCCCGAGGACGATCCTCAAGCTCCTATGTCAGTCAAGGAAATATATTCTCGTTAACTTGTCCTTCTCAAGAACTGATCGCATGGAGAAGTTGTTTGTGTTTATCATTTGATATCTATAATATTAAAGTGCATAAAATAAACTAGATTGCAAATTTAATATTAATTATGTTTAAGTTATTATGGTATATCATCATATACCTCCCACTATTTTTATCAAACTAATAGCCCTTACTATTAATTTGGAAAGTATATCCCATAATTCTTTCTAGTGAGCCAAGATCCATATTTCGTCACGTCCTAAGTCAACCACTGGAAGTCCTTAGAAAATGATTATTTAGGTAGACAACAGTTGCCAATTATATCATATATAATTCTTGGATAGTTTGGTGAACAACGATTGATCTTATCTATCTAATAGACTTTTAACCAAACTCTATGCTTCTAAGTTCATAATAGTTGAATATAACCGTTTATTTTCACTTATTATGACGACTCAGTTAAGTTAGACCCAATGATACAACGGCCGAATATAACCGTTTATATTCGTCGCATCTCACCACGATAGATAGGAGTCCCCTGCCACTGACAGTCCTTCCCCTTATCGATCTAGGATTCGATGAGTGTTCATTCATTGGAAAGCATCCGAGTAAAACTTAATATTTTGTTAAGGGGTTTTAGAAAATTTATAACGATCATGATCACATCATAAAGAGATCCTCAATTTTTCCTTGAACCAAATATTTCAAATCGACATCGTAAATTATTCATTTCCCAGGTAGATGGAGGATACCAATGGTCACACTTAAAACCCACCAGCCTTACGAATACGCATATCCGCTTTTGTCAGAAAATCCCAATTATAGATATCAAAAATCCATATTTAATTCCGTGTTTTAAAAATCCATATTTCATAAACACAAGAATCTCATGATCGTTTGTTAATTTTAAAATCTTGAATCGTTACAGATTTTATCTTGTTTAAGCAAACATGGCATGGGTGTCGTATCTAATACATACATGATTAATCAATATTAAGCATGCATCTCAATTATATCTACGCATACATACCAATACATGCAATCATATACATATATGTAATGTGCGTAAATTAAACGTGTTTGGTTATGGCCCCATCCTATATGATATTTTCAAGCTAATGGAAATATCAAGGTCAGTCTATGGTGGTTTTAAAAATACTATCTATTACATGTCTTCTTTCTTCATTGCTCCATCATCCCCTTTTGGATCGCCTCCTTGCTTGCAAGTCTTCATTGATAATTACATTGAATAATAAAAATAAAACTATTCTAATGAAATTACAAGAAGAACTCGAGTTACATTCGAGATAATTAAATTACAATGAATAAACGACATGCAAGTCGTATTTAGAAACCAAAACTATAAATCAAAACCACTATCCTATGGGTCTTTAGGCCATAACCATCCACCATGCTATCATATAACACATATAATATATCTCATATTATATAATCATATCATATAATCATATATAACAAATTTCGAAATTTCAAAAAATTAAAAACAGATTTCTGAAGACAATAAATCGCTATTTCGAGGCCCTTAACGACGTCAAACGCCTTACAGACCCGTCGCTGATAGCATAGCTATCAGTTTTGTTCATTGGCCCGATTCCAGTCAGAAAACACATATTGTTTGCGAAAATCGGATACGGCAGTCAGATTTCTCCAAATCTGACGGTGTTTCAGAAATCGTATCATATACAATTCTTATAACAAAAACAAGTGTATATCATATATACATATACAGAGATACATACAATCATCATATGATTATACATTACATGAATATCATATATTCATAATATATACATATATATACTTAAAATTTTAGAAAATCAAATAATTTTTAGAAAATCATAAATCACCGTTTTGGAGGCTGTAACGACATCTAATGGCTTACAGACGCAGAGCTGACAATGTCAGTATTGCTCAGTGATCCGATTCCAGTCAGAAAACACATATCGTTTGCAAAAATCGAACAACGGACACAGATTTCAGAAAATCAACGGCAGCCGTTTCAGAATTCGTATCGAATACGATTCCCATAATAAGAACAAACATGTATCATATACATACATCAACACACATAATCATCACATGATTATACATCATATGAATATCATATATTCATAATATATATAAACATATACATATTATATCAATATAAAATCATGATAGATCGCATACATGCTTATATATCAAAAACTGTTAAGCACATAACCGAATTAAAACGTTTCACAAGTAGCTCTGATGCCATTGAAGGGTTTCGTGACACAAACGCAGCGGAATAAACGCGAAAAATAAATCAAAATAGCGAAACCCTCCGCAGGATCCATGCGAAAACAAAAGATTTAATTCGGAGATAAAGAATAAATACCTTTAGAAGCTTTAACAGTTCATTAATGGAAGATTAATGGAGGTCCAAAGCTTGTTTAATCACCACGTATCCCGCTCTCGCGATCTACGCTCTACGGTATCCACACGAACACTTTTCATAAAGGATTGATGTGTACTAACACCCGAAAACTTCTTCTCTCTCTATCTTCCTCCTCTCTCATAGCGGCTAGGGTTTTGTAAAATCTCTCTTTTTAATAAATCAGCCCATAAAGAGATTATATAGAGAGAGGAATAAGTTTTCTAATTATAATCCAATTATAATTAATACTAATCCAAAATTCTAAATTATTTAATTAAGTCTCACTTAATTAATTAATTATTAATTTTGGAATTAGTTTAAGTAATTCATTTATTCTATTTATATAATTAATTAAGTCATACTTAATTAATATCATAAATAAAATAAATTACTTATTTAATTTAAATTCATAATTTAAATTATTTCTCCTTCAAGCGTTCTTTGTGTGTGACCCTGTAGGTTATTATTACGTTGGCAACAATTTTAATATCTAATTAAAATTGTAAACAATGAGCGGCATCTAGTAATACATCATTGCTACCCAAATAATAATAATAAATCGGTGATTCGATTAAGCCTTTCGTGAATAATGTTCCATGTAATATAATCCCTTTAATCTTGATATTATAGATTAAACTCAAGGCATGTCTCGTGTCATCCTCTTCATAATTTAATCTTTATTTTCTTGATCGATGAGTAGACTATTAAAATCAAATCAACATTTGAGCACGGCCGTGCATTTCATAGTCTCACTCAAACAAGAGGCCAATAATATCACTCCTAAAATTAGGAGGATTAAATCCCATCTAGATCATTCATATTTCTCATACGATTCATAATATACCCAATGCCCACTTTTATCATCACCCGGTCAAAGGTAACTTTTAATGTAATCAAAGTATATTAATTCTCGTATAGAAATATAATGATTTCAGGTCTAAGGATCATTACACCATTATCACAGTGAGAATTACTTATGACACTTACTTAACATGTAGAATCTCACGGCGGGTCATTCCAGTGCCATGCATTGATACATGCACTTATGTTCTTGACTTTAGTATCTCCATACCTATGACCAATGAGATGTGGTCATCTGTCAAGAAACATACTAGTCTTTGTGCATTATTATTGTCCTTAAATAATAATACTCGACTAGGGAATTTTAGGAATAAGATACTATTCATATAATCTCATTTTTAAGTCACATACTTAAAGATATAGAATACGTATCAAAATTCCAAGGACATTTACTATGCTTTCAATTTATTACGCAGTAAACAAAACATAATAAATAAATAATAATCAATAAAACATAATCCTTAATAATAAATATTTTCCTTAAAATATAAAAAGTATTGTCTCTAGAGCACAATTACTAACACAAACCCCCTTCTACGATACTTCGGGACCCAACAATTGGTATCAGAGCCTGCTGATTGATATACAAATCAAGATTCGTAACTCAGTGAAGCTCAAGGTGTCGAAGCTACTTGGATTCAGAATTATTAGAGGTCTTAATAAATAAGTTTAATTATAAACTTTTAATAAATTTATTTTATAAACTTTTATAAAATTTATTTTATAAACTTTTATCAGTTAATGTTATAAATTATAATTAGTTTATTTTATAAATTTAATTTTAAATTTATTTTATAAACTTTTATTAGTTTATATTATAAATTTTAATTAGTTTATTTTATAAACTTAATATTAAATATATTTTATAAACTTTTATAAAATTTATTTTGTAAACTTTTATTAGTTTATGTTATAAATTTTAATTACTTTATCTTATAAAGTTAATAAAGTTTAAAATTTATATCTACTAATTTTTTGGTCCACTTTCGAGCTTAGTACATTTGGCTAAGTTGCCGTCGACCATGGCTATGTTGCTGTGTATCTGGCGATTGAAACAACGCAACAACTCTGTTAGTATTGGTGTCCTAGAGACAATAATTTTAATGTTTTATTGAAAACAATTAAGGATTGTGTTTTATGTGATTATTTAATTAATATTTATTATGTCTTTATTTACTGCGTCATAAATTGAAAGAATAATAAATATCCTTGGAATATTAATACGTAATATATATCTTTAAGTATGTGACTTAAAAATGAGATTATATGAATAGTATTTAATTCCTAAAATTCCCTAGTCAAGTATTATTATTTAAGGACAGTAATAATGCAATAAGACTAGTATGTTTGTTGACAGATGACCACATCTCATTGGTCATAGGTAATGTGATACTAAAGTCAAGAACATAAGTGTATGTATCAATACATGGCACTGGAAAGACCCATCGTGAGATTCTACATGTTAATAAGTGTCATAAGAAATCTCACAGTGATAATGATGTAATGATCCTCTGACTTGAAATCATTATATTTCTATACGAGAATTAATATACTTTGATTACACTCAAAGTTATCTTTAACCGGGTAATGATAAAGGTGGACATTGGGTATGCTATGAATCGTATGGGGAATATGAATGATAGATATAGGATTTAACCCTCCAAATCTAGGAGTGATACTATTGGCCTCTTGATTGAGTGAGACTATGAAATGCATGGCCATGCTCAAATATTGATTTGTTTAAATAGTCTACTCATTGATCAAGGAAACTAAGATTAAACGTTGAAGAGGATGACACTATACATGCCTCGAGTTTTATCTATAATATAAGGTTAAATGGATTATATTACATTGCACATTATTCACGAAAAGTTTAATTGAATCACCAATTATTATTGTTACTTGGGTAGCAATGATGTATTACTAGATGCCGCTCATTGTTTATAATTTTATTATTAGATAATAAAATTATTGCCAACGTAATAATAACCTAAAGGGTCACACACAAAGAACGTCAAAACGGAGGTTTATTTAAATTACGAATTTAAATATATTATTGTTTATTCGAATTTAATTATTGAATTAATTAAGTGGGACTTGATTAATTATATTAGAATTCAGATTTAATAAGTATTATTATTATTTGAATTTAATTATTGAATTAATTAAGTGGGACTTGATTAATTATATTAGAATTCAGATTTAATAATAATAATAACCCAAAGTCATAATGGGTTTTGGAAACCACATGGATTAGGGTTAGGCCCAAAATCTCTCTCTCCCCTATATATACATAATGATGTATAGTATTAGGGTTTAATCATCAAAATTTCATTTTTAGAGAAAAACCTTAGCTGCTCAACATCAAGAGAGGCTAGAGAAAGAGAGAGAGAGAGAGAGAGAGAGAGAGAGAGGCAAACAATTCGGCTAGTACCGACTCCGGTGATCGTAGGACGATCGGGCGTTCGTGTGGACTTCTTTGGAGAGTAAATCTTTGCAACAAAGGGCTGCTGTGATTCATCTTTTCTGGACCTCCATTAAACAACATACGGAAAGCTTTGTTAAGGTACAGACTTCTTCACCATAATCATCTAACATTATACATGGATCCTGCGATTGGGTTTCGATATTTATTATTTTGACGTTAATTCCGCTGCGTTTTCATGCCCGAAACCCTTCAATGGCATCAGAGCTACGTGTATAATGGGATGATTTGGTTATGTGTTTAACAGTTTTTCGATGTATGTAAACATATATATGATATGCCATGACTATATATTGATATATATGTTTTATATGATTTTGAATATATGATATTCATGTGTTGTATAATCATGGGATGATTGTGTGTATTGCTGTATGTATATGATACATGTTTGTTCTTGTTATGGAAATCGTATTCGATACGAATTCTGAAACGGCTTCGGTAGATTTTCTGAAATCTGTGTCCAGTGTCCGATTTTCGCAAATGATTTCTGACTGGAATCGTGTTACCTGAGCAATACTGACAAAGTCAGCTACGCGTCTGTAAGCCGTTTGACGACGTTACAGGCCCTGAAACGGTGATTTATTATTTTCTGAAATTTATTTGATTTTCTGAAATTTCGAAATTTATTATATATGATTATATGATATGTTTATATAATCTGAGATATATTACATGTGTTATGTGATAACATGGTGGATGGTATGGCCTAAAGACCCATAGGATAGTGGTTTTGTTTTCTGATTTTGGTTTCTAAATACGACTTGCATGTCGTTTATTCATTGTAATTGTTAATCTCGAATGTAACTCGAGTTCTTCTTGTAATTTCATTAGAATATATTTATTTATTATTCAATGTAATTGTTCAATGGAGACTTGGAAGCAAGGAAGCTAGGAGGCAATCCAGATGATGGAGCAATGAATAAGATAGAGACATATAATAGTGTAGTATTTGAAACCACCATAGATTGACCTTGATAATTCCATTAGCTTGGAAATATCACATAGGATGGGGCCATAACCAAACACGTTTAATTTACGCACAATACATATATATATATATATATATATATGAATGCATGTGTAGATATGTATGTGTTGGAATGATGTATGTATTAGATATGACACCCATGTCATATCTGCTTAAGAAAGATAAAATCTGTAACGATTCAAGATTTTAAAATTAACAAACGATCATGAGATTCTTGTGTTTATGAAATATGGATTTTAAAACACGGAATTAAATATGGATTTTGATATCTATAACTGGGATTTTCTGACAAAAGCGGATATGCGTATTCGTAAGGTTGATGGGTTTTAAGTGTGACCATTGGTATCCTCCATCTACCTGGGAAATGAACAATTTAAAATGTCAATTTGAAATATTTGGTTCAAGGAAAAATTGAGGATCTCTTTATGATGTGATCATGATCGTTATAAATTTTCTAAACCCCTTAACAAAATATTAAGTTTTACTCGGATGCTTTCCAATGAATGAACACTCATCGAATCCTAGATCGATTAGGGGAAGGACTGTCAGTGGCAGGGGACTCCTATCTATCGTGGTGAGATGCCACGAATATAAACGGTTATATTCGGCCGTTGTATCATTGGGTCTAACTTAACTGAGTCGTCATAATAAGGTGAAAATAAACGGTTATATTCAACCATTATGAACTTAGAAGCATAGAGTTTGGTTAAAAGTCTATTAGATAGATAAGATCAATCGTTGTTCACCAAACTATCCAAGAATTATATATGATATAATTGACAATTGTTGTCTACCTAAATAATCATTTTTTAAGGACTTCCAGTGGTTGACTTAGGACATGACGAAATATGGATCTTGGCTCACTAGAAAGAATTATGGGATATACTTTCCAAATTAATAGTAAGGGCTATTAATTTGATAAAAATAGTGGGAGATATATTATGAATACATCATAATCATTTGAACATAATAAATAACTCAGACAATCTAATGTTTATTTTATGCATTTTAAACATTGTAGATATTTAAATGTCAAACAATACAAATACTTTCTCCGTACGAGCAACCCTTGGGAAGGACAAGCTGACAGGAACTAACTTCCTGGATTGGTATAGGAATTTGAGGATTATCCTCAGGCAAGAGCGTAAGCTCCATCTCATTGAAATTCCTTCACATTCTCTTCCTGCTGAGAATGCAACTCGCATTCAGCAAAATGCTTATCAGAAGCATATTGATGATGTGAATGATATTGCATGTCTCAATGTGGCAACCATGAGTGCTGAGCTTCAAAAACAACATGAGCATATGGATGCTTATGAGATGATTGAACACCTTCAAAGAATGTTTGAGGGACAAGCTCGTCAAGAAAGGTTCGACACGAGCAAAGCACTGTATGCTTGCAAATAGGGAGAGCGTGAACCTGTTCAACCACATGTTCTGAAGATGATAGGTTATATTGAGTATCTTGATACTTTGGGTTTCCTGATTGGTTTGGAAGCTCAGATTGACTTAATCTTGCAATCTTTGAACCGCAACTATACTCATTTTGTTATGAACTACAATATGAATGAGATAGACAAAACACCCATTGAATTGTTGGCCATGTTACGAACTACTGAAACCAACATGAAAAGGCTGAACCTGCTGCCATGTTGATGGTAGATAACAAAGGTAAGGCTAATAGAAAAGGCAAATGGAAGGGAAAGAAGAAGATTGGATCTGCTTCTGGTCCCAAGCCAAAGGCTAATCCCAAACAGGCTTTAAAGCCTAAGGGTGTTATTGCAAAGGGTGATTGTCACTACTATGGTAAGCTAGGTCATTGGAAGAGAAACTATCATGCTTATTTGGAGGATCTGAAGAAGAAGAAGGCTGGTCAAGCTTCTGATTCAGGTATTTATGTTATAGAGGTCAATTTGTCAACTTCTACATCATGGGTATTCGATACTGGATGTGGTTCTCACATTTGTATAAATGTACATGAACTACAAAGGAGTAGGACTTTGGCTAAAGGAGAGGTCGACCTACGAGTTGGCAATGGAGCAAAGGTTGCTGTTTTAACTGTAGGGACTTATTATTTATCATTGCCCACTGGGCTTATTTTAGAACTTGAGAACTGTTTTTACGTGCCTGCAATTTGCAGAAAAATTATTTCGGTTTCTTGTTTAGACAAGAAAGGTTTTGCATTTTTAATTCAGAACAATAGTTGTTCCTTTTCTTTGAATAATGTTACCTATGGGGTTGCACGTTTATTTAACGGTTTATATGTTCTTGATTTAGACACTCCTATTTATAATGTGAATAACAAACGTCTTAAAATAAATGACTCAAATCAAATATACCTCTGGCACTGTCGTTTAGGCCATATAAATGAGAAGCGCATTTCCAAGTTACATAAGGATGGATACTTGGATAAGTTTGACTTTGAATCATACGAAGCATGTGAACCTTGTCTCATTGGAAAAATGACTAAATCTCCTTTTACTGGACAAGGTGAAAGGGCCACTGAACGATTAGAACTTATACATAGTGATGTATGTGGTCCTATGCGTACTATGACAAGAGGTGACTTTTACTACTTTATCACGTTTACTGATAATTTCAGTAGATATGTGAATCTTATGAAGAACAAATCTGATTCTTTTGAAAAGTTCAAAGAAACAAAGCTGAAGTAGAAAAGCAAACTGGCGGAAGTATTAAGACTCTACGATCTGATCGTGGAGGTGAATACTTAAGCCATGAATTTAAGAGTTTATTAAAAGAGTGTGGTATTGTATCACAACTCACTCCTCCCGGAACACCAAAATGGAATGGAGTTTTTGAAAGGAGAAATCGTACTTTGTTGGACATGGTACGATCGATGATAAGTCATGCAGATCTTCCAATTAGTTTCTGGGGCTACGCCCTGGAGACGGCTGCTTATACACTTAACCGAGTTCCTACTAAAACGGTTCAGAAGACTCCATATGAGATATGGACTAAGAAACGTCATAGCATGTCATTTATGAAAATATGGGGATGTGAAGCGTTTGTGAAACGTTTAACTTCTGAAAAGCTAGGACCTAAATCAGACAAATATAATTTTGTGGGATACCCAATTGAAACAAAGGATTATTCATTCTATAATCCTTCCGAGAACAAAGTGTTTGTTGCTCGAACTATAGTTTTTCTTGAAAGAGAAATGCTTTCGAAGAAAAACAGTGGGAGGATAATAGATCTCGATGAAGTTCGAGGCCCACAAGATAACATTGAACCAATGGAGGAACTTGAGAAGGATGTACAAGACCACAACACTGCTCAAGAAACACAGGTTATTCGTAGGTCTAGTAGGATTCGCCATGAGCCTGAGAGATATTATGGATTTCTCTTAACTCAAGATGGTGATGTGATGCTTATCGACGAAGATGAGCCTCTCACCTACTAAGATGCTATGAACACTCCAGAGTCCAAGAGATGGCTGGATGCCATGAAATCTGAGATGGAATCCATGTATACTAATCAAGTATGGACTTTGGTTGATCCACCTAAAGGGGTAAAACCTATAGGGTGCAAGTGGGTTTTCAAGAAGAAGACCGACATGGATGGTAATGTACAGACCTATAAGGCACGATTGGTGGCAAAAGGTTTCAAGCAAATTCATGGTATTGACTATGATGAGACTTTTTCACCAGTGGCTATGGTCAAGTCCATCAGGATTTTGCTTGCTATAGCTGCTTACTATGATTATGAAATCTGACAGATGGATGTCAAAACTGCTTTCTTAAATGGAAGCCTTGAAGAAGATATGGATGTGTATATGACACAGCCTGAAAGTTTTGTTGATCCAAAGAATGCTGTAAAGGTATGTAAGCTGCGTTGATCCATTTATGGATTGAAACAAGCCTCAAGGAGATGGAACATTCGTTTTGATGAAACTGTCAAAGAGTTTGGGTTTATTCAAAATGAAGATGAACCATGTGTTTACAAGAAGGTAAGTGGGAGCAATGTGGCATTCCTATAATTATATGTTGATGATATATTAATAATAGGGAATGACATTCCTTCTTTACAGACTGTTAAGACTTGGTTGAGTAAGAATTTCTCAATGAAAGACATAGGCGAAGCGACCTATATTTTAGGTATCAAGATCTATAGAGATAGATCAAGAAGAATGATTGGCCTAAGTCAGAGTAGATACTAGTCTAATCCAGGTGAAGGTCACTGGACAACAGTCAAGAATATTCTTAAGTACTTGAAGAGGACTAAAGATTAATTCTTGGTATATGGAGGAGAAGATAAGCTGGTTGTAAAAGGTTACACCGATGCTAGTTTCTAGACAGACGAGGATGATTCGATTTCTCAGTCTGGATTTGTGTTTTGTCTAAATGGAGATATTGTATGCTGGAATGGTTCACAGCAGAGACAGTTGTTGATTCTACAATAGAGCCTGAGTATATTGATGCTTATGAAGCAGCCAAGGAGATTGTTTGGGGATGTACTTAGGAGATATCACCTAATTAATGAGATTAATGATCAAGGAGATATACATATATGTAAAGTGCATACTAATAAGAATAATGCAGACCCACTGACTAAGGCTTTGTCGCAGCAGAAGCACGAAGGTCATACTAGTTCCATGGGTATTAGATACATAGGAGATTGGCTCTAGTACAAGTGGGAGATTGTTAGTATTGGTGTCCTAGAGACAATAATTTTAATGTTTTATTGAAAACAATTAAGGATTGTGTTTTATGTGATTATTTAATTAATATTTATTATGTCTTTATTTATTGCGTTATAAATTGAAAGAATAATAAATGTCCTTGAAATATTAATACGTAATATATATCTTTAAGTATGTGACTTAAAAATGAGATTATATGAATAGTATTTAATTCCTAAAATTCCCTAGTCAAGTATTATTATTTAAGGACAGTAATAATGCAATAAGACTAGTATGTTTGTTGACAGATGACCACATCTCATTGGTCATAGGTATGGTGATACTAAAGTCAAGAACATAAGTGTATGTATCAATACATGACACTGGAAAGACCCGCCGTGAGATTCTACATGTTAATAAGTGTCATAAGAAATCTCACAGTGATAATGATGTAATGATCCTCTGACTTGAAATCATTATATTTCTATATGAGAATTAATATACTTTGATTACACTCAAAGTTATCTTTAACCGGGTAATGATAAAGGTGGACATTGGGTATGTTATGAATCGTACGGGGAATATGAATGATAGATATAGGATTTAACCCTCCAATTCTAGGAGTGATATTATTGGCCTCTTGATTGAGTGAGACTATGAAATGCATGGCCATACTCAAATATTGATTTGTTTAAATAGTCTACTCATTGATCAAGGAAACCAAGATTAAACGTTGAAGAGGATGACACTATACATGCCTCGAGTTTTATCTATAATATAAGGTTAAATGGATTATATTACATTGCACATTATTCACGAAAGGTTTAATTGAATCACCAATTATTATTGTTACTTGGGTAGCAATGATGTATTACTAGATGCCGCTCATTGTTTATAATTTTATTATTAGATAATAAAATTATTGCCAACGTAATAATAACCTAAAGGGTCACACACAGAGAACGTCAAAACGGAGGTTTATTTAAATTACGAATTTAAATATATTATTGTTTATTCGAATTTAATTATTGAATTAATTAAGTGGGACTTGATTAATTATATTAGAATTCGGATTTAATAAGTATTATTATTATTTGAATTTAATTATTGAATTAATTAAGTGGGACTCGATTAATTATATTAGAATTCAGATTTAATAATAATAATAACCCAAAGTCATAATGGGTTTTGGAAACCACATGGATTAGGGTTAGGCCCAAAATCTCTCTCTCCCCTATATATACATAATGATGTATAGTATTAGGGTTTAATCATCAAAATTTCATTTTTAGAGAAAAACCCCAGCTGCTCAACATCAAGAGAGGCTAGAGAAAGAGAGAGAGAGTGTGAGAGAGAGGCAAACAATTCGGCTAGTACCGACTCCGGTGATCATAGGACGATCGGGCGTTCGTGTGCACTTCTTTGGAGAGCAAATCTTTGCAACAAAGGGCTGTTGTGATTCATCTTTTCTGGACCTCTATTAAACAACATATGGAAAGTTTTGTTAAGGTACAGACTTCTTCACCATAATCATCCAACATTATGCATGGATCCTGCGATTGGGTTTCGATTTTTATTATTTTTACGTTAGTTCCGCTGCGTTTTCATGCCCGAAACCCTTCAAACTCAAACGCAACATATATGGCACCACTTATTCTCATATTACTATTTGGTACCCCAAGTTTTGTACCTTTTAATTTTTAATTTTTATTTTTGATTTATTTATTTTTCCAGAAAATTTTAAATTCTTTTCTTAAAATATTAATTTACGGATTTTTAATTTTTAAGATATTTCAAATATTCTTGAAAATTAATTATTTATATATTTTTATTTTTGATTAATTTATTTTCTAAGAAAATTAAAAATTCTGTAAATTTAATTTTTTTTAAATATTAATTTGAGGGTGCTCAAGGGTTAGTAGTTGAAGATTTTTCCGGGTATTTAAGACAACTGAAATTGACTGAAGATTATCCGATGAAGTTAATTCTGGAACAGGTTGAAGAAATAGTGGTATTAATTTCCTCATAGGTTTACTCGATAAGATCTCACTAATATTTTTGAAGATGCAAAAGAAGAGATTAATTTGGGTACAGTTTTTGGTTAATTTGAGTTGAATTTTTGGATGAAAAATCTTAGGGGCTTAAAGTAGTGAAGGAGAACAGACTGGACTACCTGGAATCTCAGTACAAGCCTTAAAGATTATTCTACAGGGAGATTAAAGGAAATTCGTGTTAACACTGCAGATCATCTGGTACACAGGGATTACAGCCAACAAGGATTTAAGGATACAACCACATTGTCCGTAGAAGAACTGTATGTGCAGAAGGCCTATGAACTAGAACAAGAGCTGAAGAAGATAATATTTGGTAAAGTAGGTTATTAGCATATCCACTGTATTTGTGACCCAGTAACCAAATTTGATTGAAGTCAAGGTTGAGAACCTCTGAACAGAAACGAAATGATCTAAGAAGCTGAATTGAAGATGTAGTAGCTCAAGGTGGTGGTCAAGGTGTTATAAGTGAATTTGACACTTTGGAATAACCTGAGAATTGGACTGTAAGTCAAGCCTGCAGGGCAACAGGAATTTCAGTGACATCAGATTCAGACGGAATCCCAATTCTAAATCTAAGGTCCTTACCTATAGATTCTATGGAGGAGATTTTTAAGATCAGTTGAAGAGACGGTTGCAAGACAGGGATGGTTTATAAATAGAAAGACAAGATTAGGGTGTGCTACACACTTTGAAGAAGCTTGTACAAGCAAATTATGATAGGCCCTGTGTTGGGTTGAAGCAGAAATCTCAGGTATTAGTGAGGATGCATCAAGTGAAAGCATTTGCTGGTGAAGTTAAATGCAAGGTTGTTTCTATCAGTGAAAGTGATGAACCAAATGGATATCTGGCATCAATGACCAACACTGGAGATGAATCACTAAGCACTTCACAGGTACACATTCTAACTAGTATACATTTATCTAATTCAGAACTGTATGATTATTAGGTATTGAAATGTATTATATTCATGTCAGTATGTTAGCATCTTAGGACTTAAATGTTTAATTGATTCTAGGAATAAGATTGCATGATAGGATTCATGAGTTTAAATAAGTACATTTCATACTTGATTTTATATGCAGTAAAATGAATATGTAGAATCAGATAGGGTATTCTAGACGGTTAGGTATATCCCTGAACATTTACAGGAACTTCATTTAAATCTTCTGTGATTTAATACATCTGCTAATATTGTGAAAATTGCTAAATAGACAAATAAGTCATAGATCAGATATTTTATATTTGTTCTTATTGTGATAAATGACTTGATAAGTTTATGTAGAATTTGATATTGCTCATAATGACTTATTCAAATATTCTACATATTCTTGAAATTGTTTATGTGCTTATTTTCACATGACTTTCTCCCACTCACATAGTTGCACTTAAATGTCATATCATTTCATGAATTACTTGTTAAGGAGTAGAATACTAAAAGATGGTAGAATTATCGAAGTAGTCGGTAATCTATAGATTCAAGGCTTAATCTAAAACTGACTTAGGTAAATAGAGATAGTTAAAATGATAGACAACAACATAAATGAATTAGGAAGAATTATTAATCAATTTGTTAGTTCTTCTATTCCATGTGCTTTTAAAAAATTATTGAATATTTGTAAATCTGTTTTATATCTATTACACTTGTGTAGAATAAATAAAGTAGATAGTATTGAATTTTCTAATATGCATATTGAAGCTGTTGTTACCACTGTTGATAGTAATATCTCTAACTCATCTGGACTCAATTGAAGTTGAGTACCAAGAAACTTAATCATTTCTGATTGCAGAGTATATAACAAAAGACAAAAGTTATGTGATTTCGTGACATTTATTGTACGAGGCATATGATTAAGATTGAAGCTCTGACATCACAGTTTGTTGAGAAAGCCTACCCAACGGTAATCTTTGGAGATGATAACAAAGGATGTACAAGGGTCTTGGCTATCATGTTTTTGGAATTTTCATCAGTGGAAGCATCTTTCTTATCAACGGACTTAAGCACTATCTACAGGGCACTAGGAAATTCTTTGTCAAGCATTTTCTGGAAAAGCATTGAAAAGGAAAAGTATTTGATCTCAAACAAGAAGGTTGGAAACTCACTTAACTAAGAGTGAGAAAATTTTGTTCGTAGCTGACATGGATTTTGTATGCAAAGGTGAAGTGAACATTTCAGTAAAGCTTCATCAGTAAAGAGTTAGTTATGGCATAAGAAGCTCTCACACTTGGTCAACAAGACAATGGATTCTTTGATAAAGAAGAAATTGGTGAGAGGACTGCTTCATTTGGAATTCTACTAGAAGGATATTTTGAAGTATGTCATATAGGGAAGTCAATGAAAACATCACACTAAAGCAAATTATGTCATGGAATAAATATGCTTAATGGTGGTTGATGACAACCCTAGTTACAAATTAGTGATGTTCATGCATTGAACAGATAATATATCACAGATGATAATTGATCACATCAGGTAGATCAAGTTGGAAGCAAAGTAAGTTGTGAGAACTTTGAAGTCAGATAGTAGAACTGAATTTCGCAAATAAAGTTCTAAATGAAGTCTGCACTGATAAAGGTACTTTGAAGCTGAAGCAATTAACACAGCATGCTGCTTTAATCAACAAGATCATGAAAAGACATCATATGAGTTAATGGCCAACCAGAAGCAAACACTGAAACTCTTTCATGTGTTTAGAGGAAATTGATATTTATTGAATATTTATATGAGTATCTTGGCAAGTTTGAAGTTAAGGTTTATGGAACAATTTTTCTCGGTTACTCATTGAAGTCGAAAGCTTTCAAGGCATAAATGATGTAAAACCAGAAGGTGATTAAAAGTCTGAATGTTTCATCCTACTACACCAAGCTCTCAAGCATTCAAATGAAAGACTATTCTGAATCTTTGAAGTATGACATCTCGTCATATTCAAATTCAGATACTGATGTTGAAACTGAGGTTACGGAAGGAAATAATGATAATGATGATGATTCAGATCCTATTAGTGGAAATGGTAGTGAAACTACACAACTCGTAAACTTTAACAGAATCCACTAAAAAAGTTGAAGGATCTTGAACACATCCTAGCAGCAACTCAGGGGGAGCAAATAAAAGAAGGATCTACTAGTCGTACTCAACACAATGAAGATCAAAGGAATACATCAAGAACATATATGTCAAGACAAAAGGTTTGAAGTCAAAGTCAATCTTGGAGTCTAGTTTTTAGTAAACCAGATTATTGAGTAATGGCTAGAAGTGCTAATCAAAATGAACATATATTTTTCGGGACATAACATCTAGAATCCCAAAGAATACTGAAGATGCACTGATTGATCCAGATTGGGTGATTGTAATGCAAGATGATCTCAATCAGTTGGAAGGCAAAAATTTAATGAAGCTGGAACCCAGACCTAAGACGAAGCTGAAATTGGTACAATAAGGGTTTTCAGAAATTGGATGATTATTGGCATTTTTATGAGGG